>CM060250.1:65692375-66292375 GCA_030684275.1 Acipenser oxyrinchus oxyrinchus
ACTCTCGTGTAATGGAAATCTTGGCGCTTCATATTTAATTGGGAATTGAGCTTAATGAAACCTAATACTGGAAAGCCATTCTGTGTTTTACAGTTCAAAATCTGCCCTCCCCCTTAAAACACTTAACCTTTATTTGTTTATGTGAAGAAAGCAACAGATCTAACCTCTTATCTTATTAAGAAAATGTCACTCTCTCTTCAAAGGGACTTGATTAATTTATTATACTGGAAAGAGACTTCCTGGAACCAGGAATTTGAAAGGACTGGCATTTTAAGGGTTAATGGGCAACAGCGATATCTAGTTGAGAAAATGGACAGTACACTTTGGTAATAGTATAAATGGACAGAGATAAAAGAAACTTGATATGTCTAAAAAAGATATTTGTTGTTATTTTGTATTAAATCTAATATGATATAAATGTACATAGGCATGAAATGTTCTTGTATGTAAAACCATAACACTGGGAGTATTATAAATATTGGACAACAGTCATATAAGTGTTTTATAAAGTTATTTTACTACAAACACTCAAATGTTTAATATGTACCGAATGCATATTTCATGATGAAGATGAAACTAAAATCCATAGTTAATTCCAAGATACTCAGAAAGAGTTATCTTACTATGAGAGTTTTGGTTTTAAACATGCTTTCCTCAATGCTTGTAAGAATGGTAATTGAGGAGTGGTTTTATGGTATGTCATAAATATAATTTATTTGAAATCTGCCTAACACAGAGTCAGATTGAGGTACGTTCGTCCTTAACTAATCCTAAGAGGTTGCCAAGAGCTTCTTTGATTGGTTATCCTAAATCCATTTAAGCTTGCGTTTGTCCTATTTTCTCGATGCTCTCTCCCATCCAAGAGGTGCTCTCTCACTCATCCAGGACATTATCTCTCATCCATCCAAGATGTGATCACTTCAAGGAACGTGCGCTCCCTTCATCAAAGGTACTCACTGCCAACATCCTACAAAGAAGTCTGCGTCACAGCCTAGGTGAAGTACCCGTTGCTATGGAAACCATCTGATACGATCTTCCAAGCAACGTGCCTGCCTGCCTGCCTACCTGAAAGACTGCCTGCCTGCTGGTTGACACCATTAAATCTGTGCCTCTCCAAAAGAAATGTGAGCGAGATCAAGTACTTTGTTCTAGAAACTGCCATTTCTTCACTCAAGTAATTGAGTGCACCTTCCGAGCTCCATAAGAATTGGGTACTCATGGTCTTATATCTCCAAATGAATGTGCATCAACTAAACTATCCTGTTCCTGCTTGCAAGATTCCGGCTCTGTTTAAACTTCCCGCTGCTGACGTCACCAAGACATCCAACTACAACACTGGGAACCTTGTTGCGTAACTATTAAATATAAACTCTACTTTTCATATTACTTCAATTGGCGCATAGATTAAGCAAATGATTCCTTATCTAAATAATGTTTGTTGAAATGTATATTAATCCAAGTTATTACATGAAGGTTATGTGAAAGCATTTCTGACTTATGTAAACGTATGGTACAAATTCAGGTGTGATTAAATTTACCAGGATTGATGATTGATGGATCTGAACTCAATGGATAGTACTCTATGGCGTCCATTGTGTATTCCTATTGCATTTATTTCCAATTGGGGGCAATAATTGGAATACAAGTTAAAACAAAATCAGTAGTTGGGATAAATTCCCTAGATAACTAAATTAAGTAAATTGTGGCTTGTGGCAACCCTAATAGGACTGATTCGGAATTGAGGGAAGCAGGAAGCATTTTTCAATCTCTGAGGCTGTGAGGGAGTCAACTATTTCTAGTTCCTTTTGTGCAGATTGTAGATTTTTAAGTTGAAAGGACGATGATGGAATGTATTTTAGTCTGGTAGAGAATCCATTGGAAAGTCCAGAGATCCAGGTAGGAATTTATTTTGCGATTGGTGTGAGACAGGGATGGGAGAGGAATCAATGAGGAGAGATGATTGACATTTATAGGAAAGCGGGCAGATGGAAATGGAGTGCACATCACCTCAGACACTGCAGGAACCAGCATTGTTTGGCTGTGCAAAATGTAGCGTTGAAATTATTACATATCTGTAGCCGCCTGAGTATTTAATTGGGCGGCCCATTATATCCTTGACAGTGGAAGTAGTTGGAGGGGCTGTTTAGAGAAATGTTCGGAGAGGCAGTTCTTGAAGCGGGATGTGTTTTGGGATGAAGAGGCGGCGGCCTCGGGCTGGGGATGAAGAGGCGGCAGCCTCGGCTGGGGTGAAGAGGAGGCGGCCTCGGCTGGGGATGAAGAGGCGGCGGCCTCGGGCTGGGGATGAAGAGGCGACGGCCTCGGGCTGGGGATGAAGAGGCAGCGGCCTTGGGCTGGGGATGAAGAGGCGGCGGCCTCGGGTGGGGATGAAGAGGCGGGCCTCGGGTGGGGATGAAGAGGCAGCGGCCTCGGCTGGGGATGAAGAGGCGGCGGCCTTGGGCTGGGGATGAAGAGGCGGCGGCCTCGGGCTGGGGATGAAGAGGCGACGGCCTCAGGTGGGGATGAAGAGGCGCCGGCCTCGGCAGAGGGATGAAGAGGCGGCGGCCTCGGGCTGGGGATGAAGAGGAAGCGGCCTCGGGCTGGGGATGAAGAGGCGGCGGCCTCGGGCTGGGATGAAGAGGCACCGCCTCGGGCTGGGGATGAAGAGGCGGCCTTGGGCTGGGGATGAAGAGGCACCGGCCTCGGGCTGGGGATGAAGAGGCGGCGGCCTCGGGTGGGGATGAAGAGGCGCCGGCCTCGGGCTGGGGATGAAGAGGCGGCCTCGGGTGGGATGAAGAGGCCGGCCTCGGGCTGGGGATGAAGAGGCCGCCTCGGCTGGGGATGAAGAGGCGCCGGCCTCGGGCTGGGGATGAAGAGGCGCCGGCCTCGGGCTGGGGATGAAGAGGCGGCGGCCTCGGGCTGGGGATGAAGAGGCGGCGGCCTCGGGCTGGGGATGAAGAGGCGGCGGCCTCGGGCTGGGGATGAAGAGGCACCGGCCTCGGGCTGGGGATGAAGAGGCACCGGCCTCGGGTGGGGATGAAGAGGCACCGCCTTGGGTGGGGATGAAGAGGCACCGCCTCGGCTGGGATGAAGAGGCACCGGCCTCGGGCTGGGGATGAAGAGGCGGCGGCCTCGGCAGAGGGATGAAGAGGCGGCGGCCTCGGGCTGGGGATGAAGAGGAGGCGGCTTCGGGCTGGGGATGAAGAGTGAGCAGTAGAAGATTATGTGCTGCATGGGTTTGCTCTATTCTGGTAGAACTGCAGGCAGTGGAATTTATTGTTTGCTGGAGCAAAGTGACCACTGTTGATTCTCTTGGCTGCTGTACAGGGAGAAAATACTGGTGCTGCTGACATTGATGGCTGTATAAAGAAAATAATACATTTTAATCGTTTCTTGCTGGGTTGGGATTCCTTTTTTGAACTTTCAGGAGCTTATCGGTGGGCTAGTCGTTTAGAAAAAGATGAAATGGAGACATATCCCTGGAAAGGAGGAGTTTAGAGCAGTGTGGAATCAGAGACCTGGATAATGGCGGTGGCAGGAGCAACCATGGTGAGATCGGTGGAGGTTGAAGCAGCGTGTTCAATGGAGGCCGAGGTGACTGGGTCAGCGATGCAGTCGGGTGAAGCTGGAGCAATAGGACTATTAAATTTCTTTAGGCATTTTCTCTTTGGATTCATGGTGGGAGGAAGCTGAAAACTGCTGACTTGATCAGATGCTGCTGGTGAGTAGTCATTTTCTGAAAAATGAATCTGTGGTCTTGAATCTGAAGATGAAGCAGTAAGACTTAGATTTCTTTAGGCATTTTCTCTTTGGATTCATGGTGGGAGGAGGCTGAAAACTGCTGACTTGATCAGATGCTGCTGGTGAGTAGTCATTTTCTGAAAAATGAATCTGTGGTCTTAAATCTGTACTCTTGAGTCTGCGGGCTGAGTATGGAGGCAAAACAAAACAACAATGCAAGACAGAGAGCAAACTCAAGGCTTGGGGTTTAAATAGAGGCTTAGGAGATGTTATTGTTAGGAAGGAAGTAGGGGGAGGAGCCCTCATTCATGCCCCCCGAATAACACACACGTTTACAATAAAAGTATAGTTGTATATTAGTTGTTATTGTCTCTGCTAAAATACAGCCATACAATGTATAATATAATAAAGTATTATATATGGGGCTGTTGTGTCTACTATTATACAGTGCTGCAATATATACTATAGTAGATACTACAGTGTATAATATAATACAGTACTATGGTTCACTCTGTAAATACTATAGTACACACTGTAATATTATAATACAACAGTTCTGCAGTATACTACAACACTATGGTTCTGCAGTAGGTACCATAGAATTCTATAGATTCCGGACGAGTACCATTGGTACATACTATAGTATAGTCCATAGATTTTTTAATATGGGTGAAGCTGTGCAGGGTGTCACAAAGGAAAGGAGGCATTGCATTACATTTAAATCTAGTCTTAGTATTAATTTCAAAGAGGATTTTTCAAACATATTCGATGAACACAATCTAAGTGCTCCATAGTGTGTTGCAAACTTTGAACTTTTTCTTGAGCTAAGACAGAGATAGTACTGTATAGTGCTTGTTGCTATGTGAAGTATGCAGAGATATATAGTGTTAAGACCCAATACAGGGGTGGCTAAAACAATATTCGTTATCCATAGGAGTGTGTAATACAGCAAACTCTGGAATGCATCAGTGTGCATTTTACACCAGTGTGTGGCTATATATTAATTACAGTACCTAAAATCTCCATGCATGTGTTAAAATAAGATGTTTAAGCTGCCCCCAGTGGTCCTAGTGTCCCTTAAAACACATACACTGCAAATTAAAAATATTGATACTGTACTATTTTACTGTACCTGATGCAAACTGAAAGAGCACCAATGTAATTGAAATATCGTTTTAGGCAGAACCACTTTATTTTCATATTAAAAAAGCATGCACACAAGTTGAACAAATGAATATGCACAGCAAGGAAAATGTACCTTTTTAAGGTCCATCTTGGCAGCTTGGTGCTTCAGGTACTACCCTATGTCCCAGTGCACGTTATTTTAATCTAATTGTAGAAATTGCCGATCGCTGATCCTTCCCAAATACTGATACAGTACACCCTCGCTATAACCCCCTTCATTATAACAAACCTGGCCCCTGGACCCCAAATAATAATAATAAAAAAAGATAATATAAACACACACTGTCAACATCCCGTGTCTGTACACACGTGATGCCACCTCTGAAGCGAAGTCAACTCTATTGTCTTAATAAAAAGTGTATTGTTTAACTATACTCTGCAACTATGCCTCCGAAACGAAAATAATTTTATGTTGCAACAAAGCTGGAAACTGTTTTGATTGTTTAAAAAAATTAGTACTGCAGGCATATCGCGAATATAGGTTGTCAAAAAGCACTGCTTTTTGGCTTGTTCAGCAACCATGTGGCAAAGCAAAATTGATTAAAGAAAAAAAACAACAACAACAAAAAATAAAACTTGAGGATCTGATGAACATTTCATGTAAAACTTTTCATGTCGGGTTGATTTGGAATAAAAGATCAGTTTGGGATTCTTGCATGCTGGAAGATTTAGATTTGGTGCCCTTTGAAACGATTCATGTCAGACTGATTTTGAATAAAAGTTCAGCTTCAGTTCAGGATTTTTGCTTTTTGTACTGCATTTTAGTTCTTTAACGAATAGGATAAAGCAAAGGCAGAATACTGCATACATGAGACGAACAGGTATATGTAATTCTACTTTTATTCACACTATTATGTCATTAACTTACTCCAACAGTTTATCCTTCATTTTGATTGTCCTTTCGCTATAACGAATCCCTCGATATAACGAACAAAAGGTTCATTATAGCGAGGGTGTACTGTTCTTTTACCTTTTATATATTGAACAGGTAACTAATCGACACAAAGTAGTAAAGTAGTAAAAAATATGATATGTGGTAGTGTAATTATAAAATATAGCCCTATTGTCAAACAGGTAGTGCTAACAAAATCCAATTCCATAATCTTAATCAAAGGGTATCAGTATTGCTAACGAGTCTTCGAATGTCACAAATGTATGTATATCAAGTATTCTACCGTTAAATCAAATTTAAATCAAGGGAAGTAATGTTAAAACTTTACAATGATTTAGTAAGACCTCATCTAGAATATTGTGTTCAGTTCTGGTCACCTCGTTACAAAAAGGATATTGCTGCCCTAGAAAGAAGAGCGACCAGAATTATCTCAGGTTTAAAAGGCATGTCATATGCAGACAGGCTAAAAGAATTGAATCTATTCAGTCTTGAACAAAGAAGACTACGCGGTGATCTGATTCAAGCATTCAAAATTCTAAAAGGTATTGACAATGTCGACCCAGGGGACTTTTTCCACCTGAAAAGAAACAAGGACCAGGGGTCACAAATGGAGATTAGATAATAAATAGGAGGCACTTTTTTACACAGAGAATTGTGAGGGTCTGGAACCAACTCCCCAGTAATGTTGTTGAAGCTGACACCCTGGGATCCTTCAAGAAGCTGCTTAATGAGATTCTGGGAACAATAAGCTACTAACAACCAAACAAGCAAGATGGGCCGAATGGCCTCCTCTCGTTTGTAAACTTTCTTATGTTCTTATGTTCTTATATTTGGATCCTTGTGAATAACACACCAGACCAACACTGACATTACCTTAGATCAAAGGTGCACAACCAAACTTTTATCACGGGCCGCATATCCAGAAAAGTAGTTTAGCCTAATGTATATAGCGGGCCGCACATTACTAAAGAATAACCCTTAGCTGCAATATAATAGGCATATACATATAGGCAATTTCCCTTAGAATTACTGTTAATTTTATTTTGTACTGCACGATACATATCACAAAACAATAAAAAACAAAGCATTAACATCGTACTGTTACCATATACACACGCACTGCACAACACAAAGCAAATTAAATATCTACTTGCTGAAGTGGTTTTTATTTTAGCAGATGAGTTGTTCAGTTGGGAATGGGTTCTTTCAATGCAGCAGGTTTGTGCATTTGAAAAAGGAGAGGAAGACTCATAAGTGAAATGGAATTAATACACTGGGCTGTTTGCTGTTTGCTGCGGGTGGATTTTCTATCTTAACAGATATTTCTTGTTTTTATATTTTGTAGGGAAAGTCAGTTTTTGGTATTATAAGCAAGACAGTTATCAACACCACTGAATTAGCTGTTCGTTTACATGCATATATATATATATATATATATATATATATATATATATATATATATATATAGTGCTGTGAAAAAGTATTTTGCACATGTTTCACATTGTCAGATTTTTTTGTGGGTTGTAGTAGTATATAGAGGGAGTCTGAGAGAAAAAATGACACCAAGGTTTGGCGCTGTTTGGTGTGCAAGGTAATTGAACATGCAATCTTCAGGTGTGAAAAAGTTATTGCCCCCCCTAGTTAACTCAACCCAATTAAAGGGATAATTAGGGTCAGCTGTTTGAGTACTTTGGTTAACAACCAGGCCTGATTTGGGCAGCCCTGCCCAATATAAATCTGACTAACTTTGGCCCTTACCATCAGAGTGAAGTTGTCAGCACACAGGTTCTAGAGGCATATCACGCCACGAGCAAAAGAAATTCCTGAAGACCTCCGGAAAAAAAGTTGTTGATGCCTATCAGTCTGGAAAGGGTTACAAAGCCATTTCTAAGGCTCTGGGGCTCCACCGAACCACAGTCAGAGCCATATTGTCCAAATGGAGAAAGTTTGGGACAGTAGTGAATCTTCCCAGGAGTGGTCATCCTGCCAAAATCTCTCCAAGAGCAAGGCGTATAATCGTCCAGGAATTCACAAAGAACCCTAGAACAACATCCAGGGATTTGCAGGCCTCTCTCGCCTCGGCTAAGGTCAGTGTTCATGACTCCACCATCAGAAAGACACTGGGCAAAAATGGGATTCATGCCAGAGTAGCAAGGTGGAAACCATTGCTCACTAAGAAGAACATGAATGCTCGTCTCAAGTTTGCCAAAAAGCACCTGGATGATCCTCAAGAGTTCTGGAACAATGTTCTATGGACAGATGAGTCAAAAGTGGAACTTTTTGGCCGACATGGGCCCTGTTATGTTTGGCGAAAACCAAACACTGCATTCCACAGCAAGAACCTCATACTAACGGTCAAGCATGGTGGTGGTAGTGTCATGGTTTGGGGATGCTTTGCTGCATCAGGACCTGGACGCCTTGCCATCATTGAAGGAACCATGAATTCCATGAATTCTACAGGAGAATGTCAGGCCATCCGTCCGTGAGCTGAAGCTGAAGCGCAGCTGGGTCATGCAGCAAGACAATGATCCGAAACACACAAGCAAAGTCTACATCAGAATGGTTGAATAACAAGAAATTTAAAGTTTTGGAATGGCCTAGTCAAAGTCCAGACCTAAACCCCATTGAGATGTTGTGGCAGGACCTGAAATGAGCAGTTCATGCTTGAAAACCCATAAATGTCACTGAGTTGAAGCAGTTCTGCATGGAGGAGTGGGCCAAAATTCCTCCACGGCGCTGTGAGAGACTAATCAATAACCACAGGAAGTGTCTGGTTGCAGTTATTGCTGCTAAAGGTGGTGTAACCAGTTATTGAGTCTAAAGAGGCGATTACTTTTTCACACGGGGGCATTGGGTGTTGCATAACTTTCTTTAATAAATAAATTAAATATGTATCAAATGTTTGTGTTATTTGTTCACTCAGGGTCCCTTTTATGTAATATTAGGTTTTGGTTGAAGATCTGATGAAATTCAGTGTCAAAAATATGCAGACAGTGGGCAAATACTTTTTCACGGCACTGTATATATTAATTATATATACATACTGTATGTATATATATATATAAGAGATCGGGCTCAGGAAAGCCATACACCAGTACATTAAAACTGCTTGGTATGGAGGTCTTCACTAAATCTATCAGAGCACTGACAAAGGTGCATCAGGAAAGAGAATAATTTGGAAAATGATGGCTGGATTTTTCTATGATGGTAACTTTTGAAAATATAGACCTGGTAGCTCAATCACAAGAACATTCCACAATTCAGCAAAATCAGTCTCTGCCTAGGAAAGGCCATGACCAAATAGCATGAAAAATGCCCTTCGGGTCAGGATCGAGGAGCATTAGTGGAGCTTTGTGGGGAAGATCACACATTGGCCACATGCACTGTGACCGTTTGAAGTCTGTCTGTAGTTCCTTGGCTTTCATTCTGACAACTTGGAAAATACATACAGTAGTACCACAGAAAACAAGCTTGTAAAGTTCATTGTTTTGGTAGCAAATGATTCATAAGGTTCATTTTTACAGTATGTTGTTCTGTACACACAAGAGAATTCTTTTTTAATTAAGTAGTCCAGTACTTTCCCGACTGTGCTGACCAGCTGCTACAACAGGAAGCAGTATGCTGCTGTTATTGCATGGTGACTGCTGATGCACTATAGGAGAACACAGAGGGATATTATGTGAAATGGCCTTATGGTAAATTGGTTTTTGATAAGTTATGCTGACATCACCCCAGGGTGTTTATTCTGTAAACACTGCCTTTTTTAGATCAAAAACAAGAGCAAGATTTTACATTCCATCAGACATTCAGTTTTAACAACAGTAATTATTTTGTCGTGTTGCATATATGAAGTGGTTAGGTCAGGGGTGTCAAACTCTTTTACTGGAGGGCCGCAGTGTCTTCTGGCTTTCGTTCCACCCGAGCTCTCAATTACTTAATTGGTTAATTATTTGATTAACTGGACACATTTAACACCTCTTCAGGCCTCAAAATGTTTCACAGGTAGTGTACCTTGAATCAAGTGCATTTTTAAAACCATCAACTGTAAGACCTTGAAAAATATTAAATATGTCAAATTCAACAATTAATTAGATAAATTATGTTAATTGAGAGCTTAAATTGGAATGAAAA
This sequence comes from Acipenser oxyrinchus oxyrinchus, assembly GCA_030684275.1. NCBI lineage: Eukaryota > Metazoa > Chordata > Actinopteri > Acipenseriformes > Acipenseridae > Acipenser > Acipenser oxyrinchus. Next base: position 65,702,322 of record CM060250.1, read on the forward strand.
CCAGAAGACCCTGCGGCCCTTGAAGACTGGAGTTTGACACCCCTGGGTTAGGTGTTTAACAAGGTTTTCCCGGAATTACTCTTTTCCCAGGTGACAGGTATTAAATTACGTCAAGTTTCCATCTGCCATTAATATCAGACTGGTTCATTTTCGTCAGCAGTAGATCGAGATCAAATCGATTTGAATTGTAACTGCCAATTCCAGTTAGGATTGTGGACTAGCAGAACTAGATCTCTTTAACTTGCACCATTGACAAAATGCAACATTGGTTTGCAGTACTAATCATTACCTGCATTTTGTAAAATTATTTATTTTATTTCTTTGAAGTATATATATATAATCTACTAAATAATGTGCCATGTTCACAAAGATTATTTAAAGACTGTGGGCTTTATGTATAAAGGTAGTTTGTATTATGGGGTTTAGGGCTGAAATTATAACATTATTATTTCATTTTTAACTTACCTGTGATGTATAAACCTGTCTTGTTTTGGTAGTGGTTGTCGTAAGAAGTTGCAAAGAAATACTAAACAGTATGGAGGTGCATTATCCCCTCATCAGCGGCAAAAATGTAGCTCCCACGGAAGGCGAAATGGGGGTGTGTGACTGCATAGCCGGGTGTCAAGAGGTAGGAAGGAGACTCAGAGCTTAAGAGCTGCAAATGTTTTTATTTTACAAATAAAAATGCAACAAACAAAAAACACAGCTCACAGAGCCAAAATGAAAAGGTTTAACAAATCAAGCATGCACCACAAAAACTGAACAGAAAATCCCTCACCCGATGAGCGTTTGTCCATGTCCATGTCCATGTCCATGTCCATGTCCATGTCGCTCCAGAACATCTGTCGCAATGGAGCTTCTAGCTCCCTTTTTATATCATGTGACTGTTCCCAATTAGCACCAATTATCTAATTTGGGAACAGCTACATTCTCACATGTATTTGGCAGGTATAGGAATTAAACCCATCCCTGCCAACCACCACCACAAACACCACACTTATTTACCAGCAGGGTAAATAATGCACACACACACACACACACACACAAGCTGTTAACTTATAAGTACAATTTAAATTTAAAAAAAAAACGTTTTTATAGATACTTGAACCGTTTTTATTATTGACCAGGCACAGTTTTTAATTTCTGGAATGATTTTTAAATTAACATTTTGTTAATAACGACTTTCTATTTCACATATGATAACTTAGCAAATAAAAAAACAATTTATAAATAACAAAATAAAGAACTTGTCAAAAGTAAAGAATTGACAGTAATGTGTGCCTCAATATGAAGGCTCATAACCCAAGAAGGATACTGTCTTTTCAATAAAAGCAAGTTTGCAGGGGATGAAAAAACAACATGTCTATGCACAACTCCCTCCCCTCTTACCTCGTCCTCAGCAGACTAACAGTCGCCACTCGTCCCCCTATTTTGTCCTTTTAAATGTAAAAAACAAAACAAAAATAAAGATAGCCCTCCTATCTTACCAGGTCCCAACCAGACTTTTAGTCGCCACTCCACATTAGAATTACTCTTTATTTCATCTATACATCTATATGTGTATGTATGTATGTGTATATATCAGACATGCCCTGTAAATTGTCAGACCTATTGCCTTCATATACATTTTTAATATATTTGCATATATTTAATACATATCCCCACTATAATTTAAATATATGCTACAGTATATTTACAATATACTATATATTAGATATATATTTTAAATATATACTACAACACATCTTAACTAAATGGGGTAGATTATGTAAGGTCTATTCAGTTACTACAAACTTCAAGACATAATACTGGTGGGGTATATTCTGGGAGGAGGGGGTAGATACTGGGAGCCCCAGAATCTACCCAGGTAGATTTTTAGACTTTACACTGGGGTGTAAAGGACTGGGTGCTACTTTGTCAATGGAGGATTGAAAATCATCTTCAGTCTATGTATATATATATATATATATATGTATATATATATATATATATATATATACACATATCATCTTCAGTCTTTTTCAATTCACAAAAGCCTGTCTGCTGCATCTCTCATCCATGTTACTCTGGCGTGTTTCCTAATTTCATCTTGCCATCTTCCTGGAGGTCTTCTTGGTTGTTATGTATCTCTTGGGATCCAGTCTAGTATCTCCTTGGTCCGGCTACGGTCTTTCCTTCTTGCTACATATCTGGCCCACTGCCATTTCAGGTTTTTCCCTCTTATAATAACATTGCATACTTTTGTTTGTGCTCTTATCCATTTCTTCCTTTTCCTGTCTCTTCTTGTTATTCCCAGCATGTATGTTTCCATACTCCGTTGAGTCGTTTGTAATTTTTGAGTCATTTTTGCATTGAAGGTCCAGGTTTCGCATCCGTAAGTTAGAACTGGCAGCATGCATTGGTCGAAGACTTTCCTCTTGAAAGATAAGGGTAGTTTCCCTTTCAGAACCATGCTTAATCTTCCAAAGGCACGCCAACCCATTTTTGCTCTTCTGTTGGTTTCGCACATTTGGTTCTCCGTTGCTGAAACTAAGTATACGTAGTTATTGACTTCTTCAAGCTTGATCCCATTCACTTCAATTGCCTGTGGAGTGGTATATTTATTTAGCATGACTTGAGTCTTCTTCAGGTTCATTTTCAAACCTGCTTTGATGCTAGCCTTGTGTAGTCTTGTATTCTTGTTTGTAATTCTTCTGGGCACGTCGTAAATATGAGGATGTCGTCAGCAAATCGTAGGTGATTCAAGTAGGCTCCATTGATCTTCAGCCCCTTATTTTCCCAATCCAGTGTTTTGAAAATGTCTTCTAGGTTGGCCGAGAAGAGCTTTAGGGAAACTGTACCTCCTTGACGAACTCCTTTTTCAATCTTGATTTTGTCTCTGTTTTATGGAGTCTTACTGTGGATGTTACATTCTTGTATATGGTGCTGCTCAAGTCTCTGTACGTTTTCTCAATTCCTTGTTTTTTCAGAAAGCTTAATACAGATTTTGTGTAAACAGAGTCAAGGGATTTTTCATAGTCAATGAATTCCAAGCAAAGTGGTAGTTTGTACTCATTGCTGGTTTGAATCACTTGCCGTACAACTTGATCCATGATCCATTTTGCTAAATCCACTCCTGAATCCTGCTTGGTCATTTGATTGTACCGATTCAAATTTATCTTGAAGTCTGCTGGTGAGTATCTTGGTAAAGATTTTGTAGATTATAGGAAGTAAGCTAATAAAATGATTAATTAAGGCTGCAGACCAGAAGATCATGCAAGAGACAAAAGACCTCATAAGGAAAAGGGAAATGAAACAAACATCAGCTCTGAATTCAAAGATTGAATATATTGCACTCTGCAAGACAGTAAGAAAGTGCATTACTGAGGATATACAACTAGAATGTATACTTTTTGTTCATTTTCCAACATTTTGTATACTGTACCCTTGTTAACCACTGCATGTAAAAAGACAGCAATAATACTTTTGATTTATACTTTATTACAATACAATGTAATTTTGTTATAAAACAAAACTGTTCCTTAGTTCCCACTGACACACTTTTAACAAAGTTGCTGGAATGTTTAAATTGAGTTACAATGTTGCAACAGGGTTTTGTGTTAATGGCTTCTCAATGACCGCATGAAGCATGTGAAGGTAGTGTTAATATAAACGTCAGTCTCAAATAATTGCCGGTCACCAATACGCACCGGGTCGCCTGGCAAATACTATAAATAAGCAACGGAGGTGTTTGATTGAAGTTTTACAGTATAAATCCACTGTAGATAAATGAAACTAGTATTCAAATGAATATTACTGTAAATGAAAGTATCATTTTTGACTGAGCATACACAACAGAACAGGCCGTAAACCTCATTTATACATCTCCATAACTTAAATGAAAGTCTCCGAAACAAGGTAATTACGAACAAAAAACTTGAATACGTACAGCCCCCTTTATTTAAGTATGTTTTAATAGCATATATGTTACTTAATATTCATTAAACTTGTGTAGCAAACAGTCCAGAACAGTTTTTTATTGACATAAGGAAAAGTAGAGACTGCATAGATTTAACATCTTATTTACAAAATTGTCCTATGTTACAAATATCAAACTTTGTGCAACAGAAAAACCTATCTGTGAAGCCTACTTAGTTTTGTAAATATATGTATCATACTTCTTTTGAAGGTCTTAAATAGCTTTTTTTGTGCATTTGTGTTTACTGTGTTGCTGCTGTATGTGAAATATCACAACTTTATGTATTCATGCATGTGTACTTTTGTTGGCTGAATACCATACATAAAGAACATATTGATCTCTGAGTGATACTTGTTTATAATTCATATGAGGTAAAAAGTATTTTTAATTTTGTTCACATATTTCTTTTTCTTATTTTAAAAGCCTTCAAAAATTCTTCAAAAATCTTCAAAATACCAACAAAAAACAATAATAACTCGATGTAGGGAGGAATACATTTGATTACATTTTAAATAACCTGGACTGGGAACACCAACCACTTCTAGCTACCATTGTCACCCTAGTTATCTGGGAAATTGTTTTCATATCTGTGATTTTTGACACCTTGCTTTACTTTGTGTTTAAAATCACGGGGCTCAGGGGCTGTGACTGTCTTGCAGACAATAATCTCTAGATGAGTCACAGCCGCTTCCTTCAATTTAAAGCAAACAAGGCCTAGGCTATTCTGATTTAAGTCTTTTCACCAGCTGGCACAGCTGCAGTTAACTATAGTGCACTTTTCTGACTGCAAGCTCCAGCTGAGTCCCACTGTCAAGAGTTTGGATGTCCTTATTGATCCTGAACTAAGCTCTGAAACTCATGTAAGCTTAGTCACCAGGGAATATTATTATCATCTTAAAAACATTTTTTTCGCCAACATTCTTATTTGGATTCAGCTGCTACATAGACCCTGATACAGACAACTGCAACTCCTTGCTTGCTAGTGTTCCAAAAAACACCCTTGCAATATATTACTTTGTAACCTCAAGAAAAAAAAAATAAAAAATTCATATGCTTGAGGGATCTTGGTAATCTTAATTTGGAAATGCACAACAGTAGGCATTGTGAGTGTTTAGATTTACCTTTCCAGGTGTACACCAAAGTCAGTTAATATATAATCCTCTTTATGCCTCAGGTGGTGTATAAGGCTTCAATGAGTGAGCGCCACCGCTGTCGGTCTGCAGTCTGTCTGGTGATGGTCTCCCATGTCAGTCCGCATGCCCTCATCTCTTTCTTCATTATTCTCCTCCATGTTTCCTTTGGACGACCCCTTTTCCACCTTCCAACTGGTGTCCACCGTAAGGCAGTTCTGGGTAGTGCGTCTGGAGTCATTCGACACACATGCCCGAGCCACCTCCATCTTCTTCTCTTAACAGCTAAGGCTAGAGGCCTTGTATTTGTTTTTTGGTGGAGCTCTTGATTTGAAATCATTCTTGGCCAGAAAATTCTGAGGATCTGCCGCAGACATTTGTTTTGGAAGGTGTTCAGCTTGTGGGCTATTCTTGATGTGATTTTGTCGCACTCTGCTCCATATAACAGCACACTGAGGACATTGCTGTTAAAGATCTTGTTTTGTTTTTGTACCCACTTGTTTTGAATTCCAGATGTTGTTTAGCATGGAGAATGCTAGGTTGGCTTTGCTTATTCTTGTGTTAACGTCCCTCTCTGTGTCCCGATCTATTGCTACACTACTACCCAGGTAGGTGAACTCACTCACTTCCTCTATGGCCTTGTTGTTAATGGTGATAGAATTGCTTTTCTTTGGGTTCATTCGCATCAGTTTTGATTAGTTGATGTGAATTTGTAGTCCAAGCTTTTGGGCTGTCTCAGTCATTCTGTCAGTCTGGTCCTGCATGTCTTTATGCCGACTTGAGAGCAGGCTGATGTCATCTGTGTAATCCAGATCTTCAAGACAGGTGGTGAGTGTCCATCAGATTCCCCTTCTATTTTCTGCTATAATTACTTTCATAAGCCAGTCCATGGAGAGAATGAAAAGAAATGGAGACAGAACGCATCCATGCTTTACCCCTGTGGTAACCTTGAAGCAGTCTGTGAGGTGATTATTGCATATAACCTTACACTCAAAGTCTATGTATAGGAGTTTTATGATGTTCACCATCTTTTGGGGAATTCTGTATTATCTCAGTATTTTCCACAGAGATTCTCGGTGAAGGCTGTTGAAAGCCTTTTCAAAATTTATGAAGTTGACATATAGAGTGCTGTTCCATTCGGCTGACTGTTCAAGAATTTGTTCTTTCCTTGTCTGAACTCAGCTTGTTCTTTGCGTATGATTTTGTCAGCTGCAGCTGCAATTCTCTTGAGGATGATTTTGCTGAAAACCTTGCCTGTGATAGATAGTAAAGTGATCCCTCTCCAGTTACTGCAATTTCCAGAGTCGCCCTTCTTTGGAAGTTTGACAGTAATGTTTTTAGACCGGCACTAGGACTTAGACGTGTATATGTTTTTAGACATGTATGTTTTCTAATTGTGCACAAAGACATCTAAATCTCATATTTACAATTGGATCATAGTATACAGTACTGGAATGTGTTTGATTTGTTGAAACAAATTGTCAAGTGAAGAAAACTACTTATACTGTCAAATGTGATTATACTTATCAATTATTTACCTTTTGAATGAAAGCACCCCAAACATGTTTGTCAGGAGATATCCGTTTAACCGTTTGCTGTCCGACATTATTTATTTATTTAATTTATATAGCGCCTTTCATATCGAAGTATCACAAGGCACTGTACATAAATACATAAAAATACAAATAATAATAATAATAATAATAATAATTATGCTAGCAATTATGTTGCATTAAAACCACTAAGATAAAAATGCCATTTTATAAAAATGTGTTTTAAGTTTAGACTTAAAAATACCCACAGACCCAGCTTCCCTAACACATGGAGATAGTTCCATAGTTTAGGGGCTCTAAAAGAAAAAGCCCTACCTCCCGTATTGATTTTATTGACCCTGGGAACAACGAGCAGCCCCGCTTCCTGTGATCTAAGTGTGCGATTTGGGAGATACACGGTCAGTAGCTCCTGCAAATAGCTAGGTGATTCTCCATTCAAGGCTTTATAGGTCAATAATAAGATTTTAAAATCAATTCTATATTGAACAGGGCGCCAGTGCAAGGAAGCTAAAACAGGGGTGATATGCTCATTTTTTTTGGTTTTAGTCAAAATTCTAGCAGCGGTATTCTGAACAAGCTGTTGGCGGGACACCGCTCGTTTTGGGATGCCAGAGAGGAGTGCATTACAGTAATCAATTCTTGAAGAAACAAAGGCATGTGTTAGTCTCTTGGCGTCAGATAAGGAGATAATAGGTCTCAGTTTGGCTATGTTTCTCAAGTGATAGAAGGATACTTTAGAAACTTCCCTAATATGAGACTCAAATGATAAATCAGGATCAAAGATAACCCCCAAATTTTTTATTTCAGTTTTAGGATTTGATAAAAGCCTGCTAGGGTCAAACTCATGCAATCTTACATTTTTTTAGTTGGTTATGGGAGCCTACAAACATAACCTCTGTTTTACCTGAATTCAACATTAGAAGGTTTTGAGACATCCATCACTTGACGTCAGCAAGGCAAGCAGCAAATAACACCTGGGTGTCATCCGCATAGCAGTGGAAGTTCACACCATGTTTCCTGACGATATCACCCAGAGGTAACATATATAATGAAAATAGCAATGGACCCAGAATAGAACCTTGTGGAACACCGCAGTCAACTTTGGTCAATGCTGATTTTTCCTCTGAGCCGATTTAATAAGATGGAGTGGTCTACGGTGTCAAAAGCAGCACTTAGATCAAGAAGAATTAGAACTGATGGAAAGCCCAAATCAGAGCTTATCAGTAGGTCATTTACAACTTTGACAAGGGCTGTCTCTGTACTATGTGCAGCACAAAATCGGGACTGAAATTTCTCAGATACACCATTAAGAGTTAAAAAAACGTTGTACTTGAAATGCAACAACCCTCTCTAAAACCTTGTCTGAGAATGAAAGATTGGAGATGGGACTGTAGTTATTAATGAGTTTAGGATCCAAGTTGTGTTTCTTGAGCATTGACTTTACTATAGCTACCTTAAGAAGAAGAAAGAGAACTAATTATAATTTTTAAAATGTGGGTAATAATAACTCCAAGAGCGTTCTTTAATAATTTTGTAGAAATGGGGTCAAGAGAACATGATGTAGTTCTCATGTGCTGAATCAGAGCTGTCAGCTCTTGAAGGGGAATCAAAGAAAAGACCTCCATAGTAGCCTTAGAGACACTAATAGGTAATACTGTGCAACAAGCCTCCTTACTAGAATATGTTTGTGGAATCTGATTTCTAATGTGTAGTATTTTAAAGTGATTTAAGAAGTCATTACAGCTAGGAATAAAACCAGTATCAAGGGTGGAACTATTTGGAGAAGGATTCATTAATTTATAAATTGTAGCAAAGAAGAAATCTAGGATTATTTTTATTAGTTTCAATTAAGTAATAAATTGATCTGGCCACTGCCAGAGCCTTCCTATATTTAGCCAGGTGGTCCTTCCATATAGTGTAGTGAACATGCAGTTTCATTACCTGCCATCTCCGTTCTAATTTCCGATGCTCATATTTCAATTTGCGAGAAGCATCATTAAACGATGATGAGCTGCCAGAGCCTTCCTATATTTAGCCAGGTGGTCCTTCCATATAGTGTAGTGAACATGCAGTTTCATTACCTGCCATCTCCGTTCTAATTTCCGATGCTCATATTTCAATTTGCGAGAAGCATCATTAAACGATGATGAGCTTTTTTTAAAAAAAAAAAAACACCCTCCGACATTCCCTTTTCCCTTTCCGGTCCAATGTCGGACCCTGACCGACATCATCAAAAAGACATCAAGCACAGGTCTCTAGTTGTTTTTTCTCCAAAAAAGGCTGAGAAAACCTTTCAATGGCCGAGTGAGACCAATAGGAGCCGAGAGAAGCCGAAAAAAAGGGGCGGATCAGAGCAATACACATAGTCCCTGCACCACAGACCTAACACGGACATAAACAAACAAGATAGCTGCTTCTGCATCCAGCGCTCAAAGAATATCACTGACATTTGCCAAGCTTTTAGAGATGTTATGGTAATAAAATAATGACTTGGATCGCATTACTGAGGAGTTTGGTGATACAATGAGTGATCAGGAAATGATTTATCAGTATGCATGACTATGAAGAGGTATGTGATAAATACAGCGAAGAGGTGGGGTGGGGCTGGAGATGCAGTACTGAGTGTCCTGTTGATATGCAGTGCCTTTTATACATGTTTTACTGTGAATAAAATTACTTTTAAACAGCACGTCTAAAATAAACTGCGCATGTGAAAAAAAATTGGACCTGACGCACCTGAGATGCGCTGAATAAATGGACCGCAAAGGGATAGGGTTGTTTTCTAGCACAGTCAATAGGAGATTTAGGGGGCAATTTGGGAATAGTGCAACCCTGCTACATACAAAATGCTGAATCTGCAGGTAGCAGAAGAAAGTGCGAGGTAAATTACATTTTTGAGAAAGCTGTTCAAATGATGCAAAGTTGTTGTCGATATACAGATCATTAAGGGATTTAGCACCGTTCCTGTACCAGGTAAAAAAAAGCGGTCTCCCAGTGAGGGTGGGAACAAATGATTGTCATCAATTGGTGCAGATGTAACCCTTGTGGGTTTGTAGACCTGGCCAGTACCCAAGAATGTCAAGCTGCACACCAAAAGAGTTGATTTTTCTTATTCTGATTTATTTTGTGCATCTGACAGAAGATATTAAATGTTCATGCTGATGCGCTGGGGAGATGCGCTGGGTTGATCCCCGGAGCCAGCATCGCAGCCGTTGTGTGTGCTGATGCGCTAGGGAGGCAAAATAAGCTGATCCCAGGAGCCAGCATTACACTTCAGCCATCAACACCAGACAGAAGGATAGCTACATCATCATATGGAAGGAAACGCAAATGGATGGAGACACAGATGGATCACATTAGTTTACTGTAAAGCTGTGTCTTAGTTGGTGCTTATCGTGGCGAGAGTCGAGTTCAAATCAGCATGAAGTTTTAACATCTACTCTCATGTAATGGAAATCATGAAGATCTGGATACGTCCAGTGACTGCTGTGAATAGTGCAGCTGGCAACAAGGGAAAGACCTCGTGACAGCCTGGAGAGACAGCTGACTGGAGGAAAGAGACCCCATTGGGCTGGCAAGGGTTAGCTACCCTTGTCGGCAGTATCCAGCTCTGTGTTTACATGATGCTGGAGACACCCGCCCAAGGCTTCTAAGAAATTAAGGAGAAAAATAACCCTAGAGTCTGCGAGAGCGGGGGCGGAAGATGACTCAACGTTGGACAACACGGTTAAGGACTTAGGAACGGAAACGGATATGAGTATGGAGAGTACTTCACAAAAGACTAGTTCAAGATCTGCAGTTAGCAAAGACATGGAACTCCAGGTTTGTGTCTGCGGCTGGAGCAAGGCGACAATGGTCAGGGGTTTGAAGATTCATCAAGGGAGAATGAAGTGCTTGAGGGAGAAGGGACAAGGCCCTCGCATTGATCAGTACTTCTTACGAAGTCAGTCAAGTCAGTCGAATGAAATCCAGCGACAGGAAGCAAACCACAGTTCGCAGGATATCAGCACCCCTGTCATAGATGTGAGGAGGAATTGCAAGGACACAGTTAGTGATGAACCTAATGATCCTTGTGAACCCGGTTAGACAAACCAGCGTAAGAGAGAAAAGAACCTCAACGGGCACAAGCCTGGAGTTAAATGGCCAAGAGCTTGTGAGAAAACTGCATGGGACACAGTAAACACAGATCTCTGCTTTGCATTGGAAAGGTTAAGTGAAACAGTTGAAAATAAACTGGATAAATTTGGGGACATCATCTACGCATATGGAAGCGAGAGGTTTGGAGTTGAAAAAAGGAAGGAAAAAGTACAAACTATTCCTGGAAAGTCTAGACGGCAGCAGGAGATTGAACGCTTAGTTAGAGAAAGGAGACAGCTGAGGAAGCAATGGAGAAGAGCAGAAGAAAGTCAGAAGGAGGGACTCAATCTCTTACAAAGGGTCATAAAAGATAAGCTTGCAACATTACGCAGAGCTGGCGCCCTCTGAAACGCTACAAAAGAAGGAGCGTGCGAGAACTAACTTTTATAAAGACCAATTCAAATTTGTAAAGAAGTTATTCACCAGTGAGAAGAATGGCACACTAAAAGCATCTAACTTTGAGTTGGAGAGATATTTGGAGGAAGCACATACAGATTCAAAAAGGCAGGAGCCTATGTCAATTCCGTCAGACATCCCACCTATCAATCCACCAGAATACCAAATGGAGGACTGTGCACCAAAGTGGAAAGAAGTTGAGCAAGCTGTGAAAAAAGCAAGGGCTTCATCATCTCCAGGGCCTAAAGAGTGCTTCAGGAGTTCTACGAATCCTGTGGAAATTGATGAAAGTAGCATGGGAAAAACAGGTTGTACCAAGAGCTTGGCGCCGAGCAGGTGGAGTCTTTATACCTAAAGAAAAAGATTCTACAAGCATCAGTCAGTTTCGCCCTATTTCCCTATTAAACGTAGAAGGCAAGATTTTCTTCAGCATTATTGCTCAGAGATTGTCAACTTACCTATTAAAGAACTGCTTCATTGACACTTCAATACAAAAAGCGGGCATTCCAGGTTTCCCAGGATGCTTAGAACACATCAATGTGACCTGGCAACAAATTCAATCAGCTAAAAAGAGAGGAAGGAGCTCCATGTGACATTCCTGGATTTGGCTAATGCATATGGTTCAGTGCCACATGAACTTCTTTGGGCAGCATTTGATTTTTCAGTGTACCGATGACAATAACAAATCTAGTGAAAGCCTACTTTGGAGATTTGCATTTTAGTTTTTCAACTTCAGAATTCAGCACTACATGGCAATGCCTAGAAGTTGGAATAATGGCAGGATGCACCATTTCTCCACTGGCTTTTACCATGGCAATGGAAGTAATCATTATGGCATCAAAATGGGTAGAAGGAGGAGAGCGCTTGGCTTCTGGAATGCGACTACCACCAATTCGAGCATACATGGATGACATGACAACCATGACTACAACAGTAGCCTGCACTAATCGGTTATTGGGCAAATTAACCAATAACATTGAATGGGCACGAAAGCAATTCAAACCCACTAAATCAAGGAGCATCTCTATAATTAAAGGTAAAGTAGTAGATAAAACGTTCTTCATTAATGGTGAGGCAATACCAACAGTGTCTGAGAAGTCAGTGAAGAGCCTTGGGAGATGGTACGACGGGGATCTAAAGGACACAGTTCGTGTGGGAGAAGTTAGACAACAAGCTGTGGAAGGGTTGAAGAGCATAGACAGCAGCGCTTTACCAGGCAAACTAAAACTCTGGTGCTTTCAGTTTGGTCTACTGCCAAGGTTGCTGTGGCCACTGACTGTACGAGGTTTCTTTGACAACAGTAGAGAAGCTGGAAGCTTTAATCAGTTCACACATCAGGAAATGGTTGGGAGTTCCACACTGCCTCAGCAGAGTGGGACTTTATGGTAAAGGAATACTGCAGCTACCTGTCTCCGCTCTAACCGAGGAGTTTAAGTGTGCCAAGGTCCGACTGGAAATGACATTAGTAGAGTCACGCGACAAATGCGTAAGGGAGGCAGCACCTGTGTTGAAAACTGGAAGAAAGTGGGCGGCAAAGAAAGCTGTGGAGGATGCAAAGGCTGCCCTTCGAATTGGTGATTTCATGGGGCAAGTTCAGCATGGAAGAGGGGGTCTTGGTCTCAGTTCAGCTCCTCCTACATGGCACAAGGCAGCCCCAGCTCAACGGAGGAAGCTGGTAGTCAATGAGGTGCAAAAGCAGGAGGAGAGGATGAGGTGTATAAAGGCCATTTCCCAGGCCAAGCAGGGAGAATGGATGAGATGAGAGAGCGTGGAACAACGCAAGATTGGCTGGCAAGACCTATGGTCAATGGAACAGAGCAGGATCAGTTTCCTTATAAGGTCAACATATGATGTTCTCCCATCACCACAGAACCTAAACCTCTGGGTAGGAGAGGATCCCTCATGTCCTTTGTGTTCATCACCTGCAACATTAAGGCACATTTTGACAGGATGTAAGGTGGCTCTTAGCCAAGGACGGTTTACTTGGCACCATGACCAGGTGCTGCGATGTTTGGCCTTAGCATTGGAAGACAAGCGTAACATGACCAATAAGTTGCCACCTGTTCCATCAAAACATTACACACAAAAGACAACATTCCTCCGCCCAGGAAAGCAACCACCAAGAAAAGGTGTTAAAACCAATCCTCGCCCAGGACAACTGGAAGCTGCTAGAGACTGGAAAATGCTGGCAGATGTTGGTCAACGGCTTATTTTTCCACCTGAGATTGCCACCACTAACCTTCGACCAGATATTGTCTTGTGATCTGGATCAGCACGCCTTGTTCACCTGGTAGAGTTAACAGTGCCATGGGAGGATGCTGTAGATGAGGTGTATGAGAGGAAGAAACTGCGGTATGCTCAACTAGTCACTGAAGCGGAACAGCGAGGATGGAGAGTCTGGGTTTACCCAGTGGAAGTGGGTTGTCGAGGATTTGTGGCACACTCTACAACCCGGTTTCTCAGAGATGTCGGATTCAATGGCCAAGAGTTGCGTCACACAGTGAAGAACTTATCTGAAGCAGCAGAGAGGAGCAGCAACTGGCTGTGGTTGAGACGGAAAGATTCTGGCTGGGGATCTCAAGCACAATAGAAAGAAAGAAACGCTGATGTACAGGTAAGTAAGCTGGGCTGAGTTGAGTGGGGGATGGAGGAGGGTGATGCTGGGACGCCAGAATCGAGCCCTCTTGAGGTGTCGTGGGCTAGTCGACGAAACACCGAGGATGGAAGGTGCCCACTTGAAGACCCCAGAGATGTACCCTACTTAGCTCAATCCAGACGGTTGTCATGCTGATGCGCTGGGGAGACCGCACTATGGTTGATCCCCGGAGCCAGCATCGCAGCCGTTGTGTGTGCTGATGCGCTAGGGAGGCAATAAGCTGATCCCTGGAGCCAGCATTATACTTCAGCCATCAACACCAGACAGAAGGATATCTACATCATCATATGGAAGGAAGCGCAAATGGATGGAGTCACATATGGATTACATTAGTTTACTGTGAAGCTACGTCTTAGTTGGTGCTTATCTTGGCGAGAGCCAAGTTCAAATCAGCATGAAGTTTTAACATCTACTCTCATGTAATGGAAATCGTATCCAACAGAGGCTGAAAAGGTGAGAGAGTAGCACTACATTCTCCCACCACCTTCTGGTAGTAAGATGCCATATACACCCTACACATACCCCATTCTTGAGGCCATCTATGTGAACCCTATACTAAGGAACAATGTGTAATAAAGTTGAACAGTGGTTAAAAACAATGTTTCATTAAATGAAACAAACTTTTCTGATTGAACAACCTCCAGAATGCTGGGGTGAAAGTGTCACAATCTACTGTTCGCAGAAGACTTTGGCAGCAGAATTACAAAGGCTACACTGCAAGATGCAAACCACTGATCAGCACCAAAAACAGAAAGGCCAGATTAGAATTTGCTAAAAAGTACAGAGATGAGCCAGTAGAGTTTTGGAACAGAGTTTTATGGACAGATGAGAAGAAGATTAACCTTTATCAAAGTGATGGGAAGGTAAAAGTGTGTTGAAAAAAAGAAACTGCAGATGATCCAAAGCATACCACCTCATCTCTGAAGCATGATGTAGTGTCATGGCATGGGCATGCATGGCTGCCTCTGGAACGGGCTCACTCATATTTATTGATGATGTAACGAATGATGGCAGCAGCAGAATTACTTCAGAAGTGTACAGAAGCATCTTGGCTACCAATGTACAAGAAAATGCCACCAGACTCATTGGGAAGCGCTTCACAATGCAACAGGACAATGACCCAAAACACACTGCCAACACACATCAGGGGAAAAAAGTGGAAAGTTTTAGACTGGCCAAGTCAATCTCCTGTTTTAAATCTTGATTGAACATGCATTTCACTTGCTGAAGAGGAGACTAAAGTCAGAAACTCCCCAAAACAAGCAACAGCTGAAAATGGCTGCAGTAAAGGCTTGGCAAGGCATCTCAAAGGACGGTACCAAGAGTTTGGTGATGTCAATGGGTTGCAGACTCACTGCTGTTATTGCATGCAAGGGATTTGCGACTAAATACTAGCTTTTATACTTCTTATATTTGCTTTAAGTTGAATTGTCCCAATACTTATCCTCACATAAAATGGGGGGATGCAACTCTAAAAGTGCTGTTATTCTTAGTTGGTAAAACATGTATGTCTTGAAACCAATACAATAAGAACATACAGTGGCTCTCAAAAGTATTCACCCCCCTTGGACTTTTCCACATTTTATTGTGTTACAACATGGAATCAAAAATGGAGTTTTTGCCACTGATCAACACAAAAAAGTCCATAATGTCAAAGTGGAAAATAAAATCTACAAATTGTTCTAAATTAATTACAAATACAAAACAGAAAATAATTGATAGCATAAGTATTGACCCCCTTGAGTCAATATTTGGTAGAGGCACCTTTGGCAGCAATTACAGCCATGAGTCTATTTGGATAAGTCTCTACCAGCTTTGCACATCTGGACACTGCAATTTTTGCCCATTCTTCTTTGCAAAATTGCTCAAGCTCCATCAAGTTGGATGGGGACCTTTGGTGAACAGCAATTATCAACTCTTTCCACATATTCTCAATTGGATTGAGGTCCGGGCTTTGACTGGGCCACTCCAGGACATTGACCTTTCTGTTTTTAAGCCACTCCAGTGTCGCTTTGGCTGTATGTTTGGGGTCATTGTCCTGCTGGAAGATGAATCTTCTCCCAAGTCCCAGGTCTCTTGCAGACCTCAGCAGGTTTTTCTCCAGGATTTCTCTGTACTTTGCTGCATCCATTTTGTCCTCTATCTTCACAAGCTTTCCAGGCCCTGATGCAGAGAAGCATCCCCATAGCATGATGCTGCCACCACCATGCTTCACGGTAGGGATGGTGTTCTCAGGATGATGTGCGGTGTTAGGCTTGCGCCAAACATAGCGCTTAGCGTTGAGGCCAAAAAGCTCTATTTTGGTCTCATCAGACCATAGAATCTTCTTCCATTTGGTCTCAGAGTCTCGACATGCCTTCTGGCAAACTCTAGCCAAGATTTGATGTGAGTTTTTTTTCAACAATGGCTTTCTTTTTGCCACTCTCCCATAAAGACCAGTTTTGTGAAGCACCTGGGCTACTAGTGCCCTTCTCGCCCGGATACTCAGTTTTTGAGGACGGCCTATTCTAGACAGATTCACAGTTGTGCCATAATTTCTCCATTTCTTAATAATGGACTTTACTGTGCTCCAGGGGATATTCAATGCCTTGGAAATGTTCTTATATCCTACCCCTGATTGGTGCTTTTGAAGAACCTTATTCCGGATTTGCTTTGAATGTTCCTTCGTCTTCATGATGTAGTTTTTGTTAGGAAATGTACTAACCAACTGTGGGACCTCCCAGAGACAGGTGTATTTAACCTGAAATTATGTGAAACACCTTAATTGCACACAGATGGACTCCATTCAACTAATTATGTGACTTCTAAAGACAATTGGTTGCACCAGAGCTTATTTAGGTGTGTCATAGCAAAGGGGGTGAATACTTATGCAATCAATTATTTTCTGTTTTATATTTGTAATTAATTTAGAACAATTTGTAGATTTTATTTTTCACTTTGACATTATGGACTTTTTTGTGGTGCAAAAACTCCTAATTAAATCCATTTTGATTCCATGTTGTAACACAATAAAATGTGGAAAGGTCCAAGGGGGGTGAATACTTTTGAGAGCCACTGTAAGAAAGTTTACAAATGAGAGGAGGCCATTCGGCCCAAGAGGGGGGCATCATTTTGTTCTTCACTAGCCTCTGAGACCATCAAAATTGAGCTAGCTCCTGGAGTTTGCTGACATCCGTCCGTGCCTGGGAGGAGTCTTACCCCATCCAGGGTTCTACTCACTGAATCTTCTTGTTCAACATGGGGCACCTGCTCTATTGTAGCTATGTCATCAGATGATTTAGAATCTTCCTCATGGTCTGAAGACATACAGGAGTGCCTCTGTCAAGAGTTCCTTCCAACATCCAAAGGTAAGAAATTAACCAACATCGGCAGGTTTCAGTGCACCACTCGTTGATGGCCTGTAAGAGGATTCCGGATTCTGAGAGTATGAGTGATGGGATTCTTGCTCACTTGATTTCCATCAATCAGCTAACTTTCTCTTTTATTATTATTATTATTTGTTTATTTAGCAGATGCCTTTATCCAAGGCGACTTACAGAGACTAGGGTGTGTGAACTATGCATCAGCTGCAGAGTCACTTACAACTACGTCTCACCCGAAAGACAGAGCACAAGGAGGTTAAGTGACTTGCTCAGGGTCACAAAATGAGTCAGTGGCTGAGGTGGGATTTGAACCGGGGACCTCCTGGTTACAAGCCCTTTTCTTTAACCACTGGATCACACAGCCTCTTCCCTCTCTTGTAACCCTTGTGGTTTTGTAGACCCGGCCAGTACCAAGAACGTCACGCTGCACACCAGAGGAGTTGATTTTTCTTATTCTGATTTATTTTGCGCATCTGACAAAATATATTCAAATACAACAAATCAACTTCCAGTCTGTGCACATTATCTCAACACAAGAAACTCTAGCCACAGCAAACCAGCATTTTTGCATTTTTAATATAGTGCACACACTGTCAGTTGCATATTTTGTACACCAGTGGTCTCCCAGAGTTATTGTTAACAGTAAAGTAATTATCAAGGAAGAAAGTCATATAAGCAGGCAGTTTTTAACTCTGTTACACAGACATAGAGATGGACTGTAGACTGAAATGTCTTCTAAATTGTACCTAAATCCAGAGGGAGTGACAAACCAGAGGGTTAGCGTGGAGTTTAGATACAGAGAAGGGAAGGGGGAGCACAACAGAGCAGGTCCCTCCTGTCGTGGGTGTGACTGCAACCAGTGTGACATAATGTGAATGTTGGCCAACCGGTAGTTAAAGTGAAAGTTGAGTAATGCCCTGCCCCCCGTGGGCTTTAGCCTCTGAAGAAAGTCTCTACATGGAGCTTTTTATTCCAAATAAACAAAGAAATACTCTGGTCTAAAGTATTAAAAAAAGGCTTTAGTAATAAAGACCAGAATACACTGAAAGAGGTATAAAAATGTAGAAAGTGTATACATCTTAACAGAATTGCAACCAGCAAGTGAAAGGGGCAGAGTTGACCAGCGAGTAAAAAAGCAAAGGAGAGAGGGGGCAGCCCTGTCTCGTTCCATGGCACAGTGAAAAGTAGAGAGTGTATTATGTACAGATGGGGATGTGTGGAACAGCTTGATCCATGAGATTCAATTTGGGCCAAATCCACAGATTTGATGCTGGAACAGATCAGGTTTCACTTGTATAAGCAGGGTCCCTAAACTTGGAATAAAGATCACAGGTCTTTATGACCATTGTAAGATCTAAAACAAAAAAACTAATTACAAAAATGAAAATGTAAAAAACAATGTGGTGGTACTACTTTCTCTTTTCACTATGCAGATAATTGAGTTTTGTTTAGCTTTTTTGTTTGCCTATTAAGCTGTTTTACAGTTTTACACTTGATCCACAACAAAAACCGCAGTGTGAAGAACATAAAGGTTGAAAGTATAGATAAAAAACATGTATACAAACATTTACAGTTTGTTGGATTATATTGAAATGCAATCAAAAAGGTAGAAGAAAATGTAGGCAGTTATCGATCACCATGTAGTGTGATAGACTGACAGACAGAAGTTCATAATAAGTGCATAAGGTTTGACATTTTGAATGTTTGCTGTTCAGAGTAGTTTCTTGTTTGGTTAATGCTGGCGTATGTACCTACATGCATCTAATAAGCAGACTTGTGACTGATCTGGTAGAGTGTCATTTGCTCTGTTTAAACAGACAGCAGAAATTCTTATTTAAAACTAGGATGCATAATCAGCCTACCATCATAAGTAACTAGTTCTGAGCAATTTCTTCATGGATTTCAGATGAGTAACTTTAATTCAAAGGAAGGGAAATGTGGCACCGTGATACCTTGTCGTCCATCATCTAAATATGTTTAATACATTATGGCACCTTCTAAAATAGAAATCTGGAAAAAATGACACATTCACAAATTGCATTACACAGCTTGCAAAATTGATATCACACCATTTTAGATTAAATATATACCTATTGTATTTCATGCATCTTTTGGCAGAATAACTTCTAGAGATTAAATTAGTTCTACAAAGGATAATAGTTTTAATAATTAAATTAAATAAAGCACATGATTCATGTAAAATTAGTTTTTGGATTGATCAAAGTATTTCTGTTATAAAAACACTGTAAATGCTAAGCAGACATGTTAATGAATTAATCTGCAGATACCTCGGATATTTTCTATTCAGCTTGGGCACACTGCAACCACATGCATTTTTGCATTTTGTATAATTCTTTTTTTTTTTTCAATTCCATTCAGACATTACGCAAGAGTAGCTTAGACAGTCATTTAATTCCTGCTAGCTCTTTTTTTTCCATTTTGTCATTCGAGACATAGATACATGCTTTGAGTCATTATCCTGCTGTGAGTATGAGTAAGCCCAAGTAGTTTGTCTTATGATAGGGCAATGTGGTGCACAGACATCTTGTAATACACCTGCTTCATTCTGATTACTGTAATTTTTAGAACCATGTGAAATACATCAGCAAAACAGCACTCTAGCCTCATGTGTGCTTGATTCCTCTGTAGCTTCAACATTGCACACTCAAAAAGTCTTCATTTCTTGTCTTCTCAGGTGCATTACTATTAGGGCTTGAACTTTTCGGTTTTTATTTTCCAAATCTTTTCCTCCCTTTGTTAATGTTAATTAGTAGTTGTTAAGCTGTCTCTTTTGTTTCTTTGCTACAAATCAAGGAGATTTTAAATGATGGACTTGCTATCAGTGTACACTCCGTAGTAAACAGAATCGGGAATTAGGAAACAGAATCGGCTCAAAATAAGTTTAAAGGGACCGAAAATGTGATAAAAAATAAAACCTGAAAACTTCAAGCCTTAATTACTATGTTGGAGCTAAAAGGATATACATTTTACATAACTTAGGAAACTGTGATGATTGCAAGAAAAACATGAATGTAAAATGTAAGCTGTGAAGGGAAAGAATCCAACCTTCCAGTAGCTACTCTACTAGGCTGATTAAGAACTCAAAAAAGCTTAACATTATCTTTTTCATTGTTCTTTTGACATCATTCATAGAATCCTCCATTTCCACCATCATAAAATACATGGTCTTCTTCACTGGTCCCAAAAAGGAGGTATTAAAATTGAAAGGGACTGACAATGTGGTCGTAATGGTGAGTGGGTTTTAATATTCAGTTAGTCGCATGGAGTGCATAACTATATAATACAACAGAACAATTCTGAATTGTGTTTGTACTCTTGAAACCTTCATCAAGATGAAGACTGACATACATTTTTCTTCAACACAGTCCATAGACTCCCAGCTCCATGTTTGAATGAAGGGTAGTTTCTTTTAATTGTCTGTTCTTGAATAGCATGCAGAGTGTTTTGTTGTCTCAGAGGTCAGATTGTTATTCTTTTTTACATCAAGGGCTTAGGCAGCTGATAATACATGTACTGACAATGCATAACAGACTGGAGAAAAGTCACGTTAATCAATGTTTGTGGCTTGGAGGCAGAATTCAGGTCCACTTCAAGTGTTTTTTTAATTTTTATATCTGAATATATGAGATCTCAAAACTGGTTTCAGCAGTTACAAATGTGTTTGTGGCAAAGTGGTCTGCAGTGCGCAGGTGTAGACGTGATGCAGTGTTCAGGAATGATTTGAAACAACACAGTTCACGGTTAAACAGCTATTTGCTGGTAAATAATAATAACTGGCTCTACACACCAATTTGTATTGCTCAGTTAAACCACGGGGTTCAGTCCCGAAATAAAAATGCAGTAATAAAAACACACAACCCAGACACGATCACTTATCCAAACAGTGAGTGCTCTTTGTGCAGGTGGTGCTATACAACAATTGTGAAACAGTGGTGCAGTGTAGTCCGGGTTCGGTGCCTTTTTTTTTTAGCGACAGCTCCCTACTAGTGTTAGCCGTCTAACAATGACAGAACAACAAAAAACAAAACATGCAACACTCACAGTTATTTTATCTCTGTACTCCTTTTACAGGTCTGTCCGTAACCATAACAAAGGAACAGATTGCTCGGCCACATCCCGATACACTATCAGTCACGCCCCCTTCAGTAGTGAGTGCAATCACGTATCCTCCAATCCATGACTGACACATCGTCTACCGCATTAAGGTAATGACTTCTGGTATTGTGGCTCCACCCCCTTCATGGATGGCCGACTTACAACTGACCCTGGAATGAACTGTCAAACCATCCAGTCCGGGGCACACTGTTCCTGTTATACAGCGCCCTCACAGATCGGGAGGGAGATTGTTAACTTGGATTCATTCACTCTCTGTCACAGTGTTTCACAACGCAAACAAGTATTATGCTTAATTAATCACACAGGCAGGAAATAAAATCAATACAGTGTGGACTTTGACAGAGAAACTAAAGTCTAAAGTACTGGTACTGTCAGCGGTCCAGATAAGCTGCGTACCTGCCATTTTTATGCATTAAAAAATCTGAAAATACGCAGTAAAAATTTAATGCGTAAAAATATGCATAACAATTTTGCTGCACAGATTGTCTGCCTCCACTCCTGCTTCCCCTAAAACCTCCACTAACAACTATATCTCCCAGACTACAATGTCTCCAGTTACTAGGAAAGTGGAAAAACCAACCCAACAAACATGATCCAATCTCTGGCTAGCCCTGTTGTCGTTGCAGCCAATCACAGTAAGTATAAGAAAAATTTGAAGCTGCACAGGTTGAAGCGTAAACACTCCAGTCCAGCTACAAATCCAACTGGAACCATCGTCAGAGACAACCACTAAAAAAAAGGTCTGTATAATATTAAACAAATTGTTTTATAACTTACTAATGCATTTCCTTATTCTATTTATCTGTATTGCTTTATATTTAAGTTTTAACATGTTCACTGAGTTTATGAATTTAATGTTAAACTATAAGTAACATAATTAATTTGCAGTCAGTGTGATAATTCGAAAAAAATAAGCCGATAAAGAACCTTGTAGAACACACACGTGGTTTGTTGTACAGTAGTTCAAAGTAACACTGCAGTAAAATGGAAGGCTCTTTTTTAATGCCTACCCATTACCATTAAAGATTGTACAGTATTTAGCGAGATTACTCATGACTTCAAGGTAATGTTGCATTTTAGCCCCTGAAAATACATGGGTACTGTAATTTATTTATTGATTTATTTATTTTGTTGTTCGTGCAGAGATCAAATAGTCGGAGTGTGGTGGAGAGAATCCATTACTAAAAAATCATACACTGTTGACATCACCTAAAGCGAGCAGGGCTAAAACCAGACATGCTGCAAAATGAATTTCTGGCCCTGATTTTCACTCAGAGTGACCTAAAGGTGCTTAACTGTTTATTTACAAGGATTTTAAGGTTTTGAAGGACTGTGTCATATTATCTGTTATTGTACAAGATTTATTATTATGTATTTACGTTATATAGGGATTTCTGTTATTAGGCTAAACGCTACTTATTGAATCTGCAACCTTAAAAATGCTCAGACACACTTTATTCAAACATTTTCTTTGGAAAGTGATACTCTGTATATGAAAAAAAGGGCTTGGTAAAATACAATCCATTGCCATTTAAACAGGAAAATATATTTGCCAAAATAAAAAATAAATAAACACAACTGCTTTTCAATAAAATAAAGTGTACAGGCTAAAGTGGTTACAAGACACAATACAGCTGTAGATACTGAAGAAAAAAATACCCCTTTCTTAAACAACACAAGAAAATACCTTTTGCAAGATAAAAACACTCTTCTTTCAGGACAGACTTTGCTTTTCATCAAAATACAATAGAAAGCAGCTGCAGTAAAATGGCTTGCCTCGACAAAATAAACAAGTTGTAATACCATATTCCCACACAGACACCAAAAAACACTTAAATACAAAAACAAATCCACCTTTACAAAAGAATATATTAGTCTACCAGCTAACTTTCAGTTACATAGGTCAAGATCAAATGCACATTTGTTTTGATAGTAAATGTTCTGTCAAATATTTAATATTTAATCAAATATCAGGAACTGTGTAGCAGCATGGGTGTAACATATTCTGCCTCCTAGCCACAGAATATTACTAATCCATAACCTCTTTCACATCACAAGATATTGACCTATAGAATCCTAATTACAATAACTGGTTCAATAGGATCAAAGTTAGGGAAAATTGAGATATTTTGAGCCATGTCTTATTTCTCAATAATCCTGTACTTTCTGTCCCTTATAGCAGTTAAGCTGCCTGGATTTACAATAAAATTAAACATCATTTTGAAAATGTTTTTTTATAGACCTACTGTAGCTGACCAAGAAAATCAAGACTATCTTTCCTTTCTGTTTCCCCTTAAAGACCAGTGAAAATGCACTGCTATTAGTTTATCTCAGGAACTAGAGTGTATTTCATAAATAATAACTTTCGTTTCAAAATTAAAGTATTGCAAAGCAATTCTAAATAAACCACAGATTGCTTTAACAACTTGTAATGGGTTTTGGAATTGATTGTATTTCTAAACCAGTTTGCCTGCTTTTTGTATCTTCTTACTGTGTATATTTCAAACATTCACTAATGCTGTCAGCATTTTAATTGTCATATAAACTATGACTGTTTCAGGAAGGTCATATCCTACAATATGAAAAATCTACACATTTGCCTAACATTATTTGGAAGTGGCCTACTTGTTTTAATCCTGCTTTTGTAGCGAAATTATACATGTTTTTTGGCCTTCAAAAAAATCACTTAGTTCAGGAAGATTCTTTACATCACATATAGTTGACCTTTTAAACAAAACACATATTTTCAGTTTAGGATTTCATTCAAAGGATGAAGGTAATAATGTCCTAGAAAATCCCTTTTTCAAAGTGGATGTATGTAGGAATTTGCCGGGAGCAAACTGTAATAAACGACGTGTAGCTCAAAGACTACTGTGCTGATGGTTCCTCCTCCACCGATTGGTTCTCTATCTCTAGACTTGAGATTGATAGTCATCACTACCCTATTGGATCAGGGAGTTGATCAATGTATGCTGTACTCGTAACACATATCTGTTTGTACTCGTTGTTCAGTACAGCCCTAATTCTAATCAGGGGTTACAGGCAGGTTAGTATCATTGGATGGCCACCCTCACATCTGCAGAAATTAACCCTTAGCGGTCCATTTATTCAGCACGTGTCAGGTCCAATTTATTTTCACATGCGCAGTTTATTTTAGACGCGCTGTTTAAAAGAATTTTTTTAACAGTAAAATAGGTTTAAAAGGCACTGCATATCAACAGGACACTCAGTATTGCATCTCCAGCCCTGCCCCACCCCTTGTTCACTATATTTTTCAAATGCCTCTTAATAATAGTACCTACCAATAAATCATCTCTTGATCACTCGTTTTATCACCAAACTCCTCAATAATGCGATCCAAGTCATTATTTTATTACTATAACATCTAAAAAAAGCTCTGCAAATGTCTGTGATATTCTTTGAGCGCTGGATGCGGAAGCAGCTATCTTGTTTGTTTATGTCCGTGTTATCTATGTGGTGTCGGGTCTATCAGTATTCATGAAATACGCCCTTTTTTTTCGGCTTCTCTTGGCTCCTATCCGTCTCACTCGGCCATTGAATGGTTTTCGCGGCTTTTTCCGGAGAAAAAACGACTAGAGACCTGTTTTTTGCGTCTTTTTGATGATGTTGGACAGGGTCCGACATTGGACCGGAAAGGGAAAATTGCGATGTCGGACCAGGTCCGACATAGGACCGCAAAGGGTTAATGTACTGGTGTATGGCTTTCCGATCTCTTATATATATATATATATATATATATATATATATATATATATATATATACATTATAAAATATCAACTTCCCCAGAAGCTCACAATCAGAGATGTCAGTTTCAAAGCCCCTGGGTGGACTTGGCTAAAATGTTACACTCATGGCATAATTAAACAAAAGTAGAGATGGGATTTAAAATTAAATATTCTCTATCGAACACCACTTGCTTGATCGTGGCATGACATAACTATTTCTGAAAGTAAAATTATTCAGTTGCACATCACAGACGACAATACGGGTACACTCTTTTTCCCACAATGCATTAATGAAAGTTGCAATGCAACCGAAACCATGTAAATCTAACAATAATTTAGTAAAAGTGCAAGTGTTACCATGTGAAAACACATCAACATTGATGTATGACTTATTCCTGCCTGGTTTCAATCACTTAAAATACATAGATAATTATCAATTTGTGGTGAGATGCTTGTTTAGAAAGCATAGACTAAATTAATACCTTACATTGACTGACTAAAACAGGGCTTGGAGTTTATCATGTATGTTCAATATTTCATTCTTCATTAACTTGGTTCAATACCACTAAATCCAAGTTTGCAAATGAATGTTTTTAAAATGTACTGGCTTCAATGCAATTGGTTTTGCCTACCCTTATGGGTTCTAATTAACTATTTTGCAAATGTTTCTTGTAATAAAACATTGGTTGATGAATGCTTTATATTAGTATTTTAGAGTCTTCATAACATATTCATATATAGCTTAATTCTTTTAATGCATTCTGTTCTCATTAAAAAATGCATTTTCCTTATCCGAAAAGGTTTTCGTGCTGTGTGTTTATATTCTTAAAGTACCCTATATATGGAGAATTTGTTTTTTGTAAAACAACATTTGTGACAGCAGTTTGGGCCAAGAATGACATGTCGGTTATTAGTGCTATATTACATATCAATGAGATAAGCACAATGTGTCCCACTTTACAGTGTAAACAAATGTGGAAGAAATTATATTAGTACACTGGCCTTTGGTCCAGGTGTTCTAATGCACGATATGTCGTATGGCGCTTCAACCAGAACACCAGAGCAGAGTAGTCAACAAATTCCTTTACTTGCCTCCCAGTCATTAGACATATTGTATGTATGGCTGTTGCCTCATATTTGCAGCTGTTATAATATCTATAATAGTTTAATAACAGATTAATGCAATTGTAGAATCCAAGGGACTTCCATATCCTCTATTTTACATTACTGCAACTAGGATCCATACTAAATTCTTCCAACATAAATACTGGTTCTATTTGACTTACACTGGCCTCCTGTGGTTTTAGAATTGGTTTGAGTTTTTCTGTTTAATAGTATCTCACCACTTTATTTGATTGATTTGTTGCAAAGTTATGATCCTTCTTGATCCTGTGCAGCTTTTTGTGTGGAGGACGTTTGGGCTAGGCTATGGAACTCCCTTCTGTGAGTCTAACACTTTCTCTCTGTATAAATGTTGGCGGCAAACCTCGTTGTTTACACAGGCTTGGATACATTCATCAGTCTTGTCTTGGGTTTAGTATTGTAAAGTGCCTTGGGATACTTGGTCATTAAAGTGCAGTACAGAAATCCAGATTGCATTGTATTAGTCCCTTCTGCAGAATTTCCAAGCATTCATCTACATTACAAAATGAGACATAAATCATACCTGCTATCACTTTCTAAACATTGCTTGCAGTGTTTTGTTTAAACTTTTCTTTTTGTTATTTTAACATGCATGTTTTCCATCGAGTTAAAGAGCCAGTTATATTATTTAAACTTCACAGTGTTACACATGCATTCTGTTCTCATTAAAAAACACATTTTCCTTACCTGAAAAGATTTTCGTGCTGTGTTTTTATATTCTTAAAGTACCCTGTATTTGGAGAATTTGTTTTTTGTAAAACAACCTTTGTGACAAAGAAAACCTGTATTGATTTTTTTTATTTTTAAAACACCTTGTAGGAGGGCTGGAGCCCTGCACATGTAAAGGGAGTTTCTGTGATGGATTGATTTATTGTAAATAGTATTGTTTTGTGTTATGTAAATAATTCTGGTATTATTTGTATAAATGTTTAATGGGGAACCTGGCGCTCTGTGTGGAGCAGCCCTCCTGTTGTGTTTGGTTGTGGGGAGAAGCAGCGTGTGATTATTAACTGCTGATTCCTAGCCAGCAGGGGTGCGTGGTCCAGCGGAGCGCCATGAATAAAAGGGTCTCAATTATACACCTCAGGGCTGCTGAAAAGCCCTTGGGATCAGATCACTGCTGCAGCAAAACCAGACCGGCCCTGAGGTGTGCTGCCAAAACACTGGGTTTCAGGAAATAAAGCAATCAACTCTTGCGACAACTGTGTGTATAATCCAGGGTCAGGAGTTGGTCGGGGGTTCTCCCAGGAGAAGGAAGCCACAACTACCACCAACCATGTGTATAATCCAGGGTTGGGGTTGGGTGAACTGCCCGATAGACATGGAGTTAGTTTCGGCATAGTAGATCCCGCCAATATAGCAGACAGGTACCTTGCCTACTGATGATTTGACCAGACTGCGCCGAGCTACCTCCAGACCCTCTTCTCTCCCTACACCCCCACCGACCTCTCCGCTTCGCCTACACTAGAAGACTGTCTGTACCTCCTCTACGCTCTCCTGCCTCCAGAGCCCGCACCTTCTCCACCCTCGCCCCGCAGTGGTGGAACGACCTTCCTATGGATGTCAGGACTGCCCAGTCCCTGACCACCTTCCGGTGCCTCCTCAAGACATACCTCTTCAGACAAAACCTGTAAAACTCAACTCTTCCCTTCTGCACTCTGCCTTTAATGCACTTTAACTTGCACTTATCTGCTCCCTATTTTACTGTATTTAATCCTGCACTTAACCCAATCTGTAGTATTCTGTATTTCACTTGCACTTGTATCTAACCCTGATGTAACTATCAACACTGTTATCTGCTCTTGAACTGCCCCAATATCAAATCATACTGTGTTTTGTATTTGCTCTTATTAGGACTGAAGTCATTGTATTTTGTATTTTGCTCTTAATTGTACTGTAATTCTTGATATGTTTTTTTTTTTATACAACTGTAAGTTGCCCTGGGTAAGGGCATCTGCTAAGAAATAAATAATAATAGTATATAAGAGGGACCTCCATTGTTAGCGGTAGTGCTCGCCATGTTCATGGACCCTTTTGTTTGTAGTTTTTGCACAGTGTGTTGCCTTTTATATGCCGGGCCGTATGTCTCATGCGAGCTACCATTGTTGGTAGCGCCACGTGAGGTTCCTGTGTGAGTCTGTGTGTCTGTGTATATGTAAATAAATCCTGCACACCTGCAGGGCATGTCAATCCCAATCTTCCATCTTGGTCTCCTGTCAATCAAGCAGCAAACACACACACACATCCACGTCTCAAGTTATTTTACAGATCATATCATTTTGTTGTAAGTTCATGTTTATAAAAAATTATATACAAAAGTGTACGTACAGTGGCGGGGTTTTCATGCAATTTAAAAACTCCAAATTCTCTCTCCATTGTCGTGAGAGTGTGACATCACACACACAGAATACGCACATTCATTCACATTCAGCATGTAATAGGAAGTGCATAGCCAAAACATGGTCCAACTTAACCCTTTGCGGTCCTATGACGGACCAGGTCCGACATTACAATTTTCCCTTTCCGGTCCGACGTCTCAAAAAGACGTAAAACACAGGTCCCACAGAGAGAACATGGACATAAACAAACAAGATAGCTGCTTCTGCATCCAGCGCTCAAAGAATATCACAGACATTTGCAGAACTTTTTGAGATGTTATTGTAATAAAATAATGACTTGGATTGCATTATTGAGGAGTTTGGTGATAAAACGAGTGGTCAGGAGATGATTGATCCGTATGTACGACTATTATTATTATTATTATTATTTATTTCTTAGCATATGTGAAAGCGATAGCGAACAAAAGGGTGGGGCGGGGCTGGAGATGCCTAGTGAGTGCTTTGTTGATATGCAGGGCCTTTTAAACCCGTTTGACTGTGGAAAAAAATACTTTTAAACAGCGCGTCTAAAATTAACTGCGCGTGTGAAAATAAATTGGACCTGACGCGCACTTAATAAATGGACTGCAAAGGGTTAAAAAGCTATTTAACCATTAATTAGTGTGTTTTTTTTTTCATTGAGTTACATTTTTTGTTTGGTCCTCATATTTGGAGGAGCAACTTAAATTCGAGTAAATACGGTATTCATACTGTGAAATACTGTTACAGTGACTATAGCAGTTACAACCAACCCCAAGGGTATCAGTTAAAACCCAGCCTGAGGGAACCACAACCATAGACACTTCAAAAACCTTTATGGATTGAGTTTGTTCATATACCTAAATATCACATTTTCCCCATGATCATGTTATTCCGAATGTTACTAGCACAACAGGGACACAGGAAGGCAACTTTACTTAATGTAGATGGTATGATTCACAAAATTACCAATTGTTTTCTAACACTGGAAGCAGCATAGCTGTCACTTGGCTCATATGGAGCTTTGAAATGTGTATCCATGGCTGTATTTTTAGTGTTGCCAACTCTAAAGGTAATGAATAATCAGATTACAGTGCAGTCCTAATACACAAAAATACAATTCCACAAGGCGGTCAAGGTTTAAGTGGCTTAAATTAAAATACAAACTCATGCATTGTAAAGCTTGGCACCCACAGAAGAATATTTTATAGTATTTATGCTTCCAACTTCAGGGGGGGGGGGGGGGGTAATTAAATCCTTTGTTTTATGTGGATATGTTGTGGGGTACAGTTACTCTAAAGATATTTTTTATTATTATTATTATTTTTATTATTATTAATATCAAGGAAGCATGTATCTTTAAAAAAAAAAAGAATGACAAACATTTTGAATGTTATTTGGTCTGCCAAAAATAATTTCAAAGGTTGATATGATAATCTGTATGCCTGCAGCTACTTAAATAAGAGAGCGTTCCCTTCACCGCATGACAGCATGTATGACAAATGAAAGACACAAAAAGTCACTGAAGTCTTTGTCAGCGAGTGGAAATTGAAAATTCTATTTCATGAAGGTAAACTTGATTAATGAAAGCCAAACAATTTTACTCAAAACAGTTGGAGATTAGATACATTGTTCACCACCATGACATCCACACCAGAAAGAACTTCACTACTTCAATGGGATGCCAAAAAAACCCTTACAGGAATAAAGAAGGTATTTTGTATAGCAATGTCTTATGAAGTTACTTATTGTAACATTCACATTCCACACAAAAAGCTTTAACCAAAGTGCACACTGTTCACACTGAGAATTTAATAATGTACTTCAGCTTTTCATACCATTTATTAAAAAAAAATGTAAATTGAAGATAATGCGCTGAGGAAGAAATCTCATTTTTCACGGGTATGCTGTCTCTTGAGTTCATAAAGACTCTGAATATATATTTGCTATTAAAAAAGTTTTGGTTTCAAAAAATAATTGTAGCATCTTTGTATGCACCTTACACTTAACAATATTTTTGTAAAAACTTACTTGAATGTTAAAGAAAAAATAATTTCCTGTGTTTGTCTGAAAGTTACATCAATATAAACAAAACACTTAAGTGATCATACACTTTTGGATTATACAATAAATTAAATTTATAATTAAAGTTCGGGAGGAGGGGCTTGGACCAATATCCACGGCACCAATTGAATCATTCAATTTACACATCAGCAATTAATTCCTGCAAGCATTATAAATACGCTCTCCACTTACCCCTTGTATGTGTTTTGATTCAATCATACTCACACACTCATGGAGAACATTTTGGATTACTGTGCTTCGTCAGACGATGAATTGTTTTCTCATTCCCATAGTTTTTCCAAATCCAGCCTTTTCAGCCCATATGTCCGCCTCTCTATCTCCTCCATCGGAATCCTCACCTGCTCTCTGCCGCAGCTGCAGATCAGCACAACATTCCGGTCACTCTCCTGTTGACTGTAGCTCCCGCCTCTCTACTAGATCAGCTCCTGCTTCAGACATCAAAGACTGGACAATCCCAAAGCTTCAACAGTTTCTCCGCAATCAAAATATTCAATTCAAATCAACAGCGCGTAAGGAACAACTGCTTAATATGCATCTACTCTTCACTCTTTGGATCATCGCTTTTCAGTTCCCTCCACACCCTCTGAATCACCCTCTCAAAGCCCCGCCTCCACCTCCCGAAGACCCAGCGGGCAGAGCCACCACAGTAGCCGTCTATCAAAGGCTCACCCAGCAGCTCCTGGGCAAGTGAGTACCGAGACTTTTTTACAGTCAGAAGCGGCTGCTCCCGCGATCCGTCCTGGTTTTTCAGTGTCTGCTGCGGGTATTCTACAGGCCACTGCCTTGCCTTCAACTGTAACCTTCCAGGTTATTATCCTCAGTCCAGATATCCAGCAAGCCCCGGCAGTCACATCTAGGACCACTACAGGTGTCCAGCAGGCCCCCTCAGTGGTTCCTTTTTTGTCTAATTCAGGCATCCAGCAGGCCCCTGCAGCCACTCTGGTCACTGTGGCCATCCAGCAGGCCTGCACAGCTGTTCCTTTTTTGTCTAATTCAGGTGTTCAGCAAGCCCCTGCATGCTTTTCTTCTGCCTTTTCCACTTTGGGTGTCCAGCAGGCCCCCACAGCCCCTTCCTATTCTTTGCCTCTCACGGGCGTTCAGCAGGCCTCCGCCTTTCTGTCCAATCTTTCCTCTATCCCAGCATGCCCATCCTCCTTCACAGGCTTGCAACAGGCCCCTCCTTTTCTTCTTTCTATGCCCAGTTCCCAGCAAGCCCACACAGCAGGCTCCT
This sequence comes from Acipenser oxyrinchus oxyrinchus, assembly GCA_030684275.1. Classification (NCBI taxonomy): domain Eukaryota; kingdom Metazoa; phylum Chordata; class Actinopteri; order Acipenseriformes; family Acipenseridae; genus Acipenser; species Acipenser oxyrinchus. The sequence continues at coordinate 65,734,214 of CM060250.1, forward strand.
CACTCCCATCTCAGCTGGGCCCAGCTCCTTTTTCCTCTTCTTTCCCCACAGCTATGAGCGTCCAGCAGGCCCCCATAACTGCACCCTCCTCTTGCTCTCCATCAGCAGTTGGAGCTCCCCAGTTTCCCCCAGCTGTCCAGTTTCTTAATAACCACACTTTACTTCCTCCCTCAGCAAGTTCTGTTTTTTCTTTAACCCTCAGAGTACTACGTCACAGCGAGTGCTCTACGCCACAGGACTACAGCTGTCACATGCAAATAACAGCGCTTGGGATAGCATAGCAAATGACTTAATTTTACACCCAAAAATGTATATATTATATGAAACCTATATATCACAAGAAACGTAAGACATTGAAGTTTTTTGTTCTTTCTTTTATTGATATATTTTTGGACTGAATATAGAAATATGCATTGGCAAAGACACCTTTGTTATACAAACTGTATTTTTATCATCAAAACATCAGTTTTTTTCAAAACCAACCATGCACATAAACACTTTCAAAATACAACATATAAATCCCCAGGAATGTTATTTTTAAAATGTAAAAAACCACAGATGTTTACAAACAACGAATCAAAAGATATATTCAATTTTGCAAGCAACGCATCTATCTGTACAAACAGATCGGAACCACACAGCACAGTAAACGTACTTGCCCTCGAAAGCCTTTTCTTTTATATAAAGATTGTTCAACATGTATACCAACACAAATAAGTGTTAATTAAATATAAAAGCATATGCAAAAATACTACTTATTATTATTATTATTATTATTATTATTATTATTATTATTATTATTATTATTATTAATACACGTAACTTACTTTGAGTTGTGGAGACATCTGAATTAGCCCAGGAAGCTTATTCTCTGTAAAGTCCTTTGCAATCAGTCTTTTTTCAGTGGTTTGTAAATTTATGCTTATTAATATATTTGTACTGTCAGCAAGCACCCACAGCTTTATTCCAAATCGGTGATGTTTTTGTTTGGAAGACACTGCATAAGTGACGTTCGGTTTTCAATCCAACCAGGCTTTCATCGATTGCAATGAATTCATTTAAAATGTAGTACTTCGTAAGAAGAGACTCCACTTTAGTAAGTACTGGTCGCACTTTGAATAAACTGTCGTAACCAGGTTCGTCTTTTTCTTTTGGTTTTTGTTGTTGTTCAAGTGCAGGTTTGCAAGACAAAAAAGAAACTTGTCGCGGACATTATTCAGCGAATCCTGGTGTTGCTTGTAGTGCATCTTTCGTGTTCCAGTATTCTTTCATGTCAGGCTTCCACACTAACCCCATATTCAGCCACAATCCTAAAACAGCACGTAATCTATTTTGTGTCATACCGCCAGACACGAAAACCATGAAAATAGCCTCTCATACGTTTTAAAACCTTCAAAACATTCTCCGTCGAATCGGCAAAACTCACTCTCTAAATCCGCCATTTCTCAACTCTCAGCTAGCCTAGGAGACAGGGTTTTCTTTTTAACCAATAAAAAAAAGGTGTTCACTTTACAACCATTTTAATTGGCTAATATTAACACCAAAGTCCTCTGCTATTGTTCGGCACAGTTTGTTGTTAGGTTAAATTGACCAATAAAAAAATAACAGAGAGCAAATGGGAGGGCAGATCTATGTCCGATAATCGGCCCTTTAGTCCTCACGCAGCACACCTCCGTGGGCCGATCATCGGCCCTGTAGTACTCTGAGGGTTAAACAATGCTGTTGCCTTGCCGCCTCCTGAAAACTCCCTGATCTTCAACCCCAAGCCTCTCTCCCTTATCCTTCCCCACCAGATTTTAGCAGGTGCAGATATTAACGTGGTTTCCCTCCTTACAAACACCCTAGATTCAGCCAGTACCAGGATGGTTCAGTGCGCAGATCTTTCAGTTACCCTCAAAACATCTGGCCCCCGCTTATTCAAAACTCTCACCATTTCTGAATTTATCCTAGCTTTCAGCCATTTTAGAGATATCATCTGTGAATTGTATCCTGACCGGCGCTGTGAGCTGGATGATTACATGTCAATTATTCTAGACCTTTCTGTTAGATTCGGAGGATCACACTTCTTCGAATATCATAAAGCCTTTTCTGCAAAAGCCGCTGCTCATCTCCAGCAATGGAACCAAAGGATTTACTGGGGCGCCTTGGATCAAGATTTATTTTCTCGTTTTTTCACTGGTCTCCAGCTGTTGGCATGCTCCATATACTGTACAACTCCACCTCTCACTCCACCAATTCTTGCTCCCTTACTGCCCCTCTGCCCCCCCTTCTGTCCCTCACAATCCTTCTCTTTCAATCCTTCCAGATCTAAGGACGGACGCGGCCGTAGTACTTTCTCTGGCGTCCGTCAGATTTGTAATAATTTCAACAAAGAAGCCTGCTCCTTTTCTTCCTGCAACTTCCTTCACATCTGCCGCCACTGTGGGGAAGCACACTCATGATCTGTCTGTCCCCACAAACCCAAACACTCAGCCCCCTCTATAAAAACCAAACCTTCCATTGCCAATTTTCCAAAATGACTGCTAATATTTCTTTCTACACCTGTCAACACTCAAGCCCTGACCACAGAGTTAATCAAGCACCCTGACACCTCTTTTGTTTCTTATCTTATTAACAGTTTCAATGAAGGGTTTTCGACTGGTCTCTTTTCCTTTCCCACCTCCTCAATCTATTGCAATAATCTCCAATCTGCCATTTCCAACCCTGACACTGTCGATATTTTGCTAAAGAAAGAGTTAGAAAATCAATTCATGATAGGTCACTTTGAATCTCCTCCTTTTCCCATATTTCGCATTAACCCCATTGGCATTGCAATAAGAAAATATTCTGGCAAAAAGAGACTGATAATTGACCTTTCTGCTCCCCATAACTCCTCTACTCCCAGCATCAATAGTTTAATTCCCCATGAAGATTTTTTACTACAATATGCAACAATTGACCTTGTAATTTCATTATTCAAAGTCGCATGGAGAAATGCATGGTTGTCCAAGGCCGATATTTCAAATGCATTTAAGATCATGCTCATAGATCCTGCTCTATGGCACCCCTTTTGAGTACGTGGCATTCCAATTCTTTTTTTCGGTTCGTCTGACTTTTGGCTGTAGGAGCAGCCCAAAAATTTTTAACACTCTGTCAGAAACCCTGTGCTGGATTCTTCTAAACAACTACCACATTCCCTTCCTGCTGCATCTCCTGGATGATTTCCTCCTCATTGATTTTCCTCACGGTCTTCCTGCCCAGATCATCACCATTCTCAGATCTGTGTTTTCAAATTTAGGTGTCCCCCTAGCATCAGAAAAAACTTCGGGTCCACTCGCTTCCATTGAGTTTCTAGGCACCACTGTGGACTCTCAATCTTTGAGCTTCACTACCTCAGGAAAAAATAGATCACATTACATCTATCATTTATTCTTTCTGTGTAGGTCCTCCTACTACCAAGCACGATCTCCTGTCTCTACTAGGCCATCTGAATTATGCCATGAGGATAATTCCCCAAGGAAGAGCTTTCATATCCTATCTTCTCCATTTAGTCCATTTAATCTGTTGATTCTCTCAATGATGTTATATGTCTAGACTCTTTCTGCCGCGAGGATCTCCGCCTTTGGGAACTCTTGCTAAAAGAATGGAAAGGAATCACATTTTTTATGATGACTGCCTCCTGCTCCCCGAAGACATTGAACTCTTTACAGATGCAGCTCCTTCCCTCAGCTTGGGAGGATACTACAAGGGGAAATGGTTTCTGGCTACATGGCCTGAAGAATTCAGTGCCATTCCCTTGTCTGAACAGTCCTCGTCATTGTATGAGATGTATCCGGTGGCCGTAGCCGTATTTCTTTGGGGGTCCACTTGGGCCAAAGTGTCTATCCTCATACACTCAGATAATTTAGCTACAGTCCAAATCATAAATAAAGGTTGCTCATTTTCTTCCCCTTTAATAAAAATATTTAGAAGAATTACCTGGTTATCTGTTTGCCACCAGTTCATTCTCAGAGCACAACACATTCCTGGGCACCTAAACTTAATTGCTGACTCTCTTTCTCGCTTACAATTTCAGAAATTCAGATCACTCCAGACCAACTGCCAACTCCAGTTCCTCCCTATTCAGACCTGATATTCCTGGGAACCATCATCTGCATCCTCTGGTTCTGCAAGCTCAAGAGACAGCTCTTCTCAGTATTGCTCCCCGCACCCTGCAGACGTACTGGTCAGCTTGGAATTGTTTTAAAAATGTCCATTCGGTATTTAATATTTCTTTTCCTTCTTATTCAATTCAGGTAGTTTCATCCTTCATTATTTCCCTTCAAAACAGAGCTATACGAGTCTCTTCTATCAAAGTATCAATTGCTGGTATCCAGTTTTTTCACAAACTTATATTTGGTTCCCCTAGTTTGACTCTTGGCAACTCTCAGATTTCACTCATTCTGAAAGGGCTTCAAAGGTCGGAATCGCCTTCCCCCCAAACCCGCCTACCTATCACTTTTGACATACTTTCTCAGTGCATCTTCTTTATTCGTTCCGGTTACTCATCTCAGTTTTTAGACAAAACTCTTGAAGCTCTATTCCTCCTAGCTCAGAGTTTACAGCACACTCTTATACATCTAACCCTCAGATCCCCTCTCTCCTCTGACGCATTAACCCTCTTGCTCAAAAGAAGTAAAACCGATCCCTAATCTATCTGTTTAAATTAAAATCCCATGTAAGCCCCTATGAATCCCATCTATCTTCTTCAACTCCACCTTTCTCAGGGTGCCTCAGCTACCGACCCTTTGTTCGTTAATGAAAACGGAGCTGTCGTTACCCAGCATTGGTTCATTTTTCACCTTCACCAGATCCTTTCCAGAGCCGGATTCTCAGCCAAGCAGTTCTCCGGTCATTCATTCAGGATCGGATCAGCTTCTTCAGCTTCTCGTCACAGAGTTCCAGACTGCATTATTAAGCAGCTAGGTCGCTGGTCTTCTGGGGCTTATCAAGGTTACATCAGGACAAACATCGTAGCTCTTAAAAATGTTTTTTCGAAGATATGCTTTTTGTTTCGGGAACCCCCGTTAGGACAAGTCCCTTAGGGAGCTAATACTCCTACTTGCTGCATTGAGACCTGCTTGTTCTTTTGGGGTCTCTGCCTCATCCTCACAGCCAGGCATGAGTCCTCAAACCAAGTTAGGTTTGATGCCAAATTAACATATCTACAGAAGTCATGTATTGTTATTTCTTCCACAGCTATCACATAAATAGTTTAATTCAAATTATTTTGGTGTTTTGTCCCGAACTACTGAAATACTTTTTTGTAGGTCTGTAGTATTCTCCATACATTGCACCCAAAAAGTATGATCCAGGATCAGTTTACAGAACATCTATGAAGCAAGATGTCACATGTCCCTTACCATTTTGTAGTTTTGTGAATGGGTTACAAATCTCCTAAGTTTGCTACTTTTCATTATTCACTTAGAGTATTGTGTCCAGTTCTGGTCACCACACCACCAAAGGGACACCACCAAAGGGACACTGTGGCCCTGGAAAGAGCCCAAGAAAAGCATCCAGACTAATCCCAGGGCTTAAAGGACTGAACGACTGAAACAAAGTTGACAGCAGGCCAGTTTACATGTTGGTTTGTTTCATGTGAATGGAGAATGCGCGTGAAACTTGGCAGGGAAAGCTCATGAAAATGTCCCAAAAAACGGGCTCAGTATTTTACTGTGAAAGTCTTGTGCAGGATACAGCAGGCTGTAATAAGTTGGGGAACAAGCTCATGGTTCGCTTCAGTACATTTCAGTCGTATCTGCCACCTCCCTTGCAATAGCCAAATGCCTGTTCAACCACCAGTACTTTCAGTGAACCACAGAAACCAGGTCAAGTACAGTCATAAATTAAGTGGAGATAGACAGGACAGAGGGAAGGAGACATTTATTCATACAGAGAGTAGTGGGGGTATGGAATGGGGCTAACTAGTGATGTTGCTGAGGCAGAATCACTTGGATAACAAAGTTCTGAGATCAATCATCTTCGATGGGCTGAAAGTCCTCCTCTCGTTGTAAATGCTCTTAAGTTATAGTAAATTATGTAGTCAATTTCTTCTTTTAACTTAAAATAAGATAATAATAAATAAAAAAAAAAACATAAGCAGCCCCTTGGCTTAAGTTTATGACCCCATAACCTATGTAACTAATTGTGGGTTTAGCTTTTACATTTATACTTCAACATTAATATAGTGGAGTGGAAAACCAGATGCAAATAAACTGTTACATCTGAAAAAGTGAGATTCACTACATGCAGATGGCGTATTTCCCCCAAAAATTTGATTTAAATTGGTTTTAAATAAACTTTGACACCCAGAAGAAAGATGGAACCCTATGTTGTTCATATCTGCTTATTAAGGGTTTTGCTTTCTATTAAGAGAAAAAAATACCAATGCTGTTTTAAATAAATAAATATCTACTGTGCAAGAGGAGGTGCATGGTCAGCACCCAGGTGAGTCTACTCACCCCATAACCAGGGGTGTTTAGAAATCAACCATAATAGAGCAACTTCTTACCCCTGCTGATTCTCCACTTTTACAACATTTCCATGCAACCAGTCTTTTAGCAATTATGACCAACTGAAATTAACATAGGACCTCTTCATTTTATAAAGTGTAGGGAGTTTCACTATTCTTTAATTCTCATGGTGTATCCCAACTCAAGAAGCTGTTTTTCTGTTGGTTGACTAGTATTAATACTGCTTAACTGAAATGACTTTTGAATGACTGTCCTGTTTTCACTTAATTGTCTGGCTCTATTTATTGTGTGTATAAGTTGCTATCCTTTGGTCACAAATGCTGCTTAAGCGACAGTAAAGGTTAGAATTCAAGTCACAGTTTGCGTTCTCGATCCTGGCAGCTCAACAGCCTGGAAGGGTGAAGAGAAGGTCCTGTTGCCCCACTAAATTATATAGAAATGCAGTTATTTTTCTTGGTCATCAAACAAGAAAGAAGTGCATGTCCCATTATTCCCATTCCCATAAATACCTCAACAGGAATCACTTGAGTAAAACCAGTACAATGTGCACAAAAACATAAATCTTAAATCCTAATTTCTGAACACTGTGTAACTAAAATGTCCTGCCGTTACCTCTCAGGCTGAACTGTCATACACAAAAAAGATGAATGTGCGCAATAGAGAAGGAAACGAGTGCCTTGCATAAGTTACTTAACCAACAGAAAATGTATAAAAAAACGTTTTTTTATTATTATTTTCAAACAAAACATATTCTAGCGTTATTTTAAGATGACTGTGAACGAGCCAGTAATCAATAAAACAGCAGTATATCCAAAAATTTTAACAAATACATTACCGGTATGTAACAATATTTATCAGTTTGAGTAATAACTTGATTTAGTTAATATTGAAACATATATCAATGTACTCAATATTTTAAATGTTAATAGCTAATTAGTCACAGACATGTATTTCATAGGCATCAATTAAATTTTTAAATGAATGTTCTCAAGAACAAAATTTAGTATGAAAACGTTTCTGCAAAAGAAAAAACCCATTCCAGCACCTCAAAACTGAGCCCATGTTACAACTGCAAACTTTGAAATGTTAATAGTTAATCTCAGAGGACCCCCGTGATGGACAGGTGGTGAGGACACTGATTGGGCAGAGGGAAAAGGCTGCCAAGAGGTCTCCTCCAACTGGATCTGACTAGCGTGTGGGTGTGGGCCAGCATATAAGAGCGGCAGGAATGACACAAGGAGGGGGAGAGGGAGACGACAAGCGAACTGACGAGTAAGAATAGAGAGGAAGAGAGAGAACCGTCACTATCCACCGTTAATACGGCCAGCCGAGAGACAGGCCCTGACCACCATTGTGCGATTACCCCCCTTGGGAAGAGGGCCATAGGAGCGACTGTGAGAAGGAGAAGGGAAGCCGGACAGTGAGTCTGAGTGATGAGCCAGAGGAGCTGCATCAGGAGAGCAGTGTGTGTTAAACCTCTCCAGCCATACTTCTGCCTATCCTGTGCTCTTTCACCCCTCCATCCTTTATTCTAAATAAATACGAGCTGACCTCACCCATTCACTACAATCACTGCCTCTGTCTGAGTCCATAAGGCCGGAACCCAAAAACGTTACAATATCATAGCATCAATTGAATTTTTAAATGAATGTTATCAAGTACAAAAGTTAGTACGGTATAAAAACGTTTCTACAAAAGAAACCCATTCCAGCACCTCAAAACTAAGCCCACGGTACAAATGCATTCAAACTCCTGGAGCTGCCTTTTTTGTTTTTTATACTTTGCAAAATGTATTATTTGGTAGCGGATTCGACATATTGTAATATTACTAATACTGAACATACTTTTTACATCTGCAAGCACAGCGATCACATGACTTAACACTGCCCTATTGTCAGAGCTCTGGCTCTACATCCCGCCTACAGGTAGGCAATCTGTTAGCTCTGATTTGTAATTTTTGCTTTGATTGACAGTCCACCAATACTGCCTTGCTACACTTTATTTTTTTACAGTTACAGTTGCCGCCGGCGCCTGCTTTTTGCTATTAATAGAAAAAAATACATCGAATGTCATTGCTCCCATGGCTTTGGGAACCCCGAATCTACAACACCATACCTTGACTATTATGTAATTATGTAATTACACCCCTGATGAGTATTACCTATTATTCTAAATCTTATTGCTTAATTTACTACAATGTCATTATTCAGACCTTGCACAAAACCTTGAAGTACTTTTTCACAGCTTTAGCTGAACGGGGTGGGTGTACAGAGAGGAGGTATGTGAGGGAGAGAAGGAGTATTTGTTGTATTAGAGACTTGTTTTTGTTTATTTTGCTCTGTGAGCAGTGTGTTTTTTTTTGTATATTTTTTTTATTTGTTTTTGAATAAATACACTCACCAGCGCTTCAGCCTATAGTACTTGTGTGTGTGTGTGTGTGTGTCTTTCAGTCAACTCCCTGGTCTGAGGACATCGCCACCAAGCAATCCTGTCGCAGTTAGAAAAAAAAGAGAATTAATTGATTCATCTGTAATTCGTTCAATTTACTTCACCGTCTTTTGGAAAGTCTTTTAGTGCCTTTAATCAAAACTCAAACAGGAATACCCAAACCGTTTATATCACATGTTTCTGAACCAGTTTCTCCAGCTTCACATGGTTCATAACCAGAACATAGGTTCATAACCAGAACAGAACATCCAGTCAAGTGTTACTTAGACTTATTTTCATTCTTCAAACAATCATTGCCTGTGCCCATGTTAAGTACAAAACTGGATTTTTGTTTCTTTTCTAGGATTAGCCAGTAAGCTTTCATGGCTATCGTTTCAAATGTATGGAAGAGGTAGGAAAGTTCTCTTGGAGGCTAGGAATTTAAATTAAAATAAAAGTTTGGCATAGATTGGTGCAAAATCAGTATAGTTTTCATGATCACAGTGTAATGTCCGAAAGACAGACAGACATATAGGTGGGTCAGTAAAGTAGTGTAATTTAAATCTTAGTAATATTTAACATACTAGATACTGCAGTTTATAGTACACTCATTCTATCCATGCAACAGTTTAAATGTAGATGCATTATATTGATATGAATGGAGTTGTGAAGGGTAGAAATGAAATAAAGCAACAGTCCAGTTATTGTAGTGTAAAAACCCGGGTAGGGTGTTTTATTGATTTAACAAATAAATTGCAAAAAGGTGGAGGATTGGTTGGTGAGGAGAAACAAGTGGTATCAAAAGTAAATACAGCTTGTCCCAACCTCCACCGGGTCCGCCTTCGATTGATAGGTTAGCATATTCAATATTCCTCAGAGCACACTGAAAGTGCAACACACACACACAGGTTTAAATTTCCCTCCTTGCTTCCCGAGTCCTCCTGTCTCCCAAGGTGCGGAAGTTTAAACACCAGCCCCTGAGCACAACAATGCAGTCCCCTTTCTACTCAAAACCCTGCCCCTGAGATCAGTGGAACACCAGTCCACTAGCCTCAGGGGTTCTTAATACACTTGACCTAATTGCATGGGGTTAGCATACCCACACTGTTGCCCCTCACAAAGATGGCGTCTCTGTTATCAGGAGGCTGAATTACAATACAAGACCTTTTTCTCCTATAGCAAGAGTAGTTTTATATAAATTATTTGGCTAAAAACATTGGCTAATAGTGAAAAGAAATGTGTTGTTTAAATATAAGAACATAGAACATAAGAACATAAAAAAGTTTACAAACGAGAGGAGGCCATTCGGGCCATCTTGCTCGTTTGGTTGTTAGTAGCTTATTGATCCCAGAATCTCATCAAGCAGCTTCTTGAAAGATGCCAAGGTGTCAGCTTCAGCAACATTAGTCGGAGTCCAATACAACATATGTACTGGACTCCAACAGTATACAGAACAAATAAATAAATATCCCACTGCATTATCACTTGCCAGTGTTGCATACTTCCTATGAAAACTTTGCATTCGAACCCAGCACAAATACACATTGCTTACATCATTATGGTATAGAAATGTTCTTCATCATTTATTTTCACTTACAATACAGCAAAATAAATCTGTCTGTGTAATGACATTGTGGGTTTAAATATTGCCGTTTTGCATGTTGCATAAAAGTACCATTGACATTCCCCACCCAACCCCAAAAACCAGGTTTGAGATTCAAAAGTTGGTGCCTAGTCTGCTAAGGTTTGCTGTACACTCCAACGTAACTTGAATGATTTGTGACCACTCGCTAGTCTCTACAGTATGTTTTTTGTATGCACATTAGGCAGATATGGTGTAAAGTGATGACGTAATGCTTTTGGACTGCTTTAAGGTGAAGAAAGTGAATTAAGTACAGGTGCATGTAAAAATATTCATATCATATGGAAAGTTTATCGGATTATAGCCAAATGCAATCCGAAAACTCTATCAGAATGGAGTGTCTGACAAAAGTTTGGTGAAGATTGATACAAAATTAAGGCTGTTATAATGTGACAGACAGACAGACAACAGACAGACACTACCAGAGTATAAAAGTCCCCATTTTTTGAAGGACGACCCTAAAAAATCTTTGACATGGGAAAGTTATTGCATAAATGATAGTCATGAATAGAAAATACTTTTTATGTACAGGTGTTATGTAACATTTTTTAAACATTTCTTTGTTAAAGATCAGTAAAACCATTTGAGAGCATTTATTATAGGATAACAATTTTTGATTTTCATATTCAGCCCTGTTAAAATACTGTTGATGACAAAAAAAGCCTTCACAAACAAATTAAGTTAAGCTTTTCTCTCTCTTGTCTATGACCACTGTTGATTTTGAAAAATAAATAAGCACTATTATAGGGGATCAAGGGAGAGAAATGACCGACTCATAGAGGAAACTGCTCATTTTCATTTAAATATTTATATTGAAATACAGTGTTACAAACACATATGTGTAGCCTGGATATTTTCAAAAGTGATAAAATGCAATTCCAAAACAAATGTATGGGTGCAGACATTAATCAAACTTGACCTTGCTTTTTCCAGTATCTGTGATTTAGTGAACATGTACAGTTATTTCATGTTTGTAAACACATCAGCCTGCTATGAGTACAAAAGAAAAAACTTACTGTACAGTATGTGCACAAAAAATACCTGCTCAATCAGTGAATCTATTCTTTTTTTTCAAGCAGTTAAAACTTGCTGGAAGTGATGATCACCAATTCAAATTCAAGTTGGTAGATTCTTAGTGACAGACACAAGTCATAGATTATACATTCCATCAGTCACATTTTTTTCTTTACTTGGCAAGCCATTCAAAAAAAACTCAGACCAGCTGAGAAATACTCATTTTATAAACTCAGAAGCTTGTCATTTTATGCAATACACATAGAAACTTCTTTCTGTTTTTTTACTTTATTGTAAATAACACTGCTTTGATATTCATAATATACTGGAATTCCCAACTACACTCTTGTCAAAACACACAAGGTTCCAAAGTATTATCTAACAATATGCTTCCTAGATCATCAGGGGTGTGTCCGAGTACGAGCACAGACGAGTATTTGTAATGAGTGCAATGCACAATTAATTTTGCTATTACTCATTATGTATTGAATCAGCTCCTGGCTCCAATAGGACAGTAACAACTGTCAATCTTAAATCTAGAGAGCCAATCTAGGTGGGAAGGAGGAGAGACCATCAGTACAGGAATCTTTGAGCGACACATCCTCCATTTGGAGCCTCCTAAATTTATCAGCATTCATTCAGACCCCTTTGGTTTAAAACAAAAAAGTTGTTATGTTTAAAAATGAAATGTTCCAAGCAAAATTGCTCATACTTGCTTTGAAATCTACCTCACTTCTCTGGATACATTTGTTGGTACAGTAATTTTGTCTTCTCCATGACCAGCACACCGCTTATGGAGTGCTTTAACATCTGTTTTTACTGCTCTGCTGTTTTTCGCCTCCTTTGCAAATTGTTGGATTTTTTCTTGGCCTTTTTAAATATCAATTTAACTATACTGTATTCTCATTGCTGAGGATGATACCGCTGTTAAGTTTAAAGAAATATTTCCAATGTTTTCTTTCAATTGAAAGGGTAGCACGTTTGCGTTTCACAGTTCTTACCATTTCAGTAGCTTAACCTGCCACTTTTTAAAAACTGGATTCTAGTTGCATTGTAATGCCAGGGTCCTAAAGATTTACTTTCCAAAAACACACATTATTATATATATACAGTGCCTTGCATAAGTATTCACCCCCCTTGGACTTTTCCACATTTTCTAGTGTTACAACCTGGAATTAAAATGGATTTAATTGGGATTTTTACCATTTGATTTACACAACATACTTAACACTTTGAAGGTGCTAAATAGTTTTTTATTGTGACACAAAAGTTAATTAAACAAAAAAAAAAGACATTTGTTTGTTGCATAAGTATTCACCCCCCTGAGTCAATACTTGGTAGAAGCTGGCAGCAATTACAGCTGTGAGTCTTTTTGGGTAAGTCTCTACCAACTTTGCACATCTGAATCCTGCAATTTTTGCCCATTCTTGGCAAAATTGCTCAAGCTCTGTGAAGTTGGATGGGGACCGTGGGTGAACAGCAATTTTCAAGTCTTGCCACAGATTCTCAATCGGATTGAGGTCTGGGCTTTGAGGTTCTTGTTTTGAAACCACTCCAGTGTAGCTTTGGCTGTGTGTTTAGGGTCATTGTTCTACTGGAAGGTGAACCTCCGCCCCAGTCCCAGGTCTCTTGTAGACTGAAACAGGTTTTCCTCTAGAATTTCCCTGTATTTGGCTCCATGCATGTTACCCTCAAGCCAGTTTCCCAGTCCCTGCCGATGAAAAGCATCCCCATAACATGATGCTGCCACCAGGGTGATGAACAGTGTTGGCTTTGTGCCACACATAGCGTTTTGCGCTAAGGCCAAAAAGTTCAATTTTGGTCTCATCAGACCAGAGAAACTTTTTCCACATGTTTGCTGTGTCTCCCAGATGCCTTTTGGCAAAATCCAAACAGGATTTGATATGGGGTTTTTTCAGCAATGGCTTTCTTCTCGCCACTCTTCCATAAAGCCCAGGGTTATAGTTGTCCCATGGACGGTTTCTCCCATCTCAGCTGTGGATCTCTCCAGCTCCTTCAGAGTTACTATTGGCCTCTTGGTTGCTTCTCTGACTAATGCCCTCCTTACTTGGTCACTGAGTTTTGGTGGACGGCCTTCTCTAGGCAGAGTCGTGGTTGTGCCATATTCTTTCCATTTTTTAATAATGGATTTAACGGTGCTCTGGGGGATGTTCAAAGTTTTGGATATTTTTTTTTAATCCAACCCTGATTAGTGCTTCTCCAGAACTTTATCCCGGACTTGTTTTGATAGGTCCTTGGTCTTCATGATGCTGTTTGTTTAGATATGCTCTCTAACAAACTCTGGGGCCTTCCAGAAACAGGTGTATTTAATCTGAGATCATGTGACACTTTAATTGCACACAGGTGGACTCCATTCAACTCATTATGTGACTTCTGAAGGCAATTGGTTGCACCAGAGCGTATTTAGAGGTGTCACAGCAAAGGGGGTGAATACTTATGCAATCAAGACTTTTCAGTTTTTCATTTGTAAATAATTTTGAAAAATATGTAGACTTTTTTTCCCCACTTTGACATTATGGACTATTTTGTGTAGATCAGTGACAAAAAATCCTAATTAAATCCATTTTAATTCCAGGTTATAACACTACAAAATGTGGAAAAGTCCAACGGGGGTGAATACTTATGCAAGGCACTGTATATATATATATATATATATATATATATATATATATATATATATATATATATATATATATATATACAGTACTGTGCAAAAGTTTTAGGCAGGTGTGAAAAATGCTGTAAAGTAAGAATGCTTTCAAAAATAGACATGTTAATAGATTATATTTATCGATTAACTAAATGCAAAGTGAGTGAACAGAATAAAAATCTAAATCAAATCCATATTTGGTGTGACAACCCTTTGCCTTCAAAACAGCATCAATTCTTCTAGGTACACTTGCACAAAGTCAGGGATTTTGTAGGCATATAGTCAGGTGTATGATTAAACAATTATACCAAACAGATGATAATGATCATCAATTCAGTATGTAGGTTGAAACACAATCATTAACTGAAACAGAAACAGCTGTGTAGGAAGAATAAAACTGGGTGAGGAACAGCCAAACTCAGCTAACAAGGTGAGGTTGCTGAAGACAGTTTACTGTCAAAAGTCATACACCATGGCAAGACTGAGCACAGCAACAAGACACAAGGTAGTTATACTGCATCAGCAAGGTCTCTCCCAAGCAGAAATTTCAAGGCAGACAGGGGTTTCCAGATGTGCTGTCCAAGCTCTTTTGAAGAAGCACAAAGAAACGGGCAACATTGAGGACCGTAGACGCAGTGGTCGGCCAAGGAAACTTACTGCAGCAGATGAAAGACACATCATGCTTACTTCCCTTCGCAATTGGAAGATGTCCAGCAGTGCCATCAGCTCAGAACTGGCAGAAAACAGTGGGACCCTGGTACACCCATCTACTGTCCGGAGAAGTCTGGTCAGAAGTGGCCTTCATGGAAGACTTGCGGCCAAAAGCCATACCTCCGACGTGGAAACAAGGCCAAGCGACTCAACTATGCATGAAAACACAGGAACTGGGGTGCAGAAAAATGGCAGCAGGTGCTCTGGACTGATGAGTCAAAATTTGAAATATTTGGCTGTAGCAGAAGGCAGTTTGTTCAGCCGAAGGGCTGGAGAGCGTGCACGAATGAGTGTCTGCAGGCAACAGTGAAGCATGGTGGAGGTTCCTTGCAAGTTTGGGGCTGCATTTCTGCAAATGGAGTTGGGGATTTGGTCAGAATTAATGGTCTCCTCAATGCTGAGAAGTACAGGCAGATACTTATCCATCATGCAGTACCATCAGGGAGGCATCTGATTGGCCCCAAATTTATTCTGCAGCATGACAACGACCCCAAACATACAGCTTAAAGTCATTAAGAACTATCTTCAGCGTAAGAAGAACAAGGAGTCCTGGAAGTGATGGTATGGCCCCCACAGAGCCCCTGATCTCAACATCATCGAGTCTGTCTGGGATTACATGAAGAGAGAGAAGCAACTGAGGCTGCCTAAATCCACAGAAGAACTGTGGTTAGTTCTCCAAGATGTTTGGGCCAACCTACCTGCCGAGTTCCTTCAAAAACTGTGTGCAAGTGTACCTAGAAGAATTGATGCTTGATGCTGTTTTGAAGGCAAAGGGTGGTCACACCAAATATGGATTTGATTTAGATTTTTCTTCTGTTCACTCACTTTGCATTTAGTTAATTGATAAATATAATCTATTAACATGTCTATTTTTGAAAGCATTCTTACTTGACAGCATTTTTCACACCTGCCTAAAACTTTTGCACAGTACTGTATATATATATATATATATATATATATATATATATATATATATATATATATATGTTAGGTTTATTTGGGGATTTTAGACTTTTTTTAAATGTTATTAATTGTCAGTGTGCACAGTGACAATTTATTGTCACTGTGAAACAGAAGACAGACAATTTATTTTATTTTGTCAAAGAAAAAAGCAATAGCATATACTTTTAAAAGTGTTTTAGAGTTTTGTAATTCAGTTGCTTTTTGGGGGTGATCTGTGTGGGTTATAGCAGAGTTGTAACAACTCGAGCCAGTGACTTGACTCGAGTTAGACTTGAGTCGCAATTTTCGGTGACTCGACTCGAGCCCCTGCAAGAAAAGACTCAACTCGACTTGAGTTCCCGCTCAAAAGACTCGACTCGACTTGAGTCCTGGCCCAAAAGTCTACACTCAACTCGAGTCATAGTCTTTATGATAAAATAAATTACACAATCAGTTTCGTTTTCAGTAACCCCAGCCCTTCTTCTGAGGTGTACAAGCACTGCCTCTTTATAAGTGAGAGGAACACGTGACAGCATAGAGACAGAGAGAAGAGTGTCAGCAGCATGGAAGGTAAATCAAGAGTACCTGAGCTCGTCAAGTTCACTTAAGAACTACGGAGTAGACGGGGAGAGAAATAAGCAGTCTGCATCCTGCCAGCACCGAGACATTCCAAACTAGATAAACAAGGTGTCTAAAATAACTGAAATCGTTTTTGGTCTTTTTTATTATTTCGTACCAAGTATAAATAAGAAATTACTTATTTGGTGGGCCAATCTATAGATTTTTATTTAAGTAAGCTTAAAACAAATGCGGTAGAAAAAATAGGGGTTTTTAAGTGTTTGTTGTCTGGTTTAATGTATATTTATCTAAAGTTAATACCTGTTTGGATCGTGAACTTTGTTGTCTGTCTTCTGTTTCACAATCACATCATCACTACACCTGCGCACTGCAAACCACTTTGCCACACGTGGTGTCAGAAATAAGGGATGGATCACGCTACACAGCAACCGGGACACCAGGCCAGGTCATGCCCATCTGTGATGGAGCGTGATGTGACCGTTTGCAACTGGGTATCAGAAACGGTAAGCATGGTCGGCAGGGGCCTTGTATTGTTCATGTGGTTTTAGGGAACGTGGAAACCCACGCATTAGTAAACACAGGGTGTGGGGAGACTTTAATTAAAGCAGCTCTCTTGGGCAGTGTGTCATGGCAGCCACAAGGTCAGGTGGCTATCTCCTGTATCCGTGGAGACACGGCGACATACCGCCTACTAAAAGTATACTTATCAATGGGATCGATAAAACGCCACCTAGTAGTTGGGGTGGCGGAAAGGCTACCACACCCTGTAATTTTGGGCCAAGACTGGCCAGAGTTCGACAGGGTTCTCCTCCTTCAAGCTCTTGAACGGCAGACAGCCTCGCAGTATCCTTGATCTGTTGAGAGAGGCTCGTCCAAAAATGTAATGCAGCATGTGCTCCTACTTAGAGATCGCCTAGATTTGCTTGGTCGTTTGGCCCAGGACAATTTCAAATTTCAAATCGGCTCAGCACCGGCAACAGCAGCTTTACAATAAAGATGCAAGAATTTGAACTTTTCGACCAGGAGACAAAGTAATGCTGCTGCTTCCCTTGTGCGGAATCAAAACTGTGTGCTAAATGGCAGGGGCCATATGAGGTGATTCGGGTTATAGGAAAGGTAAATTATGAAATTAAGCAGCCCAATCACCTTAATGAACGCAAAATTTATCATGTGAATTTGTTAAAGCCCTGGCAGGCAAGGGAGGCCTTATTTATAGCCCCAGATGAAGTAGAGGATGATTTAGGCCCCTGCCTAGAGGCTCCTAGCACCAAAAACATTCCAATGGGGGAACAGTTACTTCCAGATCAGCAAAGATAGCTGTGTAAGTTAATTGAGGAGCTTAATGATGTTTTTTCTGACTTGCCCACTAGAACTAACCTTGTTGAATATGCTATTTTCACTCCCCCCGGTGTCACGGTGCGAAAGAGACCTTACCAGATCCCAGAAAGTCGACGAGGTGGCGTTAGCAAAGAGGTATGGGCAATGCTCAAACTTAGGGTGATTGAACCTTTCAGGAGCGAGTGGTGCAGTCCAATTTTGATAGTCACCAAAAATGACGACACCAACTGCTTCTGTGTTGATTTCCGTAAGGTAAACACTATTGCCAAGTTCGATGCCTACCCCATGCCTCAGGTCGACAAGCTTCTCAACAGACTGGGAACGGCTAGGTTTATCTCCACTCTGGACCTGACGAAGGGATACTGGCAGATCCCCTTAACCCACAGCTCTAGAGAGAAAACTGCATTTTCAACTCCTGATGATCTGTTCTATTTCATAACCATGCTGTTTGGGCTACATGGTGCACCCACTGCCTTTCAGAGAATGATGGACCAGGTCTTACGCCCACATCGTGAATATGCGGCAGCGTATAATGACGATGTGGTTATTTACAGCTCCACCTGGCGAGAGCATTTGGCTAGGATTATGGCCGTCCTTCAGTCTCTAAGGGTAGCCCGGCTGACAACCAACTTGAGAAAATGTACGTTTTCTAACACGGAAACTCAGTATTTGGGATTTATGATGGGAAATAGTCGGGTGAAACCCGTTGCCACCAAGGTCCAGGCTTATTACTGAAGATTCATCCCCGAGTATGCCACAGTGATCAATCCCTTAGTTTGCCTCACCAAAAAGAGCTCTACAAATTTGATTAACTGGTCATGAAAATGTCAGGGGGCGTTTGATACTATCTTGCAGATACTTTGCCAGGCCCCCACTCTCATGACACCAGATTTCACAAAGAGATTCATCCTCTACACCGACTCTTCGGATGTTGGTCTGGGTGCGGTTTTGTCCCAAACGGTAGATGGAGTAGAACACCCCATCATGTACCTCAGTAAAAAGATGCTCCCCCGGCAGCGCAACTACTCCATAGTCGAAAAGGAGTGTTTGGCCATTAAAATGGACTACTCACTCTTTACAATACTACCTGCTGGGACATTCATTCGATCTTGTCACAGACCACGCCCAACTCAAGTGGTTAAGCACAATGAAGGACAGCAATGCCCGCATAACTCATGGTATCTGGCATTGCAGCTGTTCAGGTATCATATGATTCACCGTACAGGGAAAGACCACCAAAATGCGGATCATTTTTCCTGGAAGGTGGGAGTAATGGGAAAGATAGATTCAGCCAAGTGTTCCTTCGGCTACAGTCTGAGCGGTGGGATATGTGACAGAGACAGAATGATTCTTTGTGATAAATCTCCTTCCCGACCTGTGAGGGCGCTGTGTAACAGGAACAGAGTGCCCTGGACTGGATCACGTGACAATTCATTCCCAGGGTTAGGTGGAAGTCGGCCATCTAGAAAGGGGGCACAGCTGCGGTACATTAAGTCATCGCTCCAGAAGGAAAGCGATGTGGCAACCGAGGATTGGAGGAGAAACGGTTGCACTCAACCATGGGGGCGTGATTGACGGTACAAAAGGGGACGTGGCTAGGTGATCTGTTCCTTTGTAATGGTTAAGCTGAAATGGAAGGAGTACTGTGGAATTATCATGAGTGTTTTGTTTGTTTTGTTGTGTCTAAAATCTACTTGTTTGTTGTTTTTAGATTGCTAACACGATCCAGAGCTGTCGCTACAGGCCAGCACTAAACCCGGAGAACAGTGCACCTTGTTCATGAATAAATTGTAAATCACCACAAGCACAATAATAATCACTCTGGACTTGAACGTGTACGTGTGAACGTGTGTCTTTGTGTGTGTTCTACTGTGTTTATTATTTTCGAACTGTGTCTTATTATTTCGGGACTACAACCTGTTGTTTTGAAACAGTGCAATACACATTACTGTGTATTGCCTGGGATTATTCTTTGTGGCCGCCAGACCAGGATTATAACAATAAAACCCATTTGGATCATGAACTTTGTTGTCTGTCTTCTGTTTTACAATCACATCACCACTACATCTGCACACTGCAAACCACAGTGCCATAATATGCCCAGTATTTTGTGTGATAATAAATACAATTGCAATAGTAAATACAGAAATCATGAACATGCTCACTAATTGCAATTATGGTGCACCATAATGTTTATTGCCCTTTCGTAAATGAGGCTCATTGTATTCAAAATTCCAAACAATGAACATGGTAACTGATTTTTGTTTGATATTAAAACTAGATGCTCATATCTCAAAAACTATGATGTTCTTGCTCTCAGACAGCAAATTGATCTGTAAGATAAGAGGCTTTAACATTGCAGCTTTTGAAGCTAATATCTCAAAGCCAATAAGTATTTGTATATTTGCAATATGGCAGCCATATGAAGTCACAGACAAAACCATAACATTTAGCCAGAGGAGATTCCTTAACACTAAAAATATGAAGCAAGTGCCTCCTACAGTTTATGAAATATGAGCTGTAAAAGAAGCAGATTTAGAAAAACATTAAGCTCCCCTTAGAGGGATGCTTAATTACTTGTTGATCTGTATTAACATATGTCTTAAGGCAGTAAGACTACAGATTAACTGATGTCATTCAACTGGCTTATCAGATTCTGATAAAACCCTCTAGCTCTTATAAGATCGTAGAGCCACAGTCTGTTATTTTGCTTTTGTATTTGAGTTTAAAAGTGAAGACTGAATGAGTGCAGGAAATAAATGTTATATAACATATATATTGTTTCTGTTCCTGCTGTTCAATAATTTGTTGAGTTATAGTTTTGTTATATAGATACTGTATATATTTCTAACAAAACTTCTAACAAAACTATAACTAAACTAATTATTATCAATGAGGTTTTATGAGCCCTCTCAAGTTATTTGATTCTCATGGTAACATGGCATGTTTTCAGTCTGCTAAAAAACAGGAGTTAATCAGAAAATAAAATAAATAGAACTCAGGTCCACCCTTATAATTAACAGTGTAGTCTCATGTTCAGGTTTATGAAAGAAAAAGAAAACAATTTAGATGATAAAATATTTTTTTATTTGTTAAAAAACAACAGGAAGAGTTAATCAGCATACTCAAAAGGCTATTACGAAGGATTTCATCAGGTCAAAGTCAGAGCCATAACTAATGCGGGGCGAGTGGGGCAGCCCCCCCGGGTGCAAAACCATGAGGGCAGAAAATGACTGAATGCCACTCGAGTAATAATTTTGTTTTGCGGTTCTCAATGTTTTCACTTGTCAGCTGTCTGCGCTCCCCTAGCATAGTCTGAAGATCGCATGCGCCTCTGCACTAGAAAAGGAAATGTGTCACTTCCTTAGCAACGGTATTAATGACCACGAACCTGGTTCTACACAAACCAACACCATGGCATCGTCAGTTCATTATTATGGCATGTCGGTGTCATTCGCTTCCCCTGGATTGTTTATTTATTTATTCACTCCTACAGCCTTCAGGACCAGAACTACTATAAATGTTTATTTAGAGTCTGAAATGTAAATGCACTCGATTGCTAAACCACAATTTTGGATATTGTTAAAACAATTATCAAAACATTTCACTCAAATACCAAATCATCCAGTAAAACCACTCGTGTAGAGTGCAGGAAGCGCCCTATAGTCTGGACGTCGCTGGTTCGAGTCCAGGCTATTCCTTTGCCGACCGAGGACGGGAGCTCCCAGGGGGTGGCGCACAATTGGCTGAGCGCCTCCCGGGGGGAGGGAGGGTTAGGTCAGCCAGGGTGTTCTCGGCTCACTGCGCACCAGCGATCCCTGTGGTCTGGCCAGGCGCCTGCGGGCTTGCCTGTAAGCTGCCCAGGGCTGCGTTGTCCTCCGACACTGTAGCTTAATATTTTAGTTAAAACACAAGCACATATGTATTAACATCGAAACTGTGCCTCCTAAACTTTTAATCCTTTTAATATTTTGAGTTACAGTATTTTCTCAGTTGCTAAAACACAATTACTGAAACTATTATCACAGTTACCAAACTAAACTCCTCATTTGCAAAACTATTCACACATTTCACTAGTTTACACACAAAATGCTTAACTCTAAACCAGCTATATCGTTCCCTTAATGCAATTCAATCACTTTAACACAGTTTTTCTCAGTTGCACAATTTTGGACACTCACAGAAGAATCATCAAAACAGTTTAACACAAAAATCAAAACATGTCACACATTGCAAAACTCATTGTACATTTACAAACTAAGTGTATATGTCACATCCATTCACACACCTTGCACAAAGTAATACTCATATCAATACATTAAACACAAGGTGATATTAAAATTAACCACTGAACCAAAATAGTTTAAAAAACTACTGTTTTTTAAACATATTGAAGTCAATACATCAACAGATATGACTGAACATAGCAACATTGTTTGCAAAACAATCAATCCTATTATTATTTTGTGTTCATATTAGTTTGTTCCTAATTTTGTATTTAGATACACAATATAATAAATAAATAACAGCAAAATGCATCAATGTGAAATAATTTATTTACATTTTGGTAAAGAACATACAGTCTTACAGTCTAAAGCAAAATTCCTGAAACTATTAGCACAATTCTCAAATCAGTTAACACAAACACCAACACTAATTTGCTATTCACACATTTCACAAGTTTACATTCAAAATGCCAAATTCCAAACCATATATTCGATTGCCTATGTGCAATTCTATCACTTTAATACATGTTTCACATGTAAATGTCTTCTTTGCAAAATACATCAGTCTTTTTGCTGTTGCTAACAATCAATGCTCGTTATTTTAAATAACATTCTCCATGTGAAAATAATAATAGCTTAATTGATCAATCTCTTATCAAATGTTAACACTGTGCATAAAAGGCTGTGATTCCCAAAGGAAACACGTTGCAGTGTGTGACAGCATGGAGCAAGCAGAGACGAAGGTGCTCGTGGATGTGGACGTAGTCGTGGTCGGGGTCATGGTCATGGCATTGTGGGCAGACAGCCTGGACAAGTGAGACAAAAGTGTGCTGCTGTTTCAAATGAAATACGAGCAACTGTTGTTGATCATGTTATCAACAGAGGCTTGACAATGAAAGCAGATAGGTTGATAGTTCAACCAAACCTGGGACGCTCCATGGTTGCATCTATCATCCGTACTTTTCGTACTGATAATCGGTAAGTCAGGTGCATATTACAAAACATAAAAATATAGAATTATGAGCATGTTTTGTGTCACATTAGCATTTCACAGTAAATATCCATCGTGTATTCATTACTCTGCTTTTAGACTTGAAAGGAAATCAAATAGTGGTGGCCATGGTCGTCTCCTCACTGAACCGCAAGAGTCGACAATAGTTGAGATGGTCCCTCCCAGTAATGACATTCGCCTTCATGAGATACAGAGCCGGATTGATGATGACGATGATGTATTTCATGGTGTGAACAATGTCAGCTTGTCAACCATTGACTGTGTTCTGAAGAGACACCATATTCGAATGAAACAACTCTACATGGAACCTTTTGAAAGGAACAGTGAAAGGGTCTCAGATTTCCTTCTTCCAGTATAAACACACACCTGAACATATCATTATAAGTTTACAGAGAATGATGGAGTTTGATGCCAGCATTTCTCCTTATGAATATATCTTTGTTGATGAGGCAGGCTTCAACTTGGCAAAAAGACGCAGATGTGGCCGAAACATCATTGGACTGCGTGGAGGGAACACAATTACTTTGCTTGCCGCATATAATACAGAGCGGCTGCTAGTCTTTCTTGGGGAATTGCACAATCGCCTTGTCCAGCCCGATGCAGCAATGTTGGCAGGATGAGAGGTCGCAACGTCTGTCATTATTTGGGGCAATGTGAGTTTCCATCATGCTGTGCTGGTGCAGGAGTGAGTGGTTTGATGCACATCCCCGTTTCTCTGTGATGTACCTTCCACCGTATTCACCTTTTCTGAAAAGTTTTTCTCCTCCTGGAGGTGGAAGGTATATTTTCACAATCCCCATGAACAAGGCACACTTCTCCAGGCCATAGTGGAGGCTTGTAATGACATTACGCCAGAAGACTGCCAAGCCTGGATCCGTCACGTCAGACGATTACGCGGTTCATAGCCAGAGAGAATATTCGCTGTGATGTGGATTAAAACATGTGGCCAGAAAGGAATGAGACTTGATCATGTCGATTAAATATAAATGTGTATATATATATATATATATATATATATATATTTTTTTTTTTTTACTGTGTTTAATTTTATAATTAATACTGTATTAATTTGTGCCAATCAAATATGACCAAAGCATCCAAAGTTTAGTATACATTTCTTTAATGTTTGATTTTGTGAGTTTTGTAATTGGGTGAAACATTTGAAGGTATTTTCTTTTGCTTGAATATTTA
Source organism: Acipenser oxyrinchus oxyrinchus (assembly GCA_030684275.1). Lineage (NCBI taxonomy): Eukaryota > Metazoa > Chordata > Actinopteri > Acipenseriformes > Acipenseridae > Acipenser > Acipenser oxyrinchus. The sequence goes on from CM060250.1 coordinate 65,758,458, forward strand.
AACACAAAAGATCTAATTATTTCATGATTTGGTGCAAGCATTTGGTTATGGAAATTGTATAATAAAATTTGACATGGAAACATAGTTTTGCAAATGTATGAAGCTTTTTCTAATTCAGTGGATGGTTTTTGTTTTTGCGTTAACTGTTTTGAGAAATGTGCAAATAGTTTCAAAAATTGTGTTTCAGCAATTGAGAAAAACAATTAATATCAACGTTTATTTTAGAAAGAACATAAGAACATAACAACATAAGAAAGTTTACAAACGAGAGGAGGCCATTCAGCCCATCTTGCTCGTTTGGTTGTTAGTAGCTTATTGATCCCAGAATCTCATCAAGCAGCTTCTTGAAGGATCCCACGGTGTCAGCTTCAACAACATTACTCGGTAGTTGGTTCCAGACTCCCACAATTCTCTGTGTAAAAAAGTGCCTCCTATTTTCTGTTCTGAATGCCCCTTTTTCTAATCTCCATTTGTGACCACTCGTCCTTGTTTCTTTTTTCAGATTGAAAAAGTCCCTTGGGTCGACATTGTCAATACCTTTTACAATTTTGAATGCTTGAATCAGATCACCGCGTAGTCTTCTTTGTTCAAGACTGAATAAATTCATTTTTTTAGCCTGTCTGCATATGACATGCCTTTTAAACCTGTGATAATTCTGGTTGCTCTTCTTTGCACTCTTTCTAGAACAACAATATCCTTTTTGTAGCGAAGTGACCAGAACTGAACTCAGTATTCTATATGAGGTCTTACTAATGCATTGTAAAGTTTTAACATTACTTCCCTTGATTTAAATTCAACACTTTTCACTATATATCCAAGCATCTTGTTGGCCTTTGTTATAGCTTCCCTACATTGACTAGATAAAGACATTTCTGAGTCAACATAAACTCCTAGATATTTTTCATTGGTTCCTTCTTCAATTTCAGTATCTCCCATATGGTATTTATAATGTACATTTTTATTGCTTGCATGCAGTACCTTACACTTTTCTCTATTAAATGTCATCTGCCATGTGTCTGCCCAGTTCTGAATGCTGTCTAGATCATTTTGAATGACCTTTGCTGTTGCAACGGTGTTTGCCACTCCTACTTTTGTGTTGTCTGCAAATTTAACAAGTTTGCTTACTATACCAGAATCTAAATCATTAATGTAAATTAGGAAGAGCAGAGGGCCTAATACTGATCCCTGTGGTACTCCACTGGTTACCTCGCTCCATTTTGAGGTTTCTCCTCTAATCATTAATTTCTGTTTTCTGAATGTTAACCACTCCCTAATCCATGTGCATGCATTTCCTTGAATCCCTACTGCATTCAGTTTGAGAATTAATCTTGCGGGACTTTGTCAAAAGTGTTCTTGAAATCTAAATAAATCATGTCATATGATTTGCAGTTATCCATTGTCGATCTTGCATCCTCAAAAAAATCAAGCAGGTTAGTTAGACACGATCTCCCTTTACTAAAGCCATGCTGACATTCTCCCAGGATACTGTTACCATATAGGTAATTTTCCATTTTAGAATTATAAATTATTATAGTTTCCATAAGTTTACTGTGAGATATCGCTACCCATCTTCCCTGTTCTCCACACAATTAAAAGGTTTGTTGCCCCTTTAAAAACTGACCCGACACAAAACTGAGGTTTAAGTACTGACGCGTTGTGTTTAATTGACAAAATAAACACAATTGAAAACAAAAACCTAGCTCTCGCCGAGCACTAACACACACACTTCAGGATTCTAACTAAATAACCGGACAGGTAAGCTGCTTACTGGTTTGCAAAACAGTTTCACACACACAAAACAAAAAGGCTTAACACACTACCTTTTTAATACGACTGAACACACTCTCAGTCGGGCTTCTTCCCACAGCACAGCCCCGAGTAGACTGCCTGCTGTTCTTAAATACACTACACCTGGCTGCAATTTGCAATAATCACCAGCTGACAGTAATTAACAAACAATTATCACTAATACAATTAATCAACACTCATGCACATTTTAATTTTTTCCCACAGGGCCTTGTGCCCTGTCTCACATTACATATAATAGAAGTCAGGCTTATTGGTCTGTAGTTACCTGTTCGGTTTTGTCTCCCTTTTTGTGGATCGGTATTACGTTTGCAATTTTCCACTCTGTCGGTACAACCCCTGTCTCAAGAGACTGTTGCATGATCTTGGTTAGCGGTTTGTAAATAACTTCTTTCATTTCTTTGAGTACTATTGGGAGGATCTCATCTGGCAGAGGGGATGTGTTTATTTTAAGAGCTCCTATCCCTTTAACACTTCTGCCTCTGTTATGCTAAAGTTATTTAAAACTGGATAGGAACAGGTTGACATGTGGGGCATGTTGTCTGTATCCTCCTTTGTAAAAACTTATGAAAAGTAATCATTTAATGTATTTGCTATTTCTTTCTCTTCATCTATGATGTTGCCATTTGTATCTCTTAGACATTTTACTTCCTCCATGGAAGCTTTTGTAAAATTATAATAAAAATTAGATGCACACACTCTAATATTCTACTGGTATACCAGTCTGCCAGAGGTATATGTACTGCATGAAACAAATGCGAAAGAATATCTAGATGGATTTATCTTTTTTTAATTTTTTTTTATTTAGTAGTCGCCAATTATTTTTATTATTTTCTCCCAATTTAGAATGTTCAATTATTTTTAGTCTCAGCTCACCGCTACCACCCCTGCGCTGACTCGGGAGGGGTGAAGATGAACACATGCTTTCCTCCGAAGTGTATGCCGTCAGCTGCCCGCTTCCACCATGCAGCCACCTCAGAACTACAGCGTTGGATGACAACGCAGCTCTGGGCAGCTTACAGGCACACCAGCCAGACTACAGGGGTCGCTGGTGCGTGGCGAGCCGAGGACACCCTGGCCGACCAAAAACATTTTCTGTCCTTTCAGTGTACTCATCTGTAACCCTTTCCCAAATAACGTATTAGAAGATAAATGTACCAGTATTTCCTGCACTAAAGCAGGAGGCGATTAGGGAGGAGTCAGCTGACTTAGCAGTGTTATTCTTGCTTGTTTGATACGTCACAAGATCTTTTTATCACGTCTGCTTGGTGATATTAAAAATGTTTGTGAACGAGGTGAAACAAAAGATAACACAGGGTTTATGTCATGTAGTGGATAATAGTTTAAGAGGTAAATCAGAAGTGTGGAATTATTTTGGAATCAAGCGAATTAAAATAAAGAACGTGACTGGATTTGTTGCTTGTAAAACCTGTCATTATGTTTTTGTGAACGACAGCCACAAAACTGGTACATCATCTCTGCGAAAGCGCAGGTGTAGCTCCCTTTCAACTGTCGGGTCGGGTCGCGGGTAACGATGTTGCAGCGGGTTGCGGGTTCGGGTTGGGTCCTGTAGTAGTGGGTTTGGGTCGGAAGCAGGTCGTAAAAATATGACCCACGCAAGAATCTACCATTTAGGGCTTTATACGTTAACAGTAAAATCTTAAAATCTATTCTATACTGCACAGGGAGCCAGTGTAAGGATGCTAAAATAGGGGTAATATGTTCACTTTTCCTGGTTTTAGGCAGGTATCTCTTCTTAATTTGAAAAATAGTACAATAGGTTAATTAATTTATAATATAGGTCTGATGCAATTTCTGTCAGAACTGTACTTAAGAAATGACAGGGGACAGTAAAACCTATTTAGGGTGTCTTAAGGATGCATCTAGATGACAGATCTCCACCTGTGAGATGAAATATGCTATCTGTTATGACAAGATCATTTGGAAAGGAAAATTAATATTGGAAGTATGAGCAAGGTTATAAAGATACTGAGAGACACCATTTAATTATCCCTTATTGTATGAATGAGTCTGAAAATGTGCACGATAGGGGAACTAATGGAGCAGCAAAAATGCAAAGTACCACTGAACACTAAAGTAATAGGGCAGAACATTGAAAAGGACCGAGATAAATTATTGCATCATTAATGATGAAATTAAAGGGCAAGATAAGGTGGTCACTACCAGAGAGTTATAGAGGTAAAAACTGCTAACCAGCACATTTGTGTTATAAAAAATGCTTCTTGTACCTAGAAATTAAGGAGAGCAAACAATAATGTAATTGCCTGAAATTTCTTTGGCAATGAGTATCGGTAATTGTTATTGGGTATGTATTAATTGTACTGCATTTTGCAAGTTGGAAGTAGTTTTAAACACTTTAAAGATTAGCATTTTAATTGCATCCTAGGACATTCCTGCAGTTCATTTTTCATTTCAATAACAAGTTTAAACAGTGATATTGAAAGGAAGGGCACCAGCAAGGTGGCATTTATATTACTGAAAATTTCAACAGCTTTACAGTTTTAACAATATTTGTTTATTTAGCAGACTAACAAAGGTTAAAAGGATCACCAATACTTTTCTTAGATAACAAAATGCAGTGAAAATGCATAATCATTCTAGAAATTATAATGAAAAATAATATCGCTAGTATGCTAAATGCACATCACTATCACCAGTGGCGTACATAGCATGTCACAGGCCCAATAGCAAAAAATCGGTTTGGGCCCAATTTACCACTCTTTACTGACATGTAACTGCAGAACTCTGAGTTAGTACGTATACTTAACAAACATTAGTTGAAACGCCTGTCTTTGGGATTTTTCTTGCTTGTGCTTTTCTATATTCTACAAGGCTAGTCCTGATAGTCTTTCTTGACACATGATACTTCTGGTGTATGTTTTAATCAGCTTTACAAAATGATCTCTCAGCAATGTCAACAGTGACAGGAATGGTTAAAAATAAAAAATAAAACAGATCCATGATCTATTATAAACCATAAAAAAACAGATCCATGATCTATTATAAACCACTTCACTTGGTGATCACGAATAATAATAGGAAAGTTAACCATATCTGTTGGATATTCGTCTCCTTTAGGGAAATTATCAATCGCAACTTCAGCACCACCATTTTCATACATCACTCTTTCTATACACTTCATTTTTTTCGCATCTTGTATTTGCCATTGGTTTGGGTGTCCCTCGCTTCTTTTTGTGTTTTGATGCTGTCACACCCAGATATATATATATATATATATATATATATATATATATATATATATATATAGTATATTTTGATTTTATAATTCTTCTTTTTCCTCTCTGTGCTCCAATTTGGTATTGATATTGAGACATACTGCCTGCCAGTCTGTTTCAAGCTTTCTCTGGTTTTACTGAAAAAAGTCTACACTTTCAGTTATACAGTTCCTTAGCAACCAAAATAAAAAGTACTGGCCTTTATCAGTCTCTTGACCACTGACTAATCACTTAAGAGTTTACTTTAGAATTTGGGCTGGGGTTGCAGCAATGCACTCCCGTAATCAATATACAGTGCATTCCGTTTATAAGAATCACATCCGTCCCGAATGATTTGATTGTTATAAGCGGTTGATTCTTAAAAGCGGACCGATGTGATTACTGTGGTGAAGTGCTGCAGAATCAGTATTTTAATTTGAGAATGAGAAGAGCTTTATTCCATGCAGTGTAATTGGATGACCACTAGATATCATGAGTTCCCATATGTATGCACGCAGATTTGCTTGTTTCCGTAACACTAGAACCGCCGGATTTTCGAACTACCTAGAACCGCCACGTGGGTCACTTTGACCCATACATTTTTAAACTGCTTCGTTATGAAAATTAAAGACATACTATCGGATACAACTGAAAAGGTTTATTCATGTTTATTCATATCTAACATTTGCATCGCAGAAACACTATATTTAAATGGAAAATTAAACATAAAGGCTTTATTTTAAAAATGAGCGCATATACAGCATGACTATACATTTAAAAAGAAACGGGTATGTACATATACCCGTGTACAGGTGTAAACGGGTACACGTACACACAAACTATAAAAACGAAATCATTGTTTCTATTACTACATAAAAAGAAAATATAACACTACTTCTGCTAGATGGCTGTATTGTACTCTATGGAGGAGCGTACGCGTCTGCCAGCTGACTGTACCTGCATCCAGGAGCTGTGTTGTAAACACAGACGCAGATCCCTTGAGCACTATTGTGTAAACATGTGTAAACTGGTACATACAAACTGGTAAAACCAAAATGTTTTTTTTCCTAATAGTAATATAAAAAAAAGAATATATAACATACCTTTCATATTAGGCACATAAGTTGTTATCCTACCTGTCATTTCAGTTTGCTGTATGCATCTTGAGTGCAACTTGCCGTATTCCAATCAAAATGACTACTTTCAAGATTTAATATTTCCTTCCGATATATTCCCAGTTGCATTTGTGGAACAAAACGAAGGATTGTTGTCTCCAGGTACATTGAAAAATAAGCAACGGCTTTCAGTTTGCATCTTGACAAATCCACAATCAAACCAATCTCTGTCATAGTCAGTCTACAAAGAAAGGCTTGAAATAAAAAATAAAAAACATGTGTGCTAGGAGGAGGGGACGTGTCTTGTTTGCTGCATTTACAAAAAAAATAAGAAATAGAATATCTTATGTTATATTAAAAAAAGACATGTATTGTAATGCATGGGTCACATTGACCCACGTGGCGGTTCTAGGTGGAACTGTTTATAACTTTATCATTTTTGCGATTCTGGCAATCAAACGCCATCTGGATATTTAATTCATATATTTAGGAAAAGTCAAAAACAGACATACACATACGATTTACAACGGAAGAGTAATTAACATTTTAAATCCAAAATGGGCCAAATTGACCCGCATGACGGTTCTAGTGTTAACAAATTAAGGATAATGGTCAATTGGTTAACTGCTTGTTAAAGCTAATGACACCTTGATAAAAAGGGCTAAGCCGGTAGCTTTGTGATGGGGGTATAGAGGAGTAAGGAAGTGGAAGAGTGCGAGCATTGCAGAAGCAGAAGAGAAAGAAATCAAAAACAAAGAGCGAGTAAGAGATCTGTTTGTTCCAGTACTATACTGTGCAGATAAGTAAAGTAGTCACAGTATATGTGTAGTTCTGGGGGGAACGTATGAACTGTTTTGATTTGTATTTGTTTAGCTGGGTAAACGGCTTATCCGTCCTGACGTCAGACAGGGACCACACTAAGTGTTGTTCAGTTAGTGCTCCAACTGAGTGGTAGGCTTATTTTGTTTTATTAGTGCTTGTTTCCCCACTGCACTGTAAGAAAAATAAAACCAACACCAGTTTTAAACTGTGAATCAAGACTCCAGCCTGAACATTTACACTGCCCTCGGCCACGTCACATTACAATTAGCAAAAGTGCCTCTGTGCATCAGAGTTTAAATTCAGTATACAAATGTCAATGGTGCTGAATCACTGAGAACAATACATCAAAAGAAGTCCTTGTGGGTAAGCAACTTGTTATAAGATCACGATTATGTTTACTCAAGGTTGCAGAATCCTATTTTACTACAGTATGCTTGAGAAGCGATCGTCTCATGAGGGTGCCTAGTTTAACTGCCGTGTGGTGTTACATGTAATGGCCTTTGACTTAAAATGACATTACAGTACAGTATTTTACGGTCAGGACTACCACTGCATTTAAGCATTTGTGGCTTGCTTATTTTCAGTTGCGATGCAAATCTCACAGTTTTTCAATAAGCGGAGATGCAAAGCTCCGCAATCCACACAACCCCAGCCCCCTCACCTCCTCACTCCACTCCACATGCAGAACATCCGCACAATGCAGCACTCACTGTCTGATTACAGCAGTGTTCCCTGCATCATATGTCCAGCATCGCAAGATGTGATCTTCAAATTCCAGCTTTACGACACGTCATTGCACTTGACACAGTATTGTATTACCGTAGTCAGTTCATTTTAGCATGGTTAGTACAACTCACTATGGTGACTCTGTGTACAAGACATAGATTTTGGGGACAGTGTATCTTAAATTATTTACACAGTCATTATTTATTACATTTCTTGATTTGACAACCTTGGGAGTGACCCCAATAGCTCTGCCTCACAATAATTAAAATGAAGATATGTAATTATAGACTGTTAAACAATATCTAAATTGCTTGTATGCAAACACATATGAAATACGGTGTTTATCGTAGTTAGTGGGTATTAACCATGCATACAAATTTCTAAGTTTTTATAAAAGCAGGTTACTTATGTCAATCACAGACTCCCAAAGATAGTAAGTCAGGCCCACAGCATGTTATGTAAATCTTAAAGGTGCCCATGAGAAAAGCTAGTACCACAGCTTTTATTGATAATTGCATACGGCTGGTATCTATCCAGTTTAAAAACCTTTAAACTAGGGGTTTTAATCTGTTAATGCTTGATTGATTAATTGATCTATTCTCAAAGACCTGCTTTTAGATGCTAGTAGCTTGATTTAATTCCTTCTCTGTGATAGATCCGTTTTCCAGTCTCAAAAGCAAAATCCCAATCTTTTGCAGTTGCGTTAACTGGCTGTGGGAATGGCCAGCGGCCCTGTCGGTGTGTAATGAAATTTAAATATCACAGGTAAATAAAACACACCTCCTTCTTGACCATATAGATATCCTGCATGAGCAATCTTAAATATTTGCTTGTAATTTAACTGCACTGTGCATATTCTCAAGACATACATGTACACTGTATACATTCACAACTATAGCACATTGCCAGATTAAACTCGTCCCACTTTTTCCCAAAATGTACTTTGAGACATGGCGGTCCAAGCTAAGAAAAGGAAGCCATATTTTTCAGGGCAGGAAACTTACATTTACAGTATATGTATAGATTTATTGTGTGTAATTTACTGCTGCAGTGAAAAAAATAGTATTATAACCATATGAAGACATAACTACACCCAAATATATGTTCATTAGTTTTGTAATAACTAATACCTAACAGTAATTATGAAAAAAAAATGTATAGTCTCAAACATATGACAATAAGTTCAGTGACATTGTATTTATTCTGTTTACAATAATGCTTAAAAAATTGTAAACAGCATTGTGAAATCATATTTTAATCATAATGAATGTATTAGTCAATTTTTATGTTGTCTGTATTACATCTGTACCTCCCCCATACCAGCATTAATCTGTACACCAATGCATAGATTTGTGTTTTAAAATTAAATACATTTACTAACATGAGTTATCTTGTAGCAGCTGTAGGGATTGTTGGCCACCCACATTTTGGGTAAAGCTATAGACCAATTATATTGTTAATTTGGTGGAAATCAATGATAGTCACAGGTAACTGGTCCATTCCAGAAACAGTGCCTCTCCTGCTGTTATGGCTAAAAAGCAGAACTGTTTTAGAAACTTAACAGGTGTTGAAAATCCACACTTCTGCAGCAACATCAGGCAAAAAATAATAATACAAAAAAAAAAAAAAAAAAACAGGGTGAATTGGTAAAGATGTTTGCAGCCTAGTTAGTTATTTGAGAGAAATTAAAAATTGTAAAATCAATGGTTTGTTGATTTAATTTTATACCTGAGGCTCGATGTTTTACTGTATCTAGATGCTGGTATTAGGTTGTTTATTCAGGTGCACAAAACATGGAGCATTATGCAATATTTTGCATCCCGGCACACATGACAAGACTGGATAAGACATAGAAACACTACGGCTTGGTATTACTTCCAACACATGTTTTACACTGATAATAGCCAAATAAAACATTCCGTATCCTACTGCGTAAAAGACATATTGGAAATTTAATCTGGCTCAAGTATTTTATCTCCCAAAGTTCAAAAAAAAACAAGATATGTAATCATTATGGATATTGTGATAGATATAATTTTCATGTTGGAACTTTATTATTAATAGACAATATATGTTTTTATATTTTAAACAAAAGTGCCAGTGAGTTTATATAATTAATTTACTTATGAATATTGAAACTGCTAGTATTGTCTTTAAGTATAGTGGTGAACTGCTATGCAGAGAATAGAACTCGTTTTGGACTGTGAAGAGAGTTCAGTTTTTAGAGTGGAACACAAAAGGAAGTCTATTTGAGTTTGTACGTCTTTGTTGTATTTGCCTTTTTCAGTAATAAACCCCCTATACTTTATTAAAGTGCATTTATATAACCCACATCTGGTCCACTAAACAGGACAGATTTGTGGAGTACCTAAGCTATTGTTGACACATGGACAGTTTCTTTCATCTCAGCCATGGACACTGTATGTCTTTCAGAGTTGTCATTGGCCTCTTGCTGGCTTCTCTGACCAATGCCCTTCTTACCCGGCTGCTCAGTTTGGGAGGACGGCCTGCTCTAAGCAGATTCTGGGAAGTGCTGTATACCTTCCACTTCTTAATGATCGACTTGACTGTGCTCCAAGGGTTATTCAATGCCTTTGAAATTTTTTTATACCCCTCCCCTGATCTGTGCCTTTCCACAACTTTATCCCGGAGTTGTTTTGAAAGCTCCTTGGTCTTCATGGTAGTATCTTTGCTTTGAATGCACTACCCAACTGTGGGACCTTACAGAGACAGGCCTATTTAATCTGAAATCATGTGAACCACTTCTATTGCTACATTTAACTTATTGTGTGAATTCTGAAGGCAACTGGTTGCACCTGAGCTTATTTAGGAGTGTCATAGCAAAGGAGGTGAATACTTATCTAACGAAGACTTTTCAGGTTTTTATTTTTAATTGATTTGTTTTTTCAGGTTGTTTAACAAAGGGAAAAAATCCCATTTAAATGCATCAAGATTTCAGGTTGTAACAGGTTGTAATAGGCACTGTATATATATATATATATATATATATATATATATATATATATATATATATATATATATATATATATATATATATATATATATATATATATATATATATATATATATATAGGGCTGTCAATCAATCATAGTTAACTTGTGCGATTAACTTTTTTAAGGCAAGTTAATCACACTCCTCTGTCTTGACCCTCTTAGCATACCGTAATTAATTTCCTGCGGCACCATTTCAATACACTCCAGTGCATTCCAGGATTGAATGAGTGTAGTCACCGTTTGAATATAAAATTAGTCACGGAACCGCATTATGTAGCAAAGCACTCAAGGACTTGTGAATGGGAAGTTTATTTAAAAAAAAAAAAAGACGGTTACTTGTAGCTGCTGTCAAAATGAGTTCCAGTATCACAGAAGTGCATATAGTCTGCTCTACCACCTGCATGCTAAACATGCTTTCCCTTCTCAAAATACACTTTCTAGTAGTTACAGACAACAACAATTCAGGATCGCTGCAAACCCATGAATCAAGCTTAGTAAGATACTATAACCAGGGCTGTTGCAATGTGGATAGCTAGCTACTGCAGACATGTTAACATTGTAGCTTTGTTTTATTTAAATAACCAAATTTATTTTAAATGATCTTACTTACAGTTATGGAGGATATAACCGTTACCAGTAAATGTTTTGTTTTATTTAGCCAATTTGAAGTTATTAATAAAAGACAATTACAAATTCTATTTATTAAACGGCAATGATAAACATCAGTTTATAAGTAAAGGAAATTGATAATTTTAAATGACGTAAGTTGGGTAATAATAATAATTTAAATCACTTGATTTAAAAAAAAAATCATTGATTTAAATCATTTTTTCATTTATTACCTATTTTATATAGTTTCTCAAGGAAAAGACACGCAAAGTATGTTTTAAAAAACCTTTTATTAATACAAACACCTTAAACTCTTACTGCCTATAATCTAAAACTCTTAGGGCTGTATTCTGATCACAGTGCAAATGCGAATGCCTAACCCTAACCGTAACCCTAACCTGAACAGTGCTTGCCCCAGATTCTGTGGCGCATAAATGGAGCGAAGATGTAAAAAAAAAAAAATACTGCACTGAAATGGTATTCTGAAGATTGCACCGTCATTAACATATTCGCCAAAGCTGCGCCTGCACCATCATTAACATATTCGCCAAAGCGATTCTGAGTGCAATGGGATCCCAAATAGACAATTGAGCACTGTGTTAAGACCCAGTGAAACCATGTTTATTTAGTGGTGCAATCAGGAACTTTAACAACTGAACACACTATAAAAAACAAAGTAGTCTTAAGTAATATCTGCGTGTGTTTGGACTGACACAGAAAGAGGAAATCAAAGAAAGAAAAGTAAAAGAAAAGAATGACTGGGATGAGTGAGGGGTATTTTTCTCTGGCGTACTCCATCGCTAAATTCTTGTAGTTCACATATTGTAGTTCACATTTAGAGGATGCCAGAATGATAAATAATTTGCTTTATTTATGTATTCATTTAAAACTCAGTAATTTAGTTTGGTATGTAACTTATCACAAACCACCATTTCCAACATCCTTAAATTACAACTATGGTTCTACAAAAAAAAATCCATAATTTTAAAAATAAATAAATAAATACATAAATAAATTAATTAGTTAAAAAAATCTGATTTAAATAAAATAAATCAGATTTAAAAAAAAAAAAAGAAAAAACACCTACCCTGCACCCCAGTGTAGTGAGGGTTCGTTTGTGTCGTAAGTTCCTCGAGCAGGATGTTCCTTTTAGTGGGACTAGCGCTGTTTTGTTTTTTGTTATTATATCCTGCATTAAGGCTACCATTGTTGGTACCCGAGTGTCAGACCTTTGTTGTTATTAAATCTGTGTGGTGTGTCAACACCCAATGCTGTGTCTGACTCATTATTTATTATCAATGACAACCCACACAGGTAACATCCCCCTGTTAAGTAATTTTAACATTGTTGCTTCATCAATAACGTTTTCAACTTGAGAGGTGAAATAAACATGGTGTATCTAACTACGAAGCTAAACATAGTTTTTTTTTTTTTTTAACAATAATATCCATTTGCTTTGCTGTATAGCCTTGTCTTTACCAGCTTTTCTGAAAGTTTTCATGACAGACAGGAAGAGATTATTGCTGGCCATACACTCACGGTCAATGGAGATGTTAATACTTTGCGGTCCATTTATTCAGCTGCCTCAGGCGGCCAGGTCCAATTTATTTTCACACGCAAGCAGTTTATTTTAGACGACTGTTACTCAGTACTACATCTCCAGCCCCGCCCCACCCCTTCTTCGCTGTATTTTTCTCTTCATATTTTCTCTTCATAATCGTGCATACCGATTATTCGTCTCCTGATCATTCATTTTATCACCAAACTCCTCAAGTCATTATTTAATTACTATAACATTTCAAAAAGCTCTGCAAATGTCAGTGATTTTCTTTGACCGCTGGATGCAGAAGCAGCTATCTTGTTTGTTTATGTCCGTGTTATCTCTGTGGTGCCGGGGCTATGTGTATTGCTCAGATCCGCCCCCTTTTTTTTTCGGCTTCGCTCGGCTCCTATCGGTCTCACTCGGCCATTGAATGGTTTTCTTGGCTTTTTCCGAGAAAAACAATGTCTTTTGATGATGTCGGACAGGGTCCGACATCGGACCAGAAAGGGAAAATTGCAATGTCAGACCTGGTCCGACAGGACCGCAAAGGGTTAAACTTGATGGGCTCTATGTCCAGGTTCTCCCCAGGCCTTTTCAGCCGAGTGGGCCGCCCAGCGAAGAGGCTGTCACCGCCCCGCTGAAAATACCCGATCCGCCCGTCTTACAGATGCTACTGTGCCTTTAACAATATTTTAAACTTCACATTAATAATGGAAGGGAAACACATTGCATAGTTCTTTAATTAAACACAAACTGAAATCTTTTCTTCTTAGTAATTAATTATGTAGTGCATAGACAACTGAAATACAACAAAAGTATTTACTTATGTAGGCTACTGTATGCACTGTACTTTTTTCCTTTACACAACTAAAATATACATAACTATAGTTTTCTGCGATATTCTTAACAATCATAACTAAACTACTGCGGCAGAGATGGAAGTAAGTTACGGGAGTGAAAATGACTTTTATACATCGCGGGTAGGTCTACGAAGTCAAGATACGTCAAGATACGAAAGAAAAATCAATCATATATAGAGCCCAATGTCCATATTTTTTTCTTTAAGCCAGTCTTAAATACATTAACAACTTATATTGTTTTTTCATCTTTTTTCTGTTTCGTTTAGCTGTGCCTCATTTACTCTTTTGTGTCTACTGTTGACAGTTGCTGTAGAATTTCCTTTTTTCTTTTTTTAGGTGGACTACTGTCATAACTGGGAACGTTGGTGCTGTACCAGTTGCATCAATATATTAAGAAAATGGGTAGAATGTAACTCATTTTGTGGCAGTGGTTTATAAAATAAATAAAATGTCAGTTTGTCTTGAAATTGTGTGGTGGAATTTATAATCTGGTGCGTATTGATTTATACAATGTGAAGCAGCTAATTTGTATGCAAGCCATGGGTATACACAATATATATATATACAGTACTGTGCAAAAGTTTTAGGCAGGTGTGAAAAAATGCTGTAAAGTAAGAATGCTTTCAAAAATAGACATGTTAATAGATTATATTTATCAATTAACTAAATGCAAAGTGAGTGAACAGAAGAAAAATCTAAATCAAATCCATATTTGGTGTGACCACCCTTTGCCTTCAAAACAGCATCAAGCATCAATTCTTCTAGGTACACTTGCACACAGTTTTTGAAGGAACTCGGCAGGTAGGTTGGCCCAAACATCTTGGAGAACTAACCACAGTTCTTCTGTTGATTTAGGCAGCCTCAGTTGCTTCTCTCTCTTCATGTAATCCCAGACAGACTCGATGGTGTTGAGATCAGGGCTCTGTGGGGCCATACCATCACTTCCAGGACTCCTTGTTCTTCTTAACGCTGAAGATAGTTCTTAATGACTTTCGCTGTATGTTTGAGGTCGTTGTCATGCTGCAGAATAAATTTGGGGCCAATCAGATGCCTCCCTGATGGTATTGCATGATGGATAAGTATCTGCCTGTACTTCTCAGCATTGAGGAGACCATTAATTCTGACCAAATCCCCAACTCCATTTGCAGAAATGCAGCCCCAAACTTGCAAGGAACCTCCACCATGCTTCACTGTTGCCTGCAGACACTCATTTGTGTACGCTCTCCAGCCCTTCGGCGAACAAACTGCCTTCTGCTACAGCCAGATATTTCAAATTTTGACTCATCAGTCCAGAGCACCTGCTGCCATTTTTCTGCACCCCAGTTCCTGTGTTTTCGTGGCATAGTTGAGTCGCTTGGCCTTGTTCCCACGCCGGAGGTATGGCTTTTGGCCTAAGTCTTCCATGAAGGCCACTTCTGACCAGACTTCTCTGGACAGTAGATGGGTGTACCAGGGTCCCACTGTTTTCTGCCAGTTCTGAGCTGATGGCACTGCTGGACATCTTCCGATTGCAAAGGGAAGTAAGCATGATGTGTCTTTCATCTGCTGCAGTAAGTTTCCTTGGCCAACCACTGCGTCTCACGGTCCTCAACGTTGCCCGTTTCTTTGTGCTTCTTCAAAAGAGCTTGGACAGCACATCTGGAAACCCCTGTCTGCCTTGAAATTTCTGCCTGGGAGAGACCTTGCTGATGCAGTATAACTACCTTGTGTCTTGTTGCTGTGCTCAGTCTTGCCATGGTGTATGACTTTTGACAGTAAACTGTCTTCAGCAACCTCACCTTGTTAGCTGAGTTTGGCTGTACCTCACCCAGTTTTATTCCTCCTACACAGCTGTTTCTGTTTCAGTTAATGATTGTGTTTCAACCTACATATTGAATTGATGATCATTAGCACCTGTTTGGTATAATTGTTTAATCATACACCTGACTATATGCCTACAAAATCCCTGACTTTGTGCAAGTGTACCTAGAAGAATTGATGCTGTTTTGAAGGCAAAGGGTTGTCACAGATTTGATTTAGATTTTTCTTCTGTTCACTCACTTTGCATTTAGTTAATTGATAAATATAATCTACTAACATGTCTATTTTTGAAAGCATTCTTACTTTACAGCATTTTTTCACACCTGCCTAAAACTTTTGCACAGTACTGTATATATAATATTGAAAATAACCCCTAAAAATTGTTAACAAAATACTAAGAACTGCTGATCTTCTGATCTTTAAATTAAAAAAAATTGTTTCAATACTGAACCACGACTAGCCAGCATATATCAGAATGATACATAGCGTTGATTAACTTCCATTGTGAAACTTTCTCGTTTTGTAGTGAAAGAATGAGGAGGAAAGATGAAAATGTATAAATCCACAAACAGTAGAAAGGTTGAGGGTGAATCCAATATAAAAGCATCGAAATCCGTATAGGAATGCTGTCATTGCCATTCTTACACACCATATGGGACAGCAACACTGGTCCATTTAATGTGTGACATTTGAACAGCATTTTAGTTTTGTACTGAAGCTGGTCCACTTACGCCAGGGGTGTCAAACTCAGTTCCTGGAGGGCCGCAGTGTCTTCTGGCTTTCGCTCCACCCAAGCTCTCAATTACTTAACTGGTTTAATTATTTGATTAACTGGACACATTTAACACTTCTCTTCAGGCCTCAAAATGTTTCATAGGTAGTGTACCTTGAATCAAGTGCATTTTTAAAACCATCATCTGTGAAAGACCTTGAAAAATATTAAATATGTCAAATTGAACAAATAATTCGATCAATTATGTTAATTGAGAGCTTATGTTGGAATGAAAACCAGAAGACCCTGCAGCTCTCGAGGACTGGAGTTTGACACCCCTGACTTACGCCAATAGTTGAAGCTATTTCATAAGATAACCGGAGTAAGTTTCGCAAATTTCTCCCTTATATTTACCTGTAGGTCATCAAATTTTATTTGGCAGCAGGTGCAGTGTACATAAAATGATTTTTCCTACAATATATACAGTGTAAGATTCTGTAACCTAGGCGGCCATTGGATGCAGCAGCGTGGAGTAGTGGTTAGGGCTCTGGACTCTTGACCGGAGGGTCATGGGTTCAATCCTAGGTGGGGGACACTACTGCTGTACCCTTGAGCAAAGTACTTTACCTAGATTGCTCCAGTAAAAACCCAACTCTATAAATGGGTAATTGTATGTAAAAAATTATGTGATATCTTGTAACAATTGTAAGTCACCCTCGATAAGGATGTCTGCTAAGAAATAAATAATAATAATAATGGAACCAATAAGTCACCACAGTCTACTACACAGTGACAAGAATGTTGTTTGTTGGGGCTCCCGAGTGGCGCATCCAGTAAAGGTGCTCCACGTGGAGTGCAGGATGCACTCTATAGTCTGGACGTCGCGAGTTCGAGTCCAGGCTATTCCACAGCCGACCATGGATTGGAATTCCCAGGGGCGGCGCACAATTGGCCGAGCGTCGCCCGGGGGGAGGGAAGGTTAGGTCGGCCAGAGTGTCCTCGGCTCACTGCGCACCAGCGACCCCTGTAGTCTGGCCGGGCGCCTGCGGGCGTGCCTGTAAGCTGCCCCAGAGCTGCGTTGTCCTCCGAGCTGTAGCTCTTAGGTGGCTGCGTGGTGAGTCCGCAGTGTGAAAAAAAGCAGTCGGCTGATGGCACACGCTTCGGAAGGACAGTCAGCGCAGGGATGGTAGCGATGAGCTGAGCTTAAAAAAAATAATTGGCCATTCTAAATTGGGAGAAAATAATAAAAATAATTGGCAATGACTACATTTATAAAAATAAAAAAAATGTTATTTGTTATCCGGGTACTCTGTGACATTTGACCCTAAGGTAAATGATGTGGTGTAAAAATGACTCAGAACTAAAAAAAAAAAAAAAAAAAACTTTTATTATTATTATTATTATCATTTTTATTATTATTATTATCATCATCATTATTCAAGTTTAGATGTAACAGACATCTTGCTGACTAAAATAGGTTTTGCTTGAAGAAAAAAAATACAACAGAATGTTTAAAAGTCAGCAGAAATGAACATGAACTATGACAACCTAAACATCTTCAATGGGCTGGAAAGGCAAAAACATTACATCAGTAAACATTATAGACTTCTTCATTTATGCACTGTATTTCTGAGCATCAAGATATTTTGTTTAAATATGTATAATTATACTGCAGTACCTGTATGTAGCATGCTCATTAGAGTTACTCTTTTCCTCTGCAGTTACAATGAATATTATCTGAAGTGTAAGCATTTACATATTATTCTTATGATATTCTTACAACCGATCCTATGAAATTCAAATGTTTACTGCAAGAAAATGCATCTGTGGCATAAACAGCACTTATGGTATTGATAAGATAGGTCGTAAACCATATTTATTATTATCCTAACTACAACGACAGATGTTTTTTTTTCCTAGTAGGAACTGGTTTATAGCCATCCTTGGTTGAACTGTCAAACCCTCCCTCCTGTCAGCCTCGCACTGCAACTAAATTGCCTCTTAATTCTGAAATACTAAACATTTCTAAAATGTTTGTTACATTTATTTTATTTTAACAAAATACTGTATTTGTCATTGAAACTATAAAGTGTAGCCAATTAAATGTTAAGAAGGCACACGATGAGTTTGTTTAATGGGATAAAGGGGAGTTGGACATTGTCAACACAACTTGTTGGGGTATATACAGCACTGTAATTCTTTTACAGGGAAATAGTTTTGTATTTTAATATCTCTGAGTTTGTAGGATGTATCTTTGTTTGTTTGGTAGAAAATGTAGCCCTGATTGTAACATGTTCAAAAATACGTGCAGAAAGGCTAAACATGACTTGTGGGGTAAAGATATTTAGTGACTTATAGTATTTAACAGTGAAATCAAAATGGTCTCACTGTTCCTCATACTAAGACTAAGTTAATGCATTATACTGTAATGATGCAATGAAATGAAAAAGCAGTAAGATATTGGTTCTGTCAAGCCCAGACAGTGCTTATTAAATACACTCTCAAATGTTTCATTGCAAACATAATATTGAGGGGAATAAATAAAATTAGCAAAGATATATACCATTACAAGCTTAACAATACGTATTAAGAGCTTAAGATTAAAAAAGTACATTGCTTGGAATGAATAGTGCTATCCTTTTTTGTATTTAGGCATAAAAATATTGGTATTTCCTTCTTATTAAACCATTAAAAACAAACAAACAGATGCATCTATTTTATATTAGCATTTCTCATCTCAATGAAAAAAAAAGAATTTAAAAACAAAAATGCTGAAATAGGAAAACTTTACTTCATACCTTGTTTGCTACATTTGCAAATGTAAACAGTGACGCAGAGCCAAAATATCGACTCTCATTCAAATGATGTGAATTCTTTGTTGCATAAGTACATTGTAGAAAATATTTTATACGATATATCAGGCACCAGTATTATGAAATGTTTAATATTAATAACAATTAGAAAAATACTATTTGATTCTATTTCTTCTCCCAATTATGAAATAAATGGTTGTATCCTAGTGGTGTAGGCAGCAGCTTGTAATGCCTAAATGTGTTACATAAGAGTTGTTATCTCTGCACAAATAACACTTTGCAACTGAAATAAAAATACACCTACAAAACTCTTGTTTACCTTCACCAGAAAAAATAACTGCTAAATGGAACGGTGTCTTTCACTCAGTTCAGTGAATTCCCTGAGGGTTTTTTGCAATGGTAATTTTTAGGCGCCTTGACATTTTTCAGGCTTAAATTGTATTTGCAATGTTACAGTATCCACATTGTACTTTACATCACTTATGGTGAATGCGAATTAATAATAAAAGTTAGAGGCTTTACTTGTGTCAGATATTGTTTAATTGATTGCAGACTGCCTAGCCTAAGATAACACCCCGTAATAAAATGATGAATGGTTGTGTACCTAGATTTTCCTAAAATAAGATATCCTTAAAAATAAGGTTTTAATTATTTATCGCAATATGTGTAAATAGCAAATAGCTTTAGCTTTAAAACAAACACCTTTACATGTTAAATGTCACTAGTTTGCTATGCGTACTGCTAAGACAGTACAAGTTTCTGCTTAGCTTTTAGCAAACATTATTCTTTTTTGTGCTAAGAAGTGCTATTTTTATTCTTTAGGATTTCCATTCTTCTCTACCTGTGCAATATTTCTATGCAGGCCTCTCTGTATGTGAGTGGTGAAGTCATACTTGTCTGCACACAAGTGATGGCATATGCTGCACTGAAAGGGCCCACTGTCGCCATGGCAACTCATATGCAAAGCATACATCACTTCATCAAGAAAGACAATGCCACAGTGAACACACTTTGTTGACAGCTCATCTTGAGTGCTTCTGTCAACCTTTTCAGTTTTTTCGACGTTCACTGGACCCTCATCCTTTGCATTCATCGGCAAGGTACTCTTCTCGTTGGTGGCTCCATTCATAGTTGGGTCCGGCCTGGAATGTTTAATTGCCAGATCCAAAGGAATGTCATTGTCTGATCCGATGGCTGAAAAATGTGGAGGGAGGCTGAATGTGGGATAAGGCACAAAGCTTTGGCAAGGATTTGGTAAGCCAGGGACATGGCTCAAGTAGTGTGGATTCCCGGGAACAGACATCTTGTACTTAGTCCAGAACCTCAGCCAATCAGCTTCGCTCTGCAAGTCATTATGTATAAATGGAAGTCCAAACAGAGGATACTGGTATTTTTCAATTGGGCTTCCTGGTGGAGAATAATTGGCATGTTTTGAGGGTCGCATATATTTTTCGATGGGGCTCCCCCTCTCTGAGCTTCCCTTCCCCTCTGCTGCAGTCGAACCATTTCCAGGATCTCCACTGCTTTCCTGAGGGTTTTTTAAGTGTATGTGCAAAGGCTGCATCCTTTTGTGGATCTCCAAAGTTTGGCTGACTAGTAAGGCCTGCGGAGTGGGTTGGGGCTTGGTTACCGAGCTGTATGCCTCAAGCTTGCTTAAGTTAGTTTGCTGTAGCTCTCGCTGGTGCACTTCTGGTGGATGTTCCTCTGGCCTTCTCTCCAGGGGACTCCCATTCACTTGCTCATCACTGTTTACCCTCTGCTGCTTGTTCAGTTGCTCCGAAGGAAGTGTGTCAGGGTTAAGGCGCTTTCTGGTGCGTCTTCGGATGATCTGCTCACCATTGTTTTGCTTTATAATGTTCAGGGGCCTTGGAGTCTAGAGAGGAACAGGGCAAAAATAAACAATATTGAAACAAAATCAACAAGTGACAAATTTTTCCCCTCCCACCCCCAAAAGATAAATGTGTTATTCTAATTCCATTTGACAAAACTGTAAGACACCAACTAAAAGTACATTTGTTTAACATTTCATCCATAGGATGACATATCCTATGACATATTCCCCTTAAAACCTGCTGGGTCACTGACCAATAGGAGAAGAGTGCCCCCTACTGCACCATTTGCTCTACTTCCTGCAGCACCTAGTATTCTTTTGAAGTCTCCAGCAAGTACAGACAAGCACAATCCTACTGTACTACTGTATGCATATTAGGTTCTGTTATCTGAGAAATCCATGGTGTTTCATTTTGATGTAACAAAGAATTGTAGTCAGTAATTTTCCTTATAAAACACTATTTAAGTTGGTCCAGCCTGTTGTACAAACACTGCATTATATATATTAACTTCGAAATAGCCGTTTTATAAGTGTTATAAACAATGACAGGCCTTGCGATTCCCATGAAATATACGCACACCTGGGTGGTGATTATACATGCAGAAGTGCGTTTATTTCATGGGAAATGCACAGCCCGAAGTAGTTTTATAACGCTTATAAAACGGCTATTTCAAAGTTAATTGTTGTTTGAGGGCTGAAAATAATTAAAACACCTTTTAAAATAATCCAAAAAAAAATACACTTTTATTATGTGTACATCCACAGTGTTATATAGTCCCAAAGTACAAAACATTTCATTTGTATTTAAGATTTACTTCTTAAAAATATACTAAACATTTCCATTTATTGTGAATTTCTGCATTGAAAGCGGCATCTCATAAGTAGAGGACAGAGTACATGCTGGTAAAGTGTTTTTTTCTGGGCGGAGTTTCTTGAAACTAAGGAAGGAAGTGGTGCAGCTGCAATGGAGGCTGGAGTCGGATTAGAGGTGAGTTTGAGGATAAAATTCATCTCTGTGGTTTTCTGTTTTGTAGTGTTGGAGTCCAGTATCTTAGCAAACTGCTTTCTGATCGATGTCCGGTTATATTTCCCTTGATGCCAGCCCGGCTTCTGAAAGTAGGCACACTGCTGTATTTCTCAAGCAGTGGTTTGTATAGTGTTGCGAGAGACTGGCTTTGTTGCTTAGTTTAGGCATCATTTCACAGAGGAAATGTATTCCCATTGGTCCACGGGAGTGCCAGTAGGGTCTAGAGTTCAGGATTTGCTAAGGAGCTCTGAGTGGGTACAGGTAAAAGGCTGTTACATCAGGGTATTTTGAGAAATATATTTTAAAAAACAGTGTTCAAAAAGTGGAGACTGAATACTGATCGCCTGTTGAACTTGCACTGCATAAAATTCCCTTAGAGATTTTTTCTGGACTTATTGCCTTAAAATAAATGCCTGTATTTGTGTTCTTTAAGCTAGTCTTTAAATACATTAATAGCCAATGTTGTAGTCTTTTTTTCATCTTTGTTTTGTTCTATTTTATTTAGTTGTGCCTCATTTAATCTTATGTGTCTACTGTTGACAGTTTCTGTAGCACTTTCCAAGCCATTATATATATATATACAGTACTGTGCAAAAGTTTTAGGCAGGTGTGAAAAAATGCTGTAAAGTAAGAATGCTTTCAAAAATAGACATGTTAATAGTTTATATTTGTCAATTAACAAAATGCAAAGTGAGTGAACAGAAGAAAAATCTAAATCAAATCCATATTTGGTGTGACCACCCTTTGCCTTCAAAACAGCATCAAGCATCAATTCTTCTAGGTACACTTGCACACAGTTTTTGAAGGAACTCGGCAGGTAGGTTGGCCCAAACATCTTGGAGAACTAACCACAGTTCTTCTGTGGATTTAGGCAGCCTCAGTTGCTTCTCTCTCTTCATGTAATCCCAGACAGACTCGATGATGTTGAGATCAGGGCTCTGTGGGGCCATACTATCACTTCCAGGACTCCTTGTTCTTCTTTACGCTGAAGATAGTTCTAATGACTTTCGCTGTATGTTTGGGGTCGTTGTCATGCTGCAGAATAAATTTGGGGCCAATCAGATGCCTCCCTGATGGTATTGCATGATGGATAAGTATCTGCCTGTACTTCTCAGCATTGAGGAGACCATTAATTCTGACCAAATCCCCAACTCCATTTGCAGAAATGCAGCCCCAAACTTGCAAGGAACCTCCACCATGCTTCACTGTTGCCTGCAGACACTCATTCGTGCACGCTTTCCAGCCCTTCGGCGAACAAACTGCCTTCTGCTACAGCCAAATATTTCAAATTTTGACTCATCAGTCCAGAGCACCTGCTGCCATTTTTCTGCACCCCAGTTCCTGTGTTTTCGCATAGTTGAGTCGCTTGGCCTTGTTTCCACGCCGGAGGTATGGCTTTTGGCCACAAGTCTTCCATGAAGGCCACTTCTGACCAGACTTCTCCGACAGTAGATGGGTGTACCAGGGTCCCACTGTTTTCGCCAGTTCTGAGCTGATGGCACTGCTGGACATCTTCCGACATAGGGAAGTAAGCATGATGTGTATTTCATCTGCTGCAGTAAGTTTCTTGGCCGACCACTGCGCTCACGGTCCTCAACGCTGCCTGTTTCTTTGTGCTTCTTCAAAAGAGCTTGGACAGCACATCTGGAAACCCCTGTCTGCCTTGAAATTTCTGCCTGGGAGAGACCTTGCTGATGCAGTATAACTACCTTGTGTCTTGTTGCTGTGCTCAGTCTTGCCATGGTGTATGACTTTTGACAGTAAACTGTCTTCAGCAACCTCACCTTGTTAGCTGAGTTTGGCTGTTCCTCACCCAGTTTTATTCCTCCTACACAGCTGTTTCTGTTTCAGTTAATGATTGTGTTTCAACCTACATATTGAATTGATGATCATTAGCACCTGTTTGGTATAATTGTTTAATCATACACCTAACTATATGCCTACAAAATCCCTGACTTTGTGCAAGTGTACCTAGAAGAATTGATGCTGTTTTGAAGGCAAAGGGTTGTCACACCAAATATGGATTTGATTTAGATTTTTCTTCTGTTCACTCACTTTGCATTTAGTTAATTGATAAATATAATCTATTAACATGCCTATTTTTGAAAGCATTCTTACTTTTACAGCATTTTTCACACCTGCCTAAAACTTTGACAGTACTGTATATATATATATATATATATATATATATATATATATATATATATATATATATATATATATATATATATAGCAGCTGGCTCTTTGAGCTATATATATATATATATATATATATATATATATATATATATATATATATATATATATATACTGTAAAAATCTTTGTATACGTCTATTTTCTAGGTATTTGAGGGTTCCTAAAAGGGGAAGTGACTTATACACAGTTTTTACGGTATAAGTTTTACATCGATAGCTGATTGGGCACATACATAATGCTATTTACATTTTAAATAGTGAGCAGATAGGTTTGATGATTGTTTGAGTAGTATTGTTCATTGGGATAACAAAATACTGAGCTCAAGTCATGTGATTTCATAAAAAAATGAGTAGATTAAGAATCTGTATAAACAGCCATTCGAAAAGACATGATTTTAATTAACGAAAGAACAGCGAATGATATGACCATGCCCTGCTTGAGTAATGAATATCGCCTGGTTGCTATCGGCATGATTGATGGTGGCCTGTTTGTGAGAGAAGTTGCCCGGAGAATGAGATGTTCTGTTTCGACAATCAGCAGACTAGTCCAGAGAAGCCAGGAAACCGGCTCTGTGACGGACAGGCCACGTCCTGGAAGGCAGAGAGTCATCATACTGGCCCAGGACCGTCGCATCCGACTGATCTATCTGCGTAATCGTTTTCAGACTGCAGTGGCTACAGCATGAGAAATTCCAGGAAGAAATAACTCACACATCAGCAGAATGACTGTAGCTCTCCGTCTGCAAGAAAATGATTTGCGTGTTCGGAGGCCGTTCAGGGGTAACGTGTTGACAGCTGAGATGAAATCACTGTCTTCTGTGGGCCAGAGAACATCTGAGGTGGCAGCAGAGAGAGTGGTGGAGGGTTTTATTCACCCATGAATGCCGTTTTGCCCTTGACAGACCTGATGGAAGATAGCGTGTGTGGAGACGTCATGGTGAGCGTTATGCTGACTGTTGCACCGATGGGGCGGTGGAAATGTGATGTTGTGGGGAGGAAGAACACCTTTCGTGCAGATTGAGGGCAACCTTACTGCTCAGAAATACATTGACAAAGTCAACAGTGTTGATTTTCCAGCAGGACAATGCAAGACCACACAGTGCTAGGATTACAATTGCATGACTTCAAGAAAACAATGTCAAGGTCTTGCCATGGCCAGCTTTTTCTCCTGACCTGAGTCCAATAGAACATCTGTGGGACCAAATCGCCAGTGCCATCCACAGGAGACTACTGCGATCTGCCAACCTTCGCCAGCTGGCTGCAGCTGCACAGGAAGAGTGGCGGAACATCCCACAGAAATCTATCCAGAGGCTGATCAGGTCTATGTGTCAATGCTGTCAGGATTGTGTGAATGCTCAGGGAGGTCATACCCGATACTAACTTTATAATGTTTTCATTTTGACAGTGTGTCATGTTTCATACTAAAAACATATCATGAGTCTTTGATCTGTATTTTTGTTCACATTTTCTGTGATTTTCAAGATATTTTACGATTAAACATAATGTTTATTAAAGAACTAAATGGCGTTGCCCATTCAAAATGATTATACATGATTAGAATGTACAAGGGCAATTATCTATATAGCTAATAAGAACTGAAAATGTGTTGATTTTGTGTAAGACAATTAAAAAGAAAAAAAGTTTGTATTAAACTTTTTTTTTAAATACTTACATTACAACTGGCTGTGGATGTTTGCACAGCTATGTGCTTTGCAGAGAGGGAACCTAGCGTTTTTACAGCTAGGTTAAATATAATGAGGGTTCCAGGTATTGCATAGGAACTGACTGGTATATGGTTAACAAAAATGGCTGAGCCTATTATAAGCAGTTAAAGTCCCATAGATATTTATTGTTGTAATAAGTCCTGGCAAGGTGGGTCCATTAATGGCCCACTACAGTAAGGTTTTATGAGGTGCTATGATGAAATGATTTCTGTACAGCGTATTAAAATTTTTATTAAAAGTATAAAAATCATATTGAATCCTTATTGCCAAGATGTGAGTGGCTGAATGCCAGGTTTCAAATACAACGGATTTAAAAGTGGAATACAGCAATCAATGTTTATCCTTGTGGCCAAAAAGGACATCTGAACTCAATTTTATGGTCACAGGCCAGTTGTCATTCCCTCTCAAAAAATAAATCTGCTCCCAATATCCCAGGGTAATAACATAATATATATTTGTAAATGGTCTGTGTAATGCTTATCAATTCAATTTTATAGAACGTTTCCTGAAATACAAAATAAAATAAAAAGATTTGGTCTGTTTTTTTCATTTTTCCGTTTTTTCATTTACAATTTGAAAAATTGAAATTCTGGTGAAAATCACCATAGCTTAGTTTTTTCAGAAATAAACTTGAGTCAGTGGTTCAAAAATGATAGCTCTTTCATTTTTTGTCACTTCTGCTAAAATAATGGAAAACCAAACAATGGCATAACTTTGAAATGTTTGCAATTTCTGTAATGAAAAGGTCACAATTGGGATGTACAATTAATTGTGGGGTAGAACACTGCAGACCTGTAAATGAAAAAAACGGACCATATTTTCATTTTTTCAATTTCAGGAAATGTTCTAAAAATGTAATTAACCCTTTGCGGTCCATTGTCGGACTGGGTCCGACATTGCAATTATTCCTATCAGGTCCTTTGTCGGACCCTGTCCGACATCATCCAAAACACAAAACGCGAAAAGTCTTTTTTCTACGGAAAAAGCCGAGAAAACCATTCAATGGCCGAGTGGGAGCGAAAGGAGCCGAGACAAGCCGATAAAAAAAAAAAAAAGGCGTATCTCATGAATAGTCATACTTGCCCCTGGCATCAGATGGGGGCGGTCATAAGGAAACAAGCTGGGTGAAACAAGCTGGGTGTTACTGTATCAGCGTACAGAGACTATCACGGACATTTGCAGAGCTTTTTCGAGATGTTATAGTAATAAAATAATGACTTGGATTGCATTATTGAGGAGTTTGGTGATAAAACGAGTCATCAGGAGATGATTGATCAGTATGTACGACTATTATTATTATTATTATTTATTTGTTAGCATATGTGAAAGCGATAGCGAACGAAAGGGTGGGGTGGGGCTGGAGATGCCTAGTGAGTGCTTTGTTGATATGCAGGGCCTTTTAAACCCGTTTGACTGTGGAAAAAAATACTTTTAAACAGCTGCGTCTAAAATTAACTGCACGTGTGAAAATAAATTAGACCTGGCGAGCCTGACGCACAATTAATAAATGGACCGCAAAGGGTTAATAGCGTTTTGCGGACCGTAAATACTTTGTTTTTTCACAATGGTCTCTACTTTTGATAGTAAAAATGCATATCTTCAGCCAAAAGCAATACTTTTTGACCAGTTGAAGTTTGTTTTTATAACTGCTAAAATGTAATTATTTAATTAGTTCAACAGGTCAAATCGCTGAAGACAGATTTTTTGGCTACCACACATCAGGCCACATTTTCAAAGCATTTATTACTCCAGTGTTTATAAAATTCAGTTTTCTAAAAGGAGAATGTTAACAGTACAAAAGATGAAACACACACCTTGAGTGTTTAAGACACCTTGCATAATATAATTCAGCTGTCTGATTTGTAAAATGGACAAGTATTTTTCGTATTTAAAAAGCTAGGGAGTACATTACAGATGGGGTAAACACTTTGAAAAAATAGCCCAATGTGTTTATGATGATTTTGAAATGCACCTTTGTTTTTTTTCTTTTCTTTATTTAAGTTGATGATAATTTACATTCTAGTAGAGTACAATGCACCGATTCATTACTTACAACAAATAATTAAAAGCAACATGGGTGATAGATAAGACATTTCCCCCGACGCAGCTTAATGTGTATGCTAATTAACTGCTTCTGACTTTGGGAGTGACCACAGCAAGGAAATTAACTGCAGGCCAGGGAGTGGTACTGACCAAACAACCAGAACTGGATACAGCTGTCCTGTTTGTATAGTTATTTATTTTTCAAAAGACCTTTTTTTTCCCCCCTTGAACAAACCAATCTGTCCTTCCTACCGAGTGCAGCTTCTGATACAGGCCACACGCGTTGCATACATATCCACCGTTTGCATTCTTTCTCCAGAGAGAGGTTTTTGTGGTCAGGCAGTTGGCACAAAACACTCCCGAGCCTCTGCGTCTCTGAAACAAAACAAAAAGGGAAAGAAAGAGAAAAGTCAAAGAGGAGCCATGTGATTTGAGAAGTTAGGACAAATCAGCCCTAGAGTTTTGTCTCCAAAGCTGACAGTGCTGATGGTATAATATTGCATTGCCAATAATAAGGTCAGGTTCAATTGTTATTAACAGAACACAGTTGATTTTCATAATATTTAACCTTAGAGTGATTCATGAGCTTTACAAGATATCACAGTGTTTTGCAAGGAATGGACTTCACTTTCGTAACTTTCAACTGGATCGTCTGCACTACATCAACAGGCAGACATACTTTCCCTTATTTGTAAAATAGTATATATTTCCTGCACATTTCGTTAGCCATTTACTTTATACACATTTTACAAATGTCATAATTCATATTATTTCCTTTGTGTTAAAGGTTTAATCATTTATGGAAAGCATGTTGAAAACATAATTCCCTGATTTTTCTATCCCCTAATGCAGGGGCTATATGTATAAATTAATGAAAAGCAACAATAGAATGCTAATGAAGAAGATTCAAATGAAAAAAAAAAGTTTTATTTACAGAGTTTTTAATTTGTTATTTTTCTTAAGAAGTGCTAATAGTGGGCCGACGTGCCTAATGCAGCTGAAAAGATTGCCCCCCTGACCTAATGACATTACCTTGAAAAGTGTATATTCTTTTATTATTTGACAGAATCCTACTTCTTATAGAGCAGAGTGAAATATTGACGAATGATAACTTTTATGACTCTTTTAGCAGTTAATGACAAATTTGAACATTATTGAATTGGAATACTGAAATGATCAACACAATGAGTCATATATGTTAGGCTTTATACAATTTCAGGCAATTTATTTTAACTTTAGACTGTTGTGTAGGAGGGAAGCTCTTGTGCCAGAAAAATACAATGGTTATAATTGTACTCCGATACATTTAGAATGGAAAGCTTTCTGCAGGAATAATTTTGGCTTCAAGGCCAGAGCACTTTCTTGGCAATGAAAGGACATTTGATTCATCGGGTGTTTCACAATGTATTACTAAAAGGTCCTGGTGAGCAGCCAGTTCCCTATAGGGTAATTTTTCCATCCAGATGCAAGTGCTATCGGAGGCCCTCGTCAGCTAAACTAATTATGATCTTGCATTTGCTGATGTCTGCTCACTCTAACATTCGACATCAGCCATTAATCATTGACACAAGGAAAATGAATGAAATGAAAAGAAATGAGAGACGGTAGCCCGCACGGCCATAAAAATTTGAAATGACTGCAATAATTTAATGAGATTGAGGAAATGTTTTTAGTGAGCTATCAGCAAGTGCAAAGTCAGTCTGACAATTGTCCTTTTCAACCGGGAACATAATAGCATTTTGACTGGTTGTATACCGCTGGGTGATTGAGTAAACTCAAGATTTTCTTCATGAAATTATTTTGTAAATTATGTTTTTTTTTTTTTAAAGCCAAGTTCCCTGCAAGAGGCTTTCTTAAATGAAGATTATGTTTATTGCATATTGTACACACCTGTGGCGTGTATACTTGCACTACTGGATGGTCATTTAAACTACAGGGTACTGAATCCGTGAAACAGGCTGGCTGTGAGGTACTTGGGTTTGATACTGACATTCAGGATAATTATGTTTGTAAACCTACAATTTGTAATCGTGGGGCTGCCACTGTGTAAATGAAAGTGTGGATACTGTAGTTTTTACCAGAGGTGTAGAGTTGATGAGAGAACTAGAATTTTTTTTTTTTCAAAAATCCTGTGCATTTCAAAGCCTGATCTGGTGTTGCGTACCTTTTGTTGGGGGTTGAACAATGCTGCCTTGGGTCTGTTAATTCATTGCCACTATAGCCATGCTATCATTTTTCACCTGATAAATGGATCAGAAAATCATGTGTACATTTTACGACACTTGCTGGTACAATAAACGTGTATCAAAGAAACCTGGAAGAATTACTGACAAGGGTGTTCTTCAACTAAAAGTAAAAAAAAAAAAAAAAAAACACCAGTTATAATTTTAAAAGTAAAAAGTGTAATAATGAATTTGAGTAAAAATCTATTTTTTCATAAATCTGTTTATAACAATTATTTTGCATTTTTGACAAGCACTTTTGTTTACTCTTGGGTTTTCACTGTTGATATGATCGGTTCAACAGCAATGCTTTTAGTATTTTTTTATCAGGAAATTAAATGCCTAAATTCACATGGAATTGTATAGTGTATTCTCTTAATGCAAGTGAGCTCATAAGTTGTTACTTTTACTTTGTACGCTGTCTTAAGCATTTCCAAAAGTAAATACTGTATCCAGTTAAAAATAAGTATATTTAGTTGTATGCTTAATAATTAAATAAAACAACTTGGATACTGTGGTTCACAACAGATTCTATGCATTTGGAAATCAGGAATCCTAATTACTTTGCTACAAGTGGTACATTATACAGTATAATCTGTCAATTTAAATTGTATTGTATTTCAACTTGAGAACACAAAACATGAAAAAATAAACTAAGCTACTCACCTTGAAAAAGATAAATATATAGTGGTTTGAAAATAGTTAAAAGTAACCACATGATATACAAATGGTGGAATCATTCGTACAGATAATTAAATATTAGCATAAATTATTTATTAATCATGAACCTGATTTAGACATTTAAGCCACACAAACATATTTATTTCTAACACATTTATCAGGAATTACATATGACTGTGTTTGAACAAATATTACAGGGACCCCTTTCAAATGGAATTAACACAAACCTATAGGAAAAGGGAAATTGATGCCAAGGCTAGGTCATTATCACAGATATGAGAGGAGGTTGCGACAACTTGATAAGTCATTCAGGGTGGTTTTAGTTTTTAGGAAAATTTATATTGTTATTGAGTTAAACACAGAATACATTTTCAAAAAATATTCAGATTTATATGAAATCTGGTGCACTCGCTGACTGAAAGTGAAAAAAGTGTTTTGTTTTTGCAACACAAAGACTTAATTGAAATTGATGACAATATAATTATCTACTTGACAAGGGCTGTGAAGAAAAGTCAGCCAAAATAAATGTTTTTTTTTCATAAGGATACAGTGAAAATTATAGAGAGGGTGGAGGTTAAAAAAATAATAAATAAACATTCATCTGTAAGTTTTTAAATATCACCAAATCATCTGAGCTATTTTGTTCTGCTTTTAATTGTAAATATGAATTACTTTAAGCTATTTTTGTTGGCTGCATATTTGATGTTAAAATAGCTCAGTGACAGAAATTCAAAGTGGCAGTCCATAAAAACATAATTTAATACTTTTTCAACTGTCTTTTGTGTAAATAGCACACATTACATACAGACCTTACCAATACTGAATCATGGTATGTCCGAAAGTCTGTTATCATATTAAGAAAAAAGAAAACATATATATATATATATATATATATATATATATATATATATAACACCATGGCAAGACTGAGCACAGCAACAAGACACAAGGTAGTTATACTGCATCAGCAAGGTCTCTCCCAGGCAGAAATTTCAAGGCAGACAGGGGTTTCCAGATGTGCTGTCCAAGCTCTTTTGAAGAAGCACAAAGAAACGGGCAACGCTCAGGACCGTGACGCAGTGGTCGGTCAAGGAAACTTACTGCAGCAGATGAAAGACACATCATGCTTACTTCCCTTCGCAATCGGAAGATGTCCAGCAGTGCCATCAGCTCAGAACTGGCAGAAAACAGTGGGACCCTGGTACACCCATCTACTGTCCGGAGAAGTCTGGTCAGAAGTGGCCTTCATGGAAGACTTGCGGCCAAAAAGCCATACCTCCGACGTGGAAACAAGGCCAAGCGACTCAACTATGCACGAAAACACAGGAATTGGGGTGCAGAAAAATGGCAGCAGGTGCTCTGGACTGATGAGTCAAAATTTGAAATATTTGGCTGTAGCAGAAGGCAGTTTGTTCGCCGAAGGGCTGGACAGCGTACTTAATGAGTGTCTGCAGGCAACAGTGAAGCATGGTGGAGGTTCCTTGCAAGTTTGGGGCTGCATTTCTGCAAATGGAGTTGGGGATTTGGTCAGAATTAATGATCTCCTCAATGCTGAGAAGTACAGGCAGATACTTATCCATCATGCAATACCATCAGGGAGGCATCTGATTGGCCCCAAATTTATTCTGCAGCATGACAACGACCCCAAACATACAGCGAAAGTCATTAAGAACTATCTTCAGCGTAAAGAAGAACAAGGAGTCCTGGAAGTGATGGTATGGCCCCACAGAGCTCTGATCTCAACATCATCGAGTCTGTCTGGGATTACATGAAGAGAGAGAAGCAACTGAGGCTGCCTAAATCCACAGAAGAACTGTGGTTAGTTCTCCAAGATGTTTGGGCCAACCTACCTGCCGAAGTTCCTTCAAAAACTGTGTGCAAGTGTACCTAGAAGAATTGATGCTTGATGCTGTTTTGAAAGCAAAGGGTGGTCACACCAAATATGGATTTGATTTAGATTTTTCTTCTGTTCACTCACTTTGCATTTAGTTAATTGATAAATATAATCTATTAACATGTCTATTTTTGAAAGCATTCTTACATTACAGCATTTTTTCACACCTGCCTAAAACTTTTGCACAGTACTGTATATATATATATATATATATATAAGAATAATGGAAAAAATAGTTTGGAATGTATTGTTCTCCTCATTGCTCTGTGAGCACAGCTTTATACTGCACACTAGTCCTAAGCTTTCGATAGTGTGAGAATTGAGTGATGGGTTTGTGATGTGGACTGGTATCCACAGAGCACTATGCTGAGACCACAGAACTCCTTTCCTTGTGTTATATTGAAACCTGGAGTTCAAAAGCAGGAAAGTGAATTTGCTCGCTGCACCACCAAGACCCAGCAATAGCAGATTGTAAGCACTAAGAGTGCAAAGCCACTTAAGTAGATTTAAAATGGGGCCACGTCAAGGCAGGAGAAAAGGAATATTAAATTTCCTCTTGTTTGTTTTATAAAAGGGTTATTTTACAAGACAACTTAAAATTACGGGTTTCCTTAGGAATAATGATGTAATTTAGATACAAATGATGGTCTATTCAGGGGGGAAATATTTCTTCAATCAGTTCAAGTGTCAATTACACAGGAAAGCGATGTAATAGGCTGTCCCTGTCAAACAGCTCACGTACCCGACTTCCTTTTCAATTACCAACGTGTCTGCTTTTGCAGTTCCATAAAAGTAGCTGGCTGCAGCTGCTCAAGAAAGAAAGCTCCGATTGTCTTTGTTTTCGCTAAGTGCAGCCCCATTTTTCTCCCTACCATGCACATGTCAACTGAAGGTAATGTATTATCTTTGCCAAGGTGTAGCTTCAGCAATAGTGGGCCCTGTTATTTTCTTGACCTGATTTGGTTTATCATTTTAGCTTTTCTATCTCAAATGCTGGTATCTAAGCCTAGCATAATACATTAACCCCAAGCATATTTCATAACCATTGGATAGGTAATCATTTTTTTAATCACTGTTTTTCTCAGATCTGGATACCTACTTGCCAGTAAATGTCCCTGACAGCTATGCAAATACAGATTATTAGAAAGGTACAGTAATACAGTAACTTAACTTTAAAACATGAAAGTGGAGCCGTATATACATCAATAAAATATAATTACATTTATTAAGCTAGTCGGAAATGTAATAGGGGATTATTTAAAAAGCTGGTATTAATTGCTTTATCATGCTTTAGAGATTCCTAAAAATATGTAAATACTTCTGTATACATTCAGGCTGATGGGGATTTCTATCTACATACTCTCACTTGCAAAGATTAAGCATCCTAGTTAATTATAACTAAGATCTAATTACCTCAATTTCTTTAATAAGGGTGTTGCCAGGTCTACATACAGTAAATCCTCACATTTTATCTTCAATTCCCATGTGAAAGAGGTAGTATTCACATTTAATAAAAACAAACAGAATGGTCCCCAGACAGCAGAAAACTGTATAGTTTAAGGTCCATTACCATGGGCTAACTTCTTTTGTTGCATCACGCTAACAAGTATTCTGTCTATAGGGAGGCCTGTTGCTTGAATACTATGCACAAAGAGATTACCTGAGTATCTTTAGTTCATTAAAAAACAAGCAAGAAAAATGAAATCAAACAATAAACTTTAATGCTAAACAGCTGCTTTTAGCACTGCATTTTATCACACTGAAAGGTATGACTAAGAATTAGCTCTCCATTTACCCTCAGGTCAGGAATAATATTTATGGGCAAAATGCAAATCTGCCTCAGTAATAATTAGCATTCTAAAAGAAGAGACCCTGAACTTCTCGAACATAATTATACATAGAGAAAATAAAATATTGTTCTTATAGTTGTATCGACAGACTGGAGAATTGCAAACGTAATACCAATCCACAAAAAGGGAGACAAAACCGAACCAGGTAACTACAGACCAATAAGCCTGACTTCTATTATATTGTAAACTTATGGAAACTATAATAAGATCCAAAATGGAAAATTACCTATATAGTAACAGTATCCTGGGAGACAGTCAGCATGGTTTTAGGAAAGGGAGATCGTGTCTAACTAACCTGCTTGATTTTTTTGAGGATGCAACATCGACAATGGATAATTGCAAAGCATATGACATGGTTTATTAAGATTTCCAGAACGCTTTTGACAAAGTCCTGCATAAAAGAGTAATTCTCAAACTGAATGCAGTAGGGATTCAAGGAAATGCATCACATGGATTAGGGAGTGGTTAACATGTAGAAAACAGAAAGTACTGATTAGAGGAGAAACCTCAAAATGGAGCGAGGTAACCAGTGGTGTACCACAGGGATCAGTATTAGGTCCTCTGCTATTCCTAATCTACATTAATGATTTAGATTCTGGTATAGTAAGCAAAATTGTTACACACAAGTTCTCAATAAAGGACTAGTCTTTATTTCATATCTTTAAAATTTCACAGTAAACATAGCTAACATGTTTCGACCCATAGGTCTTCTTCAGAGCATAGAGCAAACATAGCTACTGAATTTGTTGACTAAAGCTATGTTTGCTGTGACTCAATTATTTGTACATATAATTAGCCATTTATACAGTTGGGTTTTCACTGGAGCAATCTAGTTAAAAGCACCTTGCTCAAGGGTACAGCAACAGTGTCTCCCACCTGGGATTCAACTAACTAACGACCCTCCGGTCAAGAGTCCAGAGCCCTAACCACTACTCCACACTGCTGCCCTATATGATGTGAAACTAAAGATATAAAATAAAGACTGCTGACTGTGTGTATGCATTATATATATATATATATATATATATACACTACCGTTCAAAAGTTTGGGGTCACTTAGAAATTTCCTTGTTTTCATTGAAAACATACATGAAATGAGTTTGAATAGGAAATATAGCAAAATAAATAGGAAATATTGTCATTGACAAGGTTAGAAATAATGATTTTTAATTGAAATAATAATTGTGTCCTTCAAACTTTGCTTTCGTCAAAGAATCCTCCATTTGCAGCAATTACAGCCTTGCAGACCTTTGGCATTCTAGTTGTCAATTTGTTGAGGTAATCTGAAAAGATTTCACCCCATGCTTCCTGAAGCACCTCCCACAAGTTGGATTGGCTAGATGGGCACTTCTTACGTACCATACGGTCAAGCTGCTCCCACAACAGCTCAATAGGGTTGAGATCCGGTGACTGTGCTGGCCACTCCATTATAGACAGAATACCAGCTGACTGCTTCTTCCCTAAATAGTTCTTGCATAGTTTGGAGCTGTGCTTTGGGTCATTGTCCTGTTGTAGGAGGAAATTGGCTCCAATCAAG
This sequence comes from Acipenser oxyrinchus oxyrinchus, assembly GCA_030684275.1. Lineage (NCBI taxonomy): Eukaryota > Metazoa > Chordata > Actinopteri > Acipenseriformes > Acipenseridae > Acipenser > Acipenser oxyrinchus. The sequence continues at coordinate 65,794,520 of CM060250.1, forward strand.
CGCCATCCACAGGGTATGGCATGGCGTTGCAAAATGGAGTGATAGCCTTCCTTCTTCAAGATCCCTTTTACCCTGTACAAATCTCCCACTTTACCACCACTAAAGCACCCCCGCCATGCTTGACAGATGGCGTCAAGCACTCCTCCAGCATCTTTTCATTTGGTCTGCGTCTCACGAATGTTCTTCTTTGTGATCCGAACACCTCAAACTTAGATTCGTCTGTCCATAACACTTTTTTCCAATCTTCCTCTGTCCAGTGTCTGTGTTCTTTTGCCCATCTTAATCTTTTCTTTTTATTGGCCAGTCTGAGATATGGCTTTTTCTTTGCAACTCTGCCTAGAAGGCCAGCATCCCGGAGTCGCCTCTTCACTGTTGACGTTGAGACTGGTGTTTTGCGGGTACTATTTAATGAAGTTGCCAGTTGAGGACCTGTGAGGCGTCTGTTTCTCAAACTAGACACTCTAATGTATTTGTCCTCTTGCTCAGTTGTGCAACGGGGCCTCCCACTCCTCTTTCTATTCTGGTTAGAGCCACTTTGCGCTGTTCTGTGAAGGGAGTAGTACACAGCGTTGTACGAGATCTTCAGTTTCTTGGCAATTTCTCGCATGGAATAGCCTTCATTTCTCAGAACAAGAATAGACTGATGAGTTTCAGAAGAAAGTTCTTTGTTTCTGGCCAGTTTGAGCCTGTAATCGAACCCACAATTGCTGATGCTCCAGATACTCAACTAGTCTAAAAAAGGCCAGTTTTATTGCTTCTTTAATCAGCACAACAGTTTTCAGCTGTGCTAACATAATTGCAAAAGGGTTTTCTAATGATCAATTAGCCTTTTAAAATGATAAACTTGGATTAGCAAACACAACGTGCCATTGGAACACAGGACTGATGGTTGCTGATAATGGGCCTCTGTACGCCTATGTAGATATTCCATTACAAATCAGCCGTTTCCAGCTACAATTGTCATTTACAACATTAACAATGTCTACACTGTATTTCTGAGCAATTTGATGTTATTTTAATGGACAAAAAATTTGCTTTTCTTTCGAAAACAAGGAAATTTCTAAGTGACCCCAAACTTTTAAACGGTAGTGTGTATATATATATATATATATATATATATATATATATATATATATATATATATATATATATATATATACTGTATATACAAACATTTCCATTAAAACATAGTACCGTTTTGTAATCTGAGGGCACACTAGTATTAAATAAATAAACAATTGTTTAATTATCTACAGGGATATAAGGTGCATCCTTGCTGACAATTACAATCACAGAAATCCTCCATCAACATTTTTTATTCAGATACCAAGGCTGTGGTGCCCTTCACACATCTGGTTACAATTCTGTGCATATCAAACTATCAAGTCCTATCTAAAATAGTTTATCCTGGATTTATTTAAACCAAACCTGTTTTTTTCTGTTTTACAGTATATCGTGCTCTGCATGTATAATTCAGTTTGTAATAATAGTAAATGTTTGTCAGGAAAATAAGCATTGTCAAAGTACCAAGCAGATGTGTGTATTTATTGAATCTGTTGACTAAAGTAAAGCAGATTAGACAATTTAGTAAACATAAATGCTGCCATAACTTGGTAATATATTATAAATATTACAAATGTAGAAATCAGTAATAATTATACCATAAAATATGTGAGATTTCAAGTGGGTATTTATCAATTTCAGTGATCACTGCAAAAAGAGAAGCAGATTGACAAAACTAATAACCTACCAATTGGTTGACACAAATTGGAACTTCTTTAAACATTTACTATGGTAAAAAAAACAGCACTCCTATATATACTTAATCAAAAAAGACAAATACATAGTCGGTGGCCATTACAATAACAACTGAAATCAGCATACAGCCCCCTGCTACCTCCAGGTAAACTACACACACTGAACAGTTTAGTGTGCAAATTCCCACTTTGTTAGAGAAACAGTCACTTTTCTAGGACACAAATCTGAAGCACTTCTAACCTACACTACTGAAGAAGGGGTTTAAGTTGAGATTCAGTGAATTTTGTAATAGGACAGTGCAAACATTTTCTCATTTAAAACATTTCAAAAATAAAGTTTAGAAGTATTGTTCGGTTATGATTCTGTAGTATGTGAAAACCACAGTACAAAATCACTAAAAAAACCCGACTACTGCACACACTGAAACACTTTCCTTTATTACAGTCAAACTATCATAGTTCAGATATACACATTGTGCTTATCAGTTGCTTCACCAGCCTTGTTAGATTACAAGAAAACCTCCTAAGTTTCTAACTGATGTAAAGGATCCCTTTCTGCAGCTCTGCTTTCATTCATTTCTGCCCAATCAATCAATTTAGTTTGAATATATATATATATGAATCAGTTCTTAGAAACTCTGGCATGTGATTGGTTAAAACCTCATCACATGACCAAAAATAGATCCAACTAGTGCCCCCATGACGGTGCTTTCGGTCAATATTTATTTATTTATTTTACAAGCTGCCTCAAATTACGTTATCATGCAGAACGTTCTTTCGTTGGCGGACAAACCTGCATCACTGGACAGCGATTGTTTTACGTTATAGAAAATGAATTACAAAATAAACTATACAAAATAAAGATGCTGCAAACACTAACATTGTCATAAAAACTTTGCTTTCAGTGTTTTCTGCTATTTCAGTGTTTTCTGCTATTTTAACCCTTAGCAGTCCATTTATTCAGCGCATCTCAGGCGCGTCAGGTCCAATTTATTTTCACTGTTTAAAAGTATTTTTTTTCACAGTAAAACAGGTTTAAAAGGCACTGCATATCAACAGGACACTCAGTACTGCATCTCCAGCCCTGCCCCACCCCTTGTTCGCTGTATTTTTCACATACCTCTTCATAGTAGTGCATCTCCTGATCACTCGTTTTATCACCAAACTCCTCAATAATGTGATCCAAGTCATTATTTTATTACTATAACATCTAAAAAAAGCTCTGCAAATGTCTGTGATGTTCTTTGAGCTCTGGATGCAGAAGTAGCTATCTTGTTTGTTTATGTCCGTATTATCTATGTGGTGTCGGGGCTATCTGGATTCATGAGATACGGTATAAACCTGCTAATCAAAATAAATCTATTTTTTATCGATCTTCATTGAACAGAAACAAAAGCTTCACGCAGATTGTTTTAAATTCACTGGACGTATCATGCCCTCCCATTAAGAGGTGTTCCGCAGACTCTGTGTAGAGACATTTCAATCTAAAATGATAACATATTAAAATGATAACTTATTGAAACAAACAAACACTGCAGTTTGTGGGTTGCTGAGTTTGTAGTTCCTTGTGTTTTTTGTTTCACTTTGGGTGATGTCCCCTCAATCTTTAAAACTATTTGGGAGATGTTTTGGTGTTGTAGCCTCACTACCAGTGTCGTCCTTTTAAGGACTAAAACAACAGCTGTGCGCCTCTGTTTAGATCAATTGAATAGATCCCAATGTCTGTATAACATTTTTCACAGAGGCACCATTCAATGCTATATTAAAGGTGTCCTTCCCTTTATGGGTAACAAAATTGAATTCACATGTTTCCTTGAGGGCTTAATTTTTTACCCTATTCCTGTTGGGTAATGTTTTCAATTATTCATAATGCAATGGGTTGGTTATTTAAGGCAAATATTTATGTCTGAATAGGTCTGACATTTATTATTGGTGTTAACACAGTATTTGTGTTTGGCAAATATCTTCATCCATCATTTAACAAAATGTCCCCTTTTAAAAAATGCATCCCAGTTAGCTTGCCAGATAAAGATTTCGGCAATCCTTGTTTAAGTTGCATTCTTTGGTGAGAGGAATGCAGAGTTTGGAAAGTCATGAAAATAATATACAATGCATACAATGTATGATTTCCCAGACATTTCTCTTCTGGGTAGAAAAAAGGGCTATAAAACACTGCCTGTCTACAACCTATGATTTATTACTCATTTGTCTACAGAAACAAAATGCTTTTCTGAACTATATCAGCAAAACTAGAAAATAGCCAAAAGGTATATTGCAACAGTATTTTGCTTAATAGAGTCCAGCTTTTGAATGTACTGTGAACAGGGGGACAAGGATATATATCAATACCACAACACCTAAAGGAAACCACACAGCTCTAAAAAAAAATATATATATATATATATATATATATATATATATATATATATATATATATATATATATATATATATATATATATAAACATTTATTAATATTATGTGGCTTGCTAACATGCTTTCCAAAATATTTTCAACCGTTACATGACATTGGCTGACAGTGTTCAAATACTAATAACCTAAGCAGAGTGACAAGAAAAAATGTAAAGTGTAAATACTGTACTGCAATAGAATGTATAGTTTTGGTCACTTAAACAAGCTTTGGTCACTTAAACACATACAATATGTCATAGAATATTGTGTTTTGAATTTAAACAGCTGTGGGGGATCCAATTTTAATGCATCTCAGGGCCAATTGACCTACCCACTGATCCCAACTAAAGTTAACCCTTTTAAATCCTAGAACAGCCTTCCTACAATAGCAGCACTGTGCCTGATAGCTCTTTAATAATCACTACAAGATGGAGATAAAGATGCTGGGCTGTCAGACGTTTTAGGAATCCACAAGGCAGGCATTCTTCTGTCTAATGAGTTTCAAAGAGACTTCAGGCCCTCTTCACAAAGATTTAACTTTGTTTGTTTGATAATTTTATTATGAAATGTTAACAGTAAACAAGTAACAACCAAATGAATATGAATATTGATAACGCACATATGTACGGTATAAACACATACAAAGTAAAGCTTCACTACATTAGAGCCCCGTACACACAGCCCAATGTGATCCATTGCGACACAATTTTTCAGCCTCATCGGGCAGTGTATTATGCTTTGCGATACGATTATGCAGGCTCGGACAATCAATTTCAGTCGGCTCACAAAGTTTAAACATGTTTAATATTTTGCGATGCGAGTCCCTTGCATTGACTAGTGTTTTATACCCGCTCGCAAGTCTCAAAGCCAGCAACCAATGAGTTCACTGCGTTAGGTTATATGGCTGGAGACATTCATGTATTCTCTCTTTCTCTATCAAATATTATATATATATATATATATATATATATATAATATATATGCAAATATAATATATATGCAAATGTATAATCTGGATATGCAAATGTATGCACACAAGAGCCAATCAAATCGCATAATAGTCGCCAAAAGTGTTCTACATTCTGTACTGTACTGCGACTTGTGAAAAACTCAGGAGCTTTTCACTAGTTGGATTACAGTTATGCTACACTGATGAGCCCAAAACTGTGGAAAACATGTATGCAGTTGCTGTACTCTGACTTTTAAAACACTGTGAATGTAGAAGCCTTTTGGCGACATTCACGCAACTTGAGTGGCTCTCGTAATGCTAAAATTTGCATATCCCAATTACCCATTATTATTTACAAAAGATGATGTTCCATATATAAAGCTATATATATATATATATATATATATATATATATATATATATATATATATATATATATATATACCAACCTTCAAGCAGTTCACAGGAAGAGTGTTTGTTTGTGTCTCCTGTGTACTTTCTTACTGCTCTGCTTCCTCCTCTCTGCTTTACAAGGCTCCCAATTCCAGTAATACATTTAAAAGCAAGTCGCATTAATTAAGCAACAGTACCCAAAGACGACGACTTTACTGCCTCATGCAGTTAAATCTAACATAACGAGAAGGGCCTTACCAGACGGTAAAGCTATCTTATGAGGGTTCTATTGCTATTAGAAAATGGTTGCATTAAAAAACAAAAAAAAAATCTGTTTGTTTTTATTTTTATTATTTTTTTATTTAATGCAGCACTAGTTTTAGATGGGGAAAAAAAAGTATTCCATGAGTAATGCAGTTTTTCGGAATTCTATTTGTGGTCTGGCAGCCTTCAGGCTTCATTATTCCAGTTGAAATGGTCAATTCTGGGGCCTTTAAAATATTAAAATGGAGTCCTCCTGTATTTTTTCTATATTTTTTTTCGAGATTGTTAAATCTCAGGGCCGCGTGTGCTGTATCTTTAAATTACAACTGGAGGATGATGTCACGTTGTGGATATTTCCAAAAGCTTATATATTAACTTAATTTATCAGCAAAAGTACAAAAAAGCCCCCTCGAGTAATCGAGTTGTATAATTTCTGCAACTTGTCATTCAAATCGGAGACTAGTTGCTATTGCGGTTGTGGTTACTATATTGCATTTGCCAGCAAACACTGTTCTCAATTTTTTTAAACTTAATTTGCTATACTAAAATTATAGATAGATTGAATGTATAGGACAGCGAAGAAGCAAACTTTAGTCTGTATTGAAAGACAACATTCAGGGCATGGAGCTGAAAAAAAGGTAAATGGCATAAATGAATACTGTATTTATGTATTTTCTGATTAAACATAGTTTTAAAAGATAACATTCAATGTACTTTACCAGAGATTAGGGACCTCATATTGACCAATCAGGTTAAGGGAAATCTCCTATCCATTTTTTAATTCTCCTTAGACTTTTTTTCTTTCTGTTTGACGGTGTCTGCAGTTATTCTAAGTGGTTCTGAGTTCCGTGGCTCTACAATTCAGTTATTATCTATTTCTTTAAAACTATATCAGGACTGAACAGCCTTTCTCATTCCATCTGAATCACGTGACAATGTGGCCTTTACACTTTGCCAGCCCAACTTTCTCTCTGTGCCTGGAGTAAGAAGTTGAATTTGTCACATGGTTTTATTTGAATATAATGAGGAGGTCCAGGCACAGGATTCTCCAGAAAAGCTCAAATCCAGGCAAATTTAGGATTTAGAGAAAAAACAGATACCCTGTATCACGCAGAATGCTTAAAAGAGGGATATTTTATCATATGTTATTTGTTCATTGCATAACCTACAATAGCTGTACCGTTCACTGAGCACAATGTCTATCTTCTAACACAGTCCCCAGCCGTGAACCCTTTTTAAATCTTCATGCTGTATATTATGTCACGTTGTATCTGGAGATTAGATCTGATTATACTACAATTTTGCACAGGCAAAATAAATTCAATAAATTGGTAGTGTTTAACACCTAAATAAGAATGCTGCCCCTTGTAAAAATTTGAATAACCTACTGAATGGATACACAGAAACATTTCAGAGCTGATCTGTATGATTTACAAGTTAAATTACAGCAGCATATCTACTACATACATTGGCTGTTGAGGTCAAGCGGCAAAGCCTGCAGATACACTGATCAAACATAGGCTGATGCAAAGTCTATATTATTAGGCATGTGGACATATGGTATAGCTATTACTTTTTAAAAGTAAATTCTGTTATCCATGTTGGGCTATTCTACCATGCAATAAAGTATTATAAAAATATAAAAAAAATGATAGTACACAGCAGACAATGATTCAAATGAAATACTGTACCGCTAGAATACCAATTAAACTCATCAAAGCATACAGTAAACTTCAAAATAAAAGTTAATCTTATAAAGTGTAAGGGCTCAGCCACTAGACATAATAGATATAACCAAACAGATAAAGGTGAGAATAGCGCAATGTATTAGGAGATAGACCGTCTAGCACAAGCCTAAGGGTCAGTAAGGAGAAAATAAATGCAAGAGAAAAGTCCCTGAAACTGACAGAAGATATCGGAAGCCACACAGCTCAGTAGGTGTTAAAATGACATGAAATGTCCTTGAAGAAATCTCCAAACAAATACAAAGGACAAGAAAACAGAAAGAAACGGTATACCTGCACTCAAGCTTAAACCCTTTTCCCCCATGCATCACTACAGTATGACTTGATCTTCCGCTCTCCGGTCTCGATGCTTGAAATAACTTGCTGACTGAACAAAAAAAAAAGATAACATTGACAGCTGATTTATGTTCTGATATTAAACATTTTAATGTTAGTCTCTCAAAACTATCAGCCAGCTAGTTTATTAATGTGCAATGTCCAACCCTTTAAAAAAGACCCAGAAGGGCAAATCTGATTTGCTGTTAAAAAGTGTAGTGAAGCATACTGAAAGCATGACACAATATAGGTGTTAAAATAATCACAGAAAACTAAAACGATATCTGCCTATGACCTGGCTAATCAAGCGTTCACAAATGACGCTTAAATTATAATAGGTAATGATAATAATAGCCAGTGGGTGGTTGCTTTCCAACAAGTTGTTTAAAGTTATAGTCGCAAGCTTTCACAAAACCCCCCACCCACCCCTCAAAAAATGGGTATTTAGATTAAATGTATTTTGAAGATGAGGATTACCACGTATACATGTTTTATTTGTTTAAATGTAATTAAAAAAGGCTACAGCCTGTTTTTTCCTTCTTATGATAAATACATTATTTAGATCTTTGACCTTCAACAAGTGTACTGATACTGTGCCAGCACTGTCTTTTCTTCTGGCTTTACGTCTTGTTTTCTTCAGTAATAAAGGTCTATTTTCCCTTAAGCAATTTATGGGAAACTGTTTAAAAACTAGAAAATGCTCAATCAATCTCCTGATTATAGCAGTCCCATCCTAAGGGAGATTAAGTTAATACAGCCAGGCAACAGATTTGCCATGGATTGACCTTCAATAAAACTATTAACAACATTTGCATTTCAAAATATTTGTGTGTACTAATGCAAACCTTTTATAATACTTCTGGTTCAGATAATACTTTAAACACATTACAAATGTTTTGTCATTGTGTACCTTAACCCTTTGCGGTCCATTTATTTATTCTGCGTCAGGCTCGCCAGGTCCAATTAATTTTTTCACGTGCAGTTAATTTTAGACGCGCTGTTTAAAAGTATTTTTTTTCACAGTCAAACGGGTTTAAATGGCCCCGCATATCAACAAAGCACTCACTAGGGATCTCCAGCCCCGTCCCACCCTTTCGTTTGCTATCGCTTTCACATATGCTACCAAATAAAAAATAATAATAATAATAGTCGTACATACCGATCAATCGTCTCCGGATAACTCGTTTTATCACCAAACTCCTCAATAATGCAATCCAAGTGATTATTTTATTGCTATAACATTTCAAAAAAGCGCTGCAAATGTCCATGATAGTCTCTGTGCGCTGATACTGTACTCCCAGCTTGTTTCCATACGACCGCCCCATCTGATGCCAATGGGGTACTATGACTATTCATGAGATACGCCTTTTTTTTTTTTTTTTTTTTATCGGCTTGTCTCGGCTCCTTTCGTTCCCACTTGGCCATTGAATGGTTTTCTCAGCTTTTTCCGTTGAAAAACCGACTTTTTTGCGTTTTTTGCGTTTTTAAAATGATGTCGGACAGGGTCCGACAAAGGACCTGGTGGGAATAATTGCAATGTCGGACCCAGTCCGACAATGGACCGGAAAGGGTTAATATTGCTTCATTATTTATTGTATTTATATAGCGCTTTTTATACAAAAGTATTGCAAAGCACTGTTAGTATGTGCAATGTATGTACACATTTTCATGGTGAGGGGATTAAAAAAAAAATAAAAGGTTTTATACTGACTCCAAAATTCATTTTTAAGTGTATTGTATTTTTAAAAAAAATAATTATCCAGCTTTCTTTATGTTTTGGAGACCCATGTTCAATCATTTTGAAGATGATTAAATTACATCTTGCAGATGATTAAATTACGTCTATTTATTAAAAAATGCAGCTGTGGGACAGTCTGGCGGGTCTAGGAGATGGAAGCAAACTAAGTGAGCTCCTGCTAAGCTTCAGTCAATTCCTGCTTTTTTGTGGTACTTTTTTTTTTTTAAATTTAGTAGTCGCCAATTATTTTTATTATTTTCTCCCAATTTAGAATATCCAATTATTTTTAGGCTCAGTGCATCGCTACCACCCCCGCGCTGACACAGGAGGGTGAAGACAAACACACGTTGTCCTCTGAAGCGTGTACCATTAGTCGACCGCTTCTTTTCACACTGCAGACTCACCATGCTGCCACCTCAGAGCTACAACGTCGGAGGACAATGCAGCTCTGGGCAGCTTACAGGCAAGCCTACAGGCGCCCGGCCAGACTACAGTGGTCGCTGGTGCGCGATGAGCTGAGGACACCCTCGCTGACCTAAGCCACTCAGGAGCCCCCTTTGTGATACTTTTTTGCATTAGAACTCTCACAATTCAACTAAATAACGGAAAAAATGGGTAAGACCAAACCCACGAAAGAGAAAAGCGATCAACACATAGTTCGCCTTCCAGATCTGAAAGTATAAACAGGAGCCGTTCGCCATAGCAGCTCATCACAATCAAGAGAGGACGCAGCTTTGGTTCTCACAGAGCTCAAAATAATTCGGCAAGAAATGTCTGCCTCATTTGCTTAAATGGAAAGCTCAATAAATGAGATTAAAAGCACACTAGCAAAAAACGAAAAAAGGATGGACAAGATGGAACACAGACTTGAAGAACACAACGAGAAATTCATCCTGCACGACAAAGCCGTGAGTTACTTAATAAGAACATAAGAAAGTTTACAAACGAGAGGAGGCCATTCGGCCCATCTTACTTGTTTGCTTGTTAGTAGCTTATTGATCCCAGAATCTCATCAAGCAGCTTCTTGAAGGATCCCAGGGTGTCAGTTTCAACAACATTAATGGGGAGTTGGTTCCAGACTCCCACAATTCTCTGTGTAAAAAAGTGCCTCCTATTTTCTGTTCTGAATGCCCCTTTTTCTAATCTCCATTTGTGACCACTGGTCCTTGTTTCTTTTTTCAGGTCGAAAAAGTCCCTTGGGTCGACATTGTCAATACCTTTTACAATTTTGAATGCTTGAATCAGATCACCACGTAGTTTTCTTTGTTCAAGACTGAATAGATTCAATTCTATAAGCCTGTCTGCATATGACATGCCTTTTAAAACGGGAATAATTCTGATCGCTCTTCTTTGCACTCTTTCTAGAGCAGCAATATCCTTTTTGTAGCGAGGTGACCAGAACTGAACACAATATTCTAGAGGAGGTCTTGCTAATGTATTGTAAAGTTTTAACATTACTTCCCTTGATTTAAATTCAGCACTTTTCACTATATATCAGAGCATCTTGTTGGCCTTTTTTATAGCTTCCCCACATTGTCTAGATTTAGACATTTCTGAGTCAACATAAGCTCCTAGGTCTTTTTCATAGATTCCTTCTTCAATTTCAGTATCTCCCATATGGTACTTATAATGCACATTTTTATTGCCTGCGTTTATTACCTTACACTTTTCTCTATTAAATGTAATTTGTCATGTGTTTGCCAAGTTCTGAAACAGAACAGGGCTATACATGATAGAATTGAGGATCTTGATAACCAGGGCCGTAGAAATAACATACATATATTTGAGGTGCTGGAAGATGCAGAAGGGAAAGAGACTATATTGTTTATTGAAAAAATGCTGAGAGAACTCTTGGACACAGATGAAGCAACTCCGATTGAAATCGAAAGAGCACATAGAACTCTAGCACCCAAGCCAAAGAGCCCCAATGCACATCCTTGTACCTACTGGACTTTCAAAGTAAGCAAAACATTCTTCGCTGGGCTCATGAGAGAGGAGAACTAAAATTCATGGATAAACGTATCTCAATTTACCCAGATATTTCAGCTGAACTACTGAGAAAAAGAAAAGAATATGATGGCATTAAGAAAGCTCTTATAGCTAAAGGGATACAATACTCTCTTCTACACCTCAGAACCCTCGGAATCATGCCGCCGGACAGATCAGCTGGCAGACTGAGCGAGAGAGACATGGCGACCGTGTGGGAAACTGCAAAGCTGAGAAGTGAGAGACTACTGTAAGAAAAAACTAACCACACTACAGTAGCAACATTCCAGGACCACTTTTTTATTTTAATTATTATTATTATTATTATTATTATAATTATTATTATTATTATTATTATTAGTATTAGTATTATTATTATTAACAAGAAACAGAACTAAGAATGTACCTTTATACACTGTGCTGCAACAAGACTTATTGGCGCAGTTGACTGATAAGAACATTTCCAGATAAGTACGGACCTTATCCCCTTTACTTTCGGAAGTAAGGCTACAATAATTATACACCCTGTCTGAACAAAGGCTTGAAACAGAGATAACGCCAACTACGTTTTAGGCATTGCTTTTCAGTGTACATATTATAACTAGCTGCAATTATAGTATTATTTTCATTTTCTTTTGTTTTTTCCAATTGAGTTTTACATGGGGGCATAGCTATACATCGCTCATTTGACAGGCAGGCTGTATATTGGTAATATTAAGTTGTGTGTGCTTGCATTTGGAATGCAATCCTGAGTTAAACACATAGCCTTATGTATTGTAAATGCATATTCTAATATCCAGTACCGGCACAATTGATGTACTTATTTTTAAGTTGTTATTCTTCCTATTTCAATGGTAGTTATGGTTAACCGTCATCATACTTCTCTAAAAGCTACAGACTCTTTTTAATTGTTGATGTTTTATTATTACTTTATTGCTAGGGGCATATGGAAGCGTTCAGCCTCCTTTTTTCTTTTTTTTTTAATCAACTAATAGTTAATACTGGTTGTGGAGTAATCCTCATCTGTATTGTAAAGCAGAGACCACCTATTACTCAAAGTGATGATGATTAATAATGATAATGTTAATGACAGTGGTAATGATAATGACGGTAATAACAACAAGATAATGATAATATAATAATACAAATTAAACATCACTAACAGGAATCGACCGTAGGGTTCATGCTGTCACAAACAGGAACCTTTTAGAATACTCACAATTGCCCTTCAATTAGGTCTGGTGATGACTTTATCTCGTCCAAAATGGACACATTTCCATCAAGCTCTGTCACCCCCCTTGGATAATAATTCCCAGGGATTGTCAGTCGCAAGTGTCCTTCCTTTATTTTCTATGTTAGATGGATCTCTCACACCAAGGATGGTGGAAGGATGTACATTTTCTCACTGGAGATTTTCACTGTTATTTTAGTGTTGTTGTTTACTGTATTGTTTTTTTTTTGTTTGCAAGTTCAATTTTCTGAAAAAGGAGCAACTAATATTATTATTATTATTATTATTTGTTTATTTAGCAGACGCCTTTATCCAAGGCGACTTACAGAGACTAGGGTGTGTGAACTATGCATCAGCTGCAGAGTCACTTACAATTACATCTCACCCGAAAGACGGAGCACAAGGAGGTTAAGTGACTTGCTCAGGGTCACACAATGAGTCAGTGGCTGAGGTGGGATTTGAACCGGGGCCTCCTGGTTACAAGCCCTTTTCTTTAACCACTGGACCACACAGCCTCCTACTGTCTTATATGTGGGTTCAACTGCTAGTTCACTATAAGGATAACAGGTTTGTGGTCAAGATAGGTACACTTTTTACTCAGTTATTTTTTCTTCTAACAATAACATGACATCAATCAAAATAATGACATACAATGTAAAAGGGGTTAAATCACCCTATCAAGTGCATAAAAATCCTAACGCAGCTTAAACAGATGAATTGCAATATAGCCCTACTCCAGGAGTCTCACCTCTCAGATGGGGAGCATATAAAACTTAAGACGTGACGTGACTGGGTGGGCCAGGCGTATCACTCTTCACACCACTCCTCCAAATAAAATGGAGTGTGTATACTTATTCATAAAAGACCAGCTTTTTCATTAAGAGATAAAACTAGTGATTCAGAAGGCAGGTTCCTATTAATACGTGGTTCTTTACTCAGTACAGACCTCACTTTGGTTCATTGCTGGGGACTTTAATTGTACTCGGTCCCTACACTTAGACAAATCCTCACAGACAAATGCCCCGCTATCTAAAATGTCCAAAGCCATTAATTTTCATTGTAAAGACCAGGGATATGTTGATATCTGGAGATATTTACACCCCACTACTAAATACTTTTTGTTTTACTCTAAACCTCATAATAGCTATACACGTATTGACTTTTTCCTTATTCCCCAGGCAATGATACACCAAATAGAAGATTGTACAATTAATAACATAACTATCTCGGACCATGCCACAGTGACATTATCATTGAAACTAAAAGATCAATCACCCAGAGAATGCTCCCGGAAACTTAATACCTCATTGGTTCGTGAGTCTGATTTCCAGGTATTTATTAAATCTGAAATTAAAAAATATATTGAACTTAATTTAGTGGATGGGGTCACACCGGCATTACTATGGGAGAGTGCAAAGTCTTATTTAAGAGGACAAATTATTTCATATTCTTCAGCTCAGAAAAAGAAGAGACTAGAAAAACAAAAAGAAATAGAAAAGCAAATTGCTGAGTTAAAATTAAAACAAAAAACCAAAAGGAGACAGAAACACATATATTCAACTAACTGCAGCAAAAGGGGTACTCAACTCACTCCTCACCTATAGCGCTGAGGGTTCTGCAAGATTTTCACACAATAAATACTATACTGAGGGCGACAGACCGAGTAGACTACTTGCCCTTCAGCTCAAAAAGGATACAGCACAACAATGTATACCAAAGATTAAAACCCCCAAAAGTGAAACTACTTCAGACCCCCAGGAGATAAATAGATTATTTGCTGTATTTTATGAAAAATCCAAGAAAAGTACCCCAGCAAACCCTTTCCTAGATCAAATTGATCTCCCAACACTAACAGAACTTATTTTAGATTCACCTATTACATCTTTAGAAATAGAAGCTGCCATTAAAAGTACGAAAAATAGGAAATCCCCAGGTCCAGATGGATTTCCAAATGAATTTTATAAAACATTTAGTCAATAACCCTGATTATTAAAAGGAGTTATAGATTAGACTATACAAACTAACAAAGTCCCAGACACATGGCGTGATGCCATGACAACTTTAATTAAAAAACCTGGCAAAAATGTATTGGACTTTGTGTCATATAGACCAATCTCCCTAATTAACTGTGATTCAAAAATTCTAACAAAAAATTTTAGCAAAAATAATTGAAATGATAATTACAAAGCTTATTAACCCAGACCAAACATGTGCACACCAATAATAACATTTCTTGCTCACTTCCACTCCAATGAGGCATGCGACAGGGTTGCCCACTTTCCAGTTTTATTTGCCCTTAGTATAGAACCTCTGGCAGAGGCAATAAGATCTTCTCCAAACATTAGGGGTTTCCGGATCAGTACAACAGAACACAAAACCTACTGCTATGTCGATGACATTATTCTCTATATAACGGAAGCCTTGATCTTCTCTCCAAATATTTATAAAATAATTGAGGAATATGGTGCGACGTCTGGCTACCGAATAAATATGAGCAAAACAGTAGCAATGATGGCTTTTGGTCAATACCTACCAGCATTAGAGAAAACTATCCCTTTCAATGCACTTCCTCAAGAATTTGGTATCTATGTGTTAATATAACTCCAAATTATGATTAATTATATGCGGCTAACTTTCCTACAATGTTAGGTAAAATATGTGAAGATAGAGAATGATGGATGCCACTGCCACTTTCATTAGCTGGTCGCATAGTTTCAGTCAAAATGAACATCCTTCCACGTCTTTTATATCTATTCTCAATGCTTCCAGTTAACATTCCAGTCAAAGTCCTAACTCAGTTTGATCGAACTATATCCAAATTTATCTGGCAAAATAAAAAAGCAACTATAAGTTACAAAAAATTACAGCTACCAAAAACATTTGGAGGGCTTGGTCTCCCTAACTTAGAACTTTATAACTGGGCTACGCAGCTCTATTATATGGCTGAATTAGACAACCTGAGAAATTGTGGTTAGAAATTGAAAAATAATTGTCAGTCAATACCATTAAATTAGTTACCAATAGCCGATATGGAGAAAATTATAGCCATACTACAAAATCGACATGAAAATTATGCTATGTCATAACTTCAGATATGTACTTATGTTACATAATGAATGTCAAAACTTCTATACCGGTGTATTGTGTTGCTCGTCAATAAATACAAAGTTTTATATATATATATATATATATATATATATATATATATATATATATATATATATATATATATATATATGTGTGTTATTGCTCTGTGATGAATGTTGTTATAGTTTTCAGCGGTCTCGTATGTTTTCAAATAAGGGCACACGAAAACAGAAGAATCTGTCATCTACGTTAAATAAGTTTGATTGAATAGCACCATAGAAAATCTACATACGAATGCAATATTAAAAATGTAACCTATCCTTGTATAAATGGAGCAGCTAAGTGTAGCACTGGTTTTAGAGTAAAATTTACAGGTGCCACAATGGATTCATGCTTAATATAACAAATGCAACTCAATATATAAGCCAGTCAACTAGAGCTTACACTAAATATATTGCTTTTTGGCCGCAGGCTCTCTGGGACATAGAACTTTGAACACAGAAATTACAGTGCAAAGTCCTAAACAAGACTGAACAGTCACTGAACCAAATTTAAAAAAAAAACAACGAATTATCGCAAGCTAGAAATTCCTTGTTTTTACTTTATCTATATAGGACAGAGTACATTGATGCCTATCCACAACTTTTCCAAAGTACGTGCACATCATGACTTAAGAAAGCTTAAAGCTTAAATTACGTTCATATTTTCGCTAATAGTCTATTATTATTTGGAATACTTAACAATTCATCTCATATGAGCTGCACATTCAGGATAGGGTGAGCAGCAGTCATAAATGTCAGTTTTCTGACTAAGATACATAGAGCATTCTTAATACCTTTGCAGTACAGTACAGTACAGTACATTCAGGGGAGAGAGGGGTTTGTTTGCCCAATATTCTAATATTCTGTATTTATGCAAATGAGGCATAACAATAGAACCAATTCTATTTGCATTTAAACTGACCATATAAATATTTGGAACATTCATTTTATAATAGGTGAATAGATCAATATAAATATGTATTTTGTTCTTTTTAGTTAGAAAAGAAAAAGGTACCCAAACAGAGGGTGCAATTAAAGTGTTTTCCACAAAAACAACCCTGCAGAGGTATAGAATGTGACAATTCTGAGGCTCACGCATTGATGTTTTGTTACATTAATGAAATTTTATGTATACGTAGACAAAAACACCACAACGCACTGTACACGGCTGCCTAAACCTCATAAAAAGAAAATCTTATTCTCATATCAAGTCCAATTTTCATTGTTTTAATTAGGTTGATTATCAGGCCTTTAGACAGATGGATAATGAAGGCCACTTTATTATATTAAATCTTAAGTTAATTATAGCCATATGGAAAAGCACTTGGGCTAGAACCCAGTGCTTTCAATCTAAATGATGTAGTCATGTATCAGTTCCAAGTGACTTTTTACTGCAGTACTGAAAAACAGATTTAAAGTTATAATACAATACTGTATATAGCGATTTGGGGGAAAAGCAATCTAGTGGAAATGTAATCAAGCATTGTGACTGTGTGTGCCACACTGTAGATTTGAATGTAAAAGATGAGTCACTCTCCGAGTTCTAGATCAATCATGCTGAGAGAGGTGGGTATCCAACGTCTTCTAATCTATTTTTTAAGCTTCAGTTATTTTTGTTTCATGTCCACTTTCCTTGGTGACCCATACTGAACTAATTTTCATAACATTTAACTGAAATTAGAAAACAAAACAAAAAAACATATATATTTTTGGATTTTTTAAAAGAATAAAGACCTCCAAGTCAAACTCAAGTCTGGAATTTTTGTTTGACCCTAGGGTGTACCAGTGCAGCTCAGTACTGACCCCAAACTAAAGCCAGGGCAGTTTGTTACTAGCGAGATGGCATATGGAGTTGATAATTAAACAATAGTTTTACTTTGTCATTGTTACTTACAGCAATAATTTACTTACATAAATCTTCTTCTTGATAAAGAGTGCCTTGCAGGCCCTGTGGCAGAGTGTGTGCTAGTTTGGGCACATTATGGAAAAGGTCACCCAAGTCAAATAACTCGCATTCACCACTATTACATGTTACACTTCACAATAACCACAAATAAATAAATAAATAAATAAATAAATAAATAAATACTATTACCACGTGATAAAAATGGCAGAAAAAAATCATTGGTATTAATAAAATTGTTTGTCATCCTCCATACTAGAGCAGGAATAAAAGGATTTTTTAGGAATGATGCAAAATGTAAATGCAGTCGCCACAAAGATCAATTAAAAAGAGATGGGGAACAGTTTTCAAACAACGTTGCTTTCTACTGAAAAGACTACACACTTGTAGTGTATGTATTTCTACTTTCATGTACTGTGTTTTATGTATAATGGTGTGTTTTGGTGAAGGTTTGGAAGAAATGACAGAAGACACAAGGTTACTACATATTATGCAAGCTTGAACCTTTAAACTGAAATCTCATATGCTATTAAAAAAAATCATGTTCTGTTGCCCGTTGTCAAATTATAACTACATAGCATTGGCAGAAAAACTGATAGACAACCTGGCTATAATTATAATGTTAAAATGTTTAGCTGTGAGGAAATAAATAAAAAAAAAATCTTATGAACAACTTCTATTTTTTTTAATTGATTTTTAAAATCAATTTTAACATAAAATTTACCAGTTAAAATCATATGCAACCTTGATATTCTAAGGGCTTGGAGTGGGCGAATCACAGTTTTCCATCACAGTGTGATAAATATGCAACTAGAACTGAAAAATGGCAGAGGAGCTGTGAGAGATAATTGGTACAATTGTTCTTTCAGTTTCACTTACATATGGTATTTCAAAAACCACAAACCAGAAATAAAACTATATCGTACTGTATTAAATGAGCTTTCAGCGGTGATGTAAAAAATGAAGTGTTGTTAATCTCTGCATTTAATGCCACTTTATCTTTGGAACCTTATATAGAATTTCATTAATCAATTTCCAATTGGTGAAGGACACAATATTAGCTGCTGAGATACCAGGAGAAATAGATTTTCTCTGCTCTGATTGTAGTAACTGTCATGCCATTTATTGTGACTCTAAAACACCCTGAAGGCCAATGTATTTGTTAAGCATCACACACACACAGATGCCTTGTTAACATCCACAACAAATTTCTCGCAGAAAACAAATCTTAAGGCTTCATTTTTTAAAAGCTGTTGAACCAGTTACCCTGTGATCTTTATGATAATGTTATACCCTACAGTTCTATTTTTTTTTATTGTAATTACATTTTTAATGATACAAACCCAATATTTGAAGTGAATAATCTTCAAAGTACAGCAGAAACATCACAAATACCAAATATTTCAATTTGACTTAAAATACTTATTCATCATTACATATTTGCATTGCATTGTCAGTAGCACTATTCCATATTATAGAAGCAATTGATGTACCACTGCATTAAAATAACAACAACGAATGGGACTGGAAGTCCGCACCAGGAGGCCAGGAGGCCCAAAATGAGCTGGTGGAGGTCGGCCACACAGAGCCGATATCCCTGCCAAAAGGGCCAGTGTTCTGAAAAGCCTATTTCCAAATAATTGGCACTCTTTCATGTGACTGGCTTAATATTTTTTCAAACACTTGAATGTACACGCCACAAAAATCAATCACATTCTAACCACCGTAGGAAATTAAGTCAGCAGAGACTGCTACCTCGGCGCCAACTACTATAGCTGTAGCTATTCATTTTTTCTCCCGGTCTATCTGTATAGCTGCACTATAATAATTATAACTGCATTTTTATTTTTTACTTTAAAATTATGAAAGTAGTCCTGAAAATTACTGAATAATTAGATTTTATTCCCTTCCTTGTTTACATTATGTACTAAAATGACCACATATCTTGATCAATAATAACCTCCAATATTTATTTTCAATTTGAGTACTGCTGCCAAACATTATAATCTTACCATGCTGCATTTACACACAGAATATTTTTTTAATTACAGATGATGGTTTTAATATTTTTTTTCATTACCCAATCAAATCATTTTGATTAAAAACAGCAACTGTAGTTAACTTTACTTCAAGCTAATAACAAAGAACAACATTGTATTGTATGTTAAATAATCTATTGTACTTACAGGAAATGTAAAAAAAACTGAATTGCAAAAAAAAGCCTAAGCAATGCTCGTTAAGTTTAATGTTGTACATTTTCACAATATTTTAGTAATAGCGCTTTTATTGGTGTTTGTGAAAGTGTGAAAATCAAAATCATCTGCAGCAACGTGTAACCATGACTTCCCATTCATAAAATCTTATAGGCTTTCGGCAGTGCTCTGTGTGGCATATTCTTCCACCCGTACACAGTGATAACAGAGGAAGAAAGAAAATATCTTCAATGTAAAAAAGCAGGCAGCAATTTCTGCCACAAAAAAAGAGAAACACTCCTATCATTTCAGGGAAGTCTCTAAGAATTACTGCTTCCTGATTGCTGGAAACGTAACCACAGCACGCTGCTAAACACATCTATGCCTTTAAGGTATAGAAGCTATTGGAAATACATGTTTAGGATTTTCAATGTATTCTGTGAAGAGAGCTAATGTTGTTTCTTTCACACTATTTGACTTGCACCTCCCCCTGTTAGGATATGTGGGCAAATAGCTCCATGTGGCTTTCCTAGTCTCAGAGAAGACCAAGGGAAAGAACACGCTCAGAAGCACATAAATAAAAGGCTCTTTCTCTGGTTTGAGGGCTGTACCTAACACAGGAAATGAACACACGTTTTCTGTAAGCCATCCAGCTTCTGAATCAGCTGTTCCTTAAAACTGTTTCTACTTTTAATTGTAAGATTTGAATGCCAAAAGTTATATAAGAAAAGAGAAGGGTAGTTTGTACAACTTTCTTTATTTTCAAATCCTCAAACTTGAATTTCAAACCCTGACATTTTAACAACCAAGAGTTAACAAAGTTCAAAAAACAAAAGAAATTAAATGAATTACCAGACAGAAAAACAACAAACAAAAAAGCCTCTCATTGCGTCTGGCCTGGCGGAGAGCCAAAGTTAGTAATACAGTGCTAAGCAGAAGACAGGAAATACTAGAGAAGTCGAACAATGTTATGACAATGCTTATAACTTTTACAGTTAGGCATGGCTGCACATCTGCACAACATCAGACTCTGGCCAGGCCCGTTGAGAGGAAACCATTTTTTACTTGGCAGTGAGCAGCTCCAGCCAGATGTTATCACTTTACCGGTATCTTTTCAGCAAACAAAAAAAAGGAAAATATATCTTTTTAAAGGGAGGAAATGGGAGTTACTTGTTTGAAAGAAGTGGTACAATATATTAATAATGGCCTGTAATTAATTTACCATGACAAAATCTTTGACATTTCCTGGACAATAGCAGTTTTTTTTCTCCCCTTTGATGTGATAAAGTCAGTGGCTTGTCTTCTCAACAGGAAACAGACCTTATGTAGGGGCTGTAAAACAAGATGTGATGGGTGTTCCGAACACACAGACTTTTTGGATGCTTGAATAAGAACCAATTGCCTGTAAAATTAGATAGTCACCTGACAGGTATTTAAATAAATGAGATAGCATTTCCCTGCCTTTTTTCTTTCTTTTTTCTGTATGGCACATATGTAAGAATAGGCCTTGGAACCAGGGGACCAGCCTGTCTTAGCTAAATAATTACAGCAGGCTGCCTTATAAAAATGTCATGTTATCATTATCACTGCTGAAAAGAAATGGATGTTTAAACAATGTGTGACATGAATGGATCTGAAAAGAAATCATTCTCAATAATCTAGCAGGCACCATTTTAAAAGACACAATCAACATTTTTTTCTGAATCTGTTAATCCTTTATTCTCTAAAACCTGCTTTGTTTGTCAATATGGTATATAGGAAATCATTATATTTTCAAAAGATCCGGCACTGTAATAACATATGAATATGTGTATATAGATATTTCTATTCAATTCAGCCAGCAATGTGTGTTAATGAATGGATATCTTTGACTTCATAGCCAGGCATCATAGCCACAATTTACATGCATTCATTGCAAAATGTTACCTTGTATTAATATTAGCTTTTCTATCCACGATTCCCCTTTCTTGTGTTAATTCTTCACTTTCTTTTTTATATACCTATTTTATGTAAAATGGCAGATCAAAATTACTTCCTGTGTGGTATGTCAAGTGACCTGACTGCTGGTAGACCACTGGAGTGAAATAACCAAAACTCTTCAAAAGAAAAGGCAGACTAATGGAAATATTCCTAATAAGGGGTAAGAAACATTTTAAACTTGGGCTAGCCCTCCTTTAAGGCAAATACATGTTGCATTGCAAAAATACCTTAATTAAAAATATTAAAGTTCCAGGTTTTAAATATGTGATGCCAACGAACCATCCAAGTAAACACATTTTAAATAATACTTGATGTATTTTATGTTTGCTTCCGAGAGATTGTTTTGACTGATATGGCATTTTAAATTCATTTCATAAACTTTTTATTTGAAAAATAAAAGTTTTACGTTTTATCCACAGAAGACAGGGAGACTAAATTACCCTTAGAAAAACAAAAAGCGACATGTCCTTCAGGGGATATTAGGCCGTGTAGACTGATGGCCCTCAGAAAGCAGAGGTTCAGTGACGAAGAAATCATCCAATTTTAACCCCCAAAACAGCCAAATGAATGTTCTACATCCATTCTTAGTAATAATACTGTAGTCGCCCCCGCCCCCGCTCCCGCCCATAAAAACGTTAATAAAATAAAATAAATACCGAGGTTTAAAATCAATTGTTAAAAAGGAACTTACTTTACATTGTTTTTCTCAACACATATTCTTAAATTGATTTTTTTTGTTTTAAAATACCTGAACTGTTATGTCACCATTTATTATAACAAACAATATACACTAAAACTTGGGTTTCTGGTGATATTGATACATAATTTATATGTCACCAGAAAGCTTGTTTGAATTACAGCATTATTATCCACATTTGGGTGTACAGTATTCCTTATATTATGGTCATTTTTATTATTAGTCGTAGTAGTATTAATGCTCTATTGGTATGTTTTCATTTTACAAAATTACATTCTGTTTAAATAAATAGCAGATTCATGTACAGTACTGTGCAAAAGTTTTAGGCAGGTGTGAAAAAATGCTGTAAAGTAAGAATGCTTTCAAAAATAGACATCTTAATAGTTTATATTTATCAATTATCAAAATGCAAAGTGAGTGAACAGAAGAAAAATCTACATCAAATCCATATTTGGTGTGACCACCCTTTGCCTTCAAAACAGCATCAAGCATCAATTCTTCTAGGTACACTTGCACACAGTTTTTGAAGGAACTCGGCAGGTAGGTTGGCCCAGACATCTTGGAGAACTAACCACAGTTCTTCTGTGGATTTAGGCAGCCTCAGTTGCTTCTCTCTCTTCATGTAATCCCAGACAGACTCGATGATGTTGAGATCAGGGCTCTGTGGGGCCATACCATCACTTCCAGGACTCCTTGTTCTTCTTTACGCTGAAGATAGTTCTTAATGACTTTCACTGTATGTTTGGGGTTGTTGTCATGCTGCAGAATAAATTTGGGGCCAATCAGATGCCTCCCTGATGGTATTGCATGATGGATAAGTATCTGCCTGTACTTCTCAGCATTGAGGAGATCATTAATTCTGACCAAATCCCCAACTCCATTTGCAGAAATGCAGCCCCAAACTTGCAAGGAACCTCCACCATGCTTCACTGTTGCCTGCAGACACTCATTCGTGTACCGCTCTCCATCCCTTCGGCGAACAAACTGCCTTCTGCTACAGCCAAATATTTCAAATTTTGACTCATCAGTCCAGAGCACCTGCTGCCATTTTTCTGCACCCCAGTTCCTGTGTTTTCGTGCATAGTTGAGTCGCTTGGCCTTGTTTCCACGTCGGAGGTATGGCTTTTTGGCCGCAAGTCTTCTATGAAGGCCACTTCTGACCAGACAGTAGATGGGTGTACCAGGGTCCCACTGTTTTCTGCCAATTCTGAGCTGATGGCACTGCTGGACATCTTCCGATTGCGAAGGGAAGTAAGCATGATGTGTCTTTCATCTGCTGCAGTAAGTTTCCTTAGCCGACCACTGCGTCTACGGTCCTCAACGTTGCCCGTTTCTTTGTGCTTCTTCAAAAGAGCTTGGACAGCACATCTGGAAACCCCTGTCTGCCTTGAAATT
Organism: Acipenser oxyrinchus oxyrinchus; assembly: GCA_030684275.1. Lineage (NCBI taxonomy): Eukaryota > Metazoa > Chordata > Actinopteri > Acipenseriformes > Acipenseridae > Acipenser > Acipenser oxyrinchus. Next base: position 65,818,604 of record CM060250.1, read on the forward strand.
TCTGCCTGGGAGAGACCTTGCTGATGCAGTATAACTACCTTGTGTCTTGTTGCTGTGCTCAGTCTTGCCATGGTGTATGACTTTTGACAGTAAACTGTCTTCAGCAACGTCACCTTGTTCGCTGAGTTTGGCTGTTCCTCACCCAGTTTTATTCCTCCGACACAGCTGTTTCTGTTTCAGTTAATGATTGTGTTTCAACCTACATATTGAATTGATGATCATTAGCACCTGTTTGGTATAATTGTTTAATCATACACCTGACTATATGCCTACAAAATCCCTGACTTTGTGCAAGTGTACCTAGAAGAATTGATGCTGTTTTGAAGGCCAAGGGTGGTCACACCAAATATGGATTTGATTTAGATTTTTCTTCTGTTCACTCACTTTGCATTTAGTTAATTGATAAATATAATCTATTAACATGTCTATTTTTGAAAGCATTCTTACTTTACAGCATTTTTTCACACCTGCCTAAAACTTTTGCACAGTACTGTATATATAAGCTTTTATAAAACAGAAATGCAATTAAATAAATTTACATTTTGTAAATCAGACCAAATACAAACAACTACTTTTGCTTTCTTTAAAATGTGGGTCCTGTCTTTTGCAAGTACCTCTTCTTTTTCAGCATGGTATATAGGAAATCATTATCTTTTCAAAATATCTGGAACTGTAATAACAAATTGATATGTTCTTTTTTTATAGCTATTTCAATTTAATTCAGTCAACAATGCGTGTTAATAAATTCATACCCTACACTTTACACTGATATTGCCAAATGTATCATTTTAATTACATAATCAGTAGGACCTTGGGTTTATCTCTACTTTGCCAATAAAAAAATACAATTGGATTGAAAAGTATGTACTATTGTAACACATATATTAGTTGATTGCCCTCCTGTAACAAAATGCTGTTCTTTGAAAATTATTGTAAAAATTACTGACGAGTACACTTGTCCTTGGCAGTCTCCCCTGGTTTCCTTCTTTTTCACTGTTCAGAGTAATCATCCATGGAGACTAAAACAACAATACAAGCAAAATAAAAACAAAATCGTTTTTTAAGAGTAAAGACATACCATACCTACATTGCTTTGTAATATTTCAGACCTGTGCCATTCTTTCTCACTCACACATTTCTACACAAATTCTTCCTTATTCGTTTATCAATCTTTATTCGTCCATTTAAGAAACTCATACTAAAGTCAACAAAGCCAATTATATCAATACTCTACTTTGACAGTGTAGCACATATGCTGTCTTTGTTCATACTAAAACTATGATTTGTTTAATCTCTCTTCATTTCTCGGAATTAAAATAAATATATACAGGTTAGGGAAATGGCCACTGTCATAAAAGTATCCAAATCCACTTTAATGAGCCAGTGTGTTGACATATTCCTGGTTGTTTTATCTTTTCCTGAGTACCTGTTAACACATACCATCTGGATCCCGAGCATTCAGTCTCTGTTACTTCTTGTAATTTTAAGACATGTACAGCCCTAAAAAGTGTTGGAGTATTATTAACAAATTCAAATATATTGTATCACTAGTGAGTCATTTTCAGAAAGAACACTCAATTATTTTATTGTTACAGATACTTTTCTTTGTAACTAAACTTTGTTAACGAAGATTGCTCTACTTTTTTTTGGTACATTCTACAGGGCATCCTTGGGCGATAACATATAAAAAATATTTTACATTAAATGAAACTCCTCACTGTCCTACAGTCAGCACTCACATATCCGGCCCTATCAAATTTTGACTTCAGTGACGGTTAAGCGCGTGTGACGCATATATTTTATTTTGGCCCGTTCCAACCATTGTCCGTTTTTCAGGGAACACAACAAAGATACAATATCAAAAATACATATTTGAAAGGACTGTGTTTTAAAATAAGTAGGCTTCCATTTAGATGTACTGTATTGGTTTTGTTGGTACAGTACTATATTTTCAACAGAAGTAGTATTTTAATTCAGAACGATATGATTCTGAAAATATCACTTGCCAAAACTAGAGAGGCAACACGTTAACTGTAATACAGTACATACTTTTAAATCCATACATATTGTAGTGGTATGTAAAATTTCTGATTAAAGACCTTACAGCAAAATTAAATCTAAATGTTACCCATGCACAGAACTGCGTAAAACGTAAAAGGCAATGCAATTTAGCAAACCAAAAGATTTTAAAAAAAAAGTTTCCACAATTAGAAAAGTAAAGAAATAATACATCACAGTATCTAAAACTGTTTAATGATTAACTGTTACATTACCCTAGTTTGTCTCGTTTGCTTTGTTTTGGCTGCATTTTCATCAGGTGAAACTGGAGGAAGCGCTGTGTAACCGCACAATATAAAACAGACTGGTTATAATGTAAGCCCATTTGCATCCACAGAGCCACTGGATGGCCTTACCTGCCATGTGGGCTAATGGGAGCCAGGTCCAGTAAAATATGTTCTTTTCATACAAATGAGGATTTGTATGCATGCATATACACATTGTGTACAATATATATATATATATATATATATATATATATATATATCTATATCTATATCTATATCTATATATATATATATATATATATATATATATATATATATATATGCAATGAACCTTTTCTGTGTCTTCCTCCAGTTCCAGCTGGAATATGATAAGTGATAATAAAAAAATGTTGAAACATGTTTTCTTTTTGTTTTAATGTACTCATTTTTGTAATACAGCACTGGTTACTGGAAAATGGCTTACAGCTTTATTTAAAGCATATGTTCAAAGAGCTGTCAGAAGAAAGCTTTATCATTTTGCATATGGTTAGACATTCTTTTTGGTCTAAAAAATATTTACATATATGTACATATATAGATTAATAATATATGTGTAAATCACATCATGTACATCAGTGAAGATGTGTCTGCTTAGGAAGTTGCATCATATGTAAGACAGTGTAAGTGTGTAAGACAGAAAGAGAACATCCAGAAGTAAGACTGGGATCCATGTTATCACAAATGCATGTTGTCAGCTTACAGTTATGGTAAAGGAAGCTGTAAAGGAAAGGTGTCGGAATCAACTTTTCCAACACCAGAATGATGATGTTGGGCCTTGGTCAAATTTGATGAAAAATAGTGGTTCATGCAGGATATCTAAGAAACTGCCTCGAGTCAAAAGTAGCTGGACAAGTGATCCTCATAACCTGTGGATGAAGAGGCACATCCTTTTCAAAAGAAGATAGTAATACAACACAAGCAGGATACCTGTGTTGGAGGTAAACTTGACACCAATTTCCATTGGTTAAGGAAAAATCAAGGTGTTCATTATGAGTGCCCAATTATTCTACTACCCCCCTTTTCTCCACATTTTAGAATGTCCAATTACACTTGCTCATCGAAACAATTCTCCTCGACAGCTTTTATTTTTATTTATTTTTTATTTAGAGTACTCAATTATTTTACCTCCAATTTTCTTCCAATTTTAGAATGTACAGGAGCTATGGTCATCCTTACAGGAGTGTCCCTAGTGAAAACTGGCATCTTCAATGACCGGCATCTTCAGTGCACATCAATGATGTGAACCTGCGCTACCCTGATTATATGACAACCTGCACACTATCTAGCCATGCTTTTACGGGGATACCCCCAGGATTAAACATTTAAAAATCTGAATGCATCAGTGTAGTTTATTATTAATCTTGTCTATAAAAAATAGACTAATATTTGTATAGTCTTGCTAATTGTTAATCAAGCACACATTCCAAATCTCTTCTCAATTGTATGTATTTATAGTTTTGTTAGTAGCACAAAACAGTTATATGGTACACCCTAAACAATCTTTTTCCACATCAGAGCATATCAGTGACAGTTACCTACAACAAGTGGGCTTTCTTCAGTTGCTACAGCCATCATTTTGTATACTATTTTTCAATAAGTCTGTAAGAGTTTAAACGTTTAAACGGTAAACGTGGATAAAAAATATTTTCATTTAAAAAAATTAGTATACGTTTGAATGCGTTTCCTTATATTACATCTTTTTTTCTACATCTGTAACTTACAGTAGTTTTGCCTTTTTACATTTGCGTCAACCCCCAGGCCCCCTCCTCTCATATCCTATCGTGGTGTTCTCTCATGTGATCGGTCCTCAACCAATCAAAGTGATGTGCATTAATCAACTATTTCCTCTAATGTGGTAGTAAAGACTGCAATAACACGTGTATGAATGACATGTCTAAATCTAAAAAGAAAAGTTCTGTTTGGGATTTTTTTGTAAAAATTGACGAAAGCACTGTCAGGTGTACAGTTTGTTCAAGCAGTTTAGTTTATTGGGGAGGCTCCACTGGTACAATGCTGACCCACCTTTGACTGAGGCATCCACAGAGCATCAATGAAGGATCAGTCACTGCAAACCAGACACAGATTTCGCCAGTTGCTGTCTTTCATTGAGCCCGATTACAAGGTACGTTCACGGCCATCCGTACTAAATTGAATACACAGTCTGTATGACACTGTGAAAACTAACTTGCAAGAAGCCCTAGATAAAGCTACACACGTAAGCTTGGCAACACTGTTGGACATCAAGAGCACAAGATTTTTACATTTTGTTTCTCGCGCACTACTTCACTGATGAATGGGAGTTTAAAACTGCAGTCTTGTGTACAACAGAAATAGAAGAGCGTCATACGTCTGACGTACTTGCCAATTTTGTTCAAAACGTAGCAGAATCTTGGAATCTTCACGGCAAAGTTGTAGCTGTTGTTCATGATAATGCGTCAAACATGCGGAGGCTTGGTGAAATGAGCTGCAATGCTCAGGATCTTGGTTGCACTCCACGCTCGCTACAGCTTGCAGTTCAGGCTGGTCTTAAAACTGACCGCATCTCTCGCCTGCTTGGAGAAGCACGACATCTTGTGGGTCACTTTAAGCACAGCATTTGTGCTTGGAACACGCTTCAAGAACAGCAACGCGTAATGAAACTTCCTCAACATCTTCTTGTTCAGCATGTTAAAACACGCTGGAACACCGACTTTCTCATGTTGGAGCATCTCTTGGAACAAAGGTGGGCAGTTTGTGCTGTCTTATGTGATCGGAGAATCACCAAGCTTACAAATGGCCGCACACTTGAAATGAAAGACGAGAGCTGGGAAATTGCTGAATCTCTAGTAAGTACATTAAAGCCGCTGTACTGTGCTACAACTGTTCTGTCTGGCAAGACCACTTCAAACGTATTTGCATCTTTCATACATCTACTAATGCATGGGTTAATCAGCTACCATCTCGTTGTTTCAAATGATGATTTGCCTTCCATCAAAACGTTCAAACGGCTCGTGACTGAGGAAATCCGAACAAGGTTTGAGATTACTGATGCACAGTCAGTATCGATGCTTTCGGCTGTACTGGACCCACACTACAAATCGCTGGAGTTTACAGATGCTGATTTGAAGGAGCTAGCGTATGGGGCGATAAAGAATGAAATACACACAGTGATCTTCCCAGCCACTGAAAACACACACGCAGCCGTCGATAACGAAGCCTCCACCTCTCAAAAAGAGAGTGAAACAGGCCGTGAGGATCTCTGCTCAACTCTGCGTTTTCTTCTAGGGAGACAGCGCGAAGCTACACCAGCATCAAATGTAAATGTACGTGAGCTTGAGCAGTACCTATGTCAACCTGATTTGGATGTTGAAAGTAACCCGCTGAAGTGAATGGTCACAAATACCCGCGACTGGTAAAAATTGGACGCAAATACCTCACTGTGCCAGCTACTTCAGTACCAGTCGAGGGACTTTTTTCAACAGCTGGGAATATTGTGACAAAGCTGAGAAGTTCACTGGACCCAGAAAATGTCGACAAACTAGTTTTCTTGCATTAGAATCTAAAAAGTGGATTTTACCGTTGAAGTACGCTATCTAAGTTTCTTCCCCTTACGTTTTCATTTTATTTTTTGTAAATACAAAACAAAATGAAAGAAACTCTTTGATTTTGGACTAAAGTTTTCTGAACTAAAGGTTTTTTGGACTAAAGTTTTCTGACATGGATTATTTGCAGCTTGAGGACTGCCGTTTAATGTAAAAAAGTTAAATGTATTCTCTGAAAAAAGACAAGTATAAAGGTAAGATCAGTTTTTCTTCACATTATATTTTCATATATGCTTATTATGTTTGACTCTGAGAATCTGTCAGAAACACTTAAAATACAAAACGGATTAAAATGGGTCTTAAAATAATGTAAGTAAAATATACAAATGTGAAGTTACTGGAACAGAAATTGTTTGCCCATTTAAACGGTTAAACGACCGATTAACTCTGGGTTTAAACGTTTAGTCAATTAAACGTAGATTTACAGCCTTATTTTTCAAAGCGTACTATTACAGCACTTGCTATTTTAACCCATTTAGATTTTAAAACATGATTGCATTGATTGAACATTTTCACAACCAAGATTTAAAACTTCAACTGCTGTTATGTATGCAGAATTTTATACTTCAGAATTTGAAAATAAATCCACACACATCTCCTTATCACCCATCTCACTTTTATACCCCTTTATTCTACAATTTATTCTGTATGGGTATTCATCCTGCTCTAGCTGTTGTTGTCTTAGCATAAAAAACAGGCCTGACCTCCCAAACATAAAACCATGTTTACACCTATTAATAAACTCTAAAATAGCAAAATTGATTTTTAGATTGATGGCTTCTCGCTTTGTGCACAACCCTCATAAAAAGTACCATGGTACACTCAAAAAAATGAAATCGGACTGTTGTTTGTATTAATAACTCATCTTATGTTGAAATTAGTCAATAAATGCATGTTTGCCAGTGAAAATTGTGCCAGTTAAATTGAATTTACGTAATACAATCTCATGTCAGGTTTACTAAAGCCACTCAGGTTGAATCTGTAACTGAGTTGTGTAAATCGCAAAAGCATCCCTATACGTGCACAAAGATTGGCCTTCTACACAGTCCATATGGTTTTGCACATGCTTAGTCTTGCAGACTTGCAGAAGGACCGTTTGAAAATGGAGTGGAATATCGTGACTGCCGCTGCACAATAAATCAATTGACATTCTTCGAAATATTGGTAAGAAAAGCCTCTATATTAACATTACATTCACAGTTTTACATATACAATGTCAGACAAACGAATATTGATGTGCTTTTTTATTATTAACGTGCGCCACATGCGATAGATCATGTCCGAGCATGCACCCTGAAATGATGACAATGGCTAGCTAGCTAACTAGAAAACCAGTTTTAATGAAGCGTATCTATTTTGCTTAATAGTTTTGGTGGACTTGTCTTACTGGCAATGTTTTGATAAATTTCTTATCGAATTTTGCCTTGTTATCTGCAGCTACCACTTCATGTGGTAGATGCTAGCTAGCTAGCTAGTTCTGTTTGCTAGCCTGCCAGAGCCTCGCTATTTATAAATTTGTGTGGACTTTTTTGTGTGATGCTAGTCAATACGTTGAATAGCTAGCTACTTTCTTCCGAGCACTCTCGAGCCAAAGCCAAAGCACTGATGTTAATATTTTGATACTGTTTTCAGAGGCAGTTGCCAACAGGACCAGAACTGAGCTGAAGATTACAGCAGCTTGCACATGTGGCTCTTGAATACTGGTAAGTGCCCTTAAAGTTTGAGAAAGGAGCTAGCTAGCTGTATTGAAATGGTTTCTGGCTAATTGTTAAGATTAAACATGTGTACATCTGGCATTGTTCTATCAGTGTGTAGTTCTGCACAGTATATTAAGCAAATAAACTTGAATGTTATTTTTTTTTTTAATTAGCTTTAAGAGTAGAATAAAACATATTGATATACTATAATAACTAAGTATATTACAATACATTTTAATGCATTGTTGCTCAATATTTAAAGATGTTTTTCTTTTTTGACACGAATGTGGCACTGTAAGGATTGTGCAGTATCAGTGTCTTCAAGGTCCCAGTTATTAAAGCACTACAGGTTAGAGCATGGCCATTATGGCCGCAGGCACCCCTATCCATGCACTTATTCAAATTGCCCATGCACTTTCAAAATATGGAAAACAAGGAGACTCTTGAGGGTAGCACGGCAATCTGAGATCAAGAAAAAGAACCACCAGCAGGTGGTTAAAGAGAAAATGAAAAAAAAAACTGTTGCTTACAGGAGGCATAAAGTGATTAGACATGCCCTTTATTGCAGATTTCAAAAGAAGATGGCCGGCTCTCTTTTCTGAGCATGATGTAAGTCAGTTTAGATGCAAAATGTGTGTTTAATTCATCCCTTTTTAATGAGAAATTGCTAGGTACATCTTGACCTCACTCATCAGATCTCTAAAGTTTAGTTGGTGTAGAGAAGGATGTAACCATAGCATACAGGGCCTAGCTCTAAAAGAGCATCTTTCTAAATGTGTCCTAGGTATGTGCAGAATTCACTTGCATCACCACCGTTCCTTTGCTGTCAAAGTTCATGTCTCAATTGGATTACTATTCCACCAAACTGACCAGTGTTCCAAAGGAAAGGGGGAGCAGCAGGACACAGAATGAAGGAACATCATGGCAGTCATGGGCCAGGTGTGTGCTTAATTTGGTTTTGGAAAGATTTCTGCTCATCTTTTACAGTAAAGGTTTGTGTGTTCATTTTTCATGTTCTATTCTTCAGAATGACAGCATTGAAACTAGAAGAGGCTGCATCCTTAAAGCACTTGCCGTCTACCTCAACGAAGAGCCTGAAAAGCTCATAAAAGAGTACTTGGTAAGTGGACACATTTGTCCTTTCCCTCATGTAGCATTGCACTTGGAAGTTAGTCATTTCATTGAATGTACTGTGTGTACTGTATTTTGGCACTGCAATTGTCTCTAGCTTCTGTTTTAACAAAGGGGACTCGCTATGATTTTTGACTTGTGGTAGTGGTTTCAAACTAGACTGAGTACACTCTGGATAAGAGCTTCTGCAGATTGACTAATGTAAAATGTATGATTCAAAGTAGTATGTCATTTTTATTCCTCACGGAGATCCATTTCACTGACATTTGACATCAAATACATCATGAAATGTATCTATTTTTGTGTTTTTGCCTGTCTTTGAGGACGTAGACACTGATGACGCCCAGAAGAAGATGGATCAGACAGTCATCGGAATCTATGTGATTAAACATGAAGGCGCAGATGCCGTGGACCCCCACCCGAGGAGGGTGGGATCATAATTGAGGGCGTGCAAGTGCTTCAATATCTGGGAGATGATGCAAATGCGTGAGCCCTGTTGCTTGGCCTCATATACGCATTGAACTTGAGCTACCCACCGGATCTGAAATACACCTTTGAAGTTCTTCAAAAGATTCTGATGGAGTTGGACGGAAATAAGCTCTCACAAATGCCCAAGTACTGAAAAACAAACTGCTCTAATGAACACCACATCTTGTCCATCTGTACTGTACCCTGAATAAGAAAGGTGCTTGTTGTCACAAAGAATTGTTGGCGTGACATGTTTTTAAGTTGATGTACCATTTGGCTTGTATGCAGATGTTTTTCTTTTGTTATATTGTGGAAAGGCTGGAGTCTCCAGAAGAGGTTTGAAAATCACAACTTTTGACACTGACTCAGCTGTGAGAAACTGTTATTATTTACTGTCTCTTTCCAATTTGAGGGAGGGACAGATAGGCTTTACAGCAGTCCTGATACACCAGTCTTTTCAAATCAGTTGTTGGATGTTAACAAAACCTAGTTATCTAAATCCAATGAGGATGATAAGTTTGATTTATTAAACTCAGTTAACATGTTATCTTACACATCTGTACTGTACCTTGATTAAGAGAGCTGCTTGTTATCACAAAGAAATGTTGGTGTGACATCTATTTTTAAGTTGATGTACCGTTTGGCTTATATTCAAATGTTTTTGTTACATTGTGGAAAGGCTGGGGTCTCCAGGAGAGGTTTAAAATCACTGACAACTTGTGACAGCTGTGAGAAAACTGTTATTATTTTCTGTTTCTTTCCAGTTTTGATAGAGCAGTCTTTTCAAATCAGTTGTTGGATGTTGACAAAACCTGGTTATGTAAATCCAATAACGATGATGCGTTTGATTTATTAAACTCAGTTAAGTAAAAACCAAACTGACTGTGTTATGTTGCTTTTATGTAAGGTAGCTTTAATTAGTTGAACGTGAGCCTATTTAATTACGTGAACATGAGCATATTACTTAAGTCATTTTGCAATTACTCAACTCATCAGTGTTGAAAAAACTTAAGTTCATTGAGTACACTTTTATAAATCATATGATTTACAAATTACTCAACTCAGTTGTGTGGAACCTGTTGACATAACTGGGTTAAGTAAATCCAACATTATATTTTTTTGAGTGTATTATAAAAACAGTAAAGTATGCCAAAGTACACTACAGAGCAGTTACAGTATACATTTACCAGACAACAATGTTACTCATAATAATGTGGCAGCTATCTTAGTTCACAGGTTAAACAAGACCAAATTTGTTGGCACCAAATTATTAAAACATTTTTATATACTAACATGAAACATTAGATTAAATAGATTCAATACCGCATTCTGCCAGGGGGCATAAAGTTGTCGTTAAGGCAATCAATGATGACTGTGATGTTTTCCACAAAACAGAAAGCGAATTATGCTTAATTATTATTTATTTCTTAGCAGACGCTTTTATCCAGGGCGACTTACAGTCGTAAACAGATACATTTCAAGAATCACAGTACAGGTAATAATACAATTAAGAGCAAGATAAATACAATGACTTTGGTCTAGCAAGTACAAGTATGACAAAATATGATTCAGTAATGGAGCAGATAACAGTGTCAGTGATAGTTGCATCAGGATATAATTAAATACAAAATACTTAATCTTGCTGTATGCTTAATTGTTGTACAGGTCGCACTGGCGTAAAAATCGTTCACCCTTTTTTGAGACTTCAGTTTTAGGAAAACACCTTTTTTGTGCTTAAAAACTTTTGTTACAATTGATTTTTTCCCTACATGCTCAACACCGATAAATATAGATACACAGGTAGTTTAGAAATAACACTTGTTTGCAACATTTTATTCAATTAATAATTTTACAGTGTTGTTTTTCGATTTTAGTTAAACTACTAGAAACTATTCAGTTTTTCTAAAATTTCTAAATAATTGGTTCAAGTGAATTTAAATGCAATCTCAAAATACATAATAATTAACAGAGTGTAAAATCAAGTTATACATCCTACATTTTAGTTTATTTTAGCTTATCAAGTACCCAAACAAGTTCAAGAACATATCTTCTTGTCCTACTTTATCAGTCTCTAAGACACCTGCATTATTATAGCATTGCAGTTACAACGAACAGAAGACTTGATAAGTTTACTTGGTTTTCTAACCCTAAGCTGTTTGTTACAGATCACCGGGGCAGGTTTAGTCTGAATGTTGACAAATCAATGGCTCGGGAGGCTGGGAATAAGGACATTCATAGAGATTGACTGCTATTGTGTTAAAAGTGGCCTTGAGTATAGCTGTGACGTTTTCATATCCCGATGATTGGTATCTTTAACCAATATTTTTTTTTTCTCCACATACACACGTCTTGGTCGAGAGGAGGTCAGTCAAGAGTCTGAAAGCTTGTGTTTAACATTCAAAATGACTAAAGGTATTGAGAGTAACAAATTAAAACTTAATTAGAATAGTGGTTTTGTGTTTCTACCTAGCAACATGACCTGAATGCTGTAGATCCTGAAAAATATAAATCGGGTTGTTGACAGTTAAGTTTGTGTGAACCATAATAACCGTGGCTGTAGTAATCCCATTGTGGTGCTGGTACAGTAATTTAGTAGATTATTAGTCGCTCCCCCTTTTTAAGGGCTACACAAAAATGCCTAGAAAATCGACTTATACAACATTTTTTACAGGAACATATGAAGATGGAGTAACGGACTTGTCCCCATACACAAATGTTTTAAATAATTAATTTGTCCACATGTCATATATATTTGCATGCCCACCAGAAATGTACAGAGGTGCAACTAATTGGATGGCTTAGTTTCTGAAAAAACATAAGCAATGGTCAATGGAGACCAGTTATATTTTGTAAATTCAGTGGGAAAACATGGTTCTGTATTTTAATTTCAGTAATAAAGGCTTTAACATCCATAGTACTGTATACCAGGGTGTGTATAACGTAGTCGTCAGACAGCAGTATTGAATATAAAGCTGAGATAAGCTAACGTTCTCTCATTACAGAACATGTCAAGCAAACCAAATCCTAGAAATATGTAAGCTATATTGCAGGAGTTTTCTGGCCTTAAAAGGAATACTTCATACTGTACCATCCACATATTATTTAGTTCCTTACCTGTTCCTTGTCATTCTCTGTCGTGCTCATATATTTACCATGCATATCAACTATCCCTATAACTTTCTACCACTTTGGAAATGATCACTGGTGTGTGTAACACACATTTTTTGTCCCCTCAGAAACTATGGCCACTGTGAGTTTGTAACTTTTTCAAATCCCCTCACTTCAGAAATGAAACTTAGAAAATGGAAATTGTTTCTGGAATAGTTTGCAAGCCTGGTAATGATCTAGGCAGAGAATGATAGAGCACATAGATAAGATTAAATTAAACAGGTAAGAAATTAAATAATATGAATATGTAGATGATATCGTGTATCCCTTTAACTATATTTTAAAAATGGTACTGGGCATTACAGGTTAATGTTAAAGCAGAAGGTGTGTGTGTTTCAGAACTCAAACATGATAATCTTCCAGTTGGAATGAGATATGTGTGAAGTATATTTTCACCTATGGTCTGGTTGGCTGGAGAGATATATTATTAATACAGGAGGTCCTGTAGTTCTGGAACAAGGGAGAACAGGTTACTGCAGTGCACTTTATTATTGTTCTCATAAATTAGTTTTGTTTTCTCACTGGATTTATGTCTACAGTACACACACAACAGATGTCACTGCTTACAGGTTGGTCACTGAAACACTATTTGGCCACAGATTTACTGATGTTGTTAATGGTCAGAACGAATGGGCCTCCGTTTAAAACTCAGAAAACCCAAGGCTAAATAATAAATAATAATAAAAGGTACTTTAATAAAAATAAAAAAGTACTGCTGGAGGCACTTTTCTGAATGTGGTCTTTGCCAGATGTGTACCGACTTTTGTAATATGTTCTCGTTAATGTTTTCCGGCACTGCCGCCATGCAGTTTACAAGCCACCTTATTAATGCACATTTGTGATGTTGTTTTTATTACACCTCTCAAGGTACTGACACATGCCAACCTATTGACAAATGTCTACAGTATGTTCCTTGACCATGAAAATGGAACTAAGAACATTGACAGGGTACTTGATATAAAGTCAGGCTGAATTTACTTGCTAATGAAGTGTTCCACTGAACAGTTATCAAACTAATTTACTCATAACTAAGCAGACAGATTTAATTTGACTTCACATGATATCGGTACGAATGACTCCTTATACAGGTGTTTTATATTACCAAAGACAGATGGGAATGGATTATCTAAAATGTGTATAAAGCAACTTCCAAATACACTGTTGACCTTAAATGTACCACTGGAATATGGCACAAAAGCACAGATCTTTTGGATATCATTATTAGGGGTACTGATTTTCCATAATCGCAGTATCGCAGAATAGCAGAATTAGGCATTGGAAACAGAATTAGGCATTTTGGAAATTGCAGGGTTGTCTTTTTCACCTCGCAACTCCAGTTTTCTATGGTTTTTTATCATTTTTTTGCACCACACCCAGCCAAGTTGGGTTAATTCATCATGTGACTTCACTCATATGCTGTGCCGGCCTTAAGGCAAAGTGAGCGAGGCGGCCACCTAGGGCCTCCATGTTAAACTGGACTGCCGTGAGAGTTAATGTGTTTGTTACGTGCGCGCAAAATGCTCAAAGTACCTCATATAGCGCCAGCAACATTAAATTCTGGCACCAGTATACATGTTTAATTTGTATTGTTTTTCTTTTATTCCTGAGCAACCATAGATGATGATAGTTTCTCATTGGGTCTGGACTACTCACATGACCCACCCACACTCATGTAGCGCACTTTTATACAGTTATCAATTAAATATTTGTTCAGCTGCAGGGTCGTGCAATCAACCCTGCACATGATTTGCAGAGTGCACTACAATAGCACAGTTCAGCAAAGTCTGCACACAGAGTTCAAGCACAGATGCACAGAACAAAGTCATCAGCATTTTGTTACAATATATTAAAATGCATTTCTCAGAAAATATTTTAAACTTTTGGAATATTAATAACTGGAAATACAAGTAATGTTTTATGAAAATCCATTAAATGCACAACAATGCATCCCACATACCACACAGTTAGCCACAAATTTCAAGTGATACTAAAGAATGTCACTGCATTTTTGTCAATTCTGATTATTTAATAGGGTGGTTGGTTATAAATATAGATTGTCAACTAAAAAATAATTCTGTACTGAGACTAAGATTAATTCACAAATCCATTGCACCTCTAGTGGCAAAAATATGTCTGTGTAGTTAAATCTGCAATGTCCCGTTTTTTACTTAATTAACTTAATGAGTAAACCAGGTTGATGTCCAGTGTCAAATGCACCAATAAAAAGTGAAGCATTTTTTCACAAATAAATAAATAAATAAATAACTCAATGATAATTAACTGGAATACAAGCCAACACATATACCGTATACAGACCAAATACTGAATTGGCTTGTTCCAGAGTTCAAATGCAATTTGAAGTATGTGTATTAAATGGACTAAGTATGTTATTAATCTATAGCCCAGTGTTATATGCAATATGCAATTTGACATTTGAATATGTTCATAATTATTTTTGCTGTAGTGTTCTATCCAAATGTGGTATTCACTAAAGGAACACATAAAACATAGCAGCAAAAGAGCATTATCAAAGTGTTTTTATACATACAGTACTGTATACATACATAATTGCAGCTAAGTGGGACTCAGGAACATACATTTAGCACTTTATCCCCTTTTATTACAAATGTATCACAATCAAACATGCACTGAAAAGAAATGAAAGCCTCCATAAGGTTATACAGTATATCTGGAATGTAGCTCCCTGTATGACCAGATATAAAATCAAGCAATACCCCAATGTACAACAATCCATATCAGAGAAAGAAAATGCTCCTTTAACAGCTAGTAGGGAATATATCTAAACACTAAGACTTGTTATCATGAATGGAAGCAGCTGTTGTGATCAAAGTGTTTTTTTATTATTATTTTATATGAAATGGATGTCTTATTTTACTAAAAACTAATATTGCTATTGAGTACACAACCACAAGTCAATGGTGACTATTTTAGAGCACTGATCTCTAAACTGTTCCAATTTTTGCCTGATAGAAGTAAAAAAAAAAAACAGCTTAAAAATACTTAAAGTATTTAAATTAAATATCTCTTTTTGTGTGTGTGTGTGGGGGGGGGTTACGTCTTTCAGAAGGAATGATGAAAACTGTTTAACCAGCTTTCAGAACCAGAACTTACAGTGCTGGTCATTGCTAGGATATCCCTCAGGAACCACCTTGCTGTCATGTAAAGACCAGTGTGAAATATTTGTTCTCAATCCATTGTGTTGCCATTGCTTGCAATGCTCTGCTCTGCTCTCATAGTACTGCTGGGTATTTCTCAATAGGTTCTGTAAGCCCCCCTCACGTTTTTTCCAGCTGTCAGTTTTTCTGGTTCGAAAGTCCAAAATCAGAGCTTAAGATCTGACTGAGTGACAGAAAATAAATTGAACTAGAGATGCTAGCAACTATAAAGGCTTCCAAGCAGTTATCGTGAAATTTAAGCGCATTGGTTAGCACACTATGTACAACATTTTTCACAGCTGTGCAATTTACCATTCATGAGAATAAGACTTTTGAAAATTGCTCAATTTTGATTAAATCCAAGATGGCTGACACACTATGTGACCAAAGGCCGCCATATTGACCATGGCACAACATCCCATAGTCCTCTACATCTGTGTCAAATTTCGTGCGTTTTGGTGCAGCCGATAAGAAGTTATAGGCAGTTTTATAGCCAGTTGCGTATGTTGATGATGTCATGCATCACCGTTTGACCTTTAGGAGAGGTCAGAGGTCACGGTCGATGACATTTTTTCATAGAGCACATATGACTTCCTATACGTGTTCCATTATAACTATGACCCTGTCAGCACGCCCTAGGAGTTAAAATTTCAACGTAAATTCCAATATGGCCGCCACGCCGTGTGAGCAATCTGTTTCCATCTTCAGCAGTTATTACTTTCCAATGATCTGTTTAATTGTGTTGACATTGAAGAGCATAAGTGCAATAGTGTTCTTGTTATGGGTTGCAAAAGTTTTTTTTACAGTTATCAATATGGCCGCCAAACCATGTGACCAAAACGTGTCATTTTCATATCACCAGTACTTCACGTGAGTCTCTATGGTCATATAGAGTTTCATGACTGTAGTGTATTGCACCTTGGATTTATGCACGAATGTATGAAAATAGAGCCATCGTGAAACAGTTATTTGCGCACCGCGGCCATGTTTTCTAACGAAAAAGCGTAGATTTTACGAACGGTAGAAAGGACCTGGTTATGAACATGCTGCCAATTTAGGTGTCGACTGATGTTGCGGTTTAAGACAAGAAAATTGTTGAATATTTGGCGCCAATCCAGCGTAGCGGGCAAAGTAATTGTTCAATCGACCTCGATTGAACATATGTTTTTTATAGGCCATTGCTGCACTATCTGCTGCCATTCTCATAGTTCCACCTTAAGTTGTTTTTAACGGCAAGAGTTTTGAATAATTCCCAAAATTTCCACGAGATCCAAGATGGCGGTCGAACTGTGTGACTTTTTCATTCAGGGACGACAGTCTGGTTGTTCAGCCATAGGCATCTACTTACATATGTGTTTTCATAACTCTGCGATGATGTTTGGGAAGAAAAATAATAATAATAATAATAATAATAATAATAATAATAATAATAATAATAATAATAATAATAACAATAGGCTTCCCCAGCCTTTGGCTTGGAAGCCTAACTATACTTCATGATTTAGTGTATTGCCAATGAACTAATTTCTGAAGACATTGTTGGACAGAAATTTACATTGATACTGATTGGTTTTATATCTCATAATAAAAACTCTTTCAGTCAAGTGAATAGTATTTTAAAACCTTGCAAATAAAAACTGATATAAAAGCCTACCCAAGCTATAAAGATAATGTATTAAATTCCTTAAAGAAAAACAAGCCTGAAGCTATACATAGTGCTGACCATTTGACAGTGGGGGTGTTTATGCTTCTCAGATTTATCTTTATTTGCCAGTATGTATATTACATTAGTACTCCAAGCACTGTGACAATCCAACTGTTGCTAGAAAACCACAACGGGTATGTACTGTTTATATGGTTTCCGCCAAGCTGATACGTACAGGGCTGACTGAGCTGAGGCAAACCGATTTTGCGTGAAAAAAGCTGACTGCTTTGTATCTTATACATGAAAGGGCATTTCAATGTGCATGTCTGTAATTTGATTAGTTCAATACGTATGTTTTGATTTAACACCTTCTCACTTAATTGAATACAGGCAACTTAATTGAGAACTGTTTTGCAGCAAAAGTACACACACATTTTTACAAAACTACAAACAATTAATAGATCAGAATACAGAGTTCTATACACCTCTTGCAGTACAAAAATATGTTTTTAACCTAAATTAATGCAACAGATATTTGTGTGTGTATATACCATCTATAAACTTTCGCCAAAGCCCAGGTTTGGTTAACCTCTTCATAAGTCATGCCATTGTATAATACCCATGCCAAGAAGTAGGTATTACCCTTATAAATGTATACAAACACATTTTAGAAATCTGCTTTCTTACAGTAAAATGCATTCGATACTTCTACTCATTTGTAATCTAAAGTTCACAGCGCTGTTTCTGAATCGGAAGATGTAATGCAATATCCAGCTGTTACAGTATATTTTTTTTACGTGGAACAGCAGGAGGGGCAGCGTTTTACTTACAGTGGCAGTAAAAACGTTTAGGTGGCTTACTAATATAAAGTTCAAGCCAGCGTATGAACAGACACTTATGGAAGAACACATCATATGTATTTCTGATCATATGACAATGCCAGTTCAAAAAAGCTAATCTGTGTGACATACAGTTACTGTAGAAAACTACCCAAAGCACAACAGTACATTACTGTAAAGGGTTTTGACAATGCATTAGTGGTGTTTGTTAAGCAGAGAATGTGCGAACATACTTGGGCATTGAAGTCTGGCAGCACATTTTTTATGCAGTGGATACTTTATTTATTTATTTTTTTTTTTTAAACTAACAATATGAAACTATCATGCACTGAAGGGTTCCTAGAGTATAACATAACTCCT
The DNA here is from genome assembly GCA_030684275.1 of Acipenser oxyrinchus oxyrinchus. Taxonomy (NCBI): domain Eukaryota; kingdom Metazoa; phylum Chordata; class Actinopteri; order Acipenseriformes; family Acipenseridae; genus Acipenser; species Acipenser oxyrinchus. The sequence continues at coordinate 65,836,993 of CM060250.1, forward strand.
TTTAACTCCAGCTTGTTGAGTAACTTAGGAAATGTAATTCAGATCTCCTAAATAATGGGGTTAGAAAATATATTTCTGATCTGCAAAAGCTTGTTTTGTCTGAACAAAATGAGTATTTTTTTTTAATAAAGCAATACGGAAACCAGAATATGAATTACGTCTCCACCATAACGATGCACATTCCTATTTTTTTTATGAAGTAATGACTGTATTGATGGCTGTTACATGAGGGGCACCATTTCAGATTTCAGTAGGGGGGAAGCAACTTTAAAAAAACAGCCTGCAAGAGCTGGAAATCCTAAAATAAGCCTTAAGTCATAAAATGAGAGTCCTGTTGCCACTCAACCTTTGGAGAAGGAAATGATTAATGATGAACAACAGTAATGCATTATATGGATTTAAGTATAGACTGATGCATTGTAACTACTGTTAAAAAATAATTATATATATATATACTGTATGTGTGTTGGGACAAATATTCAAACAATCTATTTTGACATGTATTCGGATACAAAAATCAGATGCTCGTATTCACTAGAAATGACAAAAATACCTTGCACTTATTTACCGCTTCACCAGAAGTTCTTGCGACAGTTTCAAAATGGCAAATGAAAATATATATATATATATATATATATATATATATATATAAAATAAAAACAGATAATATATTAAGATATTACTGATCCCACAGCCTTGATGTATCAATCTTGGAGTCTTAACACAGATATCAGTCACACAGTTTGATACATTGTGCACTATTCTTAGTAGAGATTAAACAATTTTGTTTTATAAAATAAAATCTACTTACTCCTGCAATGATTATTAATGAAGCATTTGTGTTCATCCATGCAAGCTCACCTCCGTAATTTTTTTTTTTTATTTTTTATAACACTGCTAGTGTTTGTTGCCTGGTTTAAAGTTTAAATGTTTTTTTTTCAGATAAGACTCGAGTTCATTAGGCTACAAATACAGTTTATATTAGATTTACAAATAATTCTGTTAAATGGAAGTTTGGGAAATTATTTTTCTAAAACAAAAATAAAACAATTAAAAACAACAAAACATGGGGAAGCTTTACACTTTAGTTAATACTTAATGGATTGTCTACAAGTAGAGTTAACATACTTGATTGGAAAAACAGTAACTGTCAGTAACATTTCATTGTGAACTATCTTCTATTTTAAATGAACACACAGCTGTATATGAAACATTATCAATCAATCTGAATTTCTAAAGCAATATTGATGCTGAACTTGTAATATAAACACGCTTTCACTATTTGTGTGACTTTTAAAAATTCCTGCAGAATACTTTGCAATGTGTGAGTCTGGGAACATGTCTAGTACAGATTTGCTGAACTAGTCACAACATGTTAAGGTGTCTACATATGTAACTTCCTTCATCGTTTTTTCTTTGGCAATGAAAGATGTTATTGAAGCCATGGTTTTCTGAGTGTTACTGGCTTTTTGGTGTTTTTGTGATCTATTATGCTAATCACAAACATCATCATTTGCATCATATATATATATAAAGAAAGTTTTACCAGGAGGGCTTATCGCACGCAAAGCCATCGTACATGGTCAACTATGTGAGTTTGCCTCACACACAGAATGCATGCCTGCCACAACACTCCCCTGGGTCCTAAACCCTGTCATGTACTAGGGATTGCAGCAACCACAGACAGTACATGTATTTTACATAAATGAAAGATTTACTGACATAAAGGGGTTTAACAGTAGTTTTGAGCAAATCATATCTGTCACAGGAGTTGTCTGGGAGAAGTGTCCGAAAAAGGGAGAGTCCTGGCAAATAAGGGAGAGTTGACAAGTCTGCATTAATGTGTATTGTTCCTAAAATTAACAAGTAGTATGAAACACAGGGGGGGGGCTGTGTTACATCTCATAAGAAAGAAGCGCTATAGTTTGATTAAACAAAGCCATAGCTTTTGCTGCAGTACCTCATTCTTCACTACTATAGTAAACAATGTCACTGTGAACTCTGATTTCTATGGCAACTGAAGCTTATTCTTTCCTTTCGTGACGGCCCTCCTCTCCCATGGCTTGAATTAGTCTACAAAACAAAATACTCTCTTTTGTGAGACAATATCCTTCCAGCTAATCTGCTAATAGGAAATAATCTACAGCTAATACACACATTCCAGTGCAGAAGTGTGTTTTCTTAATACCCTGTTTCATGGGCCTTTTCCCAAAGAAAGCAGGGCAGAAGAATAGAAAGCAGACATTAACAAAGAGATAACAATATTACCTGGCTGTAAAAACTTGCTGAAACTTGCTTCAGGAGCTGCTACGAATAATACAGAAGGTGTGGTTCCTTATATACTTTAGGCTAAAAAGTATGAAATTATAAAATATGTCAAAGTAGTTTCTTCTGTTTTTTTTTCTAGACATCAATGCTAGAATTTCTATACTTTGGCACTAAGCCATATTGCAGCAATGTTTTTTTACTGATAGAGTTTTTGTTCACTGTGCTACTGAGAGCTAGTAGTTATATTGTCAACTGAGAGGTAACATTCAGTATAGAATGCTATCATTTGTATCCATAATAATAAATGCATTTAGTAAACAACACATACAGCATATTATTACCTAACCTTATTTGGAAATTCAATTAGGGGTAAATAAAATTAAGTACAATCCAAAATCAATTAAAGCATTTACACGTTTGAACTTGATTTACAAGCAACCGATCTTAGAACTCCAATTTAATAGATTTCATTCAAATGTAGAAATTACTATTTAAAGCTTCATTAGCCCTAATGATGTTTTAATATTCCCCTAATTGTCTAGATTCCACTCAGTAGCAAGCAAAAAAAAAAGATTTTTAAACTGGCTGCACAAATAAATTATTCGGGGGTTATTTAGCTGTGCAGAAAAGGCCATTTCAAAGCACATTTGATTTCAGATGTATTAGAGAGAAACAATTAAAACTGTGCTCACATTAATTCATTGCTAACATCTGCAAATAAAACAAGTCCATTATTTGTTCTGTCAATAGTTAAGGTCTGAAATAATAAAAAAGCTAATTAAAAAAAAAAAAGGTTTTGTAGAAATCTCATTTAAATCAAGATTCAGGAACCATTCAGTTAACTCCCCCCCCCCCAACTCAAGTGACAAAAGCCCTGCAAACTTTTTTCTTTTTTTTTATGCAGGGAATAGTTAGTTCCACTGTCTGCAAATAAATCTCCTCATTAAATAGCTCCAAGGCTCAGCTGAAGAATATTGTATGGATCAAAGAATGAATGTCTTCCTGTATAAAATGACTAGGCCACAAGCTTGCTTGTTTGTCTAAAACAATTAGGCCTCGTCTGAAAGGAGGGTCTTGACAAATAACTTCCAGCTGATTTTACTTTTCCAAATATTTGGGGGTTCAAATTAATGCTTGGTCAGGGTCTGAAGCCAGTCTAATCTCAGCCAATTGCTGCCTAATTATGTAAGGTGCTGCCAATTTTAGCTGTCTAACAAATCAGTACCAGTGTACATTACTTTAACATTGAAGCCTGATTGATTTTGGTCATTATTTGGGCTGATCTCATTTTCACACATGGAACTAATATTCAGTCCAGATGTTCATTTGCAATTGGGCACAGAGTACAACTGCTCATCTACACGCAACTCAGTTCTGGACTACAGCAATTTATACCCCCTCAGTATTATAAAGCTAAATACAATATGAAACCAATAAAACATTCTTGCTATATTGCTGTCATATCAGTGACTTGTACCATACTGTATAAAAGGAAAGGACTGCTGTAGGCAATTTAAGCCAAAGTAATACCTCAGCCTTCAAACAAACAATAAACCCAGCCCTCTTTTGTAACTAAATTGAATTTTCAATTTTAAATAAACATTTAAATTACACCTTAAACTTTGTGAATTACATAAATAACCACTTCTGGCTGTAGGTTGCATTTTATTATTAAGTCCACCTGTCTGTTTCATGCATTTAGCCTCATACTGCTAGTGTACCTAGAATAACACACTCCAGTATGTTTCTGAATAACACAAAGCAATTCAAATTACAACATTCCAAGTATATTACAATTCATAAATAACCACTTCTGGCTGTAGGTTGCATTTTATTATTAAGTCCACCTGTCTGTCTCATGCATTTATCCTCATACTGCTAGTGTACCTAGAATAACACACTCTAGTATGTTTCCGAATAACACAAAACAATTCAAATTACAACATTCCAAGTATATTCCCACCACATAAGGTAGCCATACCAAACAACTAAAACAATCTAAACATTTAAAAATAAGCAAAGTAATTTAGTGCAAAACAAATATGTATTCAGAATTAGAAAAAAAGAATGCCATGGAGCAAATGCCACATGATTGGGTCAGGGTTACTGATGCATGCATTATTGCCATGTACTTTTCATTTTTATATTGCTTTAATTTAATGTAGAAATAAAATGATATCTTCAGAGATGGGAAACACTGCTGTCCCTGGAGGAGAGCATTAAAAACAGATGTATCCTTCCCCACTGTTGTGCAAATCTATAGGCACATATATACTGTATCTGTAACCTTCACTGAAGTTGGCAGCCTGACTGACGTATTTTTTTACCATGAGTTAAAATGTAAGTTAAAGAAATATTTCAAAACAATGTTGCAAAGGAAAGTGATGAAAGCTTTATGTTCAACTGGTGCGGTGCATAGATAAAGAGTATTGATGCTTTACAATTCCCGTAATGCATTGCACAAGACTATGTACCTAGGACCCACATGGAGCCGTCTAGTTCTGTGGGATAAAGATGTTCAAATTCAGGGCATCATACCATTACTCCACCTTGGAAATTAAGAGGCATTTGGTACAGTACGACTTCCATGTATTTCTTGTATATTCCTGTACTGTATTTGACCTGTAATGTCTTGGTTTGGATTTTGAACCCCGTAACCTTTCGGATGCTAATAAGCCACACAATCTATCATTGCTAGGTATTTACTAGTTATGAAATGTTAGTGTGATATCTTTGGACCCCACAATTCCAAAAAAAATTGTGTTGTGTTTGTGCTAAGAGGAAGAGGACAAAATGAGGAAAAACATTGGTGCTACTAAAATAAATTAACATCACAACATTCTGTTTTGCAAATATTTACTCTTTCTTTGCAAGCATTTCCATTTCTTTAATATGAATTAAACTTCATTCATGTCAATATGTAAACATTGAGTATGTTGGTAGATGAATTGGGGACAACTGTAGTCATGTTGCTGAAATAAAAATTAACAAGCCATTCCTATAGCCTTAGAGTAGTAAACAGAAAAATACAGCAAGCAAAGTCAGATATTCAGTTTAACCTTTTGTATATGTTATTGAATTTCATCTTCAATGAATAAGACTTCTTCGCAGTTTATACAGTTATTAGTTATGCTTCTAAATGCACCGTGTAAATGTATCCATGCTAAATCTGTATAGTATCAAGAAACTGTTTTGACTTATTTTAAAACAAAAAGGCACAATTGAATTTACTATACTGATAAAGGGTAATATTCTTTTTCCTCCAACGATCTCATAGTAGGTAGCTTTTATGCAATAGTTTCCATTGCTTATAGAAAAAGATGAAAAAATGTTCTCTATTTTTTTCTTACAAAAAACTCAGATTAACCTTTGTATTCTATGTTTCATTGAGTACTGACAAGTCTAACATAAAAAAGAAAAACATTGGTATTATGAGAAAACAATACTTTTTGATCAGTTTTGTTATTTGTCATGTTTGCTTTTAGGTTATGTGGACAATGCCAGTGAACTGAGCGAATAATACAGTGAGCAGTCTGTGCTTTTGTTGTTGAAACATGAAAGTTAAGTTGGAACCTATATAAGTAGCTCTTAGACCAGCAGCAGTGAATGAGGTGGTAACCTATGACGATATGAGTTTCATCGAGAGGATATAGTTGAGTTTACAGGTAATGAAACTGGAAAATGAAAAAAAGCAGCCTGTAAGAGATGGAAATCCTAAAATAAGCCATAAGTCATAAGATGAGAGTCCTGCTGCCACTCAACCTGGTACTGTAGTTCCAAATAACAGGATGGGAGTGCAAGGGAATTGATATTGTCCAGCACATATCAGTCCAAATCCGAGTGATCATTGATGAAAATACAAGTTGTCTCAAACCATGGTGCTTCTCAGTAAGAATGGTAATAGCAAAATCCTGATGCAGACTGAACCAGAATAAAGAAGTCACTGGAGGCCAATATTCATCTATATAGATCAACCCCTGTAAGATCCCTTTCTATTCCTCTTTGGAGAAGGAAATGATTAACGATGAACAACAGTAATGCATTATATGGATTTAAGTACAGACTGATGCATTGTAACTACTGTTAAAAAATAAAATCAGATGTTCGTATTCACTAGAAATGACAAAAATACCTTGCACTTATTTACCGCTTCACCAGAAGTTGCACGACAGTTTCAAAAATGGCAAATGAAAAAGAGCTCCATGAGGCCATCTGGGTCAAAAATGCTTTTTCGTTTGCTTGTTCAGCTACAAAAAGGCACAAGTATTATTTTATGAAACCGTGTTTATGGCCACTGTTTACTGTGAAGAAACGGCAATGGCAAGGAATGAAAAAAAGGTTAAAAAAAATAAATAAATAAAATGCGGTGTCAACTTTCGATACTATTTATTTCAGGAATAAACAAAACAATGTTTAACTTGAACTGCTTTGGCATCCTTTGTTTTGTAGTTAATTCACTGGGGAAAAGTAAGTCCTACACAACATATTCTTTAGTCCTGGGATATTATATATATATATATATATATATATATATATATATATATATATATATATATATATATATATAAAAGGCACCATTAGTATGTAATCTTGGGTGCAATGTGAGGACATTTCCACTGTGCTGCTTCATGTAATATTTGAATCCTGGCAGTACCCAGCAGTTCAGGCTTCAATCATATTTCCAGTTTGATTTATTCCCACTGGTTTCCTTTTAAATATATCTAAAACAGAAGAAAAAAAACAACTGCTGATTAAATCTGCCTAACCACTTCAAAGTCAGGAAATCTGCCAATTAAGTCATACTGGGTGTACTGCTGATATGGGGTACTGATAAAAGTGTTTTCCTATAATATTTCACATAGCATTATATAGATTGTACTTGGCATATTATAGATGACCGTTTCCATTTTCTTTTATGTAAGCGCACTGTCTGGGAGATATTTAAAGGTAACAGTGATTAGTATACTTCCTTACTTCATAACTAAATTGCAGTACAATGTGAGATTCAAACTCGCAGGTTGGTGACTGATTTTCTTTAAGAAAAAGTATTTTACTAATTTGTAACTCCCATCACTCATTTTCTTATAATCCCTCAAAATCAAAATATCAGGTGGAACAAAGTAAAAGCTGATGGTTGAAAGACATTCCACTGAGAGGGAAGGAATGAAAACCATTGTCAATCATATTGACGTTAAGAACATCCAGCTTACAGCAAGAGTAGCTATATCTTGAAAGAAATCATTTTTTCTGTTATCATGCAACATGGCTGTGCTTTTAATTAATTGTAATGGCCAGACCACCACATTGCATATAAGGATAATTAATCAGGTATAACCCTCTTATTTCTGCTACTTTATGTTAGAAACAAGGTATTTAATGTGACTATGCAGAGTTGCAATGGTGATATCAACTGCGTTGCTTCTGAAAAACAAATTAACCCTTTGCGTATTACGAACATACCGGTACGTTCGGCAACTTTAAACTTGAACTAGAGTTGCGAGCAACTTTACGGCTTCCAAGCAGTTAGTGTGAAATTTAAGCACATTGGTTGTTATAGATGAAACGTTATCACAAATAATTTTGGACACAGCTGACTGTGTCAATTTTGGCCAAAATATTGGAATCACTGGTTAGATGATCAATGCTGAAATCTCATTGGCCCACAGCAGCCATGTTTTGTACTGTAGCAACTTCCCTTGAACAACCGTAAAAGATAATCATACTTACATCATTTATGCTCATTTTGGCTTCAATCAGAACTCTGCATGTTATATAACAACCATCTGCAGTCAATAAGAAATTATGGGAAGTTTTACACCAGCTTTAAATTTGACCTTTAGCAGAACTTAACCATACTATATAAAACTATTTATGCATTACACATTACACTACTTGCATTACCTATAGTGCTCATATAAACACACCAGTTTTGTAAAACAACAAAAGTCACATCTAATAAATTACAAACATACTTTTTTCTATACCTTGCTATATTTTTTCCATACCCTTGCAGACTTTTCCATGTTAGCAGCTGTCCCCAGTGGTGGGAATGTGTCATTTCAGGGTGAAAAATTGCAAAACTGGCAGGTCACCCATATTGAATGGCTCATGGCGGTCATGTTTGTTGATGTAGGAACTTTTCTTGATTAACTTTTTTAGAGGACAGTACAAAGATAACGTATACCCAAGATTCATGTCAATCAGCCAAAGGGCTCATGAGCAGTTGTTTAAATGTTTTACGCAAAATCCAACATAGCTGCCACACCATGTGACTGATCCATTTTTCCTTAAGTATAATCAATCGTGGACATGAGCGCACTATGTACAAAATTTTTCACAGCTGTACTATTTACCGTTCATGAGAAGAAGACTTTTGAATGTTGTCCAAAATTTTCATTAAATCCAAGATGGCTGCCACACCATATGACCAAAGGCCGCCATATTGACCACGACACAACATCCCATAGTCCTCTACATCCGTGTCAAATTTTGTGCATTTTGGTGCAGCCGATAAGAAGTTATACACAGTTTTATAGCTTGTTGCGTATGTTGATGATGTCATGCAGCGTGGACATGATTTTCACAGTAGCAACTTCCCTTGAACAAGCGTAACAGATGACCATACTGAGATGTTTTATTCCAATTTTTGTTTCAATCGGATAAGCGGTTTCAGAGAAGATGATGTTTGAATTTTGATGATTTTAAATTTTTATGCTAATTTTATGTCATTAATCAATGTGGTTGCCAAACCACAGAGCCAATCAGCTTCATATTAACAGTTAATCATGGACTATCCCTCAACATGTATAGTAATTTTCAGAACTCTGCAGTAAGCGGTTTCCAATACATAGGCGTTTTAACAAATTCCGCAAAATCCAGTATGGCTGCTGAACCATGTGACTTGCGCAAATTTGCTGAATATCACCGACTATCCTCCATAGGCATCTACAAGTGTACCGAATTTCGTGAGTTTTTGAGCATGTTTTGGCAGAAAAAATAATAATAATAATAACAATAATACTACTACTACTACGACTACTACTACTAATAATAATAATAATAATAATAATAATAATAATAATAATAATAATAATAATAATAATCCTAACAAAAACAATAGGCTTCCCCAGCCTACGGCTGGGAAGCCTAATTACTGAGCCTACAAAACTCCTGATAACAAGATATTGTAACACCAGGTTTCTGTAACCAGGTCTCTTACGCCCTCTGCCAGATATTGACTGAATTACATACAATAAACCATCACAAAAAAGTCAGCGATGTCTGTAAACTGGCGAAAATTGCTCAGTGAGAAAGAAGTATTAGAAATAATACTGAATTCAGGTTCCGATTTAAATTCAAATGCATACAATTCTTCCACTGAATCGGATGTCAGCGAGTGTGTCAGTGAAAACATAAGTGATGAATATTTACCATCAACATCAACTGACAGCGAAGAGGCAGCGCCAAGCTCTGTGCATTGCTCCATGCTTCAAGGAGTATCATACGCTGATACATTAGACACTCTCACTCCCTCCGCCCCCACTACCTGTTTACCCAGATATGATTTATTCGTCTCTCTCTCGCTCTCTCTCTCCCTCTAGTTCAGCCCTTTTTTTGTTAGAACGTGTTGTTGTGGTGGTTGTGCCACCCCATTATTTATTGTCAACATGTAATTTTTTAGTCAAAACCTTTCCCTATAACAAAATAAAAATATATATATTTGTTTTATTTATTTACTGTAAAAAATATTTGTCTGTATTTTGTCAGTATTCATTACATACATACAAGCATATAGCTTTCAGCTTGTTTGTACACTGTACTCAGAATAATCATCAAGCGCATGCAGAAGACAGAAAAAAAAAACTCACTCTCGTAGGACCAGCAGGGCATTTTAGACTACTCACTACTCAAAGGGTAAACAATAAGTGAGACAGAATTTTAAAATGCACGATAGGAAAACAAGGCTAGTATTATATTGTTGTTTGTCTTAGTATAGTACATTGAAACCTTGGCAAGGTGCATTGAAAGTGAAATAGAGATCTGTTACCAGTTAGCATCTCAAATAAGACTTTAAGAATGCACTGTGTACATTAAAGTGAGTTTGACACAAACACTGTCAGATTTCTTTGACATGTATACATTTGCAATATACTGAATCAATGGGGTTTTTTTTGTTTGTTTTTTTACATTCTTTTTTTTCCAAAACTGAATCTTAAAACACACTGGTCAGGCATTCCAGAGGAAACTTCAGCACTCAGCAAATTATTATTTTTTTCTTCAAAATTAACAACACACCTATGAATTTCCATCCAGTGTGTTTCTTCATGATTTCATGTAAAATCAGCATACTTGAGTTGCGCAATGGAAACAGACATTTTACCAGCAGACTGTTTGAAATTATATGGAGGAAAAATTAACTACACACCCATGGTTTTTCATTTTTAGTGTTAATTATTTTGTGTAACTGGTTTCTATCAGTATTTTCCAAATCACATGGGAATTTTACTTTAGGGACTCAAAAGTTGTTTGATACAATTTATTTAACCTTAGTGTAAAACCCTTTGATAAATCCCAATATATATATATATATATATATATATATATATATATATATATATATATATATATATATATGCATTATTCTGGTAGATGTATTGGTACATTACTGTATTGATCTGTATTGGTACATTCCAAAGCATTAGCAACATTTTATTGTCATTACTCGGTACAATAGTTATGTAATAGATATATTATTTTGACCAGGTTTTCAGTCTTAGAAGGTTCTGGAAAAAAAAGTAAAACTGTAGAACATATATTAGTTTATGTGACTGAACATTTACTAGAAGTTCTAGAATCTTACTAAAGTTTAATATATAAAATTAGCCCTGCCATTAGTGATACGAGCTAGTGGAGGTTCAACCTGTAGAGTCCAAAATGACAGTGAAAGTCAGTGGAGCAGAAGGAGTCAGAGCAGCGCTGTTGCAGTCCTATACACATCTGTGAAGACGAGGAATTGCAAGTACACTTAGGTTCAAAGACAAATAAGTCTATTTTTGTTTAAGCTATTTTACCGTTTCAGAATCAGCCCTGCATAAAAACTATTGACATTTACTTCAGTCATCAAATTAAAAAAAAAAAAAATGGTTCAGTCCTTCATGAAACAAATTTTAGATGTGACAGATGTATCAATTTGTAATGATGGTCCCTATAAAGCCTGTTTTTTAAAGGTCAGCTATTTTGAGACATGGATGAAAAGGTAATTATCAACACATGTGTCTCCCAAAGAACAGCACAAAGAGAACAATTTAATTTGTATACAGAACTGCACAAAGAATCCTCAAAGGAAAGGAAGCAACTAGAAAAGTGTACAGATTTCAAAAGTAATTCAATACATTGCTGACTTGTCTACATACAGGATAGCTTATCAAAATGTCTGTCACTAAATATCACTAGAAGCTACATCTGGAAATGTAAACTATAGCAATTGTAATGAATTTAATTTCTGATCAGCCAAAACCAGACGTTTTGTTTACTGCAAGCTCATTTGGTAAGATCCATTCATATTGGACTCACATTTATTCTTACTTTGAAACATAAGACTATACTGAAATGAACTGGGTGTTTAGAGTAAGCTCTTTAATGATATTCTGTCTGCACACTTGAAACAGGGCCAGGGTGAGGTGGCTGTGATACAGTAATAATAATACATGCAAATAAATAGAAATGTTATTCTCAATAACCATGACAAATTCATATACAGCCTGAAGTCGAGCTGTCCAGTGGCCACCACTTGTCAAAAAAAGTTAAGATTTTCTGCTCTTTGGCTTGATTCCCCCACCCCCACACTCTGCTGCCCTGCTTGTTTTTATCTGAAATGATGATCTTATTTCACTTTTTTTTTTTTTTTTTAATAACAGAAACTTTTTTTGCAAACAAAAAGCATCCCATAACAAACCAAAAAGTCACAGTATGCAATAAGGCAGCCATCTTAGATCACAGGTTAAATTGAAGGGTACAATTAAAATTTAGCATGAGGAGTTCCCTTAATACTAAAGATATGCAGACTTCATACCAAATGGTTTATATTAGTAGCAGCTGAATAAGAGGCAGTTGCACATTGGCAAGTACATGCAAGGAGATTTTTTGTTGTTGTTTTTTGCCACTTTTCTATTGACCACAGAGTGTTTATATATTTATTTTAAAAATCTATTAAATTGCAATAACGTCTATCTAAATGAATGGCACAAAACCTTTTATGGGCTTGCTGGCTCACCGCACTGGGACCAAATACTAAAAACACAGACAACAATCAAGATGTTTTTGTCACAGTGGGTAACCTGCTGCCCACATCTGTCCCACTGGGCTTGTGCTTAAATTGAAACCTAACAGCATATTAAAGTCATGTAGGCAGAACATAGCAGGCCTAGACTGTGACTAGTTTTCCTTTCAGCATTTCACACAGGATAAGATATACAGGTACTGAAATTTTGACAAATATTTTAAATATACAGCAGGTTAAGTGTATGCCAGTATGTTCACATTGTTTTAGAACTGGAACAAGTAACTACACTTGTATATGTTTTTCAGACAGAAGTTTTTAGGCAAATCTGTCTGAACCAGACACAATGGGCTAGATTCTCAAAGCTCTTTACTCCAAATAGTTATTATATTTGCTCTTGAAAGGAAAAAAAAAGTCTAATTAAAATTCTAAAATTAATAAGAAACAATCTGGTAAGTCCCTAAATTAAATGTTTGAGTTATTTAATTCTGGATTGGTAACTTGATTTGGGTGCGTTTTTCTTAAAAAGTTGTCCTATTGATGATGTTGAAGAGCTAAGAGAATCTAGCCCAACTTACTATATCCATACAACACAAGATTTAGATAAAAACTCCCTATTCACAAAGAGTTTTGTAAACAGTGTTTGTAAATGTCAGCTGAGGTTAGAGTATAAGTGTGTGTTGAAAAAAAAAATTACATACTTGAAGTCTTTAAATAAGGCAGGTCTTAACATTTTGTAAATATGACACACTATTTCCAACTGTAATGGACAGTTTGGAGACATTAATTACAATACCTATCCCATCAATGATCACAGAACCCTTTAACCCTTGATGGAAGATGGGATCTGCATTGGTCTCTAAGGGAAATATGTACATCTGTTCCTCTTTGCCAACATAACTCCTATCAATAAACAAAGCACAACAGAGTACTGTCAATAATACAGCCCTCAAAAGTGCGACATATACAATACATATGTCATATTATAAACCGATTGAATAATCCAAAACTGAACTGAGACAGTTATCAAAATTATTTAGTTTTCATAGTACAACCTGGTATTGACATTGAAAACGATACTAGCTTCTTTCCAACTCTTTGTTTCAAATGCTCAGCACTAAATGTCATACAATATGTGCCAAAAACCAGCCTTATTTAACATAATAGGGACATTTTTGTTCTCCAGCTCATCAGCTAATTTCCAATACATCTAAAGCATCTGGGTCAATTTAATCAACTGTGATCTTGAGCTTTTCCACCAATAGATCTGCAGAAAAAGCTTGTAATTTACCAACTAACTGGGCAAGTTATAACTATTGGTTTCCATAACGGTTAATAAAAACAGTCTTGAGTAAGAAGAAAGCTCCTGGGATTGAAAGAGGCCTGTTGTGTGTTTATTATTTCAGATGCTGTGTATTTGCACTATATGCCAACAACTTTTTAAATAGAAGGGGTCATTTGGGACCAGGTCTAACAACCTGCAGGGTCAGATCCAGCAACTGGGGCTGCAGGATCGAGAACAATCTGGCAGCATTTCCAACACTGAAATGAATCAACTACAAATAACCCTCTTGGACTAAAGGGCTAAAAGGTTATCATTGTATTATGCCTTGCCAGCTGCTTGCTAGTTTATAATTGGGATAAAGAAACATGTCAATGAAAAACTGTTTCCATCAACTGGCAGGTAAATGTGCAATCTACATGATCATGGATAGTAGTTTATGTTCTAATAAGACGACCAGAAACATGCCCAATCTTAATATACATCATGGTTGACAGACATTTCCCATTATTGCACAGGTAGCAATCACCTATTACATTGGGTATTTCTCCTGAGTTTTGTACGTTGTCAAGCAGGAATCCCTTGTCAGTTTTACTCCCAAAGTGGTATAATGCATGTGTCAAAATACAGCAGTTTATATGTAAATAGTGAGACTTTTGTTGGAATTAATGCTAGTAGACTTATTGATGTTGGTGGCAGTCGGTGCAGTGGAAACGTTCTGTACGAAAGGTTTTTCAAATTGTAAAGACAACTAAAAAAATATAGCAAATCACCAAAAAAGCAGTTCAGTAGCTGTGAATTTGTTTCCCATATATATATATATATATATATATATATATATATATATATATATATATATATATATATATATTGTTGTAAAGGCAAAAGTGGGGGAGAGGTGTTGACTCAAGACAGGGGTGAAATAACAAGCAATATTACTGTAATATTTACTTACACAGATTACGTTTAGAATTAGGCATGTTTAAAATTCAAGTCACAGCACAACGTTACGTTAAAGAATCAAGAAGTGCAGTTACAGCTCCTCGGCAGAAATATTTCGATCTTAAAGAAAACTAGAAAGCAGCAGCAGAGCTCAGCCTGGATTCTGTGCTGCATCGAGTGACACAAACGTGTTACTTTTATTTTTACAGTTTTGTATGTACATATACCTGTTTACACACAAGTTTATTTTGAAATGTTTATTTCATTATAGTTTTTCATTTTTTTAAGTAGTGCTTTATATGTGGTAAGTTAGAAAATAACCCCTTTTATGTTTAATTGTTAATTTAAATACAGCGTTTCGCTGTGCAGATGTTTGATGTGGTGTGCTTGAATAAAACTTCTGAGTTGTATCCGATAGTTTGTCTTTCATTTTAATATTGATGTTGTTTAAAATGTAACCGTCATAATGACTGCCGGCGGTGGTTCTAGTGTTAAATGGTGAAATACAAAGTAAAGGGTTTGCCTGAAAAAAGGGTGCTGCGTAAGTCCACTGTAATGTCATTTTAAATGTTCATAAAACACACATTGACCTTTAAAGCTGGAGTCTATTGTAAAAAAAATGGATTGTAGCTTAACAGGAAAGCATAATCAATGGGACTCAGAGTCTGTGTTGTCGGATCCAAAACAAAAAGTGCTTACAATGTATTCAATCAATGCACAGAGCAACTACTGTAATGCACAGCTTGTTCTACTCACTTGAAGTGCAAGATCTGAAATCCCAGGCATTATTTGCACATGTTTTTTTTTGTGCATGGTTATTAGAAACGGTGAACAACTGACCATTCAGCTAAAAGTGGGGGTGGGACAACAGTTCAAACATGGGCGTTGACTCGGCAGAATCCAGTACATATATATATATGACACACACACACACACACACACACACACACACATTATCAGCAGCTGCAAAGGCACAAAAATAAACATCTGGGTTCAAAACAGGGTATAGACAGTCCAAAACAACACACATGGTTGCAGCAGAAACACTGTGGACACCACAGGCCTTATCCTCTAAATTTGTGTTTAATTGATTTGTTTAGTTGTAATTGCTTTATGTGCACATTCATTTTAGTAATTTATCATCAGTAGTCCGTGGATAAGGGTGGATATTATAAAAAGGGTTTTATTCTCGGTCGATCTGGCGCTTCATTGGTGCACTGTATGTGTTCATGCCTGTAGTAGGCGTGGTATGGTATCAATTCTACGGCGGGGTAATAACGTTAATGACAAGCGTTTTTTTCTGAGTTTGTTCTATATTTAAAATGGCATCTCTAAATAAAGGAAGCCACGAGAAACCGGACTAGAAAACTGTATGTATGTAAATAATTATGACAAACAAAATTGCCGTACCACAAAAACACAAGTTCAGTACTTCAGTACTTGAAATGAAAACATTGTGGATGGAGCTACTGATGGCAATAAAAAGCAAACATTTGCTATAGATTTGGCCGAACAGGGCGTGATCACGTTATCCCCTATGAGGACAGTGCGTGTGAATCGTGAATGCAGCAGTTTTGAAATCGATGTAAGATTTCAAACAGCGAGGCTGGAAAAACGTAATGAAAATCGTGCTGCAGCTGTTCATACAAAACTTTCAAAGACATAAAGTTGCAATTACCACAGATTCGTGGACCCCATTTCCCAATCTTCCACAAGGTAATGTTGCTGCATGACAACAAGTGACTTTTAGTACCTTTTGTTACATTTGTTACTGGTAGGGATGCACCAAATCCAGGATTCGGTTTTGGATTTGGCAGGGTTCGGATTCGGCCGAATACTTAGGATTCGGTGAATCCTATATCCGCCCAGACGCACATCCAATGTGTGCAGTTCTTTAAATAAAAGACACAAATCCGGTATTGAATGTAACTGATGTATTTAATAACAAGAACACGTTTGATGAACTCTGTCGCAGCTCTCGACTCCCTAAATTGCTAGTGGCGCACGCACTAAACACACGCAGCTGCTGAATGCAAACATACCCCGGTATGCAACAGCACATTCACATCACACTTTTCATGGAGTAAAGTTATGCAGTAAATCTGTAATATATAGTAACGGCAAACTGTTGTAGACATTTGTGCTTTGTTGCTTTGTCTGTCAAATGTATTCTAGAGATCATACTGAGATGAGAAAAAAAAAAATTAAAAATCGGTGCACAGAAATATATATTTTTTGTAACTTTAGAACTGTCAGATGTGCAAGGCGTTGATGAACAATATGCTTTGTAAATTACATTTTAGGTTATTGCAATGTGTCAGTACAAGTTGAACCATTTGGGAACTGCTGTGTTTTATTAAAATACATTTTTAAACTACTTCATAGCCTATTTGATGTGTGTTACACACACGGTGCATTTAAATCAACGTGGGTTTTATTTTGCAAGGAGATCATTCAGGTCACTCACTCATCACGGTAAGTTTTTCCTCATAGGCTCCAGAATCTCCAGAAAACATTTCACATTGACACATTCCTACATTGTAACGCTTTGTAAACAAAATAAATGATACCTACACGTAGAAACTGTGGTGGATTTGGTTGTATGTCGAGGAGGTAAGGCTGACTAAGGTTTCTAAGGTTCTTGAATGGCGGTACTGTTGCTTATGAGCAACTACCAGCTTTATTAGTTGCGAACAAACCAACATAATCAGAATGAGCTTAACCCAGCCAACTCCACTGCAGCATGCTAAACTACTTGGGTTGTATTTATTTACAGTTTGAAAAGAGCACCTAATCCAACAGTCTAAAATCCTAAGCAAAGGAATCAATCACACCTTCCCTTCAAACTTGATTCTCTAAATGCAGCATAATACAAGTTAATGAAGAGTCTAGCATTTCAGCTCCAATTGTAAAGCAAATTTATTACATAAGGGGATATGTTTAGTGTAGTACTTTTTTTATAGTGGTTTACTTCCTTTCCATGCTGAAAGTGACTCACAATAGACAGTCACAGGCTGGATCCCAGTGGACAAGACCTTACATTACATAGTCAGTCGTAAACTAAGCCTTCATTCATCAGGTTTGAAAAGAGCCAGAGCTCCACATCTCACATAATGCTGTTTTACAGTATGTGCCTTCTGACAGATAACATACTGGGAATTGTTGCATCATTCTGGTTCATTTTTGTTTCTCAATTACCTGATGCTTCTTTTATCACAGAAACATATTGCTATTTTCCCCACACACAGTAGGGTTAGCCTTGAATGTCATTTCACCCCCCCCATGATAACCCTAACCTCCTTGTACTGCAGATTCCTTTATTTTTCTGTGAACTGTTTAGCGCTGCTTTTTATGTACATTTCGATTAGACTGTTCCATTTCTGGTGTTCTGACTTCTGTCTTTTTAAATACAATATACAAACATCAAAAATATATGTTTGCGTGTCTATAAAAAAGTAGAAAAAAAGTAAAAATAATAATTTTTTAAATTGTATTTTATTATGCTTTTCACAACATCACTGTGGATTAGTCTTTAATCCTGTTAATGTTTTGTTTTTTTTGTTAAGGTGGAATTTTAAGCGTTGAGTTGTTAAAGATCAATGCTCTCTATAAAAATCATGAACACCATCAAAAATCACAGAATCCATAACACCCGTGATTTAATCCCAGCCTTACTTGTAAGGTTACTACAGTATTATATTTTCTTCTAATTACCTGCTCTTCTGAAAATAAAATGATTTTGTTCTTGGAAATCAAATTAACAGTTAAAACGAAATTATATATTTTATTATGCTTCGTTTTCAGCCAGTTGTGATAACAAAATAACACACACACACACACACACACACAGACTTGTAGGGAATATTAAAACACTAAAGATGCAAAATGTGACGGAGAACAACTCCCTAAACTTACCAGTTATTTTATTTAATACAGTTAAAAAACGACACAACCACAAAAGCTAAGTTGCCTAAGGTAAGGGAGCAGGCTTTCACTCAATTAAAGTGGTACCTTTTCATCTTGGTTTACTTTGCTTCAGGACTTTGTAGTAGGGTGAGGTGAACTGTTCTGCAGATACTCCCTTCTGTTACCAGCCTTGTTATCTTTGAAGTCTTAAAAATCTGGATCTAAGCCAAACTAGATTACTCTTTATTGCCATCCCATTTAGCCCTTTCTTTTAAACACACCCATTTGCATTGTTACCCATTGTTTTCCTTGCCCTGTTTTCCCTCACCACATCAACTCCCCACAGCACCTCTACAAAACTTACACCCAGGAGCCCGATGGAGGAAGTAGGCGAGCTACAGGCAAAAGGCCAGCCCGGTCAGTGACTGCTTGAGCTCACCAGGTGCACGGCCAATGGTGCTGCTGTATTGTTGTTGACTTTGCACAGCTGGGACGCATATCTGTTTTCCCTTGACTGTATGACATGCTGAGCCACTCGGGAAGATATTTATATAATTCTCTACCCAGTTTCAACATTGATGAATTAGAAAATGGCTTACAGAATTGAAAAAAAAACAAGTTTAAGTTTTGGCAGGTGTGGTAGGGCGAGGAGCCCTGCACTTGAAAAGGGGGCAGGGCAAAGCCCTGCCATAAATGTATTTGTTTAGTTTAGTTTTGTTATTTAAAAACAAAGGTATTTGTTTATTTATTTTAGACTGGGGTACCCCTCCGCCCCTGTGCAGTTTATTATTTTGTGTTTGTATTATGATGTATTTATTTGTATATAATGACGGCGAAAGCAATGGGTTTTGTTATTGTTTTGTTTCTGGCAGAGGCGAGATTAGGCAGCTTGTCCTTTGCCAGGGTATAATTAAAAACCTTGTGTAGAAGCTGGCCATCTCCTGAATTAATTAAGTGATTAATTTGTTGCTAATCGGGAGATGGTCACCTGCATAAAAGCCTGCAGCTCTCTGCACTCGGGGTGGGAGTACAGAGGAGGAGAGAGAGAGAGAGAGAGAGAGAGAGAGAGAAAACGAGAATGAATAGTGAGTTTAAACAAAACCTATAGGAACAGTGAAGGTGATTGTCCTGCCTGACCTGTAGTCAGTTTGTGTGCAAGATTTTTTTTTGTTTGCCTTTTTCTTTTTCGCTCTGTAAGCAGTGAGTTTTGTGTTTAAATATTTATTTTATTTTTTGTTTTAAAATAAATGCCGCTGCAGCACCTTTGTACTGCAGTTACCTTGCCTTTGTTATTCTTCCTGCATCTGGCCTGACATCATCACATGGCTACACTGTCACCGCAGGGTAACTTCTCTAAATCCACAATTCTATAAGGAGTTTAAATTATCTGCTTCCTGGATTTTTTTACATTGTATAACAAATACCATTAAATCACTACAAATTCTCATGCAGCATTTCCACTTGCTTTATTTTGGTCTCCTGGGAGACAGGCAGCCCAGCTTCATGGGATAAATCCTCTTCAAATTCATTAAAAAAAATACTATTGTAATAATGACATATTTATAATAGTAGTTTTTAATAATTACATTCCTCTAATCATTTTGTGGTGAATTAATATTGCCCCAAACACAAAACTATTTCAGGCATTTTTATTATTAAATATGAAACACAAAGCTTTAACACAGGGTTTCAAAACAACAAAGGAACTACTATATTAATATATTTTTTAATATCAGCAGCTTTTCTTACAGCTCCTAATCCAGTTCAAGAAATATTACAAATTATTAATTTTAAAGCTAAACTGAAGGAAAATATGTCTGTGCATTTTGTTAAAATACTGTTCTCTGTTTGTAACCCAAGGGCTAAATTTAGCACTTAAATATGTCTGTCTTTGACCCTATAGTACACAGTGCTTTACTGGGCAGTAAACCCTTTAAGTCACATGTGCAGACTACAAATATTAAGAGATGCCTGGCTTTAAAATACAAATAAAAGCGATTGTATGCCACTGGTATACTAAAATTTTAAAGGAAAGGTTCCACTGTAAGTATACAACATACCCACCTGCACTGACAAATATACATATTTTACTATACATATCCCTTACCACCTGCACCTATGTATGTATGGGTAGTTTTGCATACAGGTGCCTCCACAATATCGTGCAGATGACCAATCCAACTTGTGTCATCGAATTCAGCCTCCTTATAAATCTAGCCAGTGTCAAGGCTTGGATCAGAATTTGTCACAAGTTTCTAGCAGCACAGAACCAACATAAGTATCTATGTGGCCTTCTCTTTGGAGCAGCCTATAGTCCTAACTGCTGTTGATTCATAGGTTGTCAAAAACCATAATCCTATGTTGCTACTTGGAAGCATCAGCAGTGATCAAGAAGCAGAAAAGGGATAAACAGCAACGCTAACCAAAAATGAATGCCTGTCAACATGACTAAGACTTACAAGCACCACCGTGGCGTGACCTTTTACTAAGAATAATGTCACTGAACATATCTCACTGCTATGTTGCAGATGATGGTTATAAGACATTCATATAGTCGATGTGAAAAAATCGTCATTAAGGAATATGCAAATGAGGGTCATGGTGAATACAAAATGGGGAATGTGTCAGAAATCCAATATACATTGGTGATCAAAATACAACAGCATGAAGCGCTGAAGGGGAAAAGTGTAGAAATCGATTCTGAAAATTGAGTGTTAGCTCTGAAAGTAAAAATAAAAAAAAGATGTTTGTATTTAAAGATAAATATTGGTGGATTTAATGTTAACCATCAACGCATTCTACCAATGCTTTTCCTTATAAGTACCTAGATACCCTCATAACCTCAATAACTTGTTTGGTTGTACATAGCACAGACAGAAATCTCCATTGCATAACAGTCACTTGCTATATATAGGGATGTGGGGAATAGTAATATACCATGCCCTAAACCACAAAAATAGGCATACAGTATAACCCGTTATTTCCTGTTAATATTGCAACAATGTTGCAACTTTAGAACAGGATTTAAGAACACATTTTTAAAAAAAATTCAGAGAGTCTTTAATGTCCTTTGAAAAAGGTATTACTTGTACTGCTGTATTACTACCACACTATTACTTGTACTGCTGCATTAGTACCACACTATTACTTGTACTGCTGTATTACTACCACACTATTACTTGTACTGCTGTACCACACTATTACTTGTACTGATGTACCACACTATTACTTGTACTGCTGCATTACTACCACACTATTACTTGTACTGTTGCATTACTACCACACTATTACTTGTAAAAGACAATGATGGGTAAAATAAGTATCAGGTTAAGTATTGTGGTATTTCTAAGAACAACTCCATCTACTCTTGGAGGATAATCGGATAAGCAGTAATTTCGTAGTACGTTTTGATTAGCGATACCCCGATACAGGGTGCGATTTATAAAATCTCCAGTGGGGGGATAAAAATGCACAAACTACAACACCGTAGGCAAGTCTATAGTAAAGCAGATACGTCATGTTGATACATCACTCATGTGCCAGCATGCAAATGCAGTTATTGTCGGTTAAACCTTTATTATTATTATTCTCGATAACTAAAAGGCAATAACAACTCATGGTTATAATGAATCAAAAACTAAATATATATATTTTTAGGGGCGCACTGATAAATTGGTAGCCTATCGGCATGGCACTGATATAAGGAAAAAAAAAACACAATCAGCGATCGGTAGTTTTTGTTATTTTAGCCGAAAACGTACACCGATATTCATGCTTGAATTTCTTTCAGCACAGAATTGAATGTTTGGTCAGGCCCACTTACTATACTAATGACATCAAAAGAGCGGTGTTTGGATTATTATTATTTATTTTTTTATATCTGAAGACAATATGATAGGCAAGTTGTGTGCAGCAGAATAGACTTGATGCTACATTAAATCCAACGATGACGCAACACTCTCTGCATCAAAACAGCAAAACAAGTCCTCTTAGTTAGCGCAGACTGCCTTGTCGTTATATTATTATTATTATTATTATTGTTATTATTATAATTATTATTATGAATTAAACAATGCATTTTGAAATGGCCTTTTGTAATTTGTGTTTATCTTGCTTAATCTGCATTGGTTGTGGGTGTATTCGGCAGCATTTTGAAACAGAAATTGATTACTGTGCCGTCTTTTGTTAAGTAACAAATTCAAGTTTGAATGAATTTTGCAACCGGAAATTTAATATTTTTATGACATTTTATTTTTTTGATTAAGTGAACAATTTAAGTTGTGCTGCATTTTTAAGCATTGTGACAGGATAGCCAAGTGACGATGACATTCCCAGACCAGAAAGTTGACAGAAACACACAGGCAGGCTGAAGACGTGGGCTTACCCCTTTTGGGCTGTGGATGCTCCGGCTCCCCCCTCTTGGGCTGTGGATGCTCGGGCCACCCCCCTCCCCGGGCACTGGACGCTCGGGCCCCCCCCTTCCAGGCCCTGGACGTTCGAGCTCCTCCCATTTGGGCGTTGGATGTGCAGGCTCCTCCCACTTGGGCGTTGGACGTGCAGGCTCCTCCCACTTGGGCGTTGGACGTGCAGGCTCCTCCCATTTGGGCGTTGGACGCGCAGGCTCCTCCCACTTGGGCATTGGACACGCAGGCTCCTCCCACTTGGGCGTTGGACGCTCAGGATCCTCATCCTCCAGGTCCGGGTCTGTGTCCCAGTCGGCCTCCAGGCAGCTCTTGAAGTCCAAGAGGATATCCAGGTGGCTGTCCCCCAGCAGATGTCTCCCCTCCATTCTTAGCCACTGGGGGGTGCTGGGGTCCCTCAGTCAGCCCTCATACCTCTCCATTCCTCTGGAGAGGTGGCCCTTCCTTTCCCCTCTGGACAGGATCTTCTCTTCAGTAGTGCCTCAGCTCTGTGACATGCAAACACCACAAACTCCATCCTCTTCATTTACAGAACAAAATGCTTTCTTTAAAAAAAAATAAGAATGTGTACCCGTAGTAGCTGTTCTGGCCTGGGTCCGTGGAAGCTCTATATCCCGCCACGTGTGACAGGACAGCCAAGTGATGATGACGTTCCCAGACCAGAAAGCTGACAGAGACACACAGGCAGGTACTACGGGTGTTAATGAGGGTAACACAATTGTGTTAAGTTTGTAATTAAATGACAGCATATGTGATTTTGACAGAATCTGTACTTAAACACAAGCTGAAGCATGGCTTGAGCTATTTGGAATTGTGAAACAAACATGGCATTATGCCTTCTACAGTTTAGAATGCTTGAGGAAAGAAGGAGAAGGAGGAGATCCCCTGCAACTGAAGCATATAGGACCAGAGTGACTTTTCAGATGAACATGTCTTACAGAGATACCGGCTTGATAAACAGCCCATAGCAGATCTGCGTTCAGAGTTAAAGGACAATCTACAAAGTGTGTTTGCCAGGAGCTGTGTCATACCAGTGCAAGGTTACTACTGCCTTAACATTTTACGCAACCGTCTCATTCCAAATACTAACTGGGGATGTTTCTGGTATCTGCCAGTCTTCAATGTGGTTAAGAGGGCAAATAATTACATAGTTTTTCTGTCCCCTGTGCAGCAACAAAAAGCAAAACATGACCTTCTATCATTTTCGAATGTACTTAGAGCTATTGATTGTACACGTTTGCATTTGTGCATCTTCAGAGAATGAAGATATTTTCAGAAAACAGGTTTTTCACTAAATGAACATGGAGGTTGTCTATGATGCAAAGTGTTTAATAACTAATGTGGTTGCAAAATATCATGTTACCGACTCCTCCGATCAGATGTGGATTAATAGTTACGACATCCGTTCTTCAGAACTGGTTAATTGTATGTTTGTGGGAGGCCCCCTCCAGTGTGCTTCACAGTTTTGTTTTGTTTTTCTGATGTGCGAAATATTTCTTAAAGCCTTCGACACAGCATTAACTTTATTAATTATTGTTTGTCATGCCTCCTTTTTTTCTGCTTTACAATGTTTTGTTAGGGCATTTTCCAAATAAAGCCGATTCATTCTGTATTACTTCTTATTTCCTCTGTGAAATTTGCTTTTCTTCTTTTAGGGCAACCCGTTTGAAACATTTCGATCAGAAAACTGCAAAGCAGCAGGCTGCAACAGCTCAACCTGGATTCAATGCTACAGAGTGACACACGCAGAGAAAACATGTTACTTTCATTTTAAATTACAAGGTACATTTGTTTTTACAGTTTTGTATGTACATATACCTGTTTACACACTAGTTTCTTTTGAAATGTTTATTTTATTATAGTTTTTAATTTTTGGAAGTAATGCTTTACAGTGAAAAATAAACCCTTTTATGTTTAATTGTTCATTTAAATACGGTGTTTCGGCTGTGCAGATGTTTGATATGACGTGCTTGAAGAAAACCTTTGAGTTGTATCCGATGGTTTGTCTTTCGTTTTAATATTGAGTAAAAACGCAGCGGAACATCGGTTGCGGACGCATGTATATTCTTTCCAGTTGTTAAAAACTCAAGTCCTTTGTATTTCTTTTTTAATAAGTGTTCTAATTTGAATGCAAGTTGTGCCTTTTTGTTTAACTATTAAGCACAACAGTGTTTTTAGTTATTGGTCTTGTGTTAAAAAAAAAAAAGTTTGTTCTTTATTTTGAAAAATAAAACGTCAATGCAATGTATCGTTGATAAATGCCTATATGATAATTAAATACGAAATTAGGGTGCCGGTTGCACCACTAGCATTCATTCAAACCTGTAATTTAAAAGGTGTAGACACATTTTTCCATCATAGGTGTAACTAATACAAATTACTTGTTTGCTGTCCTACAATTGTTTAAAAAAATCTACTATCAATTTCTGGTTGCTTCTCTTCATTTTTCTGACTTTACTGTTTTTAAAAGATTCAATGCTGGTCTATTTTTTCAGCAAGGATTATTGTGTCTCTCTAAGCACTTTCAAGAACTTGAAAAAAAAGAGCGATTTGAGCATAGCAATGTCTACAATGTCAATGTAATGACATTTTTCAAATGTGTGTTCTGTTGAGGCTTGTTGACTGACTCCCCTTAAAAACAGTGTATTCGCTGGTTACCAGTGTCTGTATGGTCGAAAGTGTTTATAGCAACCTAATTAGATGCAGTAGCTAGAAAACGATCCATAGAGACGCTGAGAACCAGCGAGGCAGTAAGTGTATTTGGGCATGAATATCACCTGTAGAAATGAACATTTGCAACAGAAAGACATTGTAAGTGCAAAATCTATTTTCTTTGCCAGGGACAAATATGGCATTTTCTTCACCTTGTCTCCCGTTTCTAATATACTGTACTACAAACTTGAATGTACATCTACCAAATATACAAGATAAACAGATTCATACATATATACAGATTCTGAAGCACTCTATTACAATTCACAATTTAAAAAAAAACAAAAAAAAAACTGTTCACTGTTTCCTTGTGGCCGGGAATATGCCTCCTCAATATCTGTCCACCAACATTGCACCCCCGCTAAAAATACCAAATCAACATACATATTTGTGTTCTGGCTGAAGGGATTATGTCCATACTACTGCCATTCAGCAATTACATAGAACAGCAGGTGACAACAAATTGTGGCACAGGGGATTTTTATCAGTCATAATAATCACTGAGAGTCCCGACTTACTATTTAGTTGGAAAAAAATGTAACATAATAAAAAAAATATTTGCTTAACAGTGTGGATGCTAGTTATATAAACATGGTTACAATCTCATAATTGAGGGAACATTCTCTTAATAAGAAAAAACAGAATCCTGAATTTTGGCGAGATAAGGCAAAGCCTAGGTGTTCCTTTTTTGTTTAAGGTTTGTATGTTAGTAAAATTAATAATTTTAACTTCTGATTGTAAGATGTGTTTGCTTTGTTGTAACCTTGCTTCCATCTTGGTAACAGTAGCTGACTCAAACAAATGGGACAAGCTTTTTCCTGTACACAAATCTCTGGACAGTCAGCTTTTGAAGTTCATTCAGCCCTGCCTTGTTTTTTTGTAAGGCCATGACTCATAATGTTGAATCTTACTAGTCAGTGACAAATGTTAGAAACCTCAGAATCTGTGCTTCTTTAAGGTTTTAATGTAAAATCCACCTACACCCATAACTTACTGAGATTACATACTGCCACACCCTAGATAATGACCCTAGATAATGAATCCACCCACTGTACTACACCCTGTCTATTTAGAAATGTCCCTGGGAGTTTATTAAAAAGGTATCATGCTATATTCCAATCTCATGACACACACTGTTGTATTAGGAGGATGGCAGAGAACATCTGAAAGAAGATATACCACTGTTGCTTTTCTGAACAAGCTACAGATTTTATATTATGTTCTGAGAGTGCCCAAAAAATATTAAACAAATCGCTGTAAAGTCTTCTAAAACAATCCTGATGTACCAAATGCCAACAAGGTTTAGTCGTCACCAACCTGCCTAGGTTCTGAGACACCCCAACTCTAACTGGCTTCAGGGCACAAGTGGTTCTTAGGGCTTCTGATACGGTCAGGTCAATGGTATAGTTTATCCCTGGACCCCAAAACTTATTATTATTATTATTTGTTTATTTAGCAGATGCCTTTATCCAAGGCGACTTACAGAGACTAGGGTGTGTGAACTATGCATCAGCTGCAGAGTCACTTACAATTACGTCTCACCCGAAAGACGGAGCACAAGGAGGTTAAGTGACTTGCTCAGGGTCACACAATGAGTCAGTGGCTGAGGTGGGATTTGAACCGGGGACCTCCTGGTTACAAGCCCATTTCTTTAACCACTGGCTTTGTTTCCCACCAAACTACTATTGTCAGTCATTACAGAAGCAAACAAAAAAAAAAAAACTACACGCAAACTTCAAATCATCTCTGCGAATCTTTCTGGTTCATGTTCAAATTAAGGAACTTCATTCATTTGTTTTGTTGTTATTTAAATAGTTTATTTTAGTACATCCAGTATTGCTTAGTTAATGGACAGAACTGCACTGGGTTTAATTACATAATTTCTGAATGTTAGTATTGCATTGGTGGGTTGGTCCCTGAATTTTGCACAATAAATAATAATGAGCATATTGTACCATTTTTTTACAACAGTTTGTGTATTTGCAACATGAAAGCACTAGCCAAAATTGTGAAATGTATATTCTGTACTATGTTTACATTATTTTGAAAAATGTAATTACAAATTATCACAGAAAAAGACAAATCAAACACTATTATACTGTGTCCTACAAAGAGAGTTTCAGAAATTTTAAAATAATAAAATAAAAATATATGTATGTATTTAAAATATATATATATATATATATATATATATATATATATATATATATATATATATATATATATATACACACACATACATAACAAGGTTGTATGTCTTTTATTATTTTAAATGTACTGCTGAGGAATAATATACAAGTGCAATATGTCAATCAATACTAAAGTGTACTAAAAGAATGGAGACAAAGTATGTCTTTAAACATGGGTGCTCAGTTTTTTTTTTTTTTTTTTGGCAAGGATCTGTATTTTATTCAATATATATTCTTAATGTGGTATGTGTTTCATGTGCTGTCTCAATTCTCTTGACTGGACAATACCTTTAAATTCTTCATTAAGTTGCACAGGCACAAGACACATTTCAATCTCCCAGCCCACTGCTGCAATGCAGTTGAAATTCATTATATCTGCACATTAATACTTTCACTGAAAAAAGTACTGAAACAATACAAAAAAAAACTTACAAGAGGGAAAAAGTACCTAATCTCTTGATACAGTCCTAATACCATAGCTTGCAGCAAACTTTCTCTTCTGAATACATAAAGCTGTTGTAGGTATTTATTTAATATAAAATACCTTATTGTACCCTTTCTGTTTATGAAGAACATATTTTTAGATTTGATTAAATATGAAAACAAAATCCAAGACCATCATTTCTTGAGTGCAGTTTATGCCCTTAGTTTAATATGCTAAAACTGCCTGACAAGGATTTAAAACTGGCCTACCAATGTGACAGCAATGATAGCACAAATAAGCCTTTTTAATTATAAATGTGGAATTATCAAATAGGCCTTTTTTCATTACAATTATTCTTATGCTTGGCATTATACAGAACAATAACCCTTGGAATAGGAATGAATGTTGATTAGCATACTTATTTTTCAATAGAAAAAATAATTCTCTCTCTTACCCTTAACAGTGACTGGGATTCCTCTTTCGATTTACTGTCGCCCGTTGTAGAATACTGGGGAGTAAGATGACCAGCTTTGTCTCCACTGCTTGCTGCTGTTCCCTGCAGTAAGGTGTTAGACTCTCCAGTCAACCCAAAGACTATGGTCGGAGTGTCCCGGAGAGGCTTCTGTTGCTCCTGGTTCACAGACACAGTTGTCAGCAATCCTAAGCCACCCTGCCCGTAAGAAGGACTCCCCCTTAAGATATCCATGCCTCTCTCTTTGGGAATCCAAATAATATTTTGGCCTTGCTCATTGGAGGCCTCTCTCCAGCCTTTTTCCTTGAGCAATTCTTTCTCTTCAAATGTTTCTCTCTTTACTGCCGCCTCACTGATGGAATCCACCAGTTTTGACTCTGGATGCATCAAACTGTACAATTTCATGTCATTCTTTGACTCTTCCTTAATGCTCATCTTGCTGGGAAGTTCACCCCCATTGGCTGTGACTGATTCCATCTCCTGACAATGAACTGTGTTGAAATGCTCCAGTAAAGCTTGGGTTTCCATTGCTGTAAAGCTACAATGGCGACACTTGCAGCAGTTGTGTAGTCTCCTAAGCAGAAGACAGAGACAGAGATTAAACCATTGCTTACTCATTAACATTTTCTTTCATATTTTGGAGACCTTTGTGCATCACAGGACACCAGGTAATGTGATAATGTTGTAAGCTGAACTTCCTTGAAGTGTATCAGCTTTTGTTAAATCCCTGAATACACAGATGTGCTTTTTAATAATAAACCCACTTTCACAAGTATAATTTTAATATTTATTAGCACACCATTTTGTGCTGAATATCAAAGTCTTACTTAATCCCCCCCTTGACTTTCAGGTTTACCACAACGTATGCATCAGAAATATAACCCTTAGCCAGTCATGAGAGAATGGGTAGTTATCTGAACGAATTAATTGTTTTTCTTGTTATGATTCACTGTGTATAATTTTCAGTTAGTTTCAGTTATCACATCCTGGCTAAGTTAAAAGCATCCTATGCAGACTTTAAAGTACAGCCATAACGTACCCATTGCCGTGTAATTTTTAGTTCCCCATAAAAATTCCCTTTTCTGATAGAATAGTCTAAATATACAAATCTGTATCACTTAAAAATAAATACAGCAAATGTTAGCCTTTTTGACGCAATACCTGTTATACTGCATTTAGAAATCTGGCAGCCAGTAAATGATTGAACACACTGCATAGAGCTGCACGACTTCTTAAAAGTGTCTAACAAAAAAGACACCAGCTGCATCAAAGATCGGAAATATTTCTGCTGATGAAGGGGACATTTCACGTGTGTGTCTGTTATTTTTACATGTATTTATGTTTTTATTTTGTTTGATAATTCACTAATGGTGAAAATAGAATGTCTTTAAAAGGTGGACATACAAAACACAAAATTCTACAATTTAGCATTTACTGTTTTTCAGGTTAGCATTTAAATATTTAGGAACATTTGTTGTATAATAACTAGAGGAAATAATCAACTTTAAATGTGACAATGCTATTTATTTCTGCTTTAACCCTATAACTGGCATGGGCCAATCTAAAGTCAGCCAAACCGACACGTTTAGAATTTCTAGAGCAATCTAAAATCGGCCCTACAGAGCACATTCTCTTTATGCTTGTAACTCTTTTATTTAAAACAATTGATTGGTTACTCTGAAGCACAGTGATGACACTTGTTAAGTATGTTTTGGCATCTTTATTTGGTCATTGGATAGAGAAAATCTTGAAGTTTCATGGGGATTTCAAAGCGGACTCAGCGTAGACTGAAGTCAGGATTTGTACACGAAGGTATCTGTTTAGTGTAATTCTGTGGAGGAGTGTAACAGGGCGTGGAGCCCTGTACAGTGTTTTGTTTATTTATTTTTAGAACGGGGTCTCCCCCTTTATTTTGTATTTGTGGTTTATTATTATTATGATTATTGTTATGATTTATTATTGTATTTATATGACGGCGAAGCGCTGTCGGTATTGTTTTTGTATTTATTTACTGTATTTAAATATGACGGCGTAGCAGTGTTTGTTTGTTTTTGTTTTATACTGTTTAGCAGTGTGGATGGGAAACCCCGTCCACATTAGAAAACCTGTGCAGAATGTGACCGGGGGATTATTAAATAATTGATAGGTAGTTAATCCCTCGGACACTAATATAAAAGCCTGCCGCTCTCGGCACTCGGGGTGGGTGTTAGGAGCAAGAACGAGAGCGGACAGAGAGAGAGAAAAAAAACTTATTTGAAATCTAGGAACCGTGAAGGCGATTTGCCTAGCCTGACCTGGATCATTTATTATTTGTGTTAGAGATTTGTTTAGTTTAACTGTTTTGTTTTGGCTCTGTGAGCAAAGTCTTTTTGTTAAAATATGTTATTTATTTTTATGTTAGCTTGCGTCGTTCAGGGGGCGTGGAGCTGGGTGGCTCCTAATCATCTAATCTTCTAATTTTCTAATTTCCTGCTAATTAGCATCTATTTTCTATTTAAGCCTTGATCACCTGCAACTTTTCTGTCGAGTGTTTCGTTTTCCTCCTCCTCCCCACCTCCACCTTCTTACATGCCTTCGCATCAGTCGTCTCTGGGGGGCAAGTGAGTCTCACTTCCCCGACCTCAGGGCTAGGCATCCGCCTCCCTTACCTTCAGGGGGGTTCTCACCATGTGAGTCAGAGCGGACCCCCGGCCAAAATCTGTCCTGTCGCAGCTCCTGCGCTTATCTTACTTCACTCGCGGCTCTGTTCTATTCTGCCTCTCTTTCAGGACATGGCCATTCGTGCTGAGTCCCATACTAACTTCTATGCTTTGTCCTATTTCA
This sequence comes from Acipenser oxyrinchus oxyrinchus, assembly GCA_030684275.1. NCBI lineage: Eukaryota > Metazoa > Chordata > Actinopteri > Acipenseriformes > Acipenseridae > Acipenser > Acipenser oxyrinchus. The sequence goes on from CM060250.1 coordinate 65,868,711, forward strand.
GGTCCCAGGCAGTGTGACGTCTCGGCGTACCTCTCTCTCTCTCATCTCCTCTCGAGGGGCAGCTCTCCGAGTCATAACCCTCATACATGTTTTCGGTTGCTGGGTCTTCGGCCCCTGGGATGTGTCGGCATCGTCGCCCTCAGTCAGTAACCCCTTTTCTATCCTGTCTTCGGTTGCTAGGTCGTCGCCCCTGAGATGTGTCGGCATCATCGCCCTCAGTCAGCGACCATCTTTTCTATCCCGTTTCGGTTGCTGGGTCCTCTGCCCGTGGGATGTGTCGGCATCGTCGCCCTCAGTCAGTGACCACCTTCTATCCTACTAACTCTCCTTGCTGCTTCTTCTGCCTTATCCTTCACCCAGCTCACGCCCCGTGAAATATTATTTAAATAAATGGCGCATGCCGCGTCTTTTTGAACTGCAGTACTGTTTGTGTTTTTGGTTCCTGCCTCTGGCCTGACGTGGTTTCCACACAACCACCCTGTCACAAGGAGTTTCAAAGGTTATATTAACATTAAATCAGTGAATCAGTAGTTGCAGTGCACGCCAAATATTAATTTTCAAAAAAGGTACCAAATAGCTTGGTTATAAAAAGTCAACTAGATTAAAATAACAGAAAAAAGCGTGTTTCCTCTTTATTGACATGTTGATATCATTCTTGCCGTCACGGAACCCTGGTAGACAGTAACTGACAACAGAGATAGCCAGTAATCTCAAGCAACCAGTCAATGAACTGCTCATTCGCTTGTCTTCCCCACAAAACAGTAGACAGGTAAGAAGAGTTTGTGTTTTTCCAGCAACATCTCATGATAATAGCTTGGAATCTTATGAAAATAGCCAAGGCTATTATCTACATTCCTCCTACATAGAAAGAAAATAAATACCACCTCCATCCACCCAAACAAAATTATTGTATCATTATTATTAGTAGTAGTTCTGCAATATCTGTGATCCTTTATGAACATTTTCGGGACTATTTTCTCAGTGGAAGGGAACGCGACGAATCATTACAAATTCAAGGTAAATCTCGGCTTTGAAGTGTTTTCATTTTTTTTTTCTGTAAAGTGATAGTGCACACTCAATGAATGCTCTACCTTAATTGAGAGCCTTCGGCTTGGGACACATAAATCCAGTTGCGGTCAACTACCAAACAGTAGAGCCTTCATCAATGGGCCCTATCACTTAATTAAAAACCTTCATTGTTGAAAGTAATAAAGCTACCAAACGTCCCGGTTTGGCCGGGACAGTCCCAGTGTCAGAAAGGCTGTCCCGGTGTCCCGAAGCATTTGTGAAAATCATGATTTTGTACCGGGCACTGGCTGGGTTAATGGAACTATTTTCCCGGCAGAGGAATATTGTTTTCGCTGCTGTGGATTGCCTTTTGCGTACCACGTGCTTCAAAGTATATTTCAGTGGTATAACCCCAGCTAACAGGCACGGGAGCAGACATGTGGGCTACACTTGGAAAGAGCAACGAAAACGATGATGTCTAAATGCAAGTGTGTGTTTAATGACAAGCTGCAGAGGAAATTCCCTTCCTAATGAAACTAACAACGTATGATGTGAAAAGTATACAGTGTGGGCCAACTTTTTGGTTTGCTTACGGTGGTCGGTCTGACACTGGCGACCACTTGAAGTGCACCAAGCACAAGAAGTAATTGATTGCAATCAGTGAGCTACGCAATTACTGGCTTCTTAAAGGAAGAAGCTTCAGAAGCTACTAGTGGCCTGTCAAGAGGTCACGTGGGCCTACCACACTGTGAATCATGGACAGAGCTTAAAGTCTGCGGACTGTATGTCCAAGATAATCAAGATGATGTACAAACCGAATTTCTCTTCGGCTAGAATGAAGACCAAAGCAGTCTTAACCAGTGTGTTCACGCCCATGGCTAGAGAACTCGAGCAACACCTGACAAAGGCAAGTTAGGCAATCTCTTCACTATGTCAATCAGAATAAGGGGGATCAAACAAAGTTGCTGGAATTTAATGAGCTACCTGGAGAAACTGCATGGACACTGGCAGCGTATCTTGTAACATGAACACCAACTTCAGAGGTGCATCAAGGGCTAGGAATTGCAATTTCCTCAAAAAACTGAAAGCAGCCACTGGACGAAATATCACTGCAATTGGATTATGGCACTCATTGTGCACAATGCGAAACCGCAGCAGACATCCTTCCTGTGGACGTGGTATGTGTCACTGTCAAGATCTAGAAATACTTTTACATCTACACAGTGAGAGTACAGCAGCAGAACTATAACTTTGTGGAAATTACCTATAAGGACGTGCCTGGTCACTGTGCAACCCGCTGGCTCTCCATTCTGTCAACAGTGGAACAAATGCTGCAGCTCTATCCTGCCTTGTCCCTCAATCAATCATTTTTTCAACAGCCCCTCGTCCGAGCTGTGGTTTCTCTACATCCATAATCGGCTCCCCCTCTTTAACAACATCATAAAGAAGCCGGAGAGGGAGACCTGCACTGCTGTTGAAGCAAAGTAGAAGCTCTCATGGCCAAACTTGAGTGATTCGTGGGACTGAAAGTGAAGGGAATTCCCCGGTCCCTCGCTGAAAAAATGAACGTAAAAGAAACCTTCATGAAGCACGTGGAGACCTTCTACAACAAAGGTGCCCAGTATCTGAAGAACTGGAATTCTATAAAGGAGTATCAGAAGTTTTCTGGCATTATACTCAAGCAGCTACCGTCTTGGGCAGCAGTGGAAGAAACGGACTGCTGTAAACAAACAAATTAACATAGCAGTTGACAAAGAGGAGCTTTTTGATGAGATTACCTGCGCAAAAGTCATCTGCCACTGCTGAAAAGATAGGTGACTGGGCTACTAATAACGCAGACACAGGGGATTGATAGGTGGATATCTTCCAGCACTTCTTGAATGAAATACCACTCAAGAATCGACTACTTCTGGTGGAGTACACTCTTTCACTCCCTAACCCAAAAAGAGGAGAGGGTTTTTTTCACTGGCTGACAAAATGTGGACCGAGGAGAAGACCAACCTGATTGTGTCTATGCTGCTAGAAATGCTCATCGTCTAGTACAACTTCAAAGCTACCTGTAGTAAATTCTACGAAAAACCTATTTTTTAACTTGTCTTGGCAGGGGGGTAGTAAAGTCTACCTGAAATGTGAGAAAAACATTTATTTTCACAATCCTCGCTTTTATCATCAAGAAAACTGTTCATTGTTTAAATGAGTGACATTCCTGAACAATCTGCTGGGTATTTGTATGTCAGAGAACCCAGCAATGTAACACATTAGAGTTCCTGGTGGCCATCTTGAAATGGGTGATGTGACTAGGCAGTAGGCCATACTGGGTACAAAGTACAGCCCTGACCTTAATGGAATCATTAACTTGACCTCCTGAAACAATATTCCTCTACTCAATGTAAGTAATACATCAGTAGGAAGTACCACATAGATCAAGTATGATATTTCTCACATCCACTGGGGGCAGTGCTGTAGGGGGTACAGATTAATGACTACACTGTATCACCTACAGTTATAGCGAAGACAAATTTGAGAGTTCTATAGCCACAGGGGTTTTTAAAAAGTTACCTGAATATGATATACAAATCTCTTCCTTAATGCACTTTACTTGCACTTATCTGCTCCCTATTTTACTGCATTTAATCCTGTACTTTACAGAGTACTGTACTGTAATCTGCCACAAGTGTTATTCAATCTGTAGTATTTTGCATTTAATCGTATCCTGATGTAACTATCACTGACACTGTTATCTGCTCAGATATTGAATCATATTTTGTCATATACTTGTACTTATTAGAACTGAAGTCATTGTATTTTATCTTGCTAAATTGTATTAATACTTGTACTGTGATTCTTGAAATGTATTTTTTGTTTACGACTGTAAGTCGCCCTGGGTAAGGGCGTCTGCTAAGAAATTAAAAATAATAATAATAATAATAATAATAATAATAATAATAATAATAATAATAATAATAATAATACTGTTATATTTCATAAATCACACCAAATTTAACTTTCAATTATTTTATTTTTGCTTTATTATCATGGCAAATGTAATGAATAGCCATGATATAAGTTGCTTAGTTTTTCTTTGATCTTTTTTCTTGAAATGTACTTTAGTTGCCAATTTTGTGCAAAAAATACAGTGTTTGACACATCCTGTTTAATGCTCTTTTATAATCCCTATACTGAGAATAAAGTTTCATTGCAATAAATGGTCCATTACTTTAACTCATTAAAACAAAAGCTTTTAAAACTGCAAAATATAATCAACAGGGATAAAAAGAGGCGCATTTTTATTTTATTTTTAACCACTGGTAGAATACAAATACAACTCCATTAAAATACCATCAGAAGTACCCCTTGGCTGAACAATATGCCCTTGACGTAGATCTGATTTGCTTCTCCGGTAATGATGATGAATAGGGTTTCTGTGAGTATATGTGCCCACGAGCGATGAGTTTTTCCCAGACATATTGGGTTATTACATCAAAATACAAACAGTTTTTTCTTCATGCATGTACTTTTGAATTTCATTTTCAAAATGTATTCATAGTTTCATGCTTGCTCTTTGCAAGATATTTTCAAATATATGCCCCAAAGGTCATCTAACCCCATCATGAGCCCCACCAGTTAGGCCACATCTACTGGGCATGAAAATGTATAAATTGATTTTCCACTAAAATGTAAGGGTATGGCTGTTAGGAGGCTTTGTTTTGGCAGTTTTTACATTAGAAATGTGAGTTTTGTGAACAATAACAAAGCATCCATGTAGCATAATCTAAGGGGATTGTCATATCTGATTGAATGATTTGTAAATAATAAAAGTAAAATGGAAAGGTGAGAATGTTATACTGAAACTGGACAGCAAATTAATACAAGCTGCCCTCACAGGGATGTTTTACTTTAGATCAGAGCATGCAATAGTTAAAGCTTTGAAAGTCTTAACATTTAAATATTGTAGACCTGTTCCTATGTACCCTCAAATGTCATTTATTACATATAATAGTTTTTTTAATACTGTTACTTTGCCATTTTGGAAGGCTTTTAGTTTCTCTAAATTAAATTTACAGTACAGTATTATTAACACTGAGTTAAGTTCCAAGTGTCGGTAAAACTGGGTTGAAAATAGACCACATTTTATTTTGCAAAGTATGACAGAATGAACTTCTCTGTACTTCAGTCTTTTGGTATCAATGTATTTGTAAATTACGTTTTACTCTAGCATTAACTGAGGCAGTAGCTACTGGTAAGTGCAGTAACTACTGTTTACTGTGTATACTAGCAGCAATACAGTGTCCATGGACCATTTTAACTTGCTGTACCCTTCAAAAAACAATCATGTTGTTTTTTACTTAGACTGTATAATTTTATATATTTACGTGATGTTTACGAGTGGTTACGAGTTGTTTTCACAGTTACCTTTGGTTACAAATTGAAAGAAAACTGAGAATATCTTTTACAATCATATCTTAAGCTGATCAACTTCCCCACGGGTGGTGTTGTTGTATTTATAAAGGTATTTGTATATATATATATATATATATATATATATATATATATATACACACACACTACCGGTCAAAAGTTTTAGAACACCTCCATTTTTCCAGTTTTTATTGAAATTTACACAGTTTAATGTCTCAATGTACTCTGAAATTAAAGCATAGAACAAATAAACAATTGGAGATAAAAAAGAAATCATGGAATCGTTTTGTTTAACAAAATTTAATCTAAATTTTTGACTCGTCAAAGTAGCCACCTTTTGTAGATATAACAGCCGAACACACTCGTGGCATTCTTTCTAAAGTGGAAATCAAATATTGTTCGGAAAGTTCTTCCCAACACTGTTGGAGAAGTTCCCACAAATGTGTTGCACTTGTAGGTTGCTTTGCTTTCACCCTTCTGTCCAGTTCATCCCAAACCAGCTTGAGACTGTGCTGGCCATTCCATGATTTGAAGCCTACTGTCTTGTTCTTTTCTTCTAAGGTAGTTCTGACATAGCCTGGAGGTATGTTTTGGGTCATTATCTTGCTGTAGGATGAACCCCTGACCAACTAGGCGTATACCAGAGGGTACTGCATGGCTGCAAAATGCTGTGGTAGCCGTTTTGGTTCAGGGTGCCACTCACTCTGTGCAAGTCGCCGACTCTGGATCCAGCAAAAGAGCCCCAGACCATCACGCTTCCTCCTCCATGTTTGACAGTTGGTGTCACACACCGAGGAACCATCCTTTCACCTACTCGACGGCGTACAAAAACCCTGTGTGATGAACCGAAGTTTTCAAATTTTGATTCATCGGTCCATAAGACCTTCTTCCAGTCTTCAGTAGTCCACTGGCGGTGCTTCATGGCCCAGGCAAGACTCTTTTTCTTATTTTGCCATCTTAGCAATGGCTTTCTTACTGCCACTTGACCTGTCAAACCTGCAGCTCGAAGTCTTCTCTTCACAGTTGAAACTGAGACTTGCTTACTTCGACCAGTGTTAAGCTGTGCTTGAAGCTGTTGTCCTGTGAGCCGCCTATCACGCAAGCTGTTGACTCTCAGAAACTTGTCTTCTGATTCTGTTGTGGCTTTGGGTCTGCCAGACCTCTTCCTGTCAGAGTTTCCTCCAGTTTCCAAGTGCCTTTTGATGGTGTAGGAAACTGTACTCACTGACACCTTGGCTTTCTTTGCAATTTCTCTAAAGGAAAGACCTACACTTTTAAGGGTTATAATGGTCTGTCTGTCTTCCTTTGTTAATTGCCTTTTCTCGCCATTATGATAGCAATATACTACTTCCTGCAGTACAATACTGTCCAAATAATGCTTAAGAGGGTGTAGTAACACAGTCTGTTCCAACACTGCTTTTATACAGACAGAGGGTTTGTAAGTAATCAACAAAAGCTGGGACACCTGTAGGAATTGTTAGCATCAACTTTCAAGGCTTAATTTACTTCCATTGCTGCAGAACAGCTGTAAGTTGTTAACCCATTACTTGTTCCCTGAAAAGGCCTTTTGTATAACTCTGAAATGTACATTATTTTCAGTTTTGGTAACCTAAACTTTTTTTTTAACCTCTGGCAGTTTACCGCTTACCTTTGTACCATTTCAGGTTATTCACTGGACTTGAACTGCTTAAATTTCAATAAAAACTGGAAAAATGGGGGTGTTCTAAAACTTTTGACCGGTAGTGTATATATATAAAAATAATTTAAATTTTTACCTTAAAACTGTAAAATAACTGTTGTGCATATATCCAATTAAGGCACCACTGGAAAGCAATATCTGTGCTCAACAACTTTTCTATTGATGGTTTTTATGTAGTCTGAATGATGCTTTTGATATGTTGAGGTGCACTACACATTCGAATTTTGAACTGGAAAGCCGCTGGTATTGGCAGCATCATTCCCATTCTAAATCCACGCTGCCGGGCTGAAATGAGTTAAGGAACTAAAGTTTTAAAAAAGGACATTTACAACAGTTTCAAACCTTTGTTCAATTGCAGGGAATTGCATTTCTTCAGGATAAAATTATTCTGGCACTTAGAATTTTAAATCTAAAACATAGCTCTATACATATTTAATCAAATTACTCAATAAAGTGTTAGAATTAAGTACAATTACAGACACTTGGGGTAAAAAATGTGACATGTCGTGAGTGGTGAGCATGATAAAAGCTAAAAATCATGGATATTTGATCTTGATTCAGCAGAACCATAAAGCCAAGCATGCTCCCAATTGAAAGGGTAGGCTTTACCACAAAGTACCACAAACATGCAGGTAAAATGAAGTGCATCTAAGCCTTAATACCATAATGAATAGAGGCCACAATAATTACCAGTGAACAAAAAAATACCTACATTTAAAAAATAATTTATTAGGTTTGTACTAAAGACTTTAGTAAGCATTTGGTATTGAACCATAGTTTATATGGAACTAAATTCATTATAACATTACCCGGGGACTGAAAGGGCAGTATTGATGAAAACCTCTTTAAATGGCTTTCTTTTATTTATTATATTTACTGTAAGGAGAAAGCTGATAATATTGAATGGTACAATTCATAGATTCACAACCTTTAAAGCCTTACAACTTAAGAGTGCTAGGTTGTCTGGGGTAAATACATTTAATGTAAATTCACAAAACTAAATCAATGAAAGGCTCTTAAGTAGTTACATTTTTATTTATGATTTTGTAACATTACCAACCGTGTTCTCTTTTATGAAAAAATGCTGCCTATAACACTAAACTTTCACCATTTTGTCATAGAAGTCACCAATTTTACAAACTGCAAACCACCTAAAATGCATAGCGTACTTAAAGTCTTTATTGAATTAGTTAATCCACTTAGTTTTATCAGGAATCCAGGTGTCCTAACCAGTATTGAAAAACAGCTACAATATATGGAACTCTTGGCCTTATTTTAAAAAACACCTGTTACATCCTTAAGCTTATTTCCATTTTAAGGATCAATGCAAAATAATAATAATTCAAGTCAACCGCAACTAAGTTAACTAAATCCTTATGATACAGTCATATTTTAATACAGGATATTACATATGTTAAAAAAAATAAAAAATAAAACTAATAATATATATATATATATATATATATATATATATATATATATATATATATATATATATATATATATATATATATATATATATATATATATATATACGCTTTTCCCTTACCTGTAGTGACGAAATATCTCTTCTTCAATCGCTGTAACAAAATCACATTTGGTGCAAGAGTGCTCCTTGTTTTCTTTGACTGACAATTGTGCCTGATCGTTCCCAGGCTGCTCATCTTCAGGCTTGACTTCCTTTGCCGTCTGGGAGCTGTGCATGTTCTCATAATGAAGCAAAAGCATATCGACATCGTGAGCAGCAAATGAGCACTGATCACACTGGTGCTTAACCTTTGCACTCCCTGTCACACCAGGGGACAGCTGCAACAACAAGAGGGCACAGTGGGAACAATTACTTTTCCTGCAGGCAAACGGGTAGGTAATTTCCCCCAGGTGCTTTTCAGGGCTGCACAGTCCTCTAGGGCAGAACTGGCAGTGCTTAATGGTACATTTGTGAATACTGTGCACCTGCTGATAGTGACGCAAGAGAGGCCCAACAATAATCACTTCTGAGCCGTGGCTCATGGAATACCTGAAATCACAGAACTGACAATTGTAGCTGGTCACCACGTTTTCCTCACTTGTTACCTCTTTCTTCCTTGTGGTGCTAATCGGTTCCCCGTCTGTTTTTTTCCCCATATCGTTTTGGTTAATCAAGGCTTCTCTTGAGACTTTGTCACCGCCCTCTTTGTTAGGGTTTCCTGACTTGCCTCCACAATGCTGTTTGTCATAATGTTCTAAGAGTCTTAGAGTGCTGGACGACTCACAACTGAAGCTGCAGAACTTACACCAGTAATAACTAGTAGTATCTGTACCGTTCTGCCTGGGGGAATCCATGGGTTTAATTGGGACAGAGTAACCGATAGGGGCATCATCTTCTGCCCTAATGGTGCTTCTGTCCTGCCATTTCCCTAGCTCACTGGGCTCCATGGTGCAGGGCAAGCAGTTGACTTTGTTAGAGTTCTTCTCTGATGGTTTGTTATAGTCGCTTGAGTCAACACTTGCTGGGGGAGTTTTTACCTTGTTTGGGTGCGTGGCTATAAAGTGCTGTTCTAATTCGGTTGAGGAGCTGCCCATGTAGGTGAAGTTGCAGAACTTACAGCGGAAGTACTTGGTGTTGCCTTGACAGTCCGGTGTTTTACGCCCAATGCCAATGAAGGTTCCTCCTAGAGTTACCTGTTAGAAAGGAAAAAAAAACAAGCGTGAGGAAAACTTACTTTCAATAACTCTCTGTTAAATCTTTTCATCGCACTGAAGTTAAATATTCCTTGACAATTAGACATGAAAAAAATTGGCTTTTATAATTATACTTTTAACATATGCTCCATTGAAAGGTAGATTCAAAGACTACTGGGCAGGCCCACCGAGAGGGCGGGGAGGACAGGGAAATATCCCCGGGGCCCAGCGCCTCGAAGGGGCTCAACGCCCTTTTTTAATATATATAAAATATTTTAAAAACAACTAGCCCTGCACAAGACCCTTTGCGTTCCCACCACCACATTAAAAAGAACTCCAGTACTGCACACCGAGCCGATGTGCTTCTGTTGTGTAATGATTGTGAATCCAGGTGCTGTCAAACACTTCCTTTCACACAATGATTTGAACTTTTGCATTTCATATTTTACTACACCAAAAAGCTGAAAAAAGGCATAGCAATTTTATGCATTTTTTTTAGACTTTTAAAAACTTTAAAAGAACCCTAAAGTTGCACAATATATACCACAGTATGAATTATTCTATTATTAAGATCTATAATTTGCTCAAAACAACATGGTGCAGCAGTTTGTTAGAAAAATTGTATCGTGTAAAATAAACAAAGTAATTTCTTCAGCTGGTGGTAAACTCAATTAGAGAATGATCAGTTATATTGCTTAAAATACAATATATACTTACCAATACAGGCTATTAGTTAAGAGCAAAGATGAGTGGTTTATTTTTGGCACGGGATAAATAAAATAGTGTATAGCAACACCATTAAAATGTAGTTTATGCTAAAAACATATGTTATTTGATGTTAAGTAAGCTTCCGATTAATGACTATTACACGTGGAGTTTGTACAAAAAAAATATTTATTCACTTATCTAAAAAAAAAAATGTTTGAATACTGTAAATAAAACTGAGATATTGAAACTTCTAGGTGTCGTTGACAGTTTCCTTCAAACCCATTATCAAAATACTGTATCGGTTGAAATGATCTTCCTCAGACACTGCTAAGATTGCAAGTATAATTGCTTGGTTTAGAAGCTTGGTTTAGACTACAGTATCAAAGTCGGATGAATGTAGTACCATGAGAGGGGGGCGCGGGTGGCAGCGGGACATACCAATCCTTCCCCGGGGCCCATGATTGCTCTCGGCGGCCCTGCTACTGGGCCAAAACATATCAGAACAATGTACTAACGTCAATTTACTTTCAATTATCAATAAATTAACTCATGAAATACATGTTTAAAAAATCTGCAGTGATTTCCTACAAAATAAGACATATTTTAATAAATCTAGCCTGGCTATGCTGCTACAGCTAAACTGCACAAGACACATTCACAAACGCCTTAATGCATCTAACTGAGTGGCCTATCTAACTGTAAGCTAGATTTCAAGAGGAATGAGAATAAATATACAGGCAAAGTGTCCGATCTGCCATGGAAGGTAATTTAAGACTCCCAGGAGGAGAGGATAAAAATAATTAAACTGAAGATAAAATACTGATGGCTGCAAAGCAAATGCAGTGATATTACTGTACTTGTGTGTAAGTTATGTCTATCGTTGTGATCCTGAGTTATAGAAGTAAAAACAGAGTAAGGCTAGTTAAGAACAAAAGTTCTCCCAATAACTTTGAAGTTGTACAAAATTACTACCAGAGAAGATTTGTCAGGCCTAGGCAAGATTGTGTAGCCCCTCTGTGACATTCAGGTTTGACTGCCACACTACCTTAGCCTGCCATAATGCTGGATCTCAACTTAACCTAAATGTTCATAACATATCACTCACCAGAGCTCAAAATACAATATTGTATTTCTAAAATATTATTATCCCATATTATAATAATCAATAACTTTGGCCCAGGAATGTCCTAACAGTGTTTTATTACAATAGGATAAGTGTGACATATACAGTATATCTCCAAATACACCAGCATTCTGATTGAATAAACAATATGCATCCCCATCAGTGAATAAGATCTTTGACTTTGACAGCCATTCTTTTGTATTATTTGGAAACGGTCCCCAATACTTCAAAATACCTTAACAAAATGTATTTAGATACATTATTATTATTATTATTATTATTATTATTATTATTATTATTATTATTATTATTATTATTATTATTATTATTAAATCTTTTGGCAGGGTAGTGTTGATTCATACATGGGTAGACATGAAATATTCATGTTAACTTTACAAATAAGTACATGCAATGATCACCAAAAATGTGTAATGTTATTTTTGCTATGGGTTAATGGATACATTCTTTTCTACTATCAGAGTTACAAAAGCAACACTGACAGCAACAGAGCTTGATGTGAGAGCAGAAAGGTAATTTTTTAATACAATCCACTCATATATTCAGTGTGTGTTAGATTTTTCTCTGGAGATTTCTTATGATTTACTGCATAGCTTTCCTGCCATCAAAGATGTGAGAGAATAAGTGCTGTGTATCATTACTGTGTGTTTTATCCACCATAAATAAATAAATAAATAAATAAATAAATATCTGTAAACTGTCACAAACAACCAGAGATACCTTACTGGAATAACTAAAATGTACCTTTTGACCAGTATTGTGATTGCTTGTCTGTTGTCCAATATTTTAAAGGAATGAGCTTTCAGAACAGAGAATCCGCAATGTGGATTATTTAAATTGCAATTGAACAGATGAATTAATGACGGAGGCCTTGTCCATGGGTGCTGACAGCTATCTGAAATGCTGACCGACTAGTGAAAACACGATGACATTGTGTAATCTAGTGCCACCAAACCATGACTGGATAAACTGCAGTGGCGCAATACCATCTACACCCAAAAAATAGGAAAAGGATGAATGAAAGATAAGCAGATGAAACATGGGCCCGCTCTCCAGAGCAGGGAGAACCCGGCCTCTCCAGCCTGCCACGCACCCTGCAGAAACTAAATACGAACCATTCTGGCATTCAGGTAAGAAACCCCCGCTACTCGCTGGTAGGGGGAAACCTTAGGGTAGCCCTTCCCCCAGGCTCTAAAGATGTCCGCCTCCCTGTTTGGCCTCGCCACGCATGACTGACAGGCTAAACAAAAGGAGCAACATGAATGAAAGCCATACAGTTTTTATGGCGCTTGGATATAACGTGTTGATTAGTGAGCAGATTCTCCTTCCAGAAATACAACTAAGTTTTCCAGGAAAGCTGACAGCAAATCACAGAATCCAGCCTAAGCTTCATGTCATTGATAAACAATTCTGTTGGTTAGCCACAGTTCAGGTGAAAAGCTAATTAATGAAATAGACCTTTTAATTTCCAAGTAATTTCTTCAAAAGAACAATGATATCCCACTCACTGCTATTTCGAAAATTCTTAATTAATGAGACCTGAGTAAAAAAAGTCCTTTTAAAATAAAGTTAGGAAAATTGATAGGAATAAAATGTTTTAATATGTCGTCTGAACCAATTAAGCCCTTAAAAGGTGGGACAGAGTGATTTTTTACTTAATCCTTTCTAAAAATGTTTTCACTTTTAAATAATTCTTAAGGTACAACACTGTTCTGCAGGTGTTGTTTTTTAATTTTTAATTTACCCCTGTTTTCTCCTCAATGAAGTTGATCTTGCCAAGCTATCGAACCCTGAGAAGCAACTGTTCCGTCTGAGTGGTCTCTTCCTGGTACCTAACTTGTCGGGGTCTCTATGGTGAGGGGAGCCAACCCCAGATCATTTTTCTCTCTAGCCCGTGGGAATGCTCTATGGGATCTCAACAAACTTCACCAACTTTACTAGTTGAGCCAGTAAAGACTTTTTAAAGTGAAGAAAAAGTATTAGAAATGAAACATTCAACTGCACAAAAATAAAAGGACCAGTGAAACCGGTACTAAAGCTCAAAATAGAAGAAGATTTTTAAATTATAGGGCCTGCACTTTAAATCCTACTGCATTCTAACTGCATTGTTTTTGCAAAGAAATAGAAAAATTCTTCGAAGACCATAATGATTATCACAGATACCAATGCATACTGTACAATACAAACCCAATGAAATATATCACATGAAAAGTAAACATATAAGCAATGAATTAAACCCTAAGATCAGACCGCACTGAAAACTTCCACAGTTAAATTTACACAACATCTGGTCAGTACCTTTTTTAATATCATTTAAGTTCCCTTTTTACTGGCTTCCATTCTGTGTGCCTTTGGGTAATGAGATATCATGATTTTTTTGTATTACCACATATGGAAAATTCTGTTAATGACACATAGGCTGTATTCCGGTTTTTTTTCTTTTTGTTTTTTTTCCCTCGCTGTAACCACATCAAGTTGAAAGCTTGTACTTAAACACATGTCCCTCTGTTTCTTAGAATGTGACAAGCAATCTTTAGCTGTTGCACATCCTCAGGGTTAGGGTAGGTATTATACAAGTGAATAGTTAACTCCCAAGTAGTTAACTCTTTAATAGCAAAGTTAGCTGAATATAAATGTACAGTAAGTTATACTGAGCAACCAATTCTACAGTAAGTTACATTGCTAAAGTCATGCTTGTTAGGCGTGGTTATCCTATTAAAAGAGGGATTAAGAGAAATAGAAAATACAGCACTTACTATATACAAGATAGAATGGTATATGAGCCAAGCCCTAGCTTTGAAAATATCTGAACAACCCTACAAACTTTTATCATTCCCAAGACTGTAGTTCTTTATCTGTGGTTGCTTAAGCCATGGAAACCCATGCTTTGAAAAATAATGTAGTCATACTTACTAAGCTTTTAATTTAGTTTATTTCAGTAAATACGTGGGTTGTTTATTTCTTGTTTAAAAAATGCTATTCCTGTCAGAATAAAATGGTGCATCTGTTATAAATTTCGACCAATGTGTCTGCTTGAAAGACAATAGCAAAAAAGGCTGATGTAAGGATACTTGGCGGGGGGGGGGGGAATACAGAGAATTACATATTTCAAACTATTTGACAGTTCACAGTGAAATAGAATGTCTGTGTGGCAAAGTAATGACTCTGCACATTGGTGTGTGTGTGTGTGTGTGTGTGTGTGTGTGTGTGTGTGTGTGTGTGTGTGTGTGTTTTGAAGCTGGCAGCCATCTTGGCTCAGGAACTGACAAACAGCCTGGAGCCAAGATGACTGTTTGCACAGCCACATGTTTCATTGAAAAGTGTGGAATGTGTCCAGGGGGTGATTGATTGATTGATTGTCAATTAAACCCCTGGCCACATGCTATAAAAAAGTTGATGACATGTATAGTTGGTGAGTGTGTAGGAGCGTGCAGTGGAGTAGAGAGAAAGAAAGACAGACATGTGGGTGTGCAAACGGCAGCCATCTTGGCTCTGCAGCAAAGATGGATGACAGCAACAAAGCACACACAAACACACCAATGTGCACAGCCTCTGCTCTGCCACAGTCTTTTTCTGGGTCTGTGAGAAGGATATTCCAGGCTGTACTACTGTAATGCACCTGAATTCAGCCCTGTTTTCTCTCGTCCAAACATACTTGGCACTTAATACTTTTATAAATGGAAGATGCATTCATTTTATTTCAAATATGTATATGGTGTATAACACTGACATATCTGTAAATATAAATAAAAAAGCAGGAGATCTTTCCTGAGTTCGTTAAAACTTATTTCTACTCCTGGAACGCTCACTGACTACCATAAGGTAATTCAAATGTTTCTATAAAATGGAAATACTGCCACAGTGGAACCACCACTAAACATGCAAAATAAGGAGCACTGTACAGTAGTCTCAGCGTATAGGAACACCTCCTAAGAGAATACTTCGCCTAAGGGAACACCCTTGTGGTGAAACAAATATTTCACATTGAAAATGCTCCGGCTAAAGGAACTTCGCTTAAAAGAATACCTTCTTGGCACCGATAGTGATTGGTTCACAATGGATACAGTACTGTTTTGTAACCTGATAACTCATCCTCATCAAACTTAAATTAAAATGGTTTATTCAGTCTTTTCAAAAGCGACTTGCCATCGCGGGAGTGTTTTGAGGTACACTGATTTGTTTATTAAATCTTTCCATAACCGCCATTATATTATCATTGCCTCGTTTTGTATTCTGATTTCCACGAGTGCACCTCATCGCTACAAAATGGCATGTAAACAAACTGTGAAATGTGCCGCTGTTTCTCTTGCTACAAAAAGTTGGAAATTGTTCAAGCTCTTGAAAAAAAAAACTGAATCAGACACAAGTCACTGAGCAATTTCGTGTTTCCCATTCTGGCGAGTTGCTTCACTATTCTGTTAAATAATGTATGTCTTGTATGTAGCGGCTGCATTTTTTAACGTAGGGTGCTGTGTTAATTTAGTCTGACAGTTAGTTTATTAACGTTAGGTTTGTCTGTTACTTTATTATTATAGTTTATTAACATACACTTGCCTATTGCTTTTCTCTTATTCAGTTAATTTCATATGTTGATGCACGTGCGTCATGACAAGTAATACATATTTATTGATTAATATTGTGTCTGGTGGCTAACTCCGCTTTAGAGAAAACTTTGGCTATAAGCAATACAATTAGATTAGATCAATTAAATGCATACTTGTACAGTAAAGATTAGGAAAGTTTTTCTTAAGTAATGTTTTTATTTATTTTATTTATTTTTACTTGTTATTATGATGTGTATGAAATCTCTCATTAAATGTACACGCATTGCAGGTTTTAATATAATTTATACCATATCTAAAAATATAAAAGTTGAATCCAAAATATTCCAGCATGTCTAAATCATCCAGTTGTATATCTTTTTTTTTATTTGATAAATTAACAATATAAAAAACATGTTAGATAAAATAACTGTTAATAAAAACGTACACATGTAATCATTACAAGCTTTTAAAACTTAAATAATGATTAACATAGCATTTTTATTTTTGCTGGAACTGTAACTCACCCAAAGTGTTTTGGTTTCAAAATATTTTAATTAGTCAATTTCATTTTTTCCAATGTTTTTCATTGAGACAGATTGTATCTACTGTCAAACAGATGGTAAGAACTATGATGCAATAATTTCAATAATCAGAACTATTTGAAAAGACTTGTTTATAGCAAGTATCTAAAGTTAATTGGGTGAAACAAAAGCCAGTATCAAAAGCCAAAGAACAACCCGAGTACTGTTGGCAAGCAACAAGGTCTGCTTCTTGTAACTCATGATGTGCTGTGATGCTACATTAAAGAGAAAATACTTTTTATGCACTTATTTAAATCCGAGACACCACTTATTCTTTCACAATAACACAAAATCATAATTACAGTAAGCAAATTACTCTTTGTCTGTACACATTTATACATCATGTTTGTCAGCTTAGGTAACTTCTGTTTACTTGTAAGGGTATGGTTCCCAAACATATCTCCACTATAATCACATACTATCATATGTCCCCCTTTCTGAGATGACCCTTCATGTAAATATTTCACCTTCTCCAGAACAATTTTAACACTAATCGCAAAGCACAAAAAGGCCTTAGGGCCCCCCTGTTGTTTAAAAGTTTAATTTAATTATACATGAACTTGTTTACTTTTGCTTTGATAGTGAGATACTGACTGCAGGCATATGTTATGAGAGAGTTGGGTCTCAGAAGGCAAGAAAGTGCAATGGTGAGGTTCCTGGTAATCAAGATGGATATCAAAGAACAGAAGAACTCTATACAAACCTGTACATCATAAGTCCCATTCAGTACCATGGGCCGCTGGGAGCTGATGTCTTGAAGCACCCCAGTGAGCATGCTGTGGTTGAGCTTTTGAAAGTCTTTGGAGTGGGTAAACTGCACCATGTTGTGGAGGGCCAAGATCTTGGTGTCGAGTTCAGCATCCTGCCTGGTGCGGTTGTGCAGACCAAGATGGTACTTGCGGAAGTGTTTGATAAGGTCTGTGGGGTCATTGCCATAGTAACCATAACCACAGATGTTGCATTTGAAGTCCTGCAGCTTTGGAGACAAAGGTGCCGCATCCTCTGGACTTTCGTTGTCCACACCCTCACCAAGCTCTAAAGAAGGTACTTGAGGGGGCTCTGAGACCACAGAGTTGTCCAAGGCAGGGCTCTCATGGTCCAGCTGACCACCTTGAACTTGTACAGTCCCGCCTGTTGACACTGGAGACATCTGATGTGCCTCTTTTGTCTCGCCGAGGTCTTCAGATGGGGCACAGGCCCCGTCTTCACCATCATCTGGATCTGATCTTGCTGGAGACTTCAGCAGTTCACAGACTCCCCCAGCAGCTGGAGTTGAGAGAGCTAGCATATTTCTGTCTGTCACCTCATCATGGGGGAAGGATGGAACATTTCCTCCCTTCTTGTGGCTTTCATAATTGAAACCAGGCCTTTCTCTCGGTGCTGAGCTTTTCAAGTCTTTTTTGATGCTAGAAGAAGGCTCTGAGACTTGCATATAATGATCCTCCGTCTTGTCAGATTCTAGAGCATCTCGCTGACTGATGTCTTCTTGCATGAGAGCTGAAGAAAGGTCTTTGTTCCTAGCAGAGTCCTCACTTTCAGTACCTGTCGATTCCAGAGCTTCACCTTCACCACCAAAGTTTCTTAGAGGGAGATTCTTTTTTCGAACCATATCTGTGGAAAATGAATCAAGTATGTTTTAATGGTGATTGTGCACCGTTCACAAAGTTAAAATGCATGAGTTATTTCAAACATGTTTTTTAAAGGGCTGTTTAAATAAAGGTTGTTATTTGTAAAACTGTTGTGGACTGTTGCTGCCCTCTTTTATTTCTTAAAAATCTGAATACTGGTAGTTTCAATTCATATAAAAATGTTACTTAATCCATCAAAACATTGATTTTAAACTTTGTGAATTAATTATACTGGAAGTGCATTTTTTGTATGGGTAATAAAATACATCTGCCGTTTTCAAACATGAAAAATACACATTAATTAAAAAAAATGATTGTAAAACATAAAAAAAATGACAAGAATTTTTATCAGCACTTTACCACTCACTCCTAAAACATCTGGAGTGCCACAGGGCACACTTTTAGCCCCCATCATTGTTTATTTATGTATGCTGATAATACAGAATCTGTATTTTATTTCTGGTTCCATTTGATTAAAATATGTTTTAAAACATGAAGCAACTTTGAACTTAATTGAATGTAATTGTTTAAATAGAACAGGCCCCCTGCAATAGGCTTGACCATAAAACATATCCAGAGCCTCTCTGGTCCATAGCCATGTAACAAACTTTATCAGGTTTTAAAACTTACAATAAATGAGGAATACAAAAATTGTGTATGAAAAACTATTAGTGTCACAAAGGATTACTATCATTTCAAACTTTTAAATGACTACAACTAACTTTTTAGAGGTTATTTTTATAAAACTTAAATAGAAACATTAACACGCCCTCTTGAAAATGCATTTCTAATTTAGTTAAAATTATAAATGCATACATTACTGATACCTACAATGTAAACCATTAGTATAATATTTTTTTTTACATTTTTTTCCCCCAAAAAATAAAACATGTTTGTTAAGTACAACCCTGTACATGGACAATGACCAAACATTTTATAAATACTGCCAAGTTACAATAAAGGGATCAGTCATAAAGACAAACATGTGATACCTGCTTTCGTACTGTGTCCAGAATTAATTCCATGACACAGTGCTTTAGATTGCTAGGCCATGCTGTCTTCCTAGTTTTCTGTTTACTTGCTTAAAACGTAGTTTGACTAATTTGGATGTTTCCACTCCAGAACCTATAGTGACCATAGTGGTAAGTAAAGAACAAGCAAAAAATATACTATAGGTGCAACTGAATTCAAACCCTATTTCAAGTCGATCTTTACTTATGCCAAGACGGAAGTTCTGTCTTCATTTTCTACATGTTTGCTTATTCAACGGAGAGCAGAAAGAAGAACAGAAGATGATTTCATGGTTTTGCTTCCTTCTCTTAATCAAGCAAAAAAGAACATTGACAGAAAGTTCCATAAAGATTGCTTGAGTCATGGCACTGCTCACTCTACTTGTTGTTTTGTAAAATCTAAACTGTAAGAAAACGCTTTCTTTTTTTTTTTACTACCTTTTACCAAAGCTTGCTGGATTTTGTTTAAATATGATTGCAGGGTAAATAATGTAAGCCTTTCTGTTAAATCCATATCAAATTACAAAAATGATGTACTCCATACGGAATCACTGAAATCTTAACCCTAATATCAATTACAAAATGGATCGGAGATTTCTTTAACCTGATTGGCCAATATGAGGTCCCTATTCTCCAGTAAAGGACCTTGAATGTTATCGCTCAAACTATGTTTAATCACTGTTCCAAATCAATCTACCCGAAAATTTGTAAATACAGTATTCATTTATGTAATTATCTTTTTTTCTGTTTGATGAAAGAAAATCTCTGTTCTAGTGATGCCTGTCAATGCAAAATAAGTCTACTTCCTTGCTGTCCTATACGTTCAATCTATCCATTTAAATATAGTACTGTACAGCGAGTAATGTACAAAAACGAAAAAAAATATATAGAACTAGTCTCCGGTTTGAATGATGAGTTGCAGAAATCAAACAACTGGACGCAGACTGATTACTTGCAGCAACTTTATTAAGCATATCATAACACAGGCATGGTGCTCTGTTCTCTAACAAAGCCAGGAGGCTTTGAATAAACTTTATGAACACACTGCGAACACGTTACTGAACAAACAGTACAATTAGCAACACATGTAGGCAACCAGATATTTTTAATTACTAAAACTTTACATATTAGGACCAGTAACTTAAATACACAAACGTGTACTCAAATCCTAATAAAAAAATTAATTTAAAAAAAGTTTTGACATTGTCCACTGCTGGCATACTGAAACCTGAAGGCTATAAACCACAGATGGAATTCTGGGCAAACCGCATTACTCATGGAATATTGAGGAAAACATTTGGATTCATAAGCAACAAAAACAAGTGCTGCATAAAATCACACACAAAAACAAAAAAAATAAAAACTTTTTTTTTTTTTATGTATCCATTTTCTAATAGCAATAGAAACTCTCATAAGAGGGCTTTACTGTCTGGTAAGGCCCTTCTTGTTAGGTTAACGGCACAAGGTGGGCCTTACCAGACGGTAAAGACCTCTTCTTCGGGTTCTGTTGCCTAATTGATCATGTACAATACCGCTGGCATTTACTTATACTTGTCTTACATGTAAGGTGACTGGAGGGATATTAACTTTTGAGTCTTTTGAAGTTGTATACATAACTATAAAAACACTCATGTTGATATATGTAGTAATACCAAAAGAAACTTAAATTCGGTGACAAATGTTTTGACTAGAAGTGTTTTGAAGTAACAGAGAAACTATGAGACTTGCAACACATATATGTTATTTGTCATATATGGTGTGAGCTACAGTGAACAAAGTGCTTAAAATACCAGAACTACAATACAACCAGTTTATGATCTGTGTACAATTTCTAATTGTTGCTCATGACTGGCATGGAGCTGCTTTAATACTAGCACCGCCGCGGTTATACTCATACCTAAAACCACCGCAGGCAGTCATTATGACGGTTACATTTTAAACAACATCAATGTTAAAATGAAAGACAAACTATTGGATACAACTCAAAAGTTTTATTCAAGCACATCATATCAAACATCTGCAAAGTCGAAACACCATATTTAAATGAACAATTAAACATAAAGGGTTTATTTTCTAACTTCCCACATATAAAGCACTACTTCAAAAAAGGAAAAACTATAATAAAATAAACATTTCAAAAGAAACTAGCATGTAAACAGGTATATGTACATACAAAACTGTAAAAACTATATATTTTTTTAAAATTTAAAACGAAAGTAACATATGTTTTCTCTTGCATGTGTCACTTGGTGCAGCACAGAATCCAGGTTGAGCTGCCGGCTTGTATATATAAAAACATTGACTATTGTAGGTTATATTCAAAATAAAAATGTAAATGCCACTCAAAATGACTGCTTTGGCGGTTCTAGGTGGGCGGGATTATAACTTCCTTATTTTCATGATACTGCCTTTCAAACGGTGTCAGGGTATTTAATACATGTATTTAGGAAAAATCATAAATGGACAACCGCATAACTTTCAGACATGCAGAGTAATTTCAATGTGAAAACCTCAAACCATCAAAATGACTGCCGTGGCGGTTGTAGTGTTAATGATATTTAAAATATATACTGTCTCAGATGGGACAAAGCATTAACAAGCCCAATATTTTATTACTTGCCAAAGCAAATTGTTCAAGCAATCATTGTACGAAAAATGGATCACATATTTATAAAATCATAATAAATATTTCAAATAACTAAAAAGACATTTCACCAGCAACTGGCTTTTTAGTTATTAACATAATAAGTAAAATAGTGAAAGCATTTCAGAAGATTTACATTATTAAAGCTTGACATTCATGTAAACTATCTTCTTGGTGTCAGCAATTTTAAATTATCATTACTAGTACTGACTTACTGGGTATAGCAGAATAACCTCACTGTAGAGAGATATTTTACTTGTGATTACAAAAAGCATGGTAGGATCTCCTTTTATATCTCAGGGGCATTAGTAACATTTCAGCACCAATCAATTTAAGTTGAAGTTGCTTTAATGTACATTCACAAACATAGTAAGTAGAATAAGTGAAGATGCCAATATATGTATTGCTTCTATTATTCACACATGGACTGGTCTGTAAACATATTGATGGTTAAAAGGGCCATATTTTTAAGCTAGGAAAAAGGTACATTGCTAATTTTCTACACATTTGTTACGAGCAGATTTTACTAGTTTTCTATCATATTTTTTTCTATTCCTCACTGAAGACTCACCTTTACCTTTACAAAGTAGGGCCTCTATCTGCAAGCTTATGTTTTGTAGATCTCTATTTTACCAATGGTAAAACAAAAAAAACAAAACAAAACAAAAAAAAATTATATATATATACAGTATATATATACACACATACACACACACATACATACATACATACATACAGTGCCTATAGAAAGTCTACACCTCCTTTCAAAATGTTCACCTTTTATTGCCTTATAGCCTGGAATTAAAATGCATTAAAATCTTTTTTTTTCATTTATCTAGAGATCCTACCCCGCAACTTCCAAGTGAAAAAAATATTCTAGAAATATTGTAAAAAATATATTTTTTACAATTTGTAGAAAATTAAAAATAAAGACTGAAATAGCTTGGTTGGATAAGTATACACCCCCCTTGTAATAGCAATCCTAAATTAGCTCAGGTGTAACCAATCGAATTAAGATCTATTATTTTCCAATTAAGATCTTTCAGTTTTGTATTTTTAATATATACATTTTTTCTCAATAAAAACTTTTTTCCCCTTAACAGTGTGGAGTATGGTGTGTAGATAAGTGGAAAATAATCCTAATTTAAATGCATGAAACTCTGAGGCACTGACACAACAAAATGTGAAAAAAGTTCAAGGGGGTGTGAAGAACTATCACATGCAGATCATTATCTCACTGTACACATAAAAATAAGATGCTATGTTTAGCGATAGCTGGAAAAGTTATTTATAATGTATAGTGGTGACATCAACGTGATAAAACCATCTGAAATGTCCATGTACAGTATCATATGGCTTGTATCACACAGCAATGCCATCACAATGCTAAATCAAATGGTGGTTTTCAATACTGTGATTTGTCCAGCACCCTCTCCTATTTTCTATATATACAAATAAATCCAGGCTAATTTTTTTTTCTCACTTCATTATTGTGAAACAGCAAACAAAAGAATGCCTTATAATGCAAGGTGCACTAGATCACTGATCTTCCTAAAAATGCAATAATTTAGTCTGTCTTCAATGCACTTAATCTCATTGTCGGAATCTTTGACTTGTTGCTTGAAGGTGACTGCAACTTAAAATGACTCCCGCTTGTGATCAACCAAGCAGAGTATAGTTTCACGAAACCTCCGGCAGTTTGGGTTGCTACACCTGAGTAAACGTATTTCCCTGTCATACATGAGTGCAATGAAGAGTCAAAATACAGCAGTTTTGTCCAATAGAAAATGTTAATTTGTTGAATTAAGACCAAGCTTTAAAAAATGATTTTAAAAAACATGCCATGTTTCTGTGGAAAAAAAAGGATATGAGATTACAGGTTCTTTGGCTTTTTTTCTGTAAAGCCCTCAGACTATGGGATTCTCTGTCCAAATCAAGACACTCTATATAGTTACATCTGTTTTGTCTTTTCCCTAGTGGTCCCTGCATGTAGTTTGAGGAGTCGTGTATAATGCCCAACACAATTTATCTTTGCTTTTCCTTTATATTGCTACCTCGTTTTAAAGCTGCCCTTTAGAGCACAGAAACATTTTTTATATGGTGGTATGGTCAAGGTTCCCATTTCCTTGCATTAAGCCATTTCACTAGCTTTTTCGCTTCAAGGAATGGCACAAACAGCATTGTCTCTTATCTATGGTCCTGACTAGAGTGTATAAAGGGGTAACATTTTAAAGTGCTTCGGAAATCCAATAATATATTTGTTGATGTTGTTCAAAGCCTCATCTGGCTAGGCTGACAGAAATATCCCAAAGCTGAGTTCTTGCATGGAAACCAATTCATTTGTGTCATTTTCCTCCTATACTAATTTGATTGCTCATACTGGGTGTTTGGCACATACCATGTCTCTGCTGTCATGTCTTTAAAACTAAGAAACATTTATTTATTTATTTATTTTTAAATATTGTTTGTGCAGCATGCTGGTGATGTCACTCCCATAGTGTGAGGTGACTACTGAGCCAAGAAACTTCTACTCACTTGAAAAGTTAGAATACTGTCTCAGAAAAAAAAAAAAAAAAGATTAAAATGACTACGAAATGTACGGTCTGTGAGCCACACATATGCAAGTAGTAAGATACTACATTAGCTGGATGTCAAGATGCTATAATTATTAAAGGGAAAAAACGCTTCACTTATGAAGTTGCTACAGGATATCTTTCAGTTTCATTAATTTAGTGAAATACTGGTTTCTAAACAACATGTACATTTTGCTCTAAAGAAAGGCACTGAATGATGATAATATTTACACAACAAGAAAGCTAATATTCACTTCTAAAATACTTTTAAAATTAATTGTTTGCAGATTCCTAATTGGTATAAATTAAGCCAGTTTGAGAACAGTCGTATCAAGAAAGGTACCAATCATTGCAAATTACAGCATATTAAAAGATAATATGCATTTACAGACTATTTTACTGACAGCGTCAGTACATTTATTTTTTACTTGTGACTAGCTAATAGGATTGTTTTAAGAAAATAAGAAACCGCAGTAAACAACAACAACAACAAAAAAAAAATCCCTGTAGATGACCTGAAAACCTTTTGGGTTATACAATAGGTGATCCTGTTCAAAGTAATTATTAAAATGACTAGAAACCCCAATTTGCTTTCATTACAAACTATAGCACTGAAAAACAATATGGCAGATTTATGCTGCTTAACATGCTTCTTTCAGGTTCCTTATAATTTTTTCCATAGCTTTGTTTTCCAGACTTTAATTTCATTTAAGTGACGGCCATTAATCCTGCAACTCACTTTCTGCCATATAATGCTGCTAAATGAGTGTAAAGTTTCAGAGGAGATCTCAAAACATGCTACACAAGAAGCGGATATACACTGTTTTGGCTGGATGTCAGAGACAAAGTGAAAATAAAGCGACTAATCAAATTAGTTTTGTTTTTTAAAGCCTTGATAATTGCTAAAATCGTAATATTGACAAACAATTAGATATTGTTTATGTTCTGATAAGTGCTGTTTTGAAATGGCTTATTTACTTGAGGTAATCCAATTCCAACAGTTTTCTAAAAACTGTGTTTAAGTGACTTGAGACAAGTTACTTTTCAGAAAACTAACAGAATTCTGTATGCACATAACAAAATGTGCCTGATGAAATTAAATGTTGCTGAAGTGCACATTTTACACAGAGGAATACAATAGTTAATGCTACATTTACCTTTAAATGAACACTGGGAATATTTCAGTTTCCATAACAGAAAAACAAAAACAGTGCGCTCAGAGCAAAAGCCTAATAATTCTGGAGTAAACAATACTGTAGGTGCTAAATAATATGAAAACTTGAATGGTCAAATCACTGTAAAGATTGGAAACATTTTGAAGTTACCCCCCCTACCCCCCAAAAAAACCCCAGCCGATTCCTGGTAGTTTGCCATTTTTAAAACAGATACCTCGTCTATAAATAAGTTGAAAGTATTGTTAAGATTTCTTTCAGTCGTTCCTATAGTATATGTTCATTTCTCATTTCAACCATATCTAAATGATCAGTTCTGGGAGACCACGGTCGTTAATCAACACATGCTGGGAACTGGAGAAAGAGAGAACAACTGCTTTCCGCAACACTTCCTGTGATAAGACAGATCGGTCGCTGTGCACAGATCACAGCTTCAAAAGGTTTAAAGGTTCATTTGAATGTAAACGTGGCTCAGGTCTCTTCACACAGCATTCCTAATAGCTTCAAGTTGTATAGCGGCCATAATGTTTCTTCAAACTTTTTAAAGAGGGTGTTTCAATTTTTAATGGATGCTCCTCTGACTTCTCTGCTAATCCTCTAAGCTATTTAAGGTTGTCATGTCCCATTTGAGACCTGATATAGACCTTGTAAAGTTTTATTAATTATCCTTCCAATATTGTTTGCTTAAGCTTATTCCTGTTTTTCTATCTTTCAAAAGACAGCCTTTACATTTTCTTTTTGGATTTGTAGGTTTACAAAAAAGGGGATAGAAGAACCATTGGAAGTCAAATATGTGCCTCAATGTGTTTATGGAAGTGACCAACTAAAATGATTATGCCAATTAGTTTATATATTTGCACTTTTACTGTTTATGATTTATAGATTGAACGTGGTCAAACTGAAAAACAGAAACAGACATCACACATAACAAATGTTTTGTAAATAGTTGTCTAATTTAAAGTATGATGTAACAGTGCATAAACATAAGATATTTGCATATTTGTTTTTACTAAACGTTTGAAATTCACAAAACTACTCTAGATTGTTGTTTCTTTAACAACAGTCAAGAAAAAATACATCACACAATGTATTTATCAAATTAAAAGTATTTAAATAACACGTTTAGAGTTAACAGTGACTTCACCATTCATGACTTTTTAACTGCAAAATTCTAAATGAGTTTATACTCTAAAAACCATGCTATGTTTATTTAAAGGACTTTTAAACCATTTTAAATAACTGCCTGGAGCAGGAATATAGATTTAATTTCCTCTATCCCACTTGATAATTGAAACAATTATTTTGAGATTTTTATGACTCCCAGTAGCCTACTGCTTCCCCCTGAGTTTGCCCTTCCCTCAAGGATGGTTACAGCGCCTTACAAAACAGGACAACATAGTTCAAAATGCATCCCATTAAACCCAGGGAGACGCAGTAGGGGAGAATTTCAACCAAATATACTGCACACCATGCTTAAACAAGTTTAGGGTGAGTACTGGGTCACATGTGTTTATATCGTTAAACACCCAGCCTCTTTTCAATTTAAAGTTGCCGTGTCCATAACTATATTCAATGTATACTATTATTTATTTTTATTTTTTTTCTTGATAGTTGTATATCACATGGTTCATTCAGAATATACCTTGATGACTTCTGGATATACAGGACAGATGGATAGGTGACTTCTTTACTGGCCACCAGGGGTATGGATATAGATAATAAAAATAACAGATACAGAAAAGATTTTTAGAGACTTGAAAAAAAATGTTGTAATTATTCAACATTTTACTAACAACTTATTTTGTTTATTCTTGTTTTAAGATGTTCATATTAAATCACAAAAAACAACCTTTCAGCATCTATAATGACAACACAGGCTTATGCAGTGAGAGGTGCATTTACAGAAGACTTCACTATTGAACAGATGTTTCTGGGGAAGCTAGCATCAGGATTCTGACATGCTTTATAGTGTGCCTGATTCTGCATTCAGAACATCAACTAAAAGTGTCACAAACAGGCAGCTTGCCTTTGAGTACAAGGAAAGTTATGAAGAGTGCAGTTTGTTCTTTGGAAAGGAAATCATTTAAACCACTTATTTTTCTGTTTTGAGCTGTTACTCTAAATAGTTTAAATAAAGAGGATAAACGCTACAGTATACCTGCTGTTTATTAATTGTTTTCAAAGCAAAAGACAAAAATGTGATTTCTTAAATGAATACATAGCCTGCTGTATGCCTGGCACTTAAACATACATTTAAGTACACAATGCAGGCTTGGTAAATGATACAAGGGCTGCCACTTGCTAAATTAACTGGAGCCTATTTATACCCAGTTTGATGTCCGTCAAAGGTTGCTACCCTGCTTTGGGGCACCCCCAGGCAAAACCTAACTACACTGAGGACCAGCTTAGTGAACTATCACATAAAAAGATGCATATTGTATTTTGCATAAAATCCTAGATAAATCAGGACTATAGTGTTGATAATCATGTTACAGAATAACTTAACTAAACTTATAAGGTATTACGCTCCAGGTCAAAGACTTTTGTACTTTCATATGCAGACAATTTTGCTACAGTACTTTCATTTAGTTTCATTGCTGAATTCCAGATTTTGGTTTTGAATACCTTTTTCATGCACCAATTTGGGTTACCTACACAATACTTGATATATTATTATTTATTATTAGCAGACGCCCTTATCCAGGGCAACTTACAATTGTTACAAGATATCACATTATTTTTATATACAATTACATTATTTTTTACAGAGCCCTAACCACTACTCCACACTAATACCTCTGATAAGTTATACAATGCAAAACATGGTCTCTTGTTGGTGTAAACACTTTTGTATACATATTTTTGTCTAAAGCCAGCCTTTAACAATACCAAAAACAAAAAAGACTTTATTGACTCAGAGCCTTGCCCTTCTGACTCAAGAACAGTGAAAAGGAAAACACAGGTGATCTATCATGTATTTTATTTTACTTAAAGTACTTTTAAACTTAGATTTTAAAAAATAATGCATTTTTAAGCAATTCAGTTGACTTCCCTTCAAAACTGTTTGTTTAAGAAACCTGAGTTTCAACATTTGAGAGGTTTTTGTCCCTTTTTTGTGTTCTTACTTTATCCATTCACCCTGGACAACACTATTATCACCTTAAACCTTCTCTGTGGGATGTTGCTGGCAGCGTTTACAACTTGTACTGAAAGTATTAGCCATGTTAATCGCATAACAACTCATACAGCTCTCACAGTGCATAAAATAAGTACAATATCAGATAAGTTTAGCTGCAAGTCTGTAAATATTTACATTTCCTTTCAAGTACTGTTTACATATATTTTATCTGCTATCTTGAAGTTCAAGAACATGTTGAAAAGACAAACAATAAAACTATGGTGCATCAGTGGGGAACGGAAATAGCTCTGTGCCTCTGTTTACCATAATAGGTGTTAAGATACAGTAACAGAGACTAGCAATCCAGCCTCACTCTCAAACCCTTCGTTATTTGAATAGAATTATGAAAAGGTACAGAAAATACATAGCAGACCGGTACTCTGCAATGAAACAACATGGCTGAGCAACTGAAAGCACTGTGCTTCTGAAAACAGTCATTCTTTTTACAGACAAAGTTTTTATGCCTTATTATTATTTTACAGCTTTTACCCCTTAATATTAGTAATAAATCTCAACAAAATCTTAATTCACAATACAGAATAGTAAACAGAGGCTTATTTCACAAAGCACTTTTAGCTAGCAAGCTATGTTCTATCTGTTTCACAAAACAATATTCCAAAAAGAACAATGGTATATTTCTTCCCCTGGGTAGTTATCATAATATTATCATATAACCACCTTACTAGCAATGCACAGATTCACAGAGTTGTTTCCCGGCTCTCATCTTCCTAGGTGCTCCACTAAATATTCCACCAAATTTAAAACAGACTACACACAACCATCCGGTTATAGACTGACATTTATAGCACTAAGACATGGATACATCAGATTTATACAAAACCAATGTTACATTACAATGACTACATTTCAAGAAGACACCAAATACTACAGCAAAAAGGTGTTTATATTTACTGTGTCAGTGATAGATTTAAGAGAGTTATCAAGTTTTCCAGCAGGTACACCAACATCTTCCACCACAGCAGACAAGAACCAGCCAGTCTTAACTACTAAACACTCACGTACCTTTTTTGTACTGACAGACATTTATAGTGACACAGGAGGAAATCAGAGTGATGGACCACTTTTGCGACTGCAAGATGCAAAGATTAGAAACGTATACTGTACTCCACAATAAAAAATAAATTATATGCAGAGGTTGCGTTAACGCAAAATTTTGCATCCTTGACGCAAAATAAATCCATTGGACGGAAAAATATTTTGCGTTAAATGTACTTATAGAATTCATATTCGTGGTAATCTATTACACTGCAGCAATGACCGTAAAATATTTGCTTGTTTAAAAAAAAACTGTTCTACAATATAGCAGCATTGATTAAGGTACACTCCAGTCCTGTAGGTGGCAGCAATAAGCCTCATATTTGGCTTTGCCAGCAGTATTAAGGATATTTACTTTTAGGCCCTGTCCACACTCATAACTGATTTCAGGAACCAAACTCAAAAACGTTTTAATTAATCCAGCTCAAACTTTAGCGTCCACACTGAAGTCCCGTTTCATGTTTAGTCATGCGTAATGCGTACACACACTAATGCTATTAGAATAGTTTGGTTCCTAGCAGAGCAATGAACAGTGGAAATGAATACGATAGTATCTCACCATCCACTGTATTTTATTTTAAAATAATGTGTTATCCCCCATATTAACAAAGGTCCATATTGCGAACACACACACACGCACAAGTAGGGCTTCAAGTTTTCGGGCTTTATTTTTAATCAGGTGACAAATTTAGCTGATTCTGTTTCATAATTAAACTCAGAAAAAAAGCTGTTAATTGCAAAACAACATTTGCTTTTACCTTCATATCTTGCCTGAGCCTAATTCTGGTCCCTTTAATTTTATTTCAAACACAGCTGACAAATTACGTGAATTGTTCATCCCTAATCCTACTTTTAACTCGCATTTCATTTTTGCAGTCACCTAATTTAACGTTGTGCTTTTGTTATTTTCCTCACTAGTTTAACAGAGATGCACTTTCAGATTTTTTTAAGCATAAAAATTAATACCTAGTGCAGAGTGTACATTGACAGCAAGTCAGTTGTCAATCTGAAGTTTTTTTTCCAGGAGATTCTCATGAAGAAGATTGCTCATCTGCATCTCAGCCATCTACTTCTGACTACGAGTACTATAGTGACCGAAGCAGTTGCAAGCAGTAGTAATTCACAAAAACACAAACGAAAAATACATTCTTATAATTTTGAATGGGAGATGAAGTATCCGTGGCAAGATGTACTGTGTGTGAAAGAGCTGCTGGGCAAAAAAAAAAAAAAACATACGTATGGATGTACAGTTTTTCAAGAATCTTCACTTAAAAGACACGACGATGTTGTTGGAATGCAGAAAAATATAAAAACACACGTAGATGAAGGCATCAAACAGTGCTTAGAATCCTGTCTCGTTGTCATGCGAACGGTCTACTGTTAGTATATATAACAAAGAAAAAAGTGTGTCAGTGTTTACATGTATATCTATACACAGACAGACATTTTTAAAACTACTACATGACATAGAGTTTAAACATTCATAAAAAATGTACCAAAATGCACATCCCTGGAGTTTATTAGCCTTTGTGTTAAAATGCTTGATGGATGGGACGCACAACTTTGGGCATGTGCGTTTCAGGAACACATGAAAAGAAAAGCTAGCGCAACCTCTGTATATGTTTTAATACTTACTGATCTCCACAGGGTTAGAAAATAATTAATGCTAATGGTAGGGCTTGTCCAGTAAAAGGTAACTGTGAGCTTTTGAAATTGAATATTAACAGAAGCATCTAATGTAACTGAGAAAAAAAAAAAAAAACTACTTGTAGCTCAGATTACAATTTTTTTTTTAGCCTTCCATAGTGGTTAGTTAAGAAGAACAATATCAGGTCTAGGGACCTCAAAAAGACACAATATTTCTGTATGATTTATTGTACATGTTAAAGCAGTTGCATTTGTATTAGAACTGCACTTTTCAATGAGTTTAAGATTCATTTTAAATATTTGTTTCTTAATTAGCAAATTACATTAAACCCTGTACTCCACTGAACCACCCCAAAACAGAATGTTTATTGTTTTCATAAGCCAGTTATTACGCATTCATTTATGAATTGTGAGAATTACATACTGTACTAGAGCTTCTTTATAGTGGTTAACAAGAAGGTCTGTTTTTAATATTCTTTCACAAGAATATTATTCCAATTTGAAAGCAAAATGATTTGAGGTGACATATGCTGAAAAAATATAAATTGTAAAGTTTAGCCAATTAATGCAAAATGCCCTCTACTCACCCTATCTAGTTCCTGGGGTTAAGTTTATTTTTTGTTTTTAATTAACTTCATCCAAATATTTAAAAGAGAAAAAGAAGGAAAATAGAATTTTGCAGTCAAGTTGGTTTTGTAAAAAGAATAGCTGCTGCTTTCAATGGCAACACTGTTCAAAACGTCTTTGTTTTTTTCTGACAAATGGGCACAGCACCTTCACATTGGGAAGTAACTTTTTTTGTTTCTTTGTTTTTAACAGAGGCACTCCAATGCTGATATGCCAACATGGTACTCATTAACAAAATAAATAAAACTATACGGAATTCATTCAACTACAGCAGTTAAAGCACAATAGTCAATAAACATGGACTGTGCAATTATTTATTATTAGTTATGTAACAGGGAGTGTTGTGTGATCCACTGCTGTTTCAGATTTTGTCCGCTGTCGGTGAGATGAGATGAGGTTACAAAAATCTCTAAAACCACAAATGCATTGTGGTTAAGGCTCTCGCTTGCTGGTTCACTTAGTGGTCCTATAGATCTTGACATTACTATCTTTGTATGTGATTTAGAATATGTCTATACCTGCTTTGGCCATCAATATATTTCAACATATTTTGGGTTAAGGTGGAGGCAATTCCTTCAGAAATCGCTAGTAATAGGCCTACTCTCAAATCACACCACACAGGAAGTGACCATTACCATGACCAGATGCCGTATTTTATTATTTTACAAAAGGGAGGGAATAATTGATATAAATAAATGTTTTTGGAGGTTGTACCACAATGAAAACGATACAGACCTCCCATTACAAAACTGCAAGTCACTTATAGCCAGATGTCACTATAGTAACTTTTTCCATTAAACGTTTAACCAATTAGGAGGTACTGTTTTGCTTGCTCTTGCCTATAGAAGATACTTGCACATTGACGTTCGGTTTTTAATTTTATAATGTGATTTTCAGTTTGTATCTTCTGCTTTAAAAGTTGTTGTTTTGTTTTTTTTGTTTTTGTTTTTTATAGAATAGCAAAAGACAAAACTTTACAAATTTAACATAAAAAATGCTATGTGCCTTTTTATCCACACATGTGTAATGGTAGCGGAGATTTTAAAGCAGACATGCTTACTGGAGGTTTTGATAGCTTGTGACAAATTACGGCACTGGTCAGGAGCCCTGTATGAACTTTACTGTCCAGTGCCTGCCCCTGCTAGACAGCAACAGTAGCCAATAACCCAAATGTTTATTTACAATTTCACTGTAAAGAAAACAGCATTTTTCATTCAGGTCTATATAACAATATCTCCCTCAAGTTAACACGATTACTTTTTAAGACAGCTACCACTTCATCCATCAACAGATGCCAGGGAGGTTACATCCGATTTTGTTTCCTAACCAGCCTGATTGTCAATTCAGACAACAGAATGACTGTGAAGGATGTGGCTTGTATTTTTAACCAGGCATGTATATAAACCGGTCTAATGACTGGAATTACAACAAGTATAATGACTCCCTACAATTTGCAATCCTAATGTAAAACTATAAGAAGCTAAGAGGCAAGCAGACAAAAGTTTCAGCAACATGTATTTTAATATCCAATTCATTTTTACAGCATTCTAAAAATAATCCTCTTCAGGACATAAGTATACAAACAATCATACAGCAGCTTTTTGAATCATGGTAACCTAGTGGCAAAGAGGAAGAAGAAAGAAAAAAGGGTTGAACATTGACAATGACTTTTAACTCAAAGTATCATAAGCACTATTTTTCTAAAAAGAGAAAACACTCATTACTGTTGTAAGGCTAGAAATAAACTACTAAGAACTCTTTAATTAAATTCTTAAATTGGGTATTTGTAACTTAAATATGTATTTTTCTCATTTCAAATTAAAATGTTCAAATGACACTTTGCAGGCTTTGTGAATTTCACCTCTGTTTTACTGTTGTTTTGTTTGACTAATGAGTGCAGTATATTTCAAGCTGAAAATGAACTATGGTAGTTTTCCTGCTACTTTGTTTGCAAGACAGGCAACAACAAAAAAAAAAAAAACCATGAGGATTTAAACAGTAGGGCCAATTCTGCTTTGGGTTTAAGAACCTTGGTCATTGAAAATTGTATTTGAAAAAGGATATTGCATCATTAAGTGTAACAACAGAGGACTGTACAGTTGTCAAAACTATCAAGCAGCAGTAGCCTGAAATGCACCGACAATCACAAAGAGCTTTTGGAGGAACCCAACACTGCTCAGCAGGATAGGATTTAAATAACAGATTTAAAAACAAGAATAAAAATAACTGCATCAACCAGCCATTTCTTACTCCAACCACAGTCCCATTTTACTGAATCTGAAAAACAACCCATTTGGTTCCCAAAACCAATCCAAAGCGTTATTAAAAGTTTAAGGCTACCAATTACTGCTGTCTGCTTTTTTCAAAGCAAACTTTGGCATTACGTCAGATGGTTTTAAAAAATCGAAAGTTTCCTGCCTGGATAAACTAAACCACCAGGGAAGGTGTCTAGCCACTTGCAAAAACTTTTAATGGAACTTTTTTTTAAAGCAATAGTACCACCATTTTTTTTTTAAAAGGATCGTTTGTTTCTTGAGCTATTTCCTAGAATTGGATATTTCAGGGCAAAATTAATAATGACACATGTATGGGTGTTTATAAATAGACAAAGTGTTTTCTGTTCAATTGTAATTTATTTGTACATTTGTTAAGGTGTGAGACACTAGCACAGCAACAGTGCTGACCCGCCTTAAATTTTCATCAATCAAATCAACACTCAACATCATTAATAACAAATATACTGGGGTGCTGGAAAATCACCATAGGTCAATTGCAACAAACTTGTACATTTAGTGAGGAGTTGCGTACTAGCTAATACGGTACTCTCATAGGATCATCCCCAGCTGCGTACTAACTTAGTACCAATTGCAACAAAAAAAGATGGGGCTCAAAACCTGAGTGATTGGTTCCAGCTAATTATATTTTAAGAGTGTTATTTTTCGTTGCAAGATCTTTTTTTTAAGAAACCTAACATCTTAATTATTATTGTTTTTTAATTTACACTTTTTTAACTTAAGAAAATGATGTACGGAAAATGTATTTACGCACAAAAGTAAATACTAAGGCTTATAGGACCAAAGGTGTATTGTAGATTATAAAAGGTGTAAATCGAATCAGAAATGAAATTACATATTTCCGGTAAAAGCTTAATATCTCAGTACATCCATACGAAGGCAATGATGGCCAGTAGTCGTTTGCAAAATTATACAAATAGAGCAAAAACTTTATTTCATAGTGTTTAAAAGATTTTATTGAAATTGTGGAGGATGGCCGAAATGATTCCACTGCAATTCTGCAGCACAAAACTGCATGTAACACACTTGTAAGCAGATTTAATACTGTCTTCCCTGGGAGGTGGCCAGGTACAGCAGCAAATTTTAAAAAATTTGTGGAAGAGCCTGAAGATAGAGACACTGGAAAGTCGTACTGGAATTATTATTATTATTATTATTATTATTATTATTATTATTATTATTATTATTATTAAAATAGGCCTACTTTAAGTTGAATAAGGATGAAACTGTTTTTGTTGCAAATGTTTTTTGTTTTTTTCCCCCCAGATCATTTAAAATAATTTTTGATTATGAATAGTTCTGTTTCATAAAAGTTGGTAATACATTTTGGGATTTTTCATATTTGTTCCAATTAGTACGATACCACAAGTCTTTAGCCTACAAAAATTGCTGGACTAACTTAGTAACGTGTTTTAGTATCCTCTAGAGGGCAACAGCAGTTACTTTGGGTTTGTTGCAATTGAGAAACATTTCAATACGCAGCTGGGGACTATATTGAGCAGGGGCACGGGAACTAGGGGTGGGGGTATGGCAGCATCCCTGGTTTGCATGGCTTCCACCATATACAGGGGTTACAGTTTTGTTCAATGGCTTTCAGCACCCCCACTATAAAAATTGTTCCAGCGCCTCTGATCTTGAGCTGCTTAGTTCGTTGTAAGTGGTATTAACTTGCGTACTAGTTTATTACCGTCCTCCGTATTAACCATGGGATCATCCCCAGTTAGTGAACTCCTTTTAGTTCGTTGCAACGGACACCAAGTGTTTTCACATCCAAATTTGTATTCCATTTGCCAGTAATCCACTTTGTAAAGCTGGCTGTTAAAAAAAAAAAGGAACAAAAACTGAGCTAACTAATGGCTGTGAATGATTTTTCCAAAAAAAAACAAAAAACCTCATATGTAACATTACTTACTTAAACTAACACAACACTCAAGCAAAAATAAATACAAAACTACAAGCAGGTGTAATAGTGTATTTAAATTACTTTACACTCTGCTACCATCTAGTTATGTTTTTTTTTTTTTTAAGACTCTGAAAACATTTATTTTTTATATTAATTTAAACACACAGGGAAACCCTTATTAAGCTGGCACAGCAAGCTTGTTTTCAAGAGGGACACACATTTCTCATTGGTCAGTGTACATATACATTGAAAAATAAATTTATAATGAATCTTTTTTGTTGTTGTTGTTTTTAATTTATGCAGTGAAGCTACATTTTGAATGTTAATTGGTACATGTAACTGATTCGAGAATTCTGGACTATGTATACAAAAGATGCCTGATCCAGCTTTGTTCTCATAAGAGGAATTTTTAGTTTACAATCAGTGTTCTTTAAAATAACTTACTAACATGGATTATACGTGTCTTGGACCATCACCATGTTCACATTGTAAATGTAAATTACACCTGATCAGTTTGATACATTTGCACATTAACTCCATGTATAACTCCAAAATACCCCATGTGATACAACCAAAGGGTTTAAGTTTTAGTGCAGTTTTAATGCAGTAGTGGATGTTAGTATAGAGCTATTTAAAAATAAATCAGTTTTTTTTTGTTTTTTTTTAACAATGGTGTAATATAACTGAATAATAAACATATTGGACTGGCCTGCTCAATTCCGTGATATCTGCTTCTAAATCAGAGGGCTTACTTCTCAGTGGGCAAATTCAGTGCCAGTCAGAATCAAGGCATAAATTAAACAATGTTAAATGCATTAATAACTACAATATGAAGTACACATGAGCTTGTTTGTCTGAGGTGCCAACCTGTGTCCAGGAATTCTAATAAAATCTATAGGGCTGTAAACAGCTACTACTGATAATAATAATAATAATAATAATAATAATAATAATAATAATAATAATAATAATAATAATAATATTTTTGAAGTAAATATTTAAAATGGCAGGCCTTTAGAAAAATATTTCAGTAACCTGTTGCTTCAGCTGCCTAAGACAAAAAAAGACTTGTTTGGTGCTAACAAGTCCAAAACTTGCACTTAGAAAAAAAAGCCAGCAAACTTCAACGAGATATATATATATATATATATATATATATATATATATATATATATATATATATATATATATACACACACACGTTGACGTACCTGTTAGCATTAGTTTGTAAAATGAATTCCGCCTATTCAAATTGTTACATTATAACATAGTTTGTATGTAATTGATTGCATGCAGCATTTTGGTGGAAACAACACAAAGCATGGTCCAAAAGTTATCTAGAAGTTTCGAGTAAACACCAAAGCTATAAGTCCCATTGTTAAAAAAGATACCCCCCAATACACAATCCACACATATCTTTTAATATGAGACCTGAATTCATTTGACAGCCATAAAATTCCCACCATGTAGAAAATCTGTAGTCAAATAGAAGCAACAGAATAACTCATTTACATTTCAAAACCTTAAGTCTGTTTGATCAAAATCCATTGAAATACTCAAAGAAGACATAAAACTATACTAAACATTACAATATTGGTGATAATTAAGTTTTGCTTGTAGTTTTATGATATCGAAGTTAAAAGCCACATGTGTATTTTTAAAGATGAGCTGTGTTTGCTTGCTTTCCTTTAGCCACGTCATTAACAAACTTTTACCAACAATAAGGAGATCGTTCATGAGTAGAAGCGCTGTATCATTTCCAGACAGTGTTGTCAGTTTCACAGTTTACAGGAAATACTGTAATTCATCTACTGGAACAAGCAACACGGGATTTTTGTGTCATATTCGGTTAAAAATATTCCTAGACTAGATGCAAGCACGGTACTTGGTGGTTGATTAAAATAAACTGAAAAGTGGCACACGTTCCCCGGTAGGTTTGTACATACATTTAGTCTGCATAACAGTTCAAGTATGTCAACATCATTTTATTTAACAGCTGTTAGAAAAGTAACACTAAACGTAGGCTACAATATGCA
This sequence comes from Acipenser oxyrinchus oxyrinchus, assembly GCA_030684275.1. Classification (NCBI taxonomy): domain Eukaryota; kingdom Metazoa; phylum Chordata; class Actinopteri; order Acipenseriformes; family Acipenseridae; genus Acipenser; species Acipenser oxyrinchus. The sequence continues at coordinate 65,907,240 of CM060250.1, forward strand.
TACTTTATATAAATGCCTAGATAAAAGCCAAAAGTAGACACAGACTTGATTCAGACTGTAAGCATGCCATTAGCCTAATTATATATATATATATATATATATATATATATATATATATATATATATATATATATATATATATATATATATATATGATAGATAGATAGATAGATAGATTGTAGCTATATACAGTAATCGCTTATTGCTTTTTTTCACTTTGACAATAGCCCACAATTGTAGAATAAAATATACAACAATGATAAACGTTCACATTAGGTACGTGTTGATTAGTCAGTCACGCGACTGAAAACTTTTTTTGTGTGTGTTACTACTGAATCACATTGCGCCGAATTGCTTGTCAGTTTCCATTAATCGCATCGACAACGCAGAGAACATTAAAGGGCTTCCTTATAGTTTTTAAAACATGTTTGCCAAATGGCCTCCCGCTAACTTCACAAATAAACTTAGGAATGAAGTCACTCAATAATGTCTGCAGCAAACTTTTTTTTTTTTTTTTTTTTTTTTTACAGAAGCCAAGTTAAATCATTCGATTCAAACCACAAGACGAACTCAAATAATTTTTAATATTAGGCTACGTATTCTCAAACCACTGTGGGTGATTGTATTTGTTTTGTTTTTTAATCAAGTACTCACACAAACACACATGTAGTTTGTGTAATGACTACATTATCACACATATGACTAAAAAACGCAAACGAGCATGCCCGGTTACAATGGACTAGGTTACATCGTATTACGTTATAATATCAACAAAATAACGATATGTGATATAACAACGAATCAACTGATACAGCATATATGCATAAGACATCAGAAATTTAGGTTTACGAAATTACTAGAAATCACGGCCACGTTCCATTGTCTTGTTATGGATCATTAACTTTTCACAATAAAATAAAAAAAACACTTGTAAGAAAAGTATCAACACTAATGTATTAGAGCTGCTACTTTTCTTTCTCCTCGTCAACTACCCGCACATACAAATACTGGTAAAACAAGCTGAAATCACTTAAATGTACGACTTTGATACCAAGATAGCATTGACTAAATATTCAAATAACTACTTTTAAAAACACTTTCAAAACTTTATCTGTCACACGTGTGCGTTCCAGTAAATGTTTCGCAGCCATTTAAAAGAAGAAAAGTAAACTAGACAAACCTACTGGAAATCATGTTTTTCCTCTTCGTCTAAATGTGACCTCCCGATTTAAGGCTACTGAACGTTGCAAGTAGCCAATTTCAATTTCTCATCATGCATTTGACCCAACAAAACCTAAATGCCATGTGAAATCTGAGAAGCCCTGCTCTTTTTTCTTAGCGAAGTAGCTCACAACTGATTCACAAATCCCCAAGCGCTCCCCAACATTACATAACATTTCTAAGAGATCGGCATTCAGGGACTAATATAAATTCACATCACATTGTTTGCTCCCTTCCCTGCGTTTTCTGATTCTTTTATCCTTACCTGTTGATTAAATGGAAATAATCTTTGCAGTCTGGTGAAAGATGGTGGAGCGTTGGCTTGAGCCATGAACCGTCTTTCTGTTGTTTGTTTGTTGATCTCGGATTGTTTTAGTGGGGTTAAGAGATTTCTGATTGCTCCTATCCAGTGAGATCGGAATGACTGTGTTTAATAATAAACGCCAGGGTATGTTAAAAAAGAAAAAAAAAGAAAAAGGAGTTTAGTTTGCAGTGAGCTCACTTCTTTATCAGAAATGTTATCGCTTGTCAGGACCTCAGACTTCAAGCATTACGTCAGTTTCAAGACACCAACACTATTAATACCAGAAGCATTTGCAGAGGAAAGCGCCACCCCAGACTGAGAGTTCTTAAAGAGACAGTGTACCTTTATGAAAAGTGAATAAAACACTACAGGTTGGCTTAAATCTTTAGTTGAAAAGTAAACCCCAATCTAAGACAATACCAGTTAAGAATGTTGACATTCTATTACCAACATATTATATCAGTGTTATATCAGTATTATACCGGTACCGGTAATTTAATAAGCGTTTGTTTACATTTTGCGGGCGTTTATACTTAAATTCATAAATGTTCACAAACCATGCACACACCTATAAATCTAAAAATAAAGCAACAAAGGTAATGTCGATTTGTATGTGTTTCAAGCATCCCAACTATTATTACACATTATACAGTACAATGTATATTATTTAAAGTTTATTGCGATATACAATTAGTGTGCCTAACAGGCAACTTCCATGTACATTGGTCAAAAGTACAATTTACATTTGACCAATTTACTTTTCAAAAGTATGTTTTTCGTCACAGACTATAGCAAACACATATCAAACAGTGGAACACTAGTCGACATACATACCGTATTAAAACACAGCAGTCACAAGCTAACGAGTGAGGAAAGGTGATCAAATACACCCTAGATGAGCCCCAACGTACAAATAAAGGTATGAGTGGAGGGGCGTTTATTTAAAATGATCATAGTCCCTTTCACTGATTACCTCTTGATAACATATTCCCCAAATGATTGTCTTCATCTTTCTGACATTTCTCTTATCAAGTATATTCAGAAATATGATTAAACTTTTTTTTAAAAGATTAAAAATGTAATCAAAGGAGAACATGCTTTCAGTCGGCTCTAAATAGTCTATCTGATCCAATAATTATGACAAACTGTGAACAGCTTTGAAAAACATTAACAAAATATGTATACAAAAAAATGTTTTGATGGTCTGCTTGTCAAGGATAATTTAATGATAACTATAATAAAACTATATACAGTCAGCACTCACATTTCCGACCCTATAGAATTTTGACTTCAGTGATGGTTAAACGCTTGTGACGCATATCCGATTAAACCCTTGTCCGTTTTTCAGGGAACACAAAAATGTTATATTTGAAAGGACTGTTTTAAAGTAAGTAGGCTTCCATTTATATGTACTGTATTGGTTTTGTTGGTATAGTACTATATTTTCAACAGAAGTATTTTAATTCAGAATTTGAAAATATCACTTCCCAAAAGAGACAAGTGGATTATAATCATACTTTTAAATCTGATACGTATTGTAGCAGTAAAATACCCCGTTAACGACTCAACAGCAAAATAAAATCAAAATCTTACCCATGCACAGAAATGCATATATTTAATTATGGAAACTTTTTTTATATATATTTTGCTAAATTGCATTACCTTTTACATTGTATACAACTGTTAGCTGGGTACAACGTAAAAGGTAATGCAATTTAGCAAAATATATATATATACAAAAACACAAAAACAACTAAAGATCACAGATTTAAAAAAAAAATCACAGTATCTAAAACTGTTTAAGACTTATAAGTGCATTAATTTGTTACACACACACACACACACACACACACACACACACACACACACACACACACACACACACACACACACACACACACACACACACATATATATAATGGGGATTGATTGTGTTCTTAATACAAGGGTGGGAAAACGCGACTGACGTGTATCTGGGTAACGCGATATCCGAGTGCTGACTGTATACCACCTACCTCTCAAGACACAACACTAATTGTTCTACGCTTTTGTGGTAAAGAGTTTGTAAACTTCGTTTTGCCACAGACAGTCATAAACCATCTACAAGAACATAAAATGTATTGCATGAAGTTCTGCATTAATCCACCTTGTCAATAAATAATAAATACAGTGGTTGGCTACGCTGGTCTATGCTTATTAGAACACTTTACCGATTGTCTTAGAACAGCTTTAAAGTTTTAAAGTATATCTATGTCAATTGATAGTTCTATGGAACCTATTTTAATAGAATAAATCTGCAAAACTCAGATTCAAATCGAGCACTTCAAAGTACAATTAAAGTAGGTGATAATATGACACCTATTATGCTCTTTAATTGATTTCAGTACAGCATAGTCCTTTATTGATTTTAGTATTGTCAATAGAGAATATAATAACAAAAAACAACTATTTTAAAACTCCATTAAAGTCGTGACTTCTACCCAGGAAGTGGGGTCTGTTTTAATTATCTAAATAGCTGCAGATCAAAGTACTGCCTCTATACAGTATATATATATATATATATATATATATATATATATATATATATATATATATATATATATATATATATATATATATACCATAAAATGTACAGTATGTTGCTTATTAACACAGTTTTATATTTTTACACCATAAGCATTAAACATAAATGAATCCAAAACTAAGATTAAACATGTTTACAGCTTCAATTCTCTATCAATTGAAATGTAATATTGTACATAGTTGAATTGCCATTTCACATCAAAACCATTTTTAAAGCTTTTTTAAGCTTTAAGTACTGCAGTGAAAGTGAAGTTTGTGCAAATTGTAGATACGCATATTTGTGAAAATACAGAGTTAAAATATATTAATAAAATATTAACTTACCCAGTAGGCCTATGCTTTAAAAAAAATACATACTTATATTAGACTAGCTTTTATTCAGCATGCTGTGAGATTCAATAGAAATAAGGCACATTCATTTTATTTATAAACTGAAATGTGTAATAACAAACTTGTTTTGTTGGATTGTACAATTTGTATTTTATTTGAAGGTAATAAAGTGTTTAGGAAGTGGATTTAGGAGTAACATGGTGACTAATTTGCCTTTGAAATTAGTTTTGTGTGCTATATATAAATATGAAAAACGTCAGACAATGTCTAATATTTTTTACATGTATTAACTTTGCCTTTGTAACACCTACTAGGTTTATTTATTTTTCTGCTTCGAGATTTAAGTTATATAGACAACGTATGTGTTTGTAAATCTGCTGATTGCTTAAAAAAACACAGTTTATGGTCTAGATAGAAAAACATTTGATGCTCACTGCAGTTAACTCAACTTAAGACAACGTACACAAAACACATGTACTGGTGTTTGTCAAGACATAGATTTAAAACAGCACTTTCATGATACTATATAAAAAATGCAGCCTTCTCTTCGCCTTAACGAAAACAAACCCACACACAATGTCATTATCAAATAATATACTCACCACACATTATTTTAAGTCTTAAAAAGTTAAAATGCTTAATACACCTGTGTAGGCCTATGCTATTTGTTATACTGTCTTGTATTAATGCAAGTGCCTGGATGTAGTTCATGCTTTGTGCTGTATTTAGCAATGAAATACAATGAAATATGAAAAGTCCTGTGGGTTACTTTTCATGGAAAGGCTACTAAAGCAAAGCATGATTCTTTATTCAGAATCTCTCTCTCTCTCTCTCTCTCTCTCTCTCTCTCTCTCTCTCTCTCTCTCTCTCTCTCTCTCCTTTGTAAACTTGTAAGTTTATCATCCAGGAAATCATGTCTTATGGCTTGTTAAAACCATGCAAACTACTGTGTCATTTACCACTATAAAAGCTGTGTTCAGTTTAACACTTTGAAAAGTTTGTTCAGTGCAGATACAAAGGGGATTCGAATTTAAGCTCTTCTGTGCATGGTTTACATTGTTAGCACATTTTAGTACATATCTGAGTTTCCTAGGCTATTGAACAACATGCAATTTGTTAAGCAGTTTCCATGTTCGTCATGCTGCTTTTTACTGTTACAATTTCTAAACTTGAAAGAGTTGTGGGCCAGACCTATAAAATCAATTGCCTGTATGCTATTTATTTTGGAGCAATAACTTGCCTTGCTGCTAAAGCCTCATCCTTCAAACATTTCCTAATGGGAAAATATGAAATATTACACGCAGAGCATATTAATTTATTGATTTTGAAGGGAACATTTAAACCAGAATAGGATAACAGTAGTCATACATTTTTTTTAATAACTTTGGATTCAAAATGTGTTTGGTCCAATAAATATTTTTTTTGTCTAACCATAACAAGAGTAAATAAGTTCCCTTGGTAAAAATAGTCGTAGTGGTCACTGACTATATCTATTAGATTTAAACAAAGTTGTATTGTGCTTTTGCCGTGATCGTCAAGAACAAAAAACATAAATATTTTTATATATACAGTACGTTTTTGGAGTTATCATTTTCTATTTTGTTGATTAAAAGATAGTTACCTTTAAAGAGGTTTAAAATGTATAATGAAATGAATAAATAGTATGACTTGTAAAAAATATCTGTCACCTTGTATCATAATAGAAAAGGAACAAACACAGTGTTTTAGGTGCATATAAAAGGACATCATAAAAATCATTTTTAAGCCATGACATTAAAAGATTTGTGAATATGTCAAAAATTGTAAAAATATCAGGTAGTTGTTATCTGCTATAGTTGTTATCAACATGTAACAATGTATGTTACAGTGTTACATGTTGTGTGTAAATAACTGTAATCACACAAATGTAGCATACAACTTTAAATTATATATATATATATATATATATATATATATATATATATATATATATATATATATATATATATATATATATATATATATATATATATATACTTTTTATAGTTGTTCTCCTGTCTCTCAAGGTTGTTAATATTGACAACACATGTAAGAAACTTGTAGTTAGAAAAATATACACTTTAAATTTAGCTGCCTAACACTTGGAGACATTGGAACAGCTTTGTAAATGTAATCTGTTGAGTTTGGGCTCTGTAAGTGAGATCTAACTAAGAATAATGGTATGTTTAAAACAATACACACACAGAAAAACACTGCCATATCAATTCAAATATCATTCAAACCGTACTAGAAAGGGTCCCTACTTTTGAGAATGAAATATTAAAAAGATTAATAGAGAGGGCATATTCAACACGGGACTTCAGGGGCAACTAGAAATGTAATTAATATGTGAATGGGGGATCCCGTATTTACAAAAGGATTTATCACAACTTTAAACAGAAATGCTGACAGCTGACATTTAAAAGGATGTGACCATTTTAAAACCCTTAGGCCAGTGGTGCCCAACCCTTTAAAGCCAGAGAAAAACAGGTTTCAAACAGAACTGTATTGATATGCAGGCTGTGTCTGGGGTATCTTAGCATTTCAGTTCTGATAACTTGCAGAAGTGACTTCTTTAAATTGTATCCTTAGGACTGCATAATTGGATCGGTTTTTGCTTTTTTCTTTAATACTTTCTAGCTGTAACCTATACTGAAAAAACTGGCAAAAGTCAATGAAAAATGCAATGTTTACTTTACCTGAAACAAACAGAACAGTGAAATGACAGGTGCTTGCTGGAGTTGCTGAAACAACCATATAAACATACTGCAGCTTGTAGCTCTGCCTACTGAAGGCTGAGTGCTGATAAATAATCTCAGCAGAAACTGAAAGCAGTGATTATTTGACCCTCTTGAATAAGAGGGCTTATTGCTTAAACTAAAACACCAATACCCTGCTCCAATTTTACGCTACCAAGTTTTCATCAACTTCTTTCTGCTAACAGGCAATTTGAGTCTGCATTAAACAGGCACCTATCCTGTTAGATGTTGGTATGTACAGGACACAATAAAGATTTGTGGTCAAAGGTTTGAAACAAAGGATGATTTTATAAGACATGATGATAGTTATACATGTCTAACTATACAGTCTTCTGGCTTTTTGTTCCAACCAGATACAAAATAATAATCATTTTACTTTCAATTCAGTATATTTATTTATTTATTTATTTATTTATTTAAGTATAGAACGGTTGTGGTGCCATGACAAAGCAGCAGCAACTTACATTATTAGTAACAAATTCAGTTACCAAAAAATAAATACAAAATAACCCGCATCCCTAGTATGCAGGCCTTATTTCCACAATCAGAGCATCAACCTGACTTTAAAGCTAAAGTAGGAAGCAAACCCACCTGAGAAATAATAAAAACATACATTGTGTTTCCACTTTACATAGAAATGTGCCTAGGTTAGAATAGACCGAGTCTCCTGGGTCACAATCCCTGAACCTGGAACAGCATAACAATGTGTGAAAGACTTTGAACATATAAACTAAACGATCCACAACAAGATTTCCGCATAATGTCGCATAACACATTATAAAAAACATATGTGAAATATCAACAGGCATATCTTTAAGTGTCCATGTAGTTATTTTAAAGCTTGACACTGATGATATGGACCTAGGTGAGAGTTTTAAAAAATAGACTATTTTTCAGGAATTATCACCACTGACTGACAGAAGTGTGTGAGGTGGTTATGTTCAAAATTGTCCCTGTGACCAAAGATGAATAAAACCTAAACATTGACAAGACTCAAGCTTTAAAAATACAATGTTTACTTTACCTGAAACAAACAGAACAGTCAAATGACAGGTGCTTGCTGGAGTTGCTGAAACAACCGTATAAACATACTAAATTAATGATTAGGACTTGAACCATGTTCACCAGTTTCATTGAAAAGCTCGGAGTAGGTTTTATTCTTATTAGAAAGTAGAATGTCGCCAAAAGGAAAATGAAATACAGCCATTGATCTATGGCTCACAATCTATCTCTCTCTGACCTCCATAAGCACAAGAATTCAGTCACAAGTCTACCAAGTATGTCCTACAATGCAAGGGTCGAAAGAGCCTCCAGGAGTAGTTATACAGTAAATCACCCAATGTCAAAATTAAAAGTAATAACCACAGCTTCAACTCTCGTGATTTTGGTTAAAAAGCAGCTCCACAGTAACTGAATTAACATGTAACATACACAAGGTGTTTTTGTTTGTGTGCAGTTATCTTTATATTTGTAATCATTTAATTATACTAGGTTATACATATTTTACAACCACATAATGTGATTGACTTTTATAACATGCTCTCTGTAGTCTAATGTAACTGATGTAATGCAGTAATTAAATCTGAAGTATAAATGACCAGTGTTACTGTGTCCGGTTCTTGCCAAGTACAAGCTCTTGTTGGGCCCACAATTACATTTAAACATCTCCATCTCCAATCTACTACTTACACAGTTGTAAATGCATGGTATAGCTTAAATAATGAAGCATTAACAACTAAAACAGATTCCAATAGATGGGACAAATGGTGTGTGATAGCAAGGGACAAGCCTTGATGGGCTGAACATTCTATTAAAAAATGTTCTTCTATTTTTTTAATCAATTTTACCAGTTGTTCTGCTTAATGGCCTTACCAAGCGCCTGACCAATAGGTTTCCCTGAAATGCAATGAGGTGAACTGTCCCCAGTCAGGTTTCGCCCCTAACCCATAGGAATGCAAATGGCAATGTAGTACTCTCCGTGGGCCGTTACCCAACATGTACAGTGCCTTCTTTCAAGTAAAAACTTAAGTGCTCAGGAAGAGAAGTTGCATCATGTCTCAGGTGTTGTATAAGTAGTGGGGATATAACCCACTGTGGCATTTTATCCTATTTTGAGTCCTGTCTGATGTTGGTTACGTTTGTATAGAATATTCAGACAAGTATTTATGCAGTGGAATTATCATTATTTTAATATAAAAACGGCACAGGCTTTGTCTCTACATATCAGTGTCAAAAATATATTTATAACTAATACATTATGTTTATTAAACAGATATAAGTAGTTTGATCCACTCATGAGCAACTCAGTTATAATAATGAAACAATATAAAACTGCTACTTGCTTAATTTGTTATTGAACTAAAGATGTAACTGCACAAAAGTAATTTTGTTCTCTTTTCTCTAAAAGATTTTCTTTCATAAAAGTGGTGACAGGTTTGACAGTTTAAAATCCAACAACCAAAATATCGTAGCTACATGCCACCCAGGTTCACCTGGGTTCTGTCCATGTTTTGAGCATTGCAGGTGAGCAACAGTGGGACAATAAATAGGCAACTATGGGCACAAAGTGTGCCAGAGCCACGAACCAGGCTAAAGACATATCTAATGAACCACTCAAGCTCTAAGGTAGACTTCAGACCAGTACAAAACCTAGTTTTAATACAAAGATATGAGGAAGAATCAATTATTGAGTGATGGTATATGACATTTACTTGACAATTTCTATCCATGGCACAAAGTAGACAAGTGGAACGAGGCAAATGTCTTGCAAATGTCTCGGTTATGAGCAAATAATAAGTGTTGCAATTGATAGAACTAAAGACAGAAATGGCCCAATCAAGACAAACAGGTGACATAGGAGTTACATTCCAATCTTGAGAACAAAGCTTAAGAGTTGGAGGGATGCTCTGTGTGCTTAAGCAGCGGTAGACAGGAAATATATAACAGAAAATATGTCATTTTAATTGAACTGTATAGAAAACAAGAAAGATCTTGAACCACCATGGATTGTGACATTCGATTTCACAAGGTGTGGGGAAAGCCATAGTTGGTCTCTTGATTCTAATAATATTATATCCAGGTATTGGTTTTCAGTCAGCTTGTTAAGGGTGACATGGGGTAGGTGGATGTGGCAAGTAGATATTGCTTGGTAGATTCCATCCAAAACTGTAATTGTGATTATATAAAGCAAAGGTGCACAATTCCAGTCCTCAAAGTTCAGATTCCTCCTGGTCTTTTTTCCACTTGTACCCTTAATTGCTTTATTGAACAAATTTAACCTCTATCTTAATCGGTTAATTATTTATTGTTATCTGTAAAATCTAGAGGACTGCCGAACCTAGAGGACATCATTTGTGCACTTCTGATATAAAGTGTAGTGGTTTCATAGTAATTTACATGGATAAAAAATCCCAAATTCAAAGCCACCACTAAAACCACATTTCGAGGTCAAAACCTTTTTTTTCTACATTTATTCATATTTGACTGAGCAGGATATGCCAATTAAGATGTTAATTCTGTTGTTAAGGGTGTCTGTAACAGGGAGGTATTGGTGTGGGTTGTTCATTGAAGAAGCCAAACATGAGAAATTGCGCTTCACACGCCTAGGGTGATCAGATTTTCAAAGCTCAAAACCAGGACACATTGTTAAATAACTGATAACACTAATTCAACCATTTAAATAATGGTCATTTAAATGTAAATAACCATTATTTTAATGGTTATTTAAATAGCTCTTAGTACTTTTTTTAAGCAGCCAGCTCATTTCAGTACACTCCTGGGGGTATAATTTGTGGCTAATTAGTTTAAGTAGCCATATTGTGTTACACCTATTGCATACTTTTATATTGAGTTCAATAATAATAATAATAATAATAATAATAATAATAATAATAATAATAATAATAATAATAATAATAATAATAAATACATTTACATTTTGGCATTTTTTTTACTCACTGCGTCAGGCTATTTATTGACACCGTTGATGTGGTTTAACCTTTTGGATTCGGATGCTTGCAGCCTCTAGCTCCTCTGTCTGGGCTAAATCCCGCCAAAACTGAACAGCTACAAAATTACCATATTACACACAATTGTAGATTCATATTGAATATAAACTAAATGAAAACGCATGGCGCACTGAGGAATAAGCACATACGCCTGTGTTAATCACGTTATAAAAGTAATATTTTTAATTATCCTAGTACCTTGTTTTTTAATTGCATTTTGTTTTCAGTGCATGTGCCATGAACTAAAAGCGGTTGTTTTGAATTACCCGACGCTAACCCGAGTCTCTTTTTACAACCTGGGTTTCGATTTATTAGTTTGAGAATTTAAAGGAAATGTGGAAAATATGACAATACCGCTGTAAGCGCGGGTCTCTGGCCGGCGTAATAAAGACAACATTAAAACAAGCTTTTGCATTAAGCCTTTTCTTAACTGACAGGATATCAATGTTTTACAGAAAACAATAACAGACAACGAGCGGCAAGTACACCTCAATAATAATAACTGCAGCGACTCGTCTCAGGAACTAAATCAGAAAAAAAAAACATAACAGGGCTCTACAGTGCGATGCGACTAAAAATGTGCTTGTGCTAATGTACATTTTAATTTAGGTGCACGTGTGCCACTAGAAATTACTAAATGCTGAATTTACAAACAAAACAAAAACAAAAAAATCATTGTTTTTTTAGCTGACAGTAAAACATTAAAAAAAAAAAGAACATTGCGATGAACAAAATTCAGATATGCCGGCGTCTTTACAAGAAATGAGCAATGGAGGCATTTTATTATTATTATTATTATTATTATTATTATTATTATTATTATTATTATTATTATTATTTCGATGTTTCCAATACTGAAAAAAAGGTTACACAGGTCTACAGATCTGAAGGGACTAAATGTATCTGTACTATATAGTATTTAAATATGTATCATGCACGTATATATATATATATATATATATATATATATATATATATATATATATATATATATATATATATATATATATATACAGCTCTGGAAAAAATTAAGAGACCACTGCAAAATTATCAGTTTCTCTGGTTTTACTATTTATAGGTATGTGTTTGGGTAAAATGAACATTTTTATTTTATTCTATAAACTGCTGACAACATTTCTCCCAAATTCCAAATAAAAATATTGTCATTTAGAGCATTTATTTGCAGAAAATGACAACTGGTCAAAATAACAAAAAAGATGCAGTGTTGTCAGACCTCGAATAATGCAAAGAAAATAAGTTCATATTCATTTTTAAACAACACAATACTAATGTTTTAACTTAGGAAGAGTTCAGAAATCAATATTTGGTGGAATAACCCTGATTTTCAAGCACAGCTTTCATGCTTCTTGGCATGCTCTCCACCAGTCTTTCACATTGATGTTGGGTGACTTTATGCCACTCCTGGCGTAAAAATTCAAGCAGCTCAGCTTTGTTTTATGGCTTGTGACCATCCACACCTTGATTGACCTGGCTGTGTGGCATGGAGCATTGTCCTGCTGGAAAAACCAATCCTCAGAGTTGGGGAACATTGTCAGAGCAGAAGGAAGCAAGTTTTCTTCCAGGACAACCTTGTACTTGGCTTGATTCATGCGTCCTTCACAAAGACAAATCTGCCCGATTCCAGCCTTGCTGAAGCACCCCCAGATGAGTCCAATTTTCAGCTTTGCCCAACACCAATACATTAGTATTGTGTTGTTTAAAAATGAATATGAACTTATTTTCTTTGCATTATTCGAGGTCTGACAACACTGCATCTTTTTTGTTATTTTGACCAGTTGTCATTTTCTGCAAATAAATGCTCTAAATGACAATATTTTTATTTGGAATTTGGGAGAAATGTTGTCAGTAGTTTATAGAATAAAATAAAAATGTTCATTTTACCCAAACACATACCTATAAATAGTAAAACCAGAGAAACTGATAATTTTGCAGTGGTCTCTTAATTTTTTCCAGAGCTGTATATGTGTGATTTTTTTTCACTCATTTCCCAAAAGAGATCCGGGTACCCAGGTATTTTTCACGACAGGTACCCGGTTCTGGATTTTCTACCAGTGCCAACCACTCGCTATCTATCTATCTATCTATCTATCTATCTATCTATCTATCTATCTATATATACTGGAATTAAATAATACATTATTTCAAGTGGCCTCTCTCTCTCTGTTAAACTACTATAAATTGTAATACCTCGTTTTAAATTTTAAGTTACTGTAAAAGTGAAATACAGTAAAACTCTTTTTTTATCCAAGCTTCTCCGTGGACTTGGAAAAGGTTTGAAAAAACTGGCATTCAGATCAAGGGTTGATGACCATGTCACCAGAACTGATACTATTAAAAAAAAATGTAAACCATTTAGAGAGGATTGCCTGAATGAACCTACAAAGCTCTCAGCACAGTTATTCAGCTGCAAGAACTGACATTCAAGGAGGTCAAGTGATTTGGAACCCAGGATCTCCGGCCTCGCAGCCCCTTCCTTTTGCATTAGGTCATGCTGGCTCATTAAAGGCAGTCTGCCCACATTCATTTCTGGAATATCTGCACACTTCTTGTCATCTTTCAGTCAGCTGTATAAAAAAAAGGTATTCAGTTATTTCTAAAAATGATGGCTACTTTTCTTCATCTTGCTAATCTTATGCATTTCACATGATATAAAAAATGTCTGGGGTTTTCTTATATTATCTATGGCCTATTTCCTGCATTGTATCCCCTTTCCCAATTATAAGACTCTTCAGCGCCAACAGCAACATCAGCTGAGCTGGAGATGATGGCAAGTTAACAAATAGCTGCTGCTTGTTAATGTCAATTTTCACTGGCTTAAAGAGGTTGTGTATGCTACAACAATGTACTTACTATTTTATTTCTTATATGTTTAATAGCTCTTAATCTGAGTTAGGTACCATCCTCAATTTCAGGTTCTGTCAAGCATTAGGTTTCATGTTTATCAACTGCTGTGTGGTGCGCAGGGTGTCATACAGCGCAGGTTAGCGTCCTGGCTGTGCGAAGTAGGCCGGTCTTCTCTGGGGACTCTGAAGGGAGCGTCGCATTGGCTCTGGCGCTCCCGTGGTTTAGGGAGGCAAAACCGTCAGGGACTGTTTCTCCTCATCACTCTACAGCGAACCCTGCTGGCCAGGTGCCCAGTGAGCTCAAAAGCGTACACCTGCAGAGCTGGCCATTGTCCTCCAGAGGTCGGTAGCTCGCTGACATCCACTCTCGAGTTCCAGGGTGAAGAAGGCTTGCTTGGTTGTGGGATTGGAGGATGCCCACTGAACCTTCAGGTCTCCTGAGCCATGTGGGGAATTGCTGCGGTGAGGGGAAAAGCAAATGGGCATTCCAAATTGGGAGAAAAATTATAATTGGACACATAAATAAAAAAAAAAAAGAAAAAAAAAACATGAAAACACACATACAAATATAACCTCTAACCTGCTGGAGAGGCCTGTTCTCTCCTCCATACAAGTTATTTTTCTTGATATCATGCCTTTCACTTGCTTATCCCATTTCCATAATTCCACTCCCATATTATATTGTTACTAGGATATCATTGGCCTCACAAGGTTAATGAATTGACTGAATTGTACCTTCACTAAATTATCTCTCAGTAAGTGCTGTAGCATGACCTTACAAGTTGTTGCCCACCATATGAATGCACAAGCAGATTTCTTTGTATAATCATGACTGATGTTGATGCACATTGTATGTACAGTACAGGGAGGCTGTTTGGTCCAGTGGTTAAAGAAAAGGGCTTGTAACCAGGAGGTCCCCGGTTCAAATCCCACCTCA
The DNA here is from genome assembly GCA_030684275.1 of Acipenser oxyrinchus oxyrinchus. NCBI lineage: Eukaryota > Metazoa > Chordata > Actinopteri > Acipenseriformes > Acipenseridae > Acipenser > Acipenser oxyrinchus. The sequence goes on from CM060250.1 coordinate 65,922,263, forward strand.
GCCACTGACTCACTGTGTGACCCTGAGCAAGTCACTTAACCTCCTTGTGCTCCGTCTTTCGGGTGAGACGTAATTGTAAGTGACTCTGCAGCTGATGCATAGTTCACACACCCTAGTCTCTGTAAGTCACCTTGGATAAAGGCGTCTGCTAAATAAACAAATAAACAGTATATAGCGCTGTATTCCAATGCTGTCTGTCATTCCTCAGCCACTTGAATTAAAATGAATGTAAAAGAAATTTCAATGGGGCTGAAGCTAAATGTATTGCACAATATACAAATATAATACTTCAGACATGAAAACAAAAGAGGAATGACAGGTATCACAGGACTTGATTGATATTATACACAATTATTGCGCTTTTAGTTGTAGGATAGGTTAAAAAAAATGTAGTTGCACAGTAGTCAGTTATCTCATAAGCATACAGTTTGTACTGATGGAGGACACTTTGTATGCTGGTGGCCATTTGGCCAACTTTTATGATGACCAACATTTTCAAATCGGGACAATATGAGGAGACATGTATATGTCGCACACACATTGCTTTTGCATGATTTGTTTTCATGTAATGGGTGTTTTTCTTTTCATTATCTTTAAATTGTGGGAGGGGAACTATATACAATCGATGCACCGGGAAACTATATACATTAAATGCCAGGGAACTATTTTCTGTGTGCATAAAATGCCAGTGAGTGGTATATACACAAAATGCCAGGAAATAGAACTATATTAATCAAATGCCAGGGAAGATAACTATATAAAAAATCTAGGGAAGTGAACAAATTTCTTTATTTTTCAGTTACTGTCAGACAAGCTGCCTAAAATACTAACACTCTGTTAGCTCCTCCTCCTCATCTTCAGTTACATTCTCATTTTCATGGAGTTGGCCAAATGTGGATTTACCAAATTCATATGCAAATAGATTTGACTGTTGCTTCAGTTCTTTGACATTTTATTCAGGGTAAGAAAGACATATTTTGAGAAAATGATTTTTTTTTTAATTTCCCGTACTGTCTAATCTGATCAACCGAGCAAGTCAGGGAAACTCAATGGGCTGTAGCACTGCAGCACTCCTGCAACGCAGATCTTTTTTTTAAAGCTATGCAGTTATTTTAAACAGCACAGACACCTCAACACTCTTTTCGTCCCTTGCTGTTGTTGGGGTGAGGTGAATCTACTTGCTATAAATTGTTTTAGTTTCTTAATGTTCTTTAAGTTGGGAATAGCCATCGCTTCCGAACTGCAGACAAGGCAGAATTAATTTGGAATAATAATTTCCGCTGTTCAACCCTAACTTCTGGCTGGTGCGAGTTACAATGGAAACAAGAAAAGGGGGCTGGTTCCACAAAAGGATTGGCTCTGCGAGATAAACAGGGTGGTGCAGATTCTGACAGCAGAGCAGAAAGCCTTTATTACAGAACCGAAGTTCTGTTGTATATACTGTAAATGTTTAGTCGCCAACGTGGCGACTTTATGGTAAAATCTACTGGCCATATTAAAAATGAAGGTCGCATTTGGCGACCGGGTGACCTGATTTGAACCACCCTGTGTATAAAACAGTGCCTATAGAAAGTCTACTCCCCCTTTCAAAATTTTTACCTTTTGTTGCCTTATAGCCTGGAATCAAAATGCATTAAAATAGTTTATTTTTTCATTTATCTACACATCCTACCCCACAACTTCCAAGTGAAAAAATATTCTAGAAATCTGTAGAAAATTCATTAAGAATAAAAACTGAAATAGCTTGGTTGGATAAGTGTCCACCCCCTTGTAATAGCAATCCTAAATTAGCTCAGGTGTAACCAATCGCCTTCAAAATCATACACCAAGTTAAGTGGTCTCCACCTGTGTTAAATTGTAGTGATTCACATGATTGCAGGAAAAATTCAGCAGTTCCTGTAGGTTCCCTCTGCTGGGTAGTGTATTTCAAAGCAAATACTCAACCATGAACACCAAGGCGCTCTCAAAAGAACTCTGGAACAAAGTTGTTGAAAGTCACAGATCAGGGGATGGGTATAAAAAAATATCAAAGGCCTTGAATATCCCTTGGAGCACGGTCAAGACAATTATTAAGAAGTGGAAGGTGTATTGCACCATCAAGACCCTGCCTAGATCAGGCCCTCCCTCCAAACTGGATGATCGAGCAAGAAGGAGACTGATCAGAGAGGCTACCAAGAGGCTATTGGCAACTTTGCAAGAGCTACAGGCTTTTATGGCCAAGACTGGTCAAAGTGTGCATGTGACAACAATATCCCAAGCACTCCACAAATCTGAATCCCATTTGGAGTATGCAAAAAAACACTCAGGAGATTCTGTAGCCATGTGGCAAAAAGGTTTTGTGGTCTGACGAAACTAAAATGGAACTTTTTGGCCTAAATGCAAAGCGTCATGTTTGGCGCAAATCCAACACAGCGCATCACCCAAAGAACACCATCCCTACTGTGAAGCATGGTGGTGGCAGCATCATGTTATGGGGATTTTTCTCATCGGCAGGGACTGGGGCACTTGTCAGGACAGAAGGGAAAATGAATGGCGCAAAGTACAGAGAAGTCCTTGAGGAAAACCTGCTGCCCTCTGCAAGAAAGCTGAAACTGGGACGGAAGTTCACCTTTCAGCATGACAACGACCCAAAGCACACAGCCAAAGCTACACTGGAGTGGCTAAGGAACAAAAAGGTAAATGTCCTTGAGTGGCCCAGTCAGAGCTCCTACCTAAATCCAATTGAAAATTTGTGGCATGACTTGAGGATTGCTGTCCATCAACGCTCCCCAAGGAACTTGACAGGGCAGTAGTGTGGAGTAGTGGTTAGGGCTCTGACCGGAGGGTCATTGGTTCAATTTCAGGTGAGGGACACTACTTCTGTACCCTTCAACAAGGTACTTTACCTAGATTGCTCCAGTAAAAACCCAACTGTATAAATGGGTAATTGTGTGTAAAAATAATGTGATATCTTGTAACAATTGTAAGTCGCCCTGGATAAGGGCGTCGGCTAATAAATAAATAAATAAAATTAAAAATTGAACAGTTTTGTAAAGAAGAATGGTCAAATATTGCCAAATCTAGGTGTGCAAAGTTGGTAGAGCTGCTTCCACCAAGTATTAACTCAAGGGGGTGGAGACTTATCCAATTATGATCTTTCACTTTTGTATTTTTAATATATAATTTTTTTCTCAATAAAAACTTTTTTCCCCTTAACAGTGTGGAGTATGGTGTGTAGATAAATGCATGAAACTCTGAGGCACTGACACAACAAAATGTGAAAAAAGTTCAAGTTGGTGTAGACTTTCTATAGGCACTGTATATAATTTGTTTATAAACACAATTCTCCTTCTGCTGCGATTTTGTTTGCATGTTTTCCCAATCACACACAATGAATAGGCAAATGTGTTGACTAAGTTCACAAGCACAGGCTTCAGTGACCCTGTGGCAGTGTGGCAGGGTGAAATGTGTTGATGTGGGGAGGGGGAGTATTGGGTTGGCAGGGAGGTGGTTACATTTCTCCCTGTCACAACACGTGGGAATGTGGCTGGAGCCATGAATTGAATAAATGATTAAATGATTCATTAAAACCACAGGTGTTTACATAGGGTGATCACTTGTGTTAGAAGTTAATAGAGTTGATGTTGGTGAGAGGTAGAAGTTTTTCAGTGTTCCGTGCTGTCTCATCCCATCTGTTCTACGTTTCTGTGACTGTTTTGTAGATCTTTTATTTTGGTCCTTGAGTCGTTTTATTTTGGTACTGTGGTTTGTTCTGTTTAATGTCCAGTGTTTTGTTTGTTATTTGTCATTATTAAATGTGCACATTAGCTTCACAGCAACTTCTGTGCCTGAGTCTCCCATCCTGGTAAATAACAGCCTATATATGAGAGAATATAGACCACACATTCTCAAGACTACAATAATAAAAGGATTCAAGCGCAACACTAATGAGAGACATCTGCCACAAAAAATAAAGAACACCTTGTTTCTTTACAGTAAGCTCAATTCAATAATAGCAAACAAAAATGTCACCCTCTGATTGTCTGTCAGTTATTGAGGATGCCGTCATTATGCTACTGGAAACAGTGTTGCTAAGGTCGAATTGTATTTATATATTGTGCTTTCATATTGGTTTGCAGACACAACTTTGCATAAAGTGTTTGCATTTGTTATTTAGGTATATATAATCTCTTAGGTCTCTTAGATTTCGTTTGTATTATACTACCGACAAATGTCATGTGTTTATTTGTGCTTGGTAAGTAACTTTATGTCAATCAAAAAGCTAACCTAATTTAGTATACATTTTAATGATGCATCATTACAGCAACTTCAAAAATACCATGCCCTGCAAGGATGCAATACATCAATGAGTGCTGCCTTTTTTCAAATCAGTAGTATTATCGTTCTCATTTATATTGAATGAGAACAGAACTGCTCTACAGCATGATCCACAAGAAATGCTTCATTTTGCAGTTCTAATGATGTGGAGGTTTTAAAATGAAAAATTGCTACTGTAGAACATATATTTTCCTGTCCTGTTATTAATCATGTGTTTGTCAGGATGATAATAAATTATAATAAATATATTAAAAAGCACTAGATCAGATGTGTGTGTTTTTTAATTCCAATGTAATTTATGAATACTAGTAGGTACTCATTTGCCAAGATGATATATTTGATATTTCCTGATCGCACATACACATGGTATTTTACTTGTGTTACCATAGTGTAATTAATCCCCCATTGGTCAGGACAGTAAGAGACAGTTCATTACACAGGGGAGTGGGTACCAGCAGCTACATGGCTGGTTGGATGAGAAATTGCACTCACTGGTGACACTAATTTAGCAGCTTTTAGTTTGACCAGGGCATGCAAATTATAGATCTTAATACATTTCATTATATCAGTTCCTAACTCCTTCACACTTTCTAGAAAGCTCCCACTTGCAGAGTTATCTTTCATATCCACAGCACCCCAAAGTTTATATGCATTCTTTCATTCTTCCCTTACTTACAGCCTGACTGCTTAGTCATTCAAAAGCATAACAAATTCATCAATTTGAAGCCTTTAAATTCCTTTGAAAAAGTTATTAGTTATGCAAACAGAAGGACATGTCCCAATTGTGTATAGTGTATCTACTTCACTGTAAACATCCCTAAAAGATTTGCAATACAAAGAAAGTGTCATACAAATGTCAACCTTAAAAAAAACAAAAACATTGAACTTGATTAATGTGAATACATGTTTAAAGACAGCACACTACATTTACCTTGGATTTACTGTTTCAATACACTGTGGCTGAACTGGCAGTTAGCGCATTAGCCATACATTATTACCAGAATTGGAAATCTTACTGATCTAAAGTCCAGCATACACGTGGAAACATGTTTCCAGAAACACGTTTCTTCAAAAAAATGTCAGGAAACTTTTTCAAGCAGCATGTGATAATTCCTGGTTTGTTCCAAAACTGGAAGTTTATCACTACTTTGCTGCTGGTAGCATTTAATGTACATAGCTCCGGGTATAATCAGGGTTCTCATATAGCATGTGTATGGTTTTGTGATACACTTACGGTGCTGAGGCGATGCCAAATGGTAGCCGTAGAAATCTATATCTATATGTGCATAGCTTCGAACTTCCTTCATCCAATTTCAACTGCCAGAAACCTGAGGATGCATCTAACTTGCTGAAGTATTTTGCACTTGCAAATTGTGCCACGGTTTCCTCTCTGGTTGGTAGCTTGAAATGCTCCTGCTTAATTGCTTTGTTAAGATCCGTGGGATCCAAGCAAATCCACAATTTGACATTCTTTTTATCCACAATCACTAGGGAGTTCACCCATTCAGTTGGCTCATCTATTTTCTTCACAACATCTAGGCTTTCCATCCTATCAAGCTGTGCTTTAAGCTTGTCTTGCAGCGCAAAAGGTACCTTCCTACATGGCTGTATTACTCGGGTGACTTGTTTGTCTATTTTAATTGTGTGTTTTCCTGGTAAGCAACCCAGTCCATTGAGCAGATCCGTATATATTTCTGCAACAGTATTTCCTAATTTAGGTCATCTTGACTCTACAGACAGTATTCATTTTACTAGGTTGAGTTTGTCACATGCACTTAGACCTAGTATTGGCTGGACTTCTTTTGGCACTATCGCAATTGACAGGTTGTATACAGCATTCTTGTACTTTACTCCTGCAACATACTTCCCCACCAATGGTATATCTGCTCCTGAGTAGTCTCTTGGCCTCACTCAATTTGGGTGCCTGCTTTAAACTTCTGTAGTCTGTCTCTGAGATCATGTTTATTTGTGCTCTGGTGTCTAACTTAAATGTCAACACAGTCTCTTTCACTTCTAATGGTAATATGCAATCTTTTTAATTTGCTTTGCTTGCAGCTACAACATCTACATAAAACTCTTCTGTGAGCTTTTCTTCCAAAGCATGCACTTGATTTTGCCTGGATTGTGACTTACAACATCTAGCAAAGTGGTTATTTTTACCAAATGTTTTGCATGTTATTTCCAAATACAGGACATTTTGTTGCTGCATGCTGTGTTCCACACCTTCCTTGGGGCAGGTTTGATAGAGGGTCTCAAAGACAAAGATCCAGAATGGAGCCAACCTGGGACAAGACCAGAACATCACTGTATTTAATGTATTATGCATTGTTTTTTTACTGTATATCATGTATTATGCATTTCTCTGTATTTAAAGTATTATGGATTTTCTTGTTGTTATCTTGTAAAGCACTTTGTGATGGTGGTCCACTATGAAAGGCGCTATATAAACTATAGATTGATTGATTGATATGGATGAGAGAAGCAGGAGCTAGTTTGCATCTGTCACGGGTTGGATCCAGTTCAGGGTAGATTCTGGCCAGTTTGACCCTTAACAAATGGAAGTGATGTAAAACTTTAAATTGAATGAGCCTGTGTCAAGCGCAAACCGAAGAGGATTCCCAAATGTCACCTATGAGGTTGAATCCTAAATCCTGTTCCCACACAGTTTTCAGTGTAGACAGTAAGGGGCAATGCAGAGACAATATAATGTTATACATTTTAGATATTCTAATATGGAATCAATTGTGGATTTGGGAGGCAGTAGAGGAAATTGAGCCACTTTATTTTGCACAGAGTTCCGAATTTGCAAGTAACAAAAAAAGTGTTTGTGGTAGGTTACGTTTTAGGTAAAGCTGGTGAAACGATGCAAAATTATTGTCAATGTATAAATCTTTAACTGATTCAATACCACTTCTGTACCATAGACTAAAAACAGAGTCTATCACTAAATTAGGAATACATGGTTTACATCGACAGGGGCAGACATGGACATGGACTGCAGACCAAAACCATCGCCTAAACTGAACCCAAATCCGGGGAGGGAGTGACACACCAGTGGGTTAACACTAAATGAGATTTAGAGAAGGGAAGGGAGGAGCATAACAGGGCGGGTAGGGAAGTGGACCGACAAGAAGCAGCCTCCATGACCATCCACGCAGGCCCGTCTAGCTGGGGGTGAGATCGTGACCAATGCCATAGATTTCAAATGTTAGCCGACCAATAGTAAAATTAAAGGTAGGTAGAGCCATACCCCCTTTGGTTTTATTCTTTGGAGAAATTCTTCGCGGATTCTGGGAGATATCTGGTTCCAGATAAACAAAGAAACTATTCGATCTAGGGTGTTCAAAAACTTTTTGGTTAATGCGACCTGCTAGGGAAAGAGGTAGAATGAACCAACGATGGAAGTCTTGTTTAACACTAGAAGCTCCGGGTTTATGCTACTACCTAGAACCGCCGGGTTTATGCTACTACCTAGAATCGCTGGGTTTATGCTACTACCTAGAACCGCTGAGTTTATGCTACTACCTAGAACCGCCGGGTTTATGTTACTACCTAGAATCGCTGGGTTTATGCTACTACCTAGAACCGCTGAGTTTATGCTACTACCTAGAACCGCCGGTAGCAGTCATTTTGACGGGTACATTTTAAACAGCTTTGATATGAAAATGAAAGACAAACTATCAGATACAACTCAAAAGATGTATTCATGAACATTTGCAAAGCAGAAACAATGTATTTAAATGAAAAATTAAACACAAAAGGCTTTATTTTCAAAATTAGCACATATAACGAATGACTTCAAAAAATGAAAAACTATAATAAAATAAATGTTTGAAAAGAAAATAGTGTAAACAGGTGTAAACTGCTATTGTAAACTGCTATATGTACATGCAAAACCGAAGTAATTATTTACAAAAATAACATACAAGGCTTTTTTCCCCCCACATTACCGCATATAATGCATGACTTCAAAAAATGAAAAACTATAATGAAATAAACATTTCAAAAGAAAATATTCTGTAAACAGCTGTAAACTGGTATGTGTACATACAAAATTGTAAAAATTAAGTAATTATTTATAAAAAAAATAATATAAAAATGAAAATAACTCCCATAGCTCCGGGTATAATCAGGGTTCTCATATATAAAATAAATTCCCAATAATTCCCATTGTGTAACGTGAATGTGCATTCAGGGAAACATACTTCAAAGTAGCCCCCATATCCGCACAATCCACAGAGATGTAACGCTTATCAACTTGTCGTGTGCATTTACCACATACTGCTCTTTCACACAGGGCACAGATATCAGAAGTTTTATTTTTATTGCAATTAGTTACCTGGCATTGTTTTCTGTTGCGTGTGTCACTTGATGGCTGCGCACTGTATCCAGGGTGAGCTGTGCTTTCATCAAGGGAGAATGAAATGCTTGAGGGAGAAGGGACAAGGGCCTCGCATTGATCAGTACTTCTTACGAAGTCAGTCAAGTCAGTCGAATGAAATCCAGCGACAGGAAGCAAACCACAGTTCGCAGGATATCAGCACCCCTGTCATAGATGTGAGGAGGACTTGCATGGACACAGTTAGTGATGAACCTAATGATCCTTGTGAACCCGGTCAGACAAACCAGCGTAAGAGAGAAAAGAACCTCAACGGGCACAAGCCTGGAGTTAAATGGCCAAGAGCTTGTGAGAAAACTGCATGGGACACAGTAAACACAGATCTCTGCTTTGCATTGGAAAGGTTAAGTGGAACAGTTGAAAAGAAACTGGATAAATTTGGGGACATCATCTACGCATATGGAAGCGAGAGGTTTGGAGTTGAGAAAAGGAAGGAAAAAGTACAAACTATTCCTGGAAAGTCTAGGCGGCAGCAGGAGATTGAGCAGCTTAGATAGAGAAAGGAGACAGCTGAGGAAGCAATGGAGAAGAGCAGAAGAAAGTCAGAAGGAGGGACTCAATCTCTTACAAAGGGTCATAAAAGATAAGCTTGCAACATTGCGCAGAGCTGAGCCCTCTGAAACGCTACAAAAGAAGGAGCGTCACGAGAACTAACTTTATAAAGACCCATTCAAATTTGTAAAGAAGTTATTCACCAGTGAGAAGAATGGCACACTAAAAGCATCTAAGTTTGAGTTGGAGAGATATTTGGAGGAAACGCATACAGATTCAAAAGGCAGGAGCCTATGTCAATTCCTTCAGACATCCCACCTATCAATCCACCAGAATACCAAATGGAGGACTGTGCACCTAAGTGGAAAGAAGTAGAGCAAGCTGTGAAAAAGCAAGGGCTTCATCATCTCCAGGGCCTAATGGAGTTCCGTACAGAGTGTACAAGAGTGCTTCAGGAGTTCTACGAATCCTGTGGAAACTGATGAAAGTATCATGGGAAAAACATGTTGTACCAAGAGCATGGCGCCGAGCAGGTGGAGTCTTTATACCTAAAGAAAAAGATTCTAGCAGCATCAGTCAGTTTCGCCCTATTTCCCTATTAAGCGTAGAAGGCAAGATTTTCTTCAGCATTATTGCTCAGAGATTGTCAACTTACCTATTAAAGAACTGCTTCATTGACACTTCAATACAAAAGCGGGCATTCCAGGTTTCCCAGGATGCTTAGAACACATCAATGTGATCTGGCAACAAATTCAATCAGCTAAAAAGGAGAGGAAGGAGCTCCATGTGACATTCCTGGATTTGGCTAATGCATATGGTTCAGTGCCACATGAACTTCTTTGGGCAGCATTTGATTTTTCAGTGTACCAATGACAATAACAAATCTAGTGAAAGCCTACTTTGGAGATTTGCAATTTAGTTTTCAACTTCAGAATTCAGCACTACATGGCAATGCCTAGAAGTTGGAATAATGGCAGGATGCACCATTTCTCCACTGGCTTTTACCATGGCAATGGAAGTAATCATTAGGGCATCAAAATGGGTAGTGGGAGGAGAGCCCTTGGCTTCTGGAATACAACTACCACCAATTCGAGCATACATGGATGACATGACAACCATGACTACAACAGTAGCCTGCACTAATCGGTTATTGGGCAAATTAACCAATAACATTGAATGGGCACGAATGCAATTCAAGCCCACTAAATCAAGGAGCATCTCTATAATTAAAGGTAAAGTAGTAGATAAAATGTTCTTCATTAATGGTGAGGCAATACCAACAGTGTCTGAGAAGCCAGTGAAGAGCCTTGGGAGATGGTGCTGACGGGGATCTAAAGGACACAGTTCGTGTGGGAGAAGTTAGACAACAAGCTGTGGAAGGGTTGAAGAGCATAGACAGCAGTGCTTTACCAGGCAAACTAAAACTCTGGTGCTTTCAGTTTGGCCTACTGCCAAGGTTGCTGTGGCCACTGACTGTGTATGAGGTTTCTCTGACAACAGTAGAGAAGCTGGAAGCTTTAATCAGTTCACACATCAGGAAATGGTTGGGAGTTCCACGCTGCCTCAGCAGAGTGGGACTTTATGGTAAAGGAATACTGCAGCTACCTGTCTCCGCTCTAACCGAGGAGTTTAAGTGCGCCAAGGTCCGACTGGAAATGACAGTAGTAGAGTCACGCGACAAATGCGTAAGGGAGGCAGCACCTGTGTTGAAAACTGGAAGAAAGTGGGTGGCAAAGAAAGCTGTGGAGGATGCAAAGGCTGCCCTTCGAATTGGTGATATCATGGGGCAAGTTCAGCATGGAAGAGGGGGTCTTGGTCTCAGTTTAGCTCCTCCTACATGGCACAAGGCATCCCCAGCGCAACGGAGGAAGCTTGTAGTCAACGAGGTGCAAAAGCAGGAGGAGAGGATGAGGTGTATAAAGGCCATTTCCCAGGGCAAGCAGGGAGAATGGATGAGATGGGAGAGTGTGGAACAACGCAAGATTGGCTGGCTTTTGGCTGGCTTTTTTGTTTTTCACAATGAACTCCAGTTTCTTAGTTTCTACTTGAACAGAAGAAATAGCTCGAGACACAACAAGACAGCTCCTAATCACTTGAGGAGTTTTTTTTTTTAAATTAGCTACACACGCCAGGAATTGTCTTTGATTTTCCCATTTGTCTTCTGTTTCATTTGCAGAGATCTTGAACATTTCTATTAGTTTTTGCTGTTTAGGGGGCTGATGATGATGGGTTTAGTGCTGCTGGAATGTTATTATTCACCATTCACTGACTGTTTGCTCTGGTTTAGTTTACATTGACTGGTTGTTCTCCTGTGAGATTTGATTGATCTAACTGATAGCTACCATGAAATGTCTATCAGGTTGACATCTTAATTTCTACTACCTTTCTCCTTTAGGAATGTAGGAAGACAGAACACTTCCCAGAGGAACATTTGCACGAGGCCTTGATAATGCATTTCTCTTATCACAGTATAATAAATGTAACAAGACTGCTGGCTTCTTCCCATTGATCCATGTCTGTGCAATTTATTTTGTTATACAGTGGCTCTCAAATGTATTCACCCCCTTGGACTTTTCCACATTTTATTGTGTTACAACATGGAATCAAAATGGATTTAATTAGGATTTTTTGCCACTGATCAACACAAAAAAGTCCATAATGTCAAAGTGAAAAATAAAATATACAAATTGTTCTAGATTAATTACAAATAGAAAATAGAAAATAATTGATTGCATAAGTATTGACCCCCTTGAGTCAATATTTGGTAGAGGCACCTTTGGCAGCAATTACAGCCATGAGTCTATTTGGATAAGTCTCTACCAGCTTTGCACATCTGGACACTGCAATTTTTGCAAAATTGCTCATGCTCCATCAAGTTGGAAGGGGACCTTTGGTGAACAGCAATTTTCAACTCCTTCCACATATTCTCAATTGGATTGAGGTCCGGGCTTTGACTGGGCCACTCCAGGACATTGACCTTTCTGTTTTTAAGCCACTCCAGTGTGGCTTTGGCTGTATGTTTGGGGTCATTGTCCTGCTGGAAGATGAATCTTCTCCCAAGTCCCAGGTCTCTTGCAGACTTCAGCAGGTTTTTCTCCAGGATTTCTTTGTACTTTGCTGCATCCATTTTGCCCTCTATCTTCACAAGCTTTCCAGGCCCTGATGCAGAGAAGCATCCCCATAGCATGATGCTGCCACCACCATGCTTCACGGTAGGGATGGTGTCCTCAGGATGATGTGCAGTGTTAGGCTTGCGCCAAACATAGCGCTTAGCGTTGAGGCCAAAAAGCTCTATTTTGGTCTCATCAGACCATAGAATCTTCTTCCATTTGGTCTCAGAGTCTCGACATACCTTCTGGCAAACTCTAGCCAAGATTTGATGTGAGTTTTTTTCAACAATGGCTTTCTTTTTGCCACTCTCCCATAAAGGCCAGTTTTGTGAAGCACCCGGACTATTGTTGCCGTATGCACAGTGTCTCCTAGCTCAGCCGTGGAAGCCTGTGACTCCTTTAGAGTTGCCAAAGGCCTCTTGGTGGCCTCCCTGACTAGTGCCCTTCTCGCCCGGATACTCAGTTTTTGAGGACGGCCTGTTCTAGACTCACAGTTGTGCCATATTATCTCCATTTCTTAATAATGGACTTTACAGTGCTCCGGGGGATATTCAATGGCTTGGAAATGTTCTTATATCCTACCCCTGATTGGTGCTTTTGACGAACCTTATTCCGGATTTGCTTTGAATGTTCCTTCGTCTTCATGATGTAGTTTTTGTTAGGAAATGTACTAACCAACTGTGGGACCTCCCAGTGGCAGGTGTATTTAACCTGAAATCATGTGAAACACCTTAATTGCACACAGGTGGACTCCATTCAACTAATTATTTGACTTCTAAAAACAATTGGTTGCACCAGAGCTTATTTAGGTGTGTCATAGCAAAGGAGGTGAATACTTATGCAATCAATTATTTTCTGTTTTATATTTGTAATTAATTTAGAACAATTTGTAGATTTTATTTTTCACTTTGACATTATGGACTTTTTTTGTGTTGATCAGTGGCAAAAACTCCTAATTAAATCCATTTTGATTCCATGTTGTAACTCAATAAAATGTGGAAAAGTCCAAGGGGGGGAATACTTTTGAGATCCACAGTATGATCCACACAATCTGTTTCAGAACTTGTACACTTCTCGAATTATTGGTATACAAGGTACATTAATAATTAAGATAAATCATATGCAGTGGTGTCACGATAAGGGCTATCAGAAAAGAAGTGGCAGAAGCTGGGTGTAAACTCACAGTCCCTAAGCAAGCGTCTTAAACATTGGAAAAAAGAATCAGCTGTAAGTTTTTATATTTTAATACTGCATGTCACCAACAGGGATAAGTATTATTTGTAAAAAATAAAGTTTAAATCAACAGTGGTTAAGATTCAAAATCAATGATGCTCCACCCATGCATCAATTTCTTCTCTAAGTTCTCTTTCTAGTCTCCTGACAGTCTGCCCAGTGTTTATGCACTCTAGGGATTTAACTCACATCCAATCCAAACGCATCTTTACACTCAACTTCATTGTTTGGTTGGTCATTTAGTTTCAAACCTGGAATGCAATATATATATATATATATATATATATATATATATATATATATATATATATATATATATATATATATATATATATATAATCCTTGTCATAATGAATTTTGTTTAACAAATATCACATTCATAATACATAGATGCACACAAGAACATAGATTTAAAAAAAACTGTATCAATTGAACAACATCCTTTATGAAAACAGCCCTTAAAGACTGCATCATTTTCTGTACAAAGCTGATAAGATTACTTCTAATAACTCTTACTACATTGATAGAAAAGATTAACTGTCCATGTTATCAATCTTCAAAACAGAATTCTGCTAATTAAGTAAACTAATAACTTTCCAACTCCGTGTTATCTTATTTCTTTTTGGGTAAAGATCAGGAAATGTAACTAAAAGGACCAGCATAGTACTATATTAACATAGCCTATAATTATCTAAGTTCAGAGTATCAATGTTAATTATAATTGCCAAGAAAAATAGTGGGTTAAAAGTAATTTGTTGGCTGAATTTATCTAATATCTCATCAACCACAAATTAAACAACTGCTCTCAGTCTTCCACATTTAGGCCCAGATTTATAAAAGGATTGCACATGTTTTACGACCTGAGGGTTCTGAATTCTTGGATGGGATTTATAAAACACATGCAATGGCATAAACACGCAATTAAGACGTGATTTGCAGGGGCAATGTCTCTGTGGGCTTTAGTCCTTGATGCATATGTAATTCTGGGGAGTTTCTGAACGAAACTGCTAAAATTGGGAGGTGATTTTGCAAATAAGGTCTATTAAATATTCCATCTAATTTATTAAAGCTGCCAGTAATTGCAGGCCTCGTATTTGCATGATTATTTTAAGAACTCTGAAAAGCAGGCGTTAATTTGCCGCAGTCAGACAGTAGACTATATAAAAGGCAAGGTGATGTGGGAGACTTGTCTGCAGCAAGAAGGAGACAACGTTTTCAAGGACAAAGAAACATTTAATAACATTTTCCAAAGAGCTCATTTTTTAACCCTTCTGATCAAGTCAGTTTGTAAATTACGGTTTATAATACCGGTACCGTATAGTTTTGCAAACTCCAATTCTCAATACATGTTTCATAGCTTACATGACAAAACAGAAAGTCTGCAAATAGAGAATATAGAATCCATGTAAAAAAGGTTCTTAGATGCACCTGAAAAGGTCTCTCCACAGTGGCAAAGCAAGGTTCTAACGAGAGCCTTTACTTCTAGAGTGTAGGCATTATTAAAAGAACGGTGGAGGAGATTAAGAAAAGATGGAACGATATTCCGAGACGCACGAAAGAAAAAGCCTCATATACATGTAATACAATGAGGGCTCATCCTCCACCGTTATTTTAGTAATGCCTACAGAATGTATTTTTTGTAATATGGCATTCTGGTATTTAACAATACTGGTTCACGCAGTATTGTTAAATTCGAGTTGGAAAGAAAGTACAGTTTTTCGACCATATATACCATACAGATATGCTTTACAATCATACATAGAGTAAGAAATACAGACAAACATAAGAAATAGGAGAGTTGTAACTGCATAAGACTTTAAGAAGATATAAGTCGTAGTTAAACTGAAGACTGTTCATATGAAGCTGTATGGAGTTATTGTTGCTGAACATATTGCTGTACAACAATGGAAGGATTATCTATCCATTTGACAGCCATGGATGTAAGTAAATAAAACTTATTGTTTCTGAAGTTTGAAAAGTATATAGCCTGGAATTATTCTATACGAAATAAGAAATTCGACTAATATGCGAAACACAGTAACTGGATGATGCGTCGTAATGTATAAGCAACCTAATACAAACTCTGAAGTGGTACATTTGTTTATTAAGAAGCCACCGCACATTCCATATTTGATTCCTTTGTTCTGGTGATGTATTTCGAGCTTGTAACACATCTTCATGCATTACAAGTACTGCTTGTACCAAAATCTCCACTTTCATATTGGTAAATTTCAGTTTTCGTTTCCAAGCATCCTCATCACCATGGCTAGTACCAGGCTGAGGTCTTTGTGTGCCATTCATTTTCTTTTGGAATGTGTAGCCTACACACGCAGGGTTGACCCAAACCCGCTATTTATTGTGAGCGGTGTGTAATTCTCCACCGCTAATCGCGGTGAGGGTTATTTAAATTGGTTGACTGCGGAATCACCTGCTTTACCTAATTAGTCTTATAAAATAGGTTGTTATTTTAACTGTGAGTGCGGCCGTACTGAACACGCATATTACATGGCTTTTTGCGGTCGGTTTTTCCCCTTTATAAATTTGGACCTTAGTCTTTAAATACATTACTACTCTGTCTAAAATAAATGCCATTTAAAGATCTGTATCACCTTCTAAACTAGGACATAAGTTACAATAGAAAATGTTGGTTCTCTAAGTCTTCTGAAACTATTTGTTATCCAAAAGTATCAAAATTATTATGCATTTCATGGCACGTTTTCCGAATTGAAATATATGTGTATATATCTTTTTAAGATTCTACAGGAAGACCCCAGAGATGTACCCTACTTAGCTCAATCCAGACGGTTGTCATGCTGATGCGCTGGGGAGACCGCACTATGGTTGATCCCCGGAGCCAGCATCTCAGCCGTTGTGTGTGCTGATGCGCTGGGGAGGCAAAATAAGCTGATCCCTGGAGCCAGCATTACACTTCAGCCATCAACACCAGACAGAAGGATATCTACATCATCATATGGAAGGAAGCGCAAATGGATGGAGACACATATGGATCACATTAGTTTACTGTGAAGCTACGTCTTAGTTGGTGCTTATCTTGGCGAGAGCCAAGTTCAAATCAGCATGAAGTTTTAACATCTACTCTCATGTAATGGAAATCAAGCAGGCAGATTATGTAAACACAGGACTTGAGGGCAGTAGTAGAATTAAGTATTTTTAATGGAGTCAGGAAGCCGTGCTTTTGCTCATTTCTTTATTTGAGGTGCTTCGCCACAACTGCTTTTCTTCAACAATGAAAAAAAAAATACAGCGTTCAAGGCATTTAAATATAATGAATAATGTTAATGTGTAGAAATGTATGCAAATTGCGTCACAAAATACCGCGAGGGAGGTATTTGATATGCAAACAATATTCACGTAAGGGCGCTAACTTTACTAGGTGCCTCAGTGTGTGTTAAAAATACCACTTATTGAAACCAGGCAGTGTCACAAAACCAGCACAAGAGCTGCACAGGAGAGCAAGAAGTCAGGGAGAGAGTATTTTGGACCAGGCAGATGTTACTAGTGCTGTGTGAGGAGGAGGTAATAACTAGATACAGATTGAGCACAGATCATATTATGCACTTTCCACTGTATTTAATTATTTTATTATTTTATTATATTATGCATTTTTTTGTTTTGTTTTTTACTTTATATCATGTATTATGCATTTCTCTGTATTTAAAGTATTATGGATTTTCTTGTTGTTACTGCATCTTGTAAAGCGCTTTGTGATGGTGGTCCACTATGAAAGGCGCCATATGAAATCAAACTTGAAGTTCAGGCTAAACAGTTACCGAACAAGCAGGTCACAAAATCACAGGATTGTTTAAAAAGGGCACAGCAAGTGGAGAAGCACGTAATGTCAACACTTCTGAAATATTACAACGTTTTTTAATGAAAAAATCCTGAATTATGGAGCTGTGCCTAACAGTGACACACTCAGATGAGAGTATCTCCATAAAGTGTATTTTATAAAGAAAAACACAAAAGCTTTGGTTTGGTCAATTTCCAGAGATACCAAGGATTGGCTTTCCTTAAGAGTGAGATTTACAGCCCCAAAGAGTGAGATTCAAGGTCAAAGAGTGAGACTTTCCAGGTGTGGTTTTAGGTCATCGCTTAAGACAGGGACTCTCATCTTTGGTCCTTGGTGACATCCAATAGTCCAGGTTTTTAATCCAACCAGCACTTAATACTTTGTTTTAAAATGCAAACAGCTTAATATTGCATATGAAACACATAAATGTGCTAATTCATACTAAGGTCTAGGGCATGTGAGAATTCTATATGCAATGCAAACCAGTGGATTTTAATAAAAACAATTATTTGCTGGTTGGAACAAAAACCTGGATGATTGGACATCCCTGAGGACCAGAGTTGATAACCCCTGGTTTAGGCACACAGTCAGTGCACAGAACAAGAGAAATATTAAAAAATAAACAGTTTTTATATAAACCTAACAAAAAAAGAAAACAGTTTTTTTTTATCAATACAGCAATATGTTTATTTTGCATATCACCTTGTCATAGTGATCATCGTTTTGAAAAACACTTTACAGTACAAATATTATTTGGTTTGTATATTATTGCTCATATTACCCGCTAACTTTCCATCAAGTCCTGCTCGTTTTTTGGGCAAACTCATACTTTTTTTTGACAGTCAAGTGTTCACACACACACACACACACACACACACACACAAACACACACACACACAAAACCTGTGTAGC
The DNA here is from genome assembly GCA_030684275.1 of Acipenser oxyrinchus oxyrinchus. Lineage (NCBI taxonomy): Eukaryota > Metazoa > Chordata > Actinopteri > Acipenseriformes > Acipenseridae > Acipenser > Acipenser oxyrinchus. The sequence goes on from CM060250.1 coordinate 65,940,537, forward strand.
TTCCTCTCTCCTCTTGCATGTGTATAGAACGCCTGTAGTCTCCATGGTTACCACAGTACACAAGCTTGGAAAGCAGCTTCCCATGCAGTCCTGTGCTCGAGGGCCTGGATGTAATGTTGCAGACCCAGAGAAAAAATATTTAAAATCTTTATATATTTACTCAAAATGGCTACGGGTACCTTATACAGGCAAACCGGATATGACATTGACCCAAGTTACAATTATCATCTTATTCAACTTTGTTGTTAATCATGGATTTAACTGCAATTAATTGACACCACTAACATTTACTCGAAATGAGTGAGATAATCTTAAGAATGAGTGCGAGCGTGAGATAGCATGCGAATGCGTGAGTCTCACGCCCAATGCTTAAGACTTGACATATCTGCATTTCAGGTTTGCAGTTAATGTTACTCCTGTGTTTAATATTTTGGGATTAAAGGCAGCAAAATAGTTTCATTTTAAAAGATTGTTTCAATAGCAACTCGAGTTCCAATGTTATAATGTACTCGTACATCCTCAGACAGTCCGGGATATATGAAGATTACGAGGCAGGTGTATATGCAACACTTTTGGCTATGTTAATATATTCATATAGTCACCCTGTAGGCCTACTTGTGATATTTAAGTAGGCTATGCTTAAAATAGCTTTAAAATATACAAAAGAAACTGTAAATGCCCAATAAATGAATGTACACAGAGTGCGAGTTGAGGTGTCATAAATACAAGCAATCAAACGGCATCTAATGTTAAAAAAGTGACATTTCGCCAAACACCTTTTGAAAGGTAAATAGTGAACTTCTAATTGACTGAGGGAGTGCTTTGCTGACTTTTGATTAATATTACAAAATAAATCAGAGGGAGATCAAGTTGAACAAACAAATATTTATTTGATTTGCACAGTTAAACTTAAATGTTCCATTAGCAATTACTTTCTCTGCTTTGACTGTCTCGCAGGATGCTGTGATTTGGGACAAGACCCCCACCCTCCTGCTACGGAGTGCATATATGTTGTCCGTAAGGTTTCATTGAAGTTAATGTTCTCGCTGATTCAGCACCAAAAAGCCTTTCATAATTCCCCACCACTTCTTCTGCTAATACATTTAGTTCCTGTTCTGTAAACTTTAGACTGCTCACTCATTCTTCCTTGGTCGCTGTCATTGTGACAAACTCGAACCGTACTAACCTTTTCTTTTGAGCGCCCTTATATATATACTATAATACAGTGTTGTGACCGGATAGCCTGGGGTGTGTTTTATGTTTATTTTGTATAGTTTGGGTTCTGTATCATGGGGGAGTTAATGTATATTGGTATGTGAGCACGTGGATGTGGGTTTGTGTGTGTCTGGAATAGTGGTGGCAGGGAGGCAGTTAAAATCCTCCCTGTAAAAACACGTGGGAATGTGGCTGGAGCCTGAATTGAATAAATGATTAAATGATTCATTAAGGCTCCAGCCACAGGTGTAAAAATAAGGTGATCATGGGTGAGAAAGGGGTTGGTGTGTTCAGAGGCAGAACGTGAGTCATGAGGAGAAGTAAAAGTAAAAGTAAAATGAGGCTGTGAATGAGGCCCTTAATCCAGTACAGGCACTCAATTCTTGCATATAGGCCTCTTTAGATAATGTACAATATATAGCATATCAGCCCATATCCCAGTAACATCAGGCCTAACTGAAGCCTGTCTGCAAAATTGAATAAATTGAATAAATAATGAAAATGAAGCAACCGTTTGAAACATAATAATGTCCAACAATGACCTTGTTTTATTCGAGTGCCATTAATTTCAGATAATTTTGGTACATACAATTTTCATCCTTATGTTGTTAAAATGTACTTTCCATTTCCTAACTTCAGTGTGCCTTTGTCAGTGATAATTGATAAACATTTTGCTGATAATTTCTTTAATGCTTTCATTTCATAGAATTACTAAAATGCAACCGAGGATATAGAGGTATAAAGTATCTGCACACCTTAGTTTAGTGTCAGACAACTCCTTTAACTTTAACGATACCTTTAACTGAATTATTTAACAGTGTAGTGACACCTAATTAACTGCTGCATTTTTCTGTTACAAAATATAATTAACTTGTTTAGATGCATTTTTGGATGAAAAAAAGTTGAATTTCAAATATCGTATTTTCAGCTGCCAGACCATCCTTTTGAATAAAAAGATCCAGCAAAACAACTATTTTCTTACTGACACAAAAAATTGTTCACAAAGTATAAAACATAAAAGTATGAAAAAACACCCTCAACTATTCTTGAATATCACCCTTGTTCTGGCTCAATGATTTCTTTGGCATCTCTATTTAAATAGTGGTTTAAATAAATGGATGTGCCTACCATTTCTTCCCAGTAGGGAGATATATTCTTTCTGATACCACAATATTTTATCAGTCTTTTTGTAATCTATCTTTGTTACATTAGGGAGTTTATCTTATACTTAAATTTTAACTTCAAATACGAACCTGGAATCAATTACGAAGCTAGATCCTTTTATAAGCAATCTTTTATAAGCAATCCCAAGGAAGATGAGGGGGCATATTGGTACAGCAGAATAAAGTCAAATCCTCAGCCTTTTTAAAATGATAATCTTAGTAGACAGGTATTGACATCAGGAAACCAAAACAGATGTATAGTCGTTGCGTCATATAAACAGCAATACATTTATAACCAATATTCAGTTGAAACTTTTTGTTATTGCCTTTCATTAAGACTCCTAATCTCTATAGCCTGTAGACACTATCTACTTTTGATATACAGGGATGTCAAAAAGGATCCACTGACTGCATAACATAGCAATAGTCACCGAGTGACTGATTGGATTCAAGTCAAACTCAGAAGGGATTCGGCACTGATTGTTCTTTATTAAAAAACAGAACAGGGGGGTCTCCAAGTGGCTCACCTGGTAAAAGCACAGCCGTGTGGTGTGCGGGTGAGTCATACAGTGCAGGTTCGTGTCCAGGCTGTGTGAAGTCGCCGATCCTTGCTAAGGATTCAGAAGATTTTGTTGTGGTGCGGTGTGTCATATGACACATTTGCATATATATTTCCAACTGTATTAATATCTTAATTATCCATCTGCTGTGCAAATTCTCCAGGTAGAAGCCTTGTTTAACCAGGCTGTAGAGAAAACTATGTCTATTTTATTGTTAATTTGTTTAACTATTTTACGCATGTATTTGTACTTTCCTAAACCTGCAAACCAATCAAGCAAACTTGGACTTGATGTTAAGTTAATGTTTCTTCAAAGAAATTAAAATTTGGAAGCCCTGTTTTCACACTGAAAGTTGGTTAAAAAGATTAGAGAAAAGTGACCCACAATCAATAGCGGCGAGACAACACACTCTCTTTTGTACGCAGAACCCCGCCCCCCAAACACCAATCAATCTAGCTACCAGGTGTTCTTAATACTAGCCGAATGGAGTAGTGGAGACCTGCACACTCGTCAAGATGGAGACTTCTAAATCTGATTATATATATATATATATAGGGAATTTAAAGGAAGCAGTTAGTTTGCTCGTGGCTGCTGAGGAGAAGCAGGCAGGACTGGTGCTCTGCTTTCAAGCAGTCATGAGGAGTAAGTGGAAAGAAGAGTGCATTTGGTTGTCGGGCAGGTAAACGGCTTAGCCGTCCTGCGGGTTAGTTAGGTTCCCGATTGTTTAGTTAGTGCTCAAAAAGGAGCTAGATGTTTGTTTTGTTTTTGTTTATTGTGTTTATTAAAAAAATAGCGCATCAGTGCAGTAAAATCAATTTCCTGTGTCTGGGTCTAATTTTTAAAGGGGCAAGAACCGTGAGTGGTGCCGGCCGGTTTACATTTGGTGTCAGAAAGTGTGGGGCGACCCTATGACCCAGAAAATGGACACAAATTTAAAAGACTTGATTGCAATGATCAATCAGAACACCGCTGCTCAAAAGGAGCAGACGAAGAGATGGAGAGTGGAGTTATTGGGCAAATTAACCAATAACATTGAATGGGCACGAATGCAATTCAAGCCCACTAAATCAAGGAGCATCTCTATAATTAAAGGTAAAGTAGTAGATAAAACGTTCTTCATTAATGGTGAGGCAATACCAACAGTGTCTGAGAAGCCAGTGAAGAGCCTTGGGAGATGGTACGACGGGGATCTAAAGGACACAGTTCGTGTGGGAGAAGTTAGACAACAAGCTGTGGAAGGGTTGAAGAGCATAGACAGCAGCGCTTTACCAGGCAAACTAAAACTCTGGTGCTTTCAGTTTGGCCTACTGCCACGGCTGCTGTGGCCACTGACTGTGTACGAGGTTTCTTTGACAACAGTAGAGAAGCTGGAAGCTTTAATCAGTTCACACATCAGGAAATGGTTGGGAGTTCCACGCTGCCTCAGCAGAGTGGGACTTTATGGTAAAGGAATACTGCAGCTACCTGTCTCCGCTCTAACCGAGGAGTTTAAGTGCGCCAAGGTCCGACTGGAAATGACATTAGTAGAGTCACGCGACAAATGCGTAAGGGAGGCAGCACCTGTGTTGAAAACTGGAAGAAAGTGGGTGGCAAAGAAAGCTGTGGAGGATGCAAAGGCTGCCCTTCAAATTGGTGATATCATGGGGCAAGTTCAGCATGGAAGAGGGGTCTTGGTCTCAGTTCAGCTCCTCCTACATGGCACAAGGCAGCCCCAGCGCAACGGAGGAAGCTTGTAGTCAACGAGGTGCAAAAGCAGGAGGAGAGGATGAGGTGTATAAAGGCCATTTCCCAGGGCAAGCAGGAGAATGGATGAGATGGGAGAGTGTGGAACAACGCAAGATTGGCTGGCAAGACCTATGGTCAATGGAACAGAGCAGGATCAGTTTCCTTATAAGGTCAACATATGATGTTCTCCCATCACCACAGAACCTAAACCTCTGGGTAGGAGAGGATCCCTCATGTCCTTTGTGTTCATCACCTGCAACATTAAGGCACATTTTGACAGGATGTAAGGTGGCTCTTAGCCAAGGACGGTTTACTTGGCGCCATGACCAGGTGCTGCGATGTTTGGCCTTAGCATTGGAAGACAAGCGTAACATGACCAATAAGTTGCCACCTGTTCCATCAAAACACTACACACAAAAGACAACATTCCTCCGCCCAGGAGAGCAACCACCAAGAAAAGGTGTTAAAACCAATCCTCGCCCAGGACAACTGGAAGCTGCTAGAGACTGGAAAATGCTGGCGGATGTTGGTCAACGGCTTATTTTTCCACCTGAGATTGCCACCACAAACCTTCGACCAGATATTGTCTTGTGGTCTGGATCAGCACGCCTTGTTCACCTGGTGGAGTTAACAGTGCCATGGGAGGATGCTGTAGATGAGGCGTATGAGAGGAAGAAACTGCGGTATGCTCAACTAGCCACTGAAGCGGAACAGCGAGGATGGAGAGTCTGGGTTTACCCAGTGGAAGTGGGATGTCGAGGATTTGTGGCACACTCTACAACCCGGTTTCTCAGAGATGTCGGATTCAATGGCCAAGAGTTGCGTCGCACAGTGAAGAACTTATCTGAAGCAGCAGAGAGGAGCAGCAACTGGCTGTGGTTGAGACGGAAAGATTCTGGCTGGGGATCTCAAGCACAATAGAAAGAAAGAAAGGCTGATATACAGGTAAGTAAGCTGGGCTGAGTTGAGTGGGGACGGAGGGGGTGATGCTGGGACGCCAGAATCACCGTCGAGCCCTCTTGAGGTGTCGTGGGCTAGTCGACGAAACACCGAGGATGGAAGGTGCCCACTTGAAGACCCCAGAGATGTACCCTACTTAGCTCAATCCAGACGGTTGTCATGCTGATGCGCTGGGGAGACCGCACTATGGTTGATCCCGGAGCCAGCATCGCAGCCGTTGTGTGTGCTGATGCGCTAGGGAGGCAAAATAAGCTGATCCCTGGAGCCAGCATTACACTTCAGCCATCAACACCAGACAGAAGGATATCTACATCATCATATGGAAGGAAGCGCAAATGGATGGAGACACATATGGATCACATTAGTTTACTGTGAAGCTACGTCTTAGTTGGTGCTTATCTTGGCGAGAGCCAAGTTCAAATCAGCATGAAGTTTTAACATCTACTCTCATGTAATGGAAATCAGGGCTGCCGGAGCCGGAGCCTACAGAACTGGACCTGCTTCTCCAGAAATGGGAGGTGGAGCTGCTGTCCTGAGAGCCAGAGGGGGTGGAGCTGCCATCCCGAGAGCCAGAGGAGGTGGAGCTGCCGTCCCGAGAGCCAGAGGAGGTGGAGCTGTCGTCCCAAGAGCCAGAGGGGGTGGAGCTGCCGTCCCGAGAGCCAGAGGAGGTGGAGCTGTCGTCCCAAGAGCCAGAGGGGGTGGAGCTGCCGTCCCGAGAGCCAGAGGAGGTGGAGCTGTCGTCCCAAGAGCCAGAGGGGGTGGAGCTGCTGTCCCGTGAACCAGAGGGGGAGGAGGTGGAAAAGATACCTCCACCACAGCCCTGACCACCACCCCTGAAAACCAGTCCGGTGCTGCCGGGTACGGTCCCTTGCCCCTTGCTCCTGGACACCCAGCCGGTATGCCCAGACCTCCCAGCGCTAGACCTGAAACCCAGGAGCCTGCACCATCGGCCACAGTTCTAAACCTGGTTCCCTACTGCGCTCTCCCCGATCACCCAGACATCGCTGGGCTGCTGCCAGATGTCGCTAGTGCTCCCCCTGTTCGCTGCTTCGCTTCCCCTGGGTGATCGGACATCGCTACGCCGGTCCCCAGGTGGAGACCTCTGCCCGCTGCTGCAGTGTCCAGTGTCCCGGTCATCGCTGCAGTCGGCCCTGTCATCCCGGTGGGGTCCCATGTCGCCGGGTCGCGGTCCCTCCCTGACAGCGCCGGAGGGACCGACCCACCCTCAAGCCCGCCCGTGGAAGAGGGCGGCAATTGACATTGCTGGACTTGAGTGTGGGTGGTTTTTTAAGGGTGGAGGGAGGTGGCCGTCGAATGGCCGGTGTCTTGAAAAGACAAGGGGGGGATGTGTAAGACAGCAGGGAGGGGGTTAAATCCTCCCTGCAGAAAACATGTGCGTAGGCACGTTTGTTTGTCTAATTGTTTAATTTAATTGTTTTATTGTTTTGTTATCTGTTTAATTAGTAATGATCCCCTGTACCTGGCTATCATTGTAAATTAGAGCCAGGTGCAGGGTATTTAAAGGAAGCAGTTAGTTTGCTCGTGGCTGCTGAGGAGAAGCAGGCAGGACTGGTGCTCTGCTTCCAAGCAGTCATGAGGAGTAAGTGGAAAGAAGAGTGCATTTGGTTGTCGGGCAGGTAAACGGCTTAGCCGTCCTGCGGGTTAGTTAGGTTCCCGATTGTTTAGTTAGTGCTCAAAAAGGAGCTAGATGTTTGTTTTGTTTTTGTTTATTGTGTTTATTAAAAAAATAGCGCGTCAGCGCAGTAAAAATCCATTTCCTGTGTCTGGGTCTAATTTTTAAAGGGGCAAGAACTGTGAGTGGTGCCGGCCAGTTTACAATATATATAAATATATATTGTATATATATATATATATATATATATACAGTACTGTGCAAAAGTTTTAGGCAGGTGTGAAAAAATGCTGTAAAGTAAGAATGCTTTCAAAAATAGACATGTTAATAGTTTATATTTATCAATTAACAAAATGCAAAGTGAGTGAACAGAAGAAAAATCTACATCAAATCAATATTTGGCGTGACCACCCTTTGCCTTCAAAACAGCATCAATTCTTCTAGGTACACTAGCACACAGTTTTTGAAGGAACTCGGCAGGTAGGTTGGCCCAAACATCTTGGAGAACTAACCACAGTTCTTCTGTGGATTTAGGCAGCCTCAGTTGCTTCTCTCTCTTCATGTAATCCCAGACAGACTCGATGATGTTGAGATCAGGGCTCTGTGGGGGCCATACCATCACTTCCTGGACTCCTTGTTCTTCTTTACGCTGAAGATAGTTCTTAATGACTTTCGCTGTATGTTTGGGGTCGTTGTCATGCTGCAGAATAAATTTGGGGCCAATCAGATGCCTCCCTGATGGTATTGCATGACGGATAAGTATCTGCCTGTACTTCTCAGCATTGAGGAGACCATTAATTCTGACCAAATCCCCAACTCCATTTGCAGAAATGCAGCCCCAAACTTGCAAGGAACCTCCACCATGCTTCACTGTTGCCTGCAGACACTCATTCGTGTACGCTCTCCAGCCCTTCAGCGAACAAACTGCCTTCTGCTACAGCCAAATATTTCAAATTTTGACTCATCAGTCCAGAGCACCTGCTGCCATTTTTCTGCACCCCAGTTCCTGTGTTTTCGTGCATAGTTGAGTCGCTTGGCCTTGTTTCCACTTCGGAGGTATGGCTTTTTGGCTGCAAGTCTTCCATGAAGGCCACTTCTGACCAGACTTCTCCGGACAGTAGATGGGTGTACCAGGGTCCCACTGTTTTCTGCCAGTTCTGAGCTGATGGCACTGCTGGACATCTTCCGATTATGAAGGGAAGTAAGCATGATGTGTCTTTCATCTGCTGCAGTAAGTTTCCTTGGCCGACCACTGCGTCTACGGTCCTCAACGTTGCCCATTTCTTTGTGCTTCTTCAAAAGAGCTTGGACAGCACATCTGGAAACCCCTGTCTGCCTTGAAATTTCTGCCTGGGAGAGACCTTGCTGATGCAGTATAACTACCTTGTGTCTTGTTGCTGTGCTCAGTCTTGCCATGGTGTATGACTTTTGACAGAAAACTGTCTTCAGCAACCTCACCTTGTTAGCTGAGTTTGGCTGTTCCTCACCCAGTTTTATTCCTCCTACACAGCTGTTTCTGTTTCAGTTAATGATTGTGTTTCAACCTACATATTGAATTGATGATCATTAGCACCTGTTTGGTATAATTGTTTAATCATACACCTGACTATATGCCTACAAAATCCCTGACTTTGTGCAAGTGTACCTAGAAGAATTGATGCTGTTTTGAAGGCAAAGGGTGGTCACACCAAATATGGATTTGATTTAGATTTTTCTTCTGTTCACTCACTTTGCATTTAGTTAATTGATAAATATAATCTATTAACATGTCTATTTTTGAAAGCATTCTTACTTTACAGCATTTTTTCACACCTGCCTAAAACTTTTGCACAGTACTGTATATATATATATATATATATATATATATATATATATATATATATATATATATATATATGGTAAGGGAAACTCTTAGCTGGCTTAGCGCCCCCACTGTCGGAAGGCCGAATTTTAGACCGGACCCCCTTTAACCCATCAAACTACCAGACGTTACAAACATGTAGTGTTCCGCGTTTCGGTTTATTCGAATTTTACCAAAAATTACAGGATTTTTTTTTTTTAACTGGACGTCGGTTTTTACTGATTATACCCGATTTTTGTCTATTATTCAATATTTTCCCGTTACTAGTTTGTAGGTAGTACACAATATTATGCTTAAAATGCTGTTTTATTTTGACTGACATTGTAATAAGCAGCCCTACACTGTATCCTAGGTTACAGCAGATGTTTAGGATCAAATCACATTCAAACGTGATTCTCTGTCACATCACAAACACATTATCACCTGATCATGTTGGCCAATCAAAGACTGTTTATTGTGGCAATTGTTGGGCAAAGTAATTTCTAGCTTGATCAAAAAATAAATTGAAATACTTACACGAAAATGAAATAGTTTTAATGTTTGAGGAATGGGGAGAAAATGTAAATCAGTTTCTGAATATTCAAAACAAAATGAATGTTTCAAAGTATACAAAAAAAATAGCAGAAGTGGGTCAGATGAGACAGAGGACGCATAGCGTTGCAATTACTGCTGCATTGAGGTACATGTTCGAGCTGACAATAAAAGAACATATTGAAAAATAAGCGACACATTAAACTAAAACAATAAAGTGAACTGAGAGACAAGCAATCCATTTGTGCAGCTTTTACATGCGCTTTAATAAAAAGAGAGCGCAGAATCACTGTATTGTCATAATGAGTTTGTCATAGCGCTGTGCTTTGCTGGACAGCCACTGTTTATTGCAGAGAGGTTTGTATTGGTGACTTTGTGCGACAGTACTGTCCATCAGCTAAAACACTGCCTAACGCCGACAATCTTAATCGTAAATATTTGACGCATTGAACGCATTGATGAAAATGTCCAGTGTGATGATTTTTATTTTTTTAAATTTAGTAGTTGCCAGTCGTTTTTATCATTTTCTCCCCAATTTGGAATAGCCAATTATTTTTTGGCTCAGCTCACTGCTACCACACCTGCGCTGACTCTGGAGCAGTGAATACAAACACACTCTGTCCTTCGAAGCGTGTGCCGTCAGCTGACTGCTTCTTTTACACACTGCAGGCCCACCATGCAGCCACCTCAGAGCTACAGCGTCGGAGGACAACACAACTTACAGGCAAGCCCACAGGCACCAGACCATATGGGTCGCTGGTGCGCGGTGAGCCAAGGACACCCTGCTGACCTAAGCCCCCCACCCTCCGGGTGGCACTCGGCCAATTGTGCGGCACCCTCTGGGAGCTCCCGTCCACGGTTGGGAGTGGAATAGTCTGGACTCGAACCGGCCACGTCCAGGCTATAGAGCGCATCCTACACTCCACGCGGCGCACCTTTACCAGATGTGCCACTTGGGAGCCCCCTCCAGTGTGATTTTTGATGCGTCTCCTGATGGTTTGCACCGCCCAGTTCTGTTCTTTTCTTTCTATAATTTCAAGACGAATAAACCTGGCTCGTTTTGTGCTGACGTCATGTTCATACCTTCTGTAGATACTATCTCCATTATCACAGCGATTCCATAACGTTTGCAAAGTACCAGCTAACTTGGGAAAATGTGGCTTTGACTTGCAGATTCTGCTTCATCATACATGCCAGGGTTGTTAAACTTAATTAGAAACCAGAACTGCTACACATCATATTCCACATGTAAAGTCTGTATACTGAGATTTTTCACCCCCGATTTTTACCGATGTTTCAATTAAAAACTATTTTTTACAGATTTTATCCCTATTTTAATATATGTAAAATAAAATAAATAAAAGATAAAAAACGAAAATGCTGAACACTAGAAACATGGTAAATGGCCACAGAATATTGAAATAAAATAAAATAAAAACACTGAAAAGGTCAATAAATCTTTAAAATTGATATTTAAAATGTTTAAATTGTCAATAAAGACATTAAAACAATACCCCAATAATCCATAACTATTAAACACTCAATCATCCTGAATTTAAAAATACTAAAAGAAACATAAATTCAATGACAAACGTTTCGACTAGAAGTCTTTCTCAATGTCTCAAATTACAAAATTTGAAATGAAAACGTGAAATGTTTGTAGTAATTCTAAATTGTCTAAATACAGTAGATTGGGTTTGAAGTTGCTGTGTGCATTTTTAAATAAAAACAAATATTAAGGCTTTTGTGCACTTTATCAGAAAGCAAACAGTTCTTGGTTTACATTCCCCAAAGACAGTTTTAGCTGAAGTTATGGAAGCAACAAGATAATTAGGGAAGCATACATGTATTAGAGAAATAATGAATTGTCTTAACTGCTTTTCATCCCAGGTCAACTTATGATGCAAGTCAAAAGACTTTAGAAACAGGGTTTTATTTGAAAAGCGCATTTTTCTTTAACATGTTATCCCAAATGAACTATTCTAAAATGTTGTTTTTTAAGGAAGTGGGAGATCAAACTACTACAGATTCCACATGGATATGCAAACCGTTCACTAAAAAACCAAACATTTATGAGTTTTGTCTGACAATGAAACAATGTGTAAACATAAAATATCAAAGTATACTATAGTTTTTGCTATTTCCAAAAATATGTTTATGATTACATATTCATCTCATTTGCCAAATTGAAACCACAATAACAAAAAATAAAAGAAACCTTTACTTTTTGTATTTAAATTACTACTTTTTATGTGTAATGATTAGAAAGCTAAGACTAACATTAATACAATGTATCTCTTTTACAGTTTTAGTAAAAAAAAAAAAAATCCTTAAAAGTCACATTGAAAAGACCTGTTCACCATGCTTGTGTGTATCTGGGTGCCTAAAGGTCTTACCCCTGACAGCTCAACACATACACAGTCACTGGAGTTATCAGTAAGAGTGAGAAGGAAGGAAAGTGTCCAAACATATGTTCTGCTTATCAAGTGTACTCAGATAACCTTACAACATACAGCAATTCTGTGATCACAAGTGCTGCAAAGCATATCTTGGTTTAAATCTTGGTCTAAAATTAGGATGTGTAACTGCAACCACAAGCATTTTATTATTAAAATATACAGTGACAGAGTATTTAGACAATTAACATAAGTTGCAATACCCTTGTATTAAGCCTGCATTATGGCCTATTTTCAGAGACACACTGACATAAGTGCAGCTGCAGTGTGGCAGGAGGGTGAGTGTGCATTCGGACAGGCCTGTGTTCAAAGATGGCATAGGTCTCACAAGCTAGTCCAGTTGTGTTAAATTGCAAGGTTATCAGAAGTTGCAGTTATAGTCCCTCCGGGATTCCGCGATCGTGGAAAAAATCACAGAATTTGCTCTCTCACAGAATTTTCAAATTTTTGCAAAAAAAAACAACTCCTCAAACTCAAACATTTGCTCCCTATCACTGTACATGTCACTAGAGCGTATACATGCTATGTGTATAGTGAGAAGTGTGGCGGGGTTTCAGTGCGAGCTTTAGTTCAGCCATGGAGAGATTCCTAAGCCCATCGGTGAGCTCTGGAAACAAATCTAAATTAGCACCAAATATAATGGCAAAAGATAGGGCACAAATGCAAAATGCAAGTCCAGTATTTCCAATAACTCATAGCTTCTGTTAAAATGGCAGAAGACCGTGACAATGACGATGGATAAACAAACAGTGGTTACTGAAGAACGAAATAAAGTAAGATTATTATTATTATTATTTTACAAAAGGATTTCATAGTTTAGTCGCAATTTCAAAGCGAAGCGTTGTTCTGTTGTGAAAGGTAAGAGAAAAACAATTAGGACCTTGCTTGTCCTCCCTATATTGCAGGTACTGAAAGATGTAATTCTAATCATATATGGAAATACACACGTTTTTGTACATGGTGTATTAACATGAATACTCAAAAAAGAAGGGGGCGGCGAACTATATTAGATATTATCCGATTACTTGGGATGACTTAACATTTTTATGAAAATCCTCTTTTTTTTAAGTCGTTACTTTCCAGTTTGTTTTGTGGTATGTGATGGTAGCACTTTCACATTGTGGCCTTAGTCAAAGAAACAGAAAAGCAAGTTTATCAGCCAGTCAGTGTTGCCTGTCACTGTTTCCAAGATCTTGTCACAGTTTCCAAACTATTTCTATGTGCTGTCTTGAGGAGGATACTTTTTAAAATTACAACATTTTGGTGAACAACACGTTTCTAAAAATACCCTGTTACATTGGTACAAAATTGCTCCATGACAAGTACACATTTGTAAAACAGTGCATTTGTAAAATGTACCAATGCTAATTTGAATCTCAATGCACCACTATAATCTTATTCAGGTGTGACACAAACCCGTCCGATACACCGCCCGATACCATCCGGTACCATCCGATACACTTTTAGTCCCGTCTGACAGTGTTCGTAACCTACTGCTATTTTTATTTTCTGTTGGTATGAGTAAGAGGTATGAGTAAGACTTGCTTTGCAAATGCAATTAAAGACTATTAAAGACTTCAGATTCAGAATTATAAGTCCACATCTTGCGTGGGAGTGGGTAAAAGCCGGACTGAGACAAAACTGGCCGGACGGGGAACTAAAACTGCTCGGATCGTCATAAATCATGCATCAACGTGTAACTCTCTCCCCAAGCATTGCATACCAGCTGGAATTTTCATTCCTGCAGGTTTTTTTTTTTTAACACAAATGCTGCCGAGCAGTAAAACTACTCGGATCGTCTTAAATCATACATCAATGTCTTACTTCCTCCACTTACATAACATACTAACTGGAATGATCATTATGACTGTTTTCCTAAATAAATCTTTATGCTTCCAGAGAAAAACAATTATAATCATCACGTGTGGTGCTGAAGACAGCTCCCCGTTTTTTGTAATGCAAGTTAAGTATGTTTTAAAATCTCTGTGCACAATATGTTAAGTAATTGTAGTAATTATTATTATTATTATTTATTTATTAGCAGACGCCCTTATCCAGGGCGACTTAAAATTGTTACAAGATATCACATTATTTTTACATACAATTACCCATTTATACAACTGGGTTTTTACTGGAGCAATCTAGGTAAAGTACCTTGCTCAAGGGTACAGCAGCAATGTCCCCCACCTGGGACTGAATGTCAGTCCAATGTCAGCTACCATCCGACCAACAGTTAATTCAAACATTTCTGTGATGTCGTCTTTTGATCTTTTTTATTGATTTATCCTATGAATCTTCTAACTAAAAGTGGCTGTGTTGTTTTGAAGAGAAAGGGTGTGGGGTAGTATTGTTGATTCACTAATCCAGTTTGTGCTGTAAATCCACAGAAAAGTAATGTAGCAGTGTCAAGAAGGACGCAAGACAAGGTTTCAAGGCTAAACTTTTTATTTGTTTTAGCCTTAATAATCGCTTTTACAAAGCTGCTGTCAGCCACAGCTCACACTTCTACAAGTCAGATTTCTCTTTTCTTTAGCCCTTTCTCACTCTAGCTCTTTCTCTCTTTAGCTCTTTCTCTCTTCGCTCTGTTCTCCTTCTCTCAGTCCGACCCCGGGATCCTCCTTTTATAGGAGAGCTGGAGGAACGAGGCGGTGCTCGTTCCAGCCAATTCAGAACGGACACCTCACCCTGCTGGAAGGTTCCAGAATGACAGCTGTATGGAAATCCCCCAGCCCAGGTGCCTCAGTCTGGGAATCGGAACACTCTAGATGAAAGGGGACGGGGCCCTAGCCTGACCGCGGGTAAGGTAAGTGTGCTGAAAGCTGTCCCACGAGCTAATAAAGTCTGCAAGCCAACAAAAAGAAAATAATTTCTTATTTGCCAGCTTCTTATTCACATACAGCAAATGTTGATAGTCACAGAGGGGGGAATCCCTCTATGTCACCCATGTATATTTATCCCAGCCCAAAACGGATTTTGATACAAAAACAGCTGGCAAACATGGCACAGACAGCAAGTTGGCCAATAACGCCTTCCTGCCCTTCTGTAACACCTGCTCGGTCAGAGGGGCTACAAAACACAGGGTTATATTTTTAATATGTAGTCTGGCTATGCTAGTTCAGTGCGATAAACACAGAATATTAGATAAATGATGAAGTTCTTTTTATTCGGATACAAAATTAAAATAGGGAAACAATATTACCAAAAAAATTGTCGAAAGATACATATTAAAAAAATGAGAATGTTTTTATTGGACAGCACGATTAAAAGTAGCAACACATTATTAAAAACATACAAGTGGTTACTTACAGACTCTCCATCATAATTAAGATTTATCAAAACGCCACAGTGCAAACTGCAATATTGCACTTTTAAAAAGTGCTTAGTGCATTTAGGAAAGGTACTGTTCGTTAACCAGGGTTAAAATACAGGATAAAACAAACCATTGTAAAAAAAAAGAAAAAAAGAAAAACACAAACATTTGACACGTTGTCTGTGCAGGGAGGGGACTTCAGCGCAAGGGAAAATATCTATATGACAAAAAAACTGTTTACTTTCCATATCATAGGCTCCAATCAGCTACTGACAAGCTAAACTCTTAATTCACTCATGCTCATTGTTTAAACAGGCACACTGTACGCCAGCCAAATACTTATTGTAAGGAAAGTCCATGTACAGGCTTGTTTCACTTCTCTCTGTTACTCTCCATTCCAAACACTACATGTGGTCCCACCCCTGATCAAACAAAACCACAATGAAGGACTGAGAGACAAACCCCCAGGATGGCCATCCAGTTTGCAAGAGACTTGTGCTATTTATATTCAGGTGCGTAAAACTATCAATTATAGTCAATATCCAATAAGGCATAAAAGGTGAACGGGGTGGAGAAGCTACTAAAAAAAGTGATAAATCAATTACAAAGTGTTAAATCAATAATATAGAAAACATGCACTAATCAAATCTAAATGTAAAATTATAAAAATAAAACATACAAGTAACAAATAAATACGTGAAAGATAACAGGGGCATTATTGACTCTGTTACACCTATGCCCCAAAAGTGCCCTGTTTCTCAGTCATAAAAATATTTTGATGCTTGAAAAGTGACCTTTCTCAATGACCCGCTGCCCTTTAATGTCCTCAGCATGTTACTGCTGTGTTATAAAGTACTACAGGTTCTCATGCATAAAATGGAGGATTTGTCAATCAGTCTCAGTAAGCTTTCACTACTTTAAACAGCTCTCTCTAAAAGCCAAACTCAGTATTAGAGCTGAGCTGTGATTAAGAATTATTTTCTTGATCAAGATATTTTTTCAGTCCCAGTATTTTCTAAGTTTGGGTTTGTGAAATCCCATAATCTATCCCATAACTACTGTCATTCTGCAGATGAGCTGATGCAGACAAAAAAGCCACAACCTCTCACTCAGCTTCAGTTTTACATTGAAATCTACTATCTTGGTAACTGTTTACTACATTCTTCCTTAGACTAGGTATTCTGCGCACTCTTCACCATCAGATAGCAGACCTTGTTGGCTTTTCAGTTTGTTTATATTCCCTAAAGGTACTATCAGCTGTAGGTACACAAACCTCCTCCATCCTTCAAGCCATCTTGCAACTTTGTAGTTCATGAAAGCAAACAAAAATAAAAAATAGTGATTTATCCATCTGCTATTTTTGTTATACGATTAGGTTTTAAACCTACAAATGGGATATTTTGCCATGCTTCATTAACCTTTCGGAATTGTATAAAACTATTTAAAAAGGTATCTATGAGGAAATATATGACTTATGATCCAGACTTACATTTAATTATAAAACAGTACTAATTTTCATGAACTGAGAAGACATTTATTATTATTATTATTATTATTATTATTATTATTATTATTATTATTATTATTAGAACGATTGCTTAAAATGCATATTGTGCACAGAGATTTTAAAACGTACTTAACTCGCTTTACAAAAAACGCTGAGCTGTCTTCAGCACCCCAAGTGATGATTATTATTGTTTTTGCCTGGAAATATGAAGATTTATTTAGGAAAACAGCCATAATGATCATTCAAGTTTGTATGTAATGCATGGGGAGGGAGTAACACATGTCCAGTTTTGACTCAGTCCGGCTTTTACCCACTCCCATCATGCGTTTTGACCCACTGGAGTCCATCAATATTTCTGAAAGCTTCTCATCCTTTTCCAACTGATCGATCTAGTTTAAACTCTGTAGAGACTAAAATATAAGTTTATATGCCCTCTTATATATATATATATATATATATATATATATATATATATATATATATATATATATGACATTAACTTTTATAGCCACTTACTGTCAAACACGTATTATAACTTCAACCTATATTGTAGTAGAAAAGAAATGTAGCCTACGCAATGTCAACTACAACAACGTTACTTAAATTCTTATTTTAAGCACACACTGCTTAAAAATGCAGCACAACTTAAATTGTTAACTTAATGAAGATCCAGTTACAAAATTCAGTCAAACTTGAATTCGTTACTTAACAAAAAAACAGCACTGTGGCAAAGTGGTTTGCAGTGCGCAGGTGTAGTGGTGATGAGGTGCTCAGAAATGATAGACACAAATACAGTTCACGGTCAAAACAGCTCTTTAATCAGTGGGGTTGCTGGATTGCGCAGGTAAAAACACATGGCACTCCCAAAATAATAATGCTGTTCACACACTCTTTAAACACACACGCTGACAAGTCCAATAGTGGCTGCTGCTTCTGCAAGTGGTGATTCAGTACAGTTAATGGTGACAACAATGGCCACATTCCCTGATATACCTTCAGTCAGGCCACCTTTGGTAGCGACTGCACGCACGTCTACTCCAATCCATGACTGACACATCGCCTACCGCAATAAAGCGCTGACTTCTAGTGGCTTTGCCCGCTTTTTGGATGGCTGGCTTCCGACTGACCCTGGAATGAACTGTCAAGCCATCCAGTCCGGGGCACACTGTTCCTGTTATACCGTGCCCTCACAGGTCAGGTGGGAGATTGTTGACTCATTGTCGATTCATTCGCTCTCTTTGTCACACGCACAGTAATCAATTCCTGCTTCAAAATGCCGCTGAATACATCCGTAACCAATGTAGATTAAGCAAGATAAACATTATAAAAGGTAATTTTGAACTACATTGTGTAATAATAATAATAATAATAATAATAATAATAATAATAATAATAATAATAATACAGTACATCCTCGCTATAACAAACCTGTTGGGGTCCAAGCCTTTTCTTCATTATATCAAGGGGTTCGTTATAGCGAAAGGACAATCAAAATGAACGATAAACTGTTGGAGTAAGTTTATGAGATGAGTTTATGAATAGAAGTAGAATTACATGTACCTGTTCGTCCCGTGTATGCAGTATTCTCCCTTTGCTTTATCCTATTCGTTAAAGAATTAAAACGCAGTACAGAAAGCACAAATCCTGAATTGAAGATGAACATTTATTTAAAATCAATCCGACACAAATCGTTTCAAAGTGCACCAAATCTTAACCCAACATGCAAGAATCCAAAACTGAGTTTTTATTCCAAATCATCCTGACATGAAAAGTTTGTTTGTTTTCTTTAATCAATTTTGCTTTGCCGCATGGTTGCTGAACAAGGGAAAAAAGTGCTTTTTGACAACCTATATTCACAACAGAGATATGTTATATACAACCCATTGAATACAATCTATTGATGTTCATATTATTGTCAAAGCTGTGCTTGAAACATGGTACACAATTTCCATAACAGGTCACAAAAATAAGGTATCCATCAGAAGCTACTGTTAGCGAGCCATGCAGAAAAGGAATACATATCCCTACTGGCAGTAGCAACGAACTAACCAAATTCAAACTCCCTTGTCTACTCAGACATCTACGCCTTCCTCTTTCAATACCATTATAACAACCGCATTATAACAATCCAATATTCTCCAGTAAAATTAAAATCTATTAAAATCAATTAAACACATTAGATGAATAGCTATTATTATTGTTTGTAAAATAATAAATATAGTACCTCACACAAACACACACATAACAACACTCACCTCAGCTGTATACAAAGCAATGCTCTAGTTTCATATCATACAGTACACACCAAGTTAAGCTATTATGTCTGTGAAGTTTACTTTTGTAAATTTGCATGTTTATTTTACACCCTTTGACATTCGTTTACTATGCCCATACAAATATTTTCATCTGCATGTATCATGCTATGCATGCATAGTTATAATGTGCTTTGCTTTTATTACAGTTTACCAGGGGCATCATGCAGGGGGCACAGTCAGAAAAGCAAGTACTGTTATGATCAATAGTGCATATTTAGTGCGAGGCGATTTCAATTTACAGATATAGTTGTATTCATTACCCTTACCTTCCAGTGTCTACTATTTTATTGGGGTTAGGCTACACATCTATTTAACCACTCTCATCACTATCTGTGGACATCTTTTGCTTTTCGGAACAGTGTTGCTAGTACTGCCACTGAAAGACAAGCCCAGGCAGCCAGCAGCAATATGTGGCAGTACTAGCAACAATGTTCAGAAATGCAAAGGTAGGCAAAGTTGTTCACAGATAGAGGACAACTGCTGTGGACAACTTTTTAATTTGATAACATTAAATAAACTATTCTGCATTGTCTAGTAATGACTGTAAATAAAGAAAGAAGTCCAAAAATGATCACCTTTCAATACTAAGTACATGTTTTGGTTTAGTTAACAGTTAAATGGGGAACTGAGAATCAATAATATTAGAAGAAAAAAAATAACAAATAAAAGCTACACTCAAAGCTCAAACAAAAAATAAATCATACTGTAAATCTTGTATTAAAAAACAAAGGAATAAAAAATAGTGGCAAACTAAACTCTAAAACACATAGTACATGACAGAGTATAAGGTCCAATTTGGAATTGTGCTTTAATTGGACCCAAACTGGTGAAGTACTAACAGTCAAATACTGCAATGTAACTCACATGTAGTTGAAACTAGTATGGCAGGCTCCCGCAAATGAGCTATGAATCTGACAGTGCCAGCGAGTGAATGCTGCTAGTTCTACCGGCTGTCTCTCTATCATCTTCCCTGTTTTTTAGCCTGCTTGCAGGCTGCCTGTGTGTCTGTGTGTGGAGATTGTGGAGCTTCATGCACAGAGAGCGATTGGTTGCCTACTAGAACCAATGGGGTACCCAGTTGTGATTGAGCCAATGGGAGACAGAATGGTAAGATTTATGCCTATATAAGGGTGTACTTTGGTGCCGTTTCTCTGTTGTGTGTGAGGAGTTTGAAAGAGCAAATCCACTGTGAAAAGAGCATCCATTTCGCCACGCAGATTGGACAATATATATAACAGCTTTAACTGCTTTTGGAACTTCACGTTGGTGTCTGCTTCTTCTTCTTCTCACCTTAGTCGGCAGCTACAATACTTTAATATAAAAACAAACAAGATTCGTACGCCTTAGGTATTCTAGAAAATTCAAGCAAGTAATGCAGACACGCATGCTGAAATTAAAACAATCCGGTACAACACGATTTTATAAGAAAAATATATATTAAATGCAGCTATTTCATTTATTTATTTGAAACTAAATATTTTTTATTATGACATACTGTGGTTGTCAGTACCACCTTCCCATCTTCAGTATGGTTTCACTTGCTGTATGCAATGGAAATATGTGCACATCTGAACCTTTTTTTTTAAAAGAAACATAAATTTAGTAACAAGAAATGTGTTAATTTATAACTTGATATGCTTGAGTGGCTATTTTTCACTACGGCAGCAAGTAAATGTGACCGGAAACTTCTCAAACCCAAATCGTACCAATTAAAATTAAAAAGTGTCCCCCACGCAAATTAAATCACCCTGTGCTGATTAAACTGAACACCAGGATTGTACCGGAACCGGGCCCTCTTTTGCAGCCCAGATTTTTTTCATGTGAGAACAGGTCAAACTGACTTACAAAATCTGTTGACCAGGCACTGAACGCATTCAAGGGCACTGAGTTGCAATCCTATTCCTCTTGAGACAATTTTACACATGAATGCAAGTCTTTTGACACAGCGCTAGAAGACATTTTGAAGGGAGGGACTATAGCCTACAATCCATTCATCATGCTCTCTGAGAAAGGTTTTGCTGCAGTATTCGATATGCTGTGGCTCAGCCTATACTTAAATGTGTTCCACCCATTTTTTTAAAAACAGGTTTCTCCTTTTAAAAGTCCAAATATCCTGCAAAATGATAATAAATCTCAATAATAAATACAGTAGACATGTTTTGACAAAGTTATGTTCTGTTTTGCTTCCTGATCTATAACATCTTGAAAATGCAATTTACAATGTTCAAAAAGAAGGATGAATTTTAACACTCCAAAAAGATCTTACTCATTTTGATGTTCTGACCTTGGCATGTAATAGAGTGACATACTACAGTGGCAAACCGTTTATAAGGGGGAAAGTAGCTTGCGTTTTATAGCTGAAACTACCTTTGTAGATGTAAAAAAAAAAAAAAAAAAAAAAAAAAAGTAAAAATTCCCATTTTATTTGTACTATTTTTATAATAAAATGAAAGCTCAGAACATCACTGGGTTTTATTTCAATAAACACAATATTGAACTCACATATACATTTGCCATGACGTTATCTAATGATTAACCTTAAATTATATTGCCACCAAGCGTGAGATTTGAGATTTACAGTGTGGCAGAAGCAAATTAGAGTTTGGAAAAATCCTTTGCTAAACTTGAAAGACAATGAGATGCTTACATTTACTCTCTACTTAACTTCTAACCTCACAGACACTGTGAATTAAAATGTCTACAAACTGTTTTGATCTTTTCATAATTGTTCTTTGGAATTTTGAATGCAGTCTCCAAAAAATATGAAAAGGGTATTGTTTTTATATTGCACATTAAACCCCTTTATAAATGAATGAATGTACTACTGCATATGAATTGTCATTTGTTGTTTAGATCAAATCCGAACAACACAAAATACTTTTAAAAAATGCATTTGTATCTAGATCTCTTTCTCTCTCTCTCTCTCTATATATATATATATATATATATATATATATAATTTGGTAATTCTCTTAAGCAGTTTTCAATCAGAGTGACTGGTGAGAGGTCGCTGCCTGAAAAAAACCTTTTTGCCACATCCTCTCCCCACTATTTATGATTGCCTATTGTGAATGCTTATATTAAAAATAACTTTCTGACGCCCACAAGTGTAACATACTGACTCTTCACTTCAGTCAACCCTCAGCTTCAGTGCTCCACAAGAAAACAATTTTGGAAAGTAGGAACTTCAAATACTTCACGTGAGTGTGTGGGCCCTCAATAAAAATTAATAAATTCACGAAGGGGGACAGTAATAGAAAGTACAGGCCTAAAATGAGTCAGTCCACTGCATCCTTTTAAGAAGGCTTTCTTTGATAAAGACTGGGAACGACTGGCCTGCGGACAGGTACTTTTTAAATTAATCTCAAGCAATTTTTCTCTGGGGGAGGTTATGTTAAGGTCAAGGAAAATACATCGACTTAAGGAAACTAAAATAGAAACTTTAAGTCAAATCAAGTTTTCCCATAAAGTTTATTCAAGTGTAAACAGCCACTTTACTGAATGCACGTAAACATCAGAATCCCTGACAATGATGTGTGTGTGGCTTTTAGATGAAAAGAATGGAACAAAGAAGAGGATAAAAGCCTTGGTACTGGCTCGTACTGATTGCACAGAGATGCAAAGGAAACTTGAGGCAAAACTTCATCTTTATTTTTTCCATAAAGAAAACCACATTCTTGGACGTTGAACCATGGTTCTGTCATTCGCTTCAGTCTCTGTTTACATAGTATTTTGTCTTGAAGTGTTTCAAGTAATATTTTTTGTCTGCAAATAAGAGCAACAAATATATATTGTTATAATAAAAGACATGAATGTAAAATGTCAATCTAAGTAAACAAAAGCTACAATTACCTTTCGTTTTCCATGGGAGTTGTTAGCACTTATTGCATCGATAGAGTCATCTCATAGTGGAAATTACCAGATCAAGCATACAGGCTTTAAGACAACCATTCCATGTCTAAGATTTGCCTCTGAGCTGGCCTCTTTATTTAAAAGGGGTTTTGAGGTTGGAGAAGCCTGTTCAAATACTTGACAATACTATCACTGCACCATCTGTGTAGAGACCTTAAGTATGATCTTTTAAGATGTCGTTATATTTCCTAAAAGCTGGGAGTATTACCCTTCTGAAAGTATTTCCCATCTCTACCCTGTCAGCTTTGAATCTAAAATGTCACTAGTTTCTGCCATTAAGAATTAAACAAGTTTATGTTAGTCTGGTCAACTTTAATGTACAGTAACTGCTTGAGACCAATTCGAAATTGGGTGCTAACACATGGTTGTGCCCATTAAAAATCATTCCACCGTGTAAGTTTAAAAGGAACAGCAAAAATGGATCTTTCTGTTGATCCATAGATTTTGTGTGTGTTAAGCATACGACTTCATACAGCGCAGCTGCTGTTTAGTCTAGAAATTATGAAAACAGGGTCTCAAAGAGTTACATTTTCAGAAAGTAAGTAAAACAATTTTGTTATAATAATGTTTTTATTAGAATTTTAGTTGCTTTTGTTATTATTATACAGGTAGGTACCAACTGTATGACCTTCATATAAACGTCTGTTCTGTGCTCGGAGCTTGTTTTCTTGATTTGATCAATCTTAAATCCTTTGATACAAGATGTAGTATTTAAGCGTGTACAATATTCAGAATTTGGTTCATGACATGTTTCCCTTCTTTTGACTAAATTATTTTTGATTTCCATTACATGAGAGTAGATGTTAAAACTTCATGCTGGTTTGAACTCGGCTCTCGTCAAGATAAGCACCAACTAAGATGTAGCTTTACAGTAAACTAATGTGATCCATCTGTGTCTCCATCCATTTATGTTTCCTTCCATATGATGATGTAGATCTCCTTTTGTCTGGTGTTGATGGCTGAAGTGTAATGCTGGCTCCAGGGATCAGCTTATTTTGCCTCCCCAGCGCATTAGCACACACAACGGCTGCGATGCTGGCTCCAGGGATCAACCACATTGCGGTCTCCCCAGTGCATCAGCATGACAACCGTCTGGATTGAACTAGGTAGGGTACATCTCTGGTGTCTTCAAGTGGACACCTTCCATCCTCTGTGTTTCGTCGACTAGCCCACAACACCTCAAGAGGGCTCGACGGTGATTCTGGCGTCCCAGCATCACCCCCCTCTGTCCCCCACTCAACTCAGCCCAGCTTACTTACATGTACATCAGCATTTCTTTCTTTCTATTGTGCTTGAGATCCCCAGCCAACACAAAACAGAACCCTGCAATTACAATAACAGACGTCTAAGTCTATATAAACAAAACACATACCAAAATCATAACAGTAATGCATAACGCAAATAAATACACAAAACAATAACCATAACAATACAAAAGGGGCGGGACACTCCGCCACAGTGCCAAAAAGGTGTTCTTTTAAGTGAAGTTCCTGTTCATTTAGGCGGAGCATTTACAATGGGAAAAATCTGTTTTAATCAAAAGAGTGTTCTCTTAGCCAAAGTGTTCTCTTAGCAGGTGTTCCTATATATCTTATGGCACAATCTATTAGCATTATAATGTGTTAACAATGTATTCTAAAATTACATCTTGTGGGAAGGAGAGTAAGACTGCTTACCTTTTTGTTTGTGTTTAGGTGATTTTTAAGGCTTATTTGAACTTCTATAACTATAAGATTATTATTATTTTATGGCCATCCTAATTGGATTTTTACAAAATGGCATGTGCATATTCTAACTAGCAACTCAAGTGAGGAGATACATCTGGGGCTTACTGATTTGCAATATGAGCATCAGCATGGGTGCCTGACTAGACAAGCATAGTCGTGACCCATCACCTTGTGATTACTAAATCAATTTTAGTCAGCAGCTGTGCAAACATTATCTACATGCTTGATAACCAGGTCATGGGGAAGGAACTGGAGTCAAAGGGGACTGAGTTGCATCCTTAAACTGGCAGCCTCATAGATGGATTGTTTGCCAGGGATATCTGGCAACATAATATTTCTATACTGAAACTTACTGATATATTGTAGGAAAGTTTACCACTGTATTACTCTTGAGAAGAATGCCAAGATGAACCCTGGTTGATTTTCAATGCTTCTGGGAGATTGTGAGTCTAATAGCACCTATTATAAACCTGTGAAACAGACCTGTGCTGTCATCTGGGCTTTTAACTGTATCACAGTGAGGTACTCTTCAGGTTTTATAATAAAACAATATGATGCCTTGTGATTGTTTTAAGTATTATTTTATTGAATGTACACTGTAATTTTATGAGTGCAAAGCTGGTGGAAGAACTTGTAGCTGTTCATTTATTTTTATAGATATTCAAACAGATAAAAACATATTTACAATCACTTCCTTATACAATAATCGTGAATTACAAATACCTTTTCCCCCTCTAAATGTAAGGACATACTTTCTATTTTGTGTTCATGAATACCAATAAAAAACAAGCTTATTTACATTGTCACATTAGTATTACAAATTTACAAATTGATGTTTCATACCACTGCAGGCAGGTAGCTTCATATACAAACTCTCCTCTGACAGTTCGAGCCAATGAAAAACAATGGACAACTTATAACATTAACGACATTTATCAGCTGATAATCAGCTAAAATATCTTTCTGTTCTAAAAAGTTAAGTTAATTGTGCATTTACTCGACACAAATACTTCTGCCATAGTCTTTCATTTGGGGAGGCTATTCTATACTTTTCCCCCTGCATTTATTGAACCCAATGATGTACAGTAAGATAGACACATTATATATATATATATATATATATATATATATATATATATATATATATATATATATATATATATATATATACTGTATATATTTAAGAGTGCCATTTTTTTGTATTACTGTTACTAGTGAGTCTGAATACTAAGTTTCATTCATTGTGTTGAGTTTGAAAAATAGTCGGACTGACGGACACAAATAAAAGCTGTAAACCGGATTCATTCTCCTACGTCTTTGAGAACTTGTACTGTATAATAATTTATAGCAAAAACAGACCTCGAAACCACTCAGGGATGCTGCATATATATTTGACATTATTTTTTTTTTCCAGAAAAAGGCGGCTAAATAAATGAAGTTTAACATAGCACTAGCTTGTACTTTAAAACATGTTCTGCCACAGTTTTTTAAAACATTTAAATCCATTAACCTGTTCTGCAGTCCTACAGTACCTACACCAATTTCGAACACCATTTCCATCACCACACCAATTAAAATAAATTATTAATAATGACTATTAAGCTTCTAAACACGCACTTACTATCATACTTATAATCAAGAGGCATTCAACGTATTTCATAAGGTACATTTGCAACTAAAAAAACAAAACAAAACTGCACACTTACCGTAAACTTTCAACTATCCATATGGGGCTCAGATCGGCGAGAAGAATGGACGTTAAACCTGACAAGCATTGTCTCCTCAAATGACATTGAAATGCCAACTAAATCCTGTATTTTGGACCTTGGTGATACTGCAACAGGTTTTCTGCTTTCCTTGCAGACACTTTTTCAGAAGTTAAAAGATCCCGCTTTCACTGAAAATGGAGTGAAGGACTGGAAAAATCTAAAGAACAAACTTCAGAAACATTTCTATTCTGGCACCACAACAGTGTCCTGAAAGGTGGCATTTGTTCAAACAGTCAAAGGAAGTAGGTTCTGGCTGTAGCGTCAGAGTTATCATATTCTTACAAAAAGGTGGTGCATGAGAATAGACAGTATGCTATGAAAATATTTTGCCACAAGTTCTGTAAAATCAGATTTGAATCAAGCTTTGTATAGATAACAGCAATTTGAATAAATGTAGAAATTGTGAAGAGGATGTTCCAGGCAAGGGAATGAGCGTAAAGGATTCAGAGTTTTCGTCAGCTGCCTTCTACAGCGGTATAGGGGGCTCAGATCGGCGGGAAGAATAGACGTTAAACCAGCCAAGCATTGTCTCCTCGAATGACATTGAAATGCAACTAAATCCTGTATCTGTACTACAGTGTTGATTTTGATATCCCAGCTGCCCTAGCAG
The DNA here is from genome assembly GCA_030684275.1 of Acipenser oxyrinchus oxyrinchus. Taxonomy (NCBI): domain Eukaryota; kingdom Metazoa; phylum Chordata; class Actinopteri; order Acipenseriformes; family Acipenseridae; genus Acipenser; species Acipenser oxyrinchus. Next base: position 65,967,791 of record CM060250.1, read on the forward strand.
TCTAGCGGAGAAATATGTTTGTTAGACTTGCTTTGCGCGCTTGCTGGGGAAAAAAAATCGATCATCCCTCACAAATATTTTTTTGGTCAATTTCTTGTAAGGGTTTGGGCAATTTATTTTGGGAGGCTTAGCCTCCCAAGCTTCTATATGCGCTGCCTATGACTTCTGCTATAACTGGAAGTGCAGCTATAGGTAAATGGTTCATACATTTCAGTGGTCATCTGCTTTAAAAACTGGGAATACATGTGCAAATTGCCATATTGCAATAAGCAAGAGAACATTTGAACCAGTCCCATAATGGTTGAAGAAAAATACAACCTGCTGTCTGAAGAAATATGGGTCCAACCCATCTGGGCCAGCTATTTTTTTTATGATCATGCCACAGTAGTCATTTTAATACCCAGGGGATGTAATAGTACGACAATCTAATTAAGCTGCGTGTGGTAGGGCTGAGGCCTACCCCTGTAAATAGTATGTTTTTTTGTTTGTTTGATGTTGGGGGTCTGTGCTTTGCAAACCTGGAGGTGGAGGTGAAGGTGAAGGTGGAGTTGGAGGTGAAGGTGGAGTGGAGGTGGAGGTAGACCCTCATGACTGCAGGTTTAACTGTGATCCTTAGGACCAGAGGTAGGGATTTATTAATCCTACCCAAGTTTATTTTAGTTCATGTAGGGAGAAGGTTCCTGAAGCAGTACCTCCCTTATAGTGGGAGGAGTGCTTGGCCCAAGCTTGGCCACCTTTTATTTCCTAGTTGTTTTTGCAGTGTTTTGCCTTTTTGTTATTTATGTACTGCATTGTGAATGTCCCCCCACACTAGGGCTGTCATTGCTGGTACCATAGTGGAGGCCACCAGCACTGCAACTGCTTGTAAAATAAATAAAACCTGGACGCCTGAGCAGCGTTTCAAAGTCAAACCCTTTGTGTCTCTCACATTTCTCAACAGATACCCACCCAGTAACAGTACACCCCTGTTACACTGCATAACTTTTATGAATTGGGATGCTGAATTAGAATCAATATCTGATTGATCAACAGCCCCAACAAAACCAATGTCATTTGAAAGGTTCAAGTTCTTCTTAATAATAATCAGACAGTCTTCTTCAGGTAAGTTTAATCAAAAGAGTTTTATTCAGGAACAAACAGATCCAAAAGTAGTACAGGGTGCAACAGCAGTGGCACTGCAAGTAAACTCACAGGTCTCACAGGATGGAATATGTTACAAGTTCAAAAACAGCTTTATTGGCTGTGCACATCATTGCACTTGATACAGCACTGTATTACATGTAGTCAGTTTGCCCCAAAATTATTCTTATAAGCAGATTGCAGATTATTTTACATTGGCTAGTATAGGAATGATTTTGTCGCAGTGGTTTTGATCACTAAATGTGGTTGATTCTTATATCAGTGATTCTTATAAACATGTGCACTGTATATGCTTCCATTGGGTCAGATTTGGCATTAATTTTTACTGTTATGCTGACAATACTCAAATTTATATGCGCACTACCCCTGATTAGGAGTCAGCCATATCTTCTTTAACATTCTGCTTGAGTTATATTAAGAATTGGATGCAGCAGAATTTCTTACAGTTGAACCCTGATTAGACCAAGGTAAAGCTGGTTTGCTCCTCATATCAGTTTCATAAATGCAAACATTTTAAACTGTTTATTGATGGAATTGAGACGCGGCCTAGCACATGCGTAAAGAACCTTGGTATTATTTTTTATCAAAATTTGGCAAAAGAGCATATTCGCAACGTTACTAAGGTGTCTTTTATTATTATTTGTTTATTTAGCAGCCGCCTTTATCCAAGGCAACTTACAGAGACTAGGATGTGTGAACTATGCATCAGCTGCAGAGTCACTTACATCTACGTCTCACCTGAAAGACGGAGCACAAGGAGGTTAAGTGATTTGCTCAGGGTCACACAATGAGTCAGTGGCTGAGGTGGGATTTGAACTGGGGACCTCCTGGTTACAAGCCCTTTTCTTTAACCACTGGACCACACAGCCTCTGTCTTTTTTCCCACCTGTGGGCTATTGCTCGTATTCGCCCTTGTCTTACTGAGCCAGATGCAAAAAAGCTTATACACGCTTTTGTTTTTTTCCCGTATAGACTATTGCAATGCTTTGCTCACTGGTGTTTCAAAAAACGATCTTAACAAGTTGCAATAGATCTTAACAAGTTAGCACCAAACTACATCTGTGACCTTCTTTCGCCATATACTCCTATGCATAGCCTTCGATCTTTCGACTCTGGCCTACTATCAGTACCTAGAACAAAGCATCGTTCTTTTTTGTGACCAATTCATTTTTGTGTATAGAACCTAGGCTGTGGAATGAAGGTCATAAGGGACAGTGATGCTGTTAGTATTTTTAAATCTAAAGTGAAAACCCACTTTTATACTTTTATGTATTTTATTGTCTGAACTGTTATGTGTTGTTGCATGTAGTTAATGTTTTTTTGTTAAAGTAAATGGCATTGTTTAAATTGCTTATTCTTGTGAAGCGCCTTGAGACGTGCACATGAAAGGCGCTATTATTATTATTATTATTATTATTATTATTATTATTATTATTATTATTTATTTCTTAGCAGACGCCCTTATCCAGGGCGACTTACAGTCATAAACTAAAATACATTTCAAGAATCACAGTACAAGTATTAATACAATTAAGAGCAAGATAAAATACAAGGACTTCGGTTCTAGCAAGTACAAGTATATGACAAAATACGATTCAATAACAGAGCTGTTAACAGTGTCAGTGATAGTTACATCAGGATATAATTAAATACAAAATACTACATATTAAATAGCATTTGTGACAGATTACAGTACTCTAAAGTACAGGATTAAATGCAGTAAAATCGGGAGCAGATAAGAGCAAGTAAAGCACATTAAGGAAGAGTGATAAAGTGTCCAGAGGGAAAAGAGGAGTTCTACAGATGCTGTCTGAAGAGGTGAGTCTTGAGGAGGCGCCGGAAGGTAAAGCCAGTCTTCTAGTGCAGGAGGAGCGGAGAGGTCGCGTGGGGGTGTAGGGAGAGATGAGGGTCTGGAGGTAGCTGGGTGCAGTCTGGTCAAGGCATCTGGTCAAGGCTATATAAAATAAAGATATTATTATTATTATTATTATTATTATTATTATTATTATTATTATTATTATTATTATTATGGAGAGAAGAAAGACCCTTTACCTCAAATCCTGCCAGGGAGACTGGGAGCCATGTATCATTCTTACGGACCATGTGTGTGTGTGTGTGTGTGTGTGTGTGTGAGGGGGGTAAATTCTGTATATTATGCATAATAGCATTATGAGGCATACCTACATTATTTAACACATATAATTATTTTTCTAGGTTACCAGATCCTGGAATAAACATAAAAGATAAATGAAATATCTCATCTTTATCTGCCCTAGTGACTTTACCAGTACTATCATTCAGTTCCTTCCAGATCATTTTCCTTCATTAATTTTAGATATATTCATTGCTACAGTAAATCATTCAACTTTTACATTGTTTACAAAAAATGTCCAGGGTAAGTGACAATATTATCCCATTGTCCGCCATTGGTTATTGAGCAGGACTGCAGTTTTTAATGGTCCTGTTGTCTGAACCTGGAAGAAATCAAGTGCAGAACTCATTCTTTTGTGATTTCACTCAGACCTCAATGGAGTCCTTCTCCTTGACTTTCCCTTCCTTCCACCTGGGAATGCATACCCCCTTGATGCAGCTTGTAACAGAAAAAGAATGCCCACTGCTTAACCCAATGATCTGTTTCACAATTAAGGCTATCCATTTTCAAGATCTCTGTTGAGGTAAAAGTGTGAGTTATCCTTTGCCTTATTACAAACAACTATCTATGAGGACATCACCCAGACTTGAAAAAGAAACTTCAAGTTTCTAAAAAAAAATAAAAAATTAACCATGTTAATATAAAAGATTTGTCTGCTACCACTAGGTGGTACACATAAATGTATTCAAAATGTTTTGCAGCCCAATGTGACTCTAACAAATGTATTGTTCATGCCAGGGAGAATAAACATCTATAGCAGCTTGTTTTGCAATAGGAGGCAGTGTGGTCCAGTGGTTAAAGAAATTGGCTTATAACTAGGAGGTCCCTGGTTCAAATCCCACCTCAGCCACTGACTCATTGTGTGACTGTGTGACAATCAGTCGGTTTCATCATCCCGCCCTGATCAGTGTCGCCATCCATCATACCCTGACCTAGAGGAACCCCCACTACTGCAATGTGTCATCCAACAAGCAAATTTGTTTTAAAGTTATTCAATATACCTACTGTCTGATCTATCTAAAGGTGTATTAACACACTTTCTCAATAAACAGTCATAAGCATTTTGTAATTTCTGCATCTAAATTTTATTATTTTGCTTTACTCGGTCAAGTCATAGAAACAGTAATGTTCCATTCCTTTTACAAAAGCAAAAAATACAAGTTTTTGTTTCAAATTTGCTTTAACGATAGCAGAATTTAACCATTAAAATAACCAGATTTGCAATATAAAAGCCCTTGCTTTCATTACTGTTCCAATTAGTATTACTAATTTGTAATTTAACGTTTATTATCCAATTCATGCAACAAAAAATACAATAAAACGACATCTGACTTATAATCATTACAGAATTACTAGTAAACTTCAATAATACATTTAAGTTTCCCTAATTTGTTTTTAACAAAATAACATGTATGTTTAATTATTCTCTAGAGTTACATAGTGTAATGTGTACTTTCTTTGAGGGAAAGCTGTATTACTTTGTGCAGTGAGAGGAGAAAGATTAATGGTAGCGAAAACATCCTGACAGTCAAAAGTACATGCCAAATTAATAATATACCCTCGATTTTTCATGTAATCTGTAATCCAAATATGTATTTGTGAGTCATAGGTCAACATTCATTCACAAAACTAATAAAATATTCCTGGGTACATATCTTAGTTTGTTACAGTTTCTAGATCTCCAAGAATTTTTTTCTCTCTGTAAAAGTTTTCTATTGACACAGTCACTCTAACAAACAGTGATCTCTCCTATTCCCTCTGCCTGCCTGCCTCCCTAGCCATTTGCATGTTGGCTCCATCCATCTCTGTCTGTATTCAGCTAAGCATCACTCTTCTGACAGAAAAAAGCTATTTTTCCGGATTTTGCCGTAGCTTGTAACATATTTTTAAACATTCTATCAGAAATACACAATGCTCCTGTGACATAAATACAATGATTCTTGGTTGTAAATCGCCCTCCCGACCTGTGAGGGTGCTAAGCAGCGAGAACAGAGTTCCCTTGACGGGCTGGCCTGACAGTTCTTTCCCAATGTTCAAGGGAAGTCGGCCAGCTAGAAAGGGGGCGGGACTCCGTTGCAATAACGCATTGACCCAGAAGGGAAACAACGTGGCAGCTGCAGATTGGAGAGGCGGTTGCACTCGTTTACCAAGGGGTCATGTGTGACCGCATAAAGGGGACGGCGAATCGCAATCTATTCCTTCACTTTGGTTTGTGTTTTGAACCGAGAAGGACTGTGAGAGACCCTGTGTATTGGGAACAGTATTGTGAGTGTTGTGTTTTGTTTGTTTGTAATGTCTTGTACATTACCAGACAGCTAACACAGTTCCGGAGCTGTCGCCAAGGGCCAGCACTAAGCTGGAACCTCACCACACCAATTGTCACTAAATAAACTGTATCACCCACCACGAGCACTACTGCACGCACCCAGGACTGGTGAGCATGTTAGTATTATTTTGAGGTGGATATTATTGTTTATTAGTTGGGATTGCAACCCCGTTGTTATTTACCCCGTGCAGTACACATTGTTGTGTATTGCCGGGGGATTATTGTTCTGGTCACCAGACCTGGAAAATAAAATAAAAACATTTCCAAACCGGATTACTATTATCTCTGTCTGCTTCTTTAACGCACTGCATCACTCCTGCACCTGTTCCCACTCAGCCACTTTGCCACAGCTCCTCAATGTAGTCCTGAACAAAGCTTTCCTAATCAATTATCACTTAACTTTTTAATTCAACAAATTATTTGTTTAACCCTTTGCGGTCCATTTATTCAGTGTATCTCAGGCGTGTCAGGTCCAATTTATTTTCACACACGCAGTTTATTTTAGACACACAGTTTAAAAGTGTTTTTAATAGTAAAACAGGTTTAAAAGGCACTGCATATCAACAGGACACCCCTTGTTCGCTGTATTTTTCACATACCTCTTCATAGTCGTGCATACTGATAAATCATCTCCTGATCACTCGTTTTATCACCAAACTCCTCAATAATGCTATCCAAGTCTTTATTTTATTACTGTAACATCTCAAAAAGCTCTGCAAATGTCTGTGATATTCTTTGAGCGCTGGATGCGGAAGCAGCTACCTTGTTTGTTTATGGACGTGTTATCTCTGTGGCGCCGGGGCTATCTTTATTGCTCAGATCCGCCCCTTTTTTTCGGCTTCTCTCATCTCCTATAGGTCTCTGCTATTGAATAGTTTTCTTGACGTTTTCCGGAGAAAAAACGACTAGAGACCTGGAGTTTACGTCTTTCTGATGATGTCGAACAGGGTCCGACATCGGACCGGAAAGGAAAAATTGTAATGTCAGACCTGGTCCGACAGGACCGCAAAGGGTTAATTCAGGGCGTGTATGCTCATCCAACAATTCCTATACTTTATATAAAAGCAACTAAGAATATCCCATTAAGAGTCCATCTTACCACATAATATGAAAACTGACCTACTTCCCCTTTTAAGCCAGTCTGTAATTACACATCAAAGCCAAATGTAGCAAACGTTATACTCACACCTTTGGTCTGATGTTAATTATTCAGTCAGGAATTGCTCGCCTCCTTTGTTTCCTCCGATGGTCTCTCCATATTTAATTTGCACTACACCAGTCTATGTACTAGTGTAACAGGTGACCCTAAAACCCCTTCTCTCTTGTACATGGTACAAGATTTAGTCTTTTCAAATAACAAAGACAGAATAACTAAAACAGAGGTCAGAGAACCATTGGCAAACTCAGATCACAACATGGTCTCATTTGAAGTGCTTTTTAAAACCCAAAAAGTAATGACTAAAGCTAAGGTTTACAATTTTAAAAAGGCAATCTATGAAAAAATGAAACAGAGACTAAGAGAAGTAGATTGGAGTAAAATAGAGAAAACATCCACAGAGAAAGGATGGCTATTTTTCAAAAATGTAGTACTAGAGGCGCAAAACAAATACATCCCAAAAGTAGACAAATCAAAATCTAAAACAAAATGGACAAAATGCTTTAATAGATCAATTAAAACAATTCAGAGAAAAAATGCACTTCACAGAGTCCAAGAACAAAGTATACAGAAAGAGTACTTTAAACTGCAAAACTGTCAAAAAGAAATGAACACTGCCAAGTGGGATAAAACCAATTCCAATTTTTTTTTTCCAATATTATAACAGCAAAAGAACATTCAAGGAGGAAGTAAAATGTCTAAGAGATACAAATGGCAGCATCATAGGAGAAGAGAAAGAAATATCAAATATATTAAATGATTACTTTTCACAAGTTTTTACAAAGGAGGATATGGACAAAATAACAGAGGCAGAAGAGTTAAAGGGACTAGGAGCTCTTAAAATAAACAACTCACCTGGGCCGGATGAGATCCTCCCAATAGTACTCAAAGAAATGAAAGAAGTTATTTACAAACCACTAACTAAGATCATGCAACAGTCTCTTGAGACAGGGGTTGTACTGACAGACTGGAGAATTGCAAACATAATACCGATCCACAAAAAGGGAGACTTTACCGAACCAGATAACTACAGGCCAATATACCTGACTTCTATTATATGTAAACCTATGGAAACAATAATAAGATCCAAAATGGAAAATTACCTCTATGGGAACAGTATCCTGGTAAGCATGGTTTGCAAAATCGACAATGGATAATTGCAAAGCATATGACATGGTTTATTTAGATTTCCAGAGAGATTTTGACAAAGTTGTGCATAAAAGATTAATTCTCAAACTGAACGCAGTAGGGATTCAAGGAAATGCTTGCACATGGATAAGGAAGTGGTTAACATGTAGAAAACAGTAAGTACTGATTAGAGGAGAAACCTCAAAATGATCGAGGTAACCAGCGGAGTACCGCAGGAATCAGTATTAGGTTCTCTGCTCTTCCTAATCTACATTAATGACTTAGATTCTGTTATAGTAAGCAAACTTGTTAAATTTGCAGACAGCACAAAAATAGGAGTGGAAAACACTGTTACAGCAGCAAAGGTCTTTCAAAATGATCTAGACAGCATTCAGAACTAGGTAGACACATGGCAAATGACTTTTAATACAGAAAAGTGTAAGGTACTGTGCGCAGGCAATAAAAATGTCAACTATAAATACCATATGGGAGATACTGAAATTGAAGAAGGAATCTATGAAAAAGACCTACGAGTTTATGTTGACTCAGAAATGTCTTCATCTTGACAATGTGGGGAAGCTATAAAAAAGGCCAACAAGATGCTTGGATATATAGTGAAAAGTGTTGAATTTAAATCAAGGGAAGTAATGTTAAAACTTTACAATGCATTAGTAAGACCTAGAATATTGTGTTCAGTTCTGGTCATCTCGTTACAAAAAAGGATATTGCTGCTCTAGAAAGAGTGCAAAGAAGAACAACCAGAATTATTCCTGTTTTAAAAGGCATGTCATATGCAGACAGGCGAAATAATTGAATCTATTCAGTTTTGAACACAGAAGACTACGCGGCGATCTGATAAAGGGGCATTCAGAACAGAAAATAGGAGGCACTTTTTTTACACAGAGAATTGTGGGAGTCTGGAACCAACTCCCAATTATTGTTGTTGAAGCTGACACACTGGGATCCTTCAAGAAGCTGCTTGATGTGATTCTGGGATCAATAAGCTACTAACAACCTGTGGCAGGATAGCAGCAGAGGGAAGACTCAGAGACAGAAAATGCAGTGAAACCAAAATATTTTAATTGACAAAACACAAATAAAAGGCACGATGGCCAACCAAAAAGACGAACACAAAAACAGGCTCTAAACCCAAACTATACAAAAAGAATCACTCACTCTCTCCCACACACATCTTCTCACTGTTACAAACACTCTCCCACTAACATACCCAACCACTCCCTTTTATACAGGTGCCTGGGCTAATTGGGCAATTCGCACCTCATTAGCCCAGGCACATTCCACACATTCACTGAACCACACCCCAAACTCACTCACATCTACTCTAAACAATACAAAAAACACAGAACCACCACAAAATAGGCTACACCCCATCACACAACCAAACGAGCAAGATGGGCTGAATGGCCTCCTCTCGTTTTTAACATTTCTTATGTTCTTACGTTCTTATGTCACCTACTCTAGACATGTTTTGTAAACAATGTGAAAGTTAAATGATTTACTGTAGCGTTGAATATGTCTAAAACGAATGAAAGGAAATGATCTGGCAGGTAAAGTCACTAGGTCAGATAAAGATGAGCTATTTTGTTTATCTTTTACATTTATTCCAGTATCTGGTAACCTAGAAAAATAATTATATGTGTTAAATAATGTAGGTATGCTTCATAATGGTATTATGCATAATATACAGAATTTACCCTCCCACATGATCTGTAGGAATGATACGTGTCTCCCAGTCTCCCTGGCAGGATGTGAGTGTGGTGTCTGAGGTGCCCTTACCATGTGATTTGGGGGTAATCAGACAGAATCTAGTAAATGCACCCTATTGACCACTAGGACTGCATGCATTTTCCAAGTTATTCATTATTATGGTAAAACATGGTGCTTAATCACCATGGCTACTGAATATTGGGTAAATAGGGGTAATGCTATCAAGATAGGAAATCAATCTATGTGCATGCAGGTTTTTCTACAGCAAACTAATATCTGGCAAACGTTAGGTGAAATCCCTTTGAATATGAATCTTTTCTAAGTAGATTTGTCAGGCATATAGACCTTGCAAAGTGACCATGCAGACCAAAAGATTTGGGTAACTGTACAAAAAGCTACGGAAGATAGGATTAGACAATTGTTAAAGGCCTACGGAGAGAGTGAGGAGAAAATATTCTATGCTGGTACCAAGTAGGAGATTTATTCATAGGGCAGCAGTGTGGAGTAGTGGTTAGGGCTCTGGACTCTTGACCGGAGGGTCGTGGGTTCAATCCCAGATGAAGGACACTGCTGCTGTACCCTTGAGCAAGGTACTTTACCTAGATTGCTCCAGTAAAAACCCAACTGTATAAATGGGTAATTGTATGTAAAAAAAATAATGTGATATCTGTATAATGTGAAATAACGTATAATGTGATATCTTGTAACAATTGCCCTGGATAAGGGCGTCTGCTAAGAAATAAAACATAATAATAATAAAATTGTAAAATTATGATTGTGATTCAGATCTCTATGTTACTAATTATGACTTTCTATGTGGTTTATCTGCATTGTTTAGTGTGTGACCATCGCCGACAGCTTGGCCTTCTTATGCAGCTGCAAAGCTTGTTGTAAGTTGTGTAAGGTTTGTTGGGTAATGACTGGGTAGAATGTAGGTGACGGAGGTTCCCAGGACGGGTACGATTGGTTAAAACAGACCTGACAACCTAAGACAGGCCTGTTACGCTGCCCAGGTAAGCATGTGTGAACCCTTGCCGGTTTTCGTAGCTGTGTCCAGGGTTCAAGGGGGGATTATGTAAGGCTTTTTAAACTTGCCTAACGTTGCCCTGACTGTGTAGCTCTTTAGCTCTGCATGTAGGCTGAACTACATCCATGCCTGTGAATCATGATAAGTAACTGGTTTTTCATAACTCAGAGTGCAGCTGTGACGTCGGACAGATGATAACACCCTTGTTTTCTCATACATTGTTTTTGCTTAAAAAACTGTTTTGAGCATATGTACAAACCACAATCAAACCAGCTAAAACAGGTTCTAAAGTGGAACGCCTACAAACACACTTCCTATGAAAGGGGGCCAAATCTGTTCATTGGTGGAAGTAGGGAATTTTCACTCCTTCTAGGTAGAGGTCCACTCCCAGTGGGCAGGCACTTGATAGGTATATTTGAGCTTGTAACAGGAATTTCTGTTGCTCGGGATCCACCTGCCGATGCCTGTTATTTGCAGCTCTGTTGCTCATATTCCATCCTGTGAGACCTGTGAGTTTATTCACAGTGCCACTGCTGTTGCTACTGTATCCTGTACTACATTTTGATCTGTTGGTTCCTGAATAAAACTCTTTTGATTAAACTTACCTTATTAAGAAAAAGCGAACCTTACACATTGATACATTAAATTAATCAAATTCAAAACTGGCCCTAACAAATTGCTTGTTAAAGTAGTCAATGATACCTTTACTCTCAGTATAAGTAGAATAATTAAATGTCACCTGGTGAGGCAGAACCAATGAAACATTAGTACCATGTGTGTTTTTCAAGGACTAGTCAATGTTAGTCCTTTCTTGTAAGTCCTTAAATACTTTAAAAACAAAAAAATGCAGAAGCCTACGGTTCAATAGTGAAAGCCAGTCTACTTTTGTGTACAGAAAATAATGATGTGTCAAATGGGAACACTGATCTGGCAGGATTACTAAATGTACTGATTTATAATAATGGGGAGTGATACAAAACAGAATTTAGTTATATCTTTAAAGTGAGGGTGCATTGGAACATGTATCAGTATATTCACCAGAGGGGAAGCCACACTCCCTATCATGAAGATGACAACCCAATCCAGTTAAGTTCTGGAACTTGTCACAATGAAATTGCCTGCAGGTACTTGACCTTTGAACACTTAGGGAGTTCTAAATCACTGTGAATTACTTTGCAGAGTTATCCTTTTTACTTCCATCACAAAAAAGAAAACATATTAATCCTTTCCACCCAAATAGTTGGTAAGATTGAGTGCTGTTGTAAAATAAAGATTAAAATTCAAAATGTTGTCTTTCTTAAATATTTTACACCTTAATTTGACAAGGTTTTGTTCCTGCATTTTCTGAATGAATTTCCACAAAATTGCTTTCCCACAAACCTGATAATATATACTTAAATGTAGAATTTAAAGGGTTAAAAATACTCTCTCTTACCAAAACCTAATTCATGCTACAGTATTTGGTTTCAAATTCTTGTCGTTTCTGTTTTTAAACACATAGGTTGTCTTAGTTAATTATCCTACAAGGGCTTTTACTACATCAATATGAGATGAAAAGTCAGATTAAGAGACTAACTTGATTAGGTTCAGCTTCAACACCTGTGCAAATTACTTTGCAGACAATTAGACTATGATGAGCTAGATGAGCTGATTGTTGCTGGGTTTTTTGTTTTGTTTATACAAAAACATGCATTAAAATACTGTAAGAAATGTTACAAACGAGAGGAGGCCATTCAGCCCATCTTGCTTGTTGTTAGTAGCTTATTGATACAGAATCTCATCAAGCAGCTTCTTGAAGGATCCCAGGGTGTCAGCTTCAACAACATTACTGGGGAGTTGGTTCCAGATTCCCACGATTCTCTGTGTAAAAAAGTGCCTCTTATTTTCTGTTCTGAATGTCCCTTTATCTAATCTCCACTTGTGACCCCTGGTCCTTGTTGCTTTTTTCACGTCGAAAATAAAGGGCACTTCGCAGTCTAATAGTTGGCACATTATACCATTATGAGTTGCTTTGCCAAACAAAAGACAAAAAAAGGCACCAGTAAAACACACTACTGGCACGATAACCTGTCAGAGATTTAATAATTCAGCCTTTTATCCTTACTTGGTGTTACACTCAAGGGTATTACTCCAGTAGGCTCAGACTGACATATATTGGCCAGGTTCTTACTGACATCCATGAGAACTCAATATTTTTATTATTATTATTATTTATTTCTTAACAGGCGCCCTTGACCAGGGCGACTTACAGTCGTAAACAAAAATACATTTCAAGAATCACAGTACAAGTAATAATACAATTAAGAGGACGATAAATACAATGACTTTGGTTCTAGCAAGTACAAGTATGACAAAATACGATTCAGTAACGGAGCAGATAACAGTGTTAGTGATAGTAACATCAGGATATAATTAAATACAAAATACTACAGATTAAATAACACTTGACAGATTACAATACTCTAAAGTACAGGATTAAATGCAATAAAATAGGGGGCAGATAAGAGCAAGTAAATCGCATTTAAGGAGTGTCCATAGGGAAAAAAAGAGGAGTTCTACAGGTGCTGTCTGAAGAGTCTTGAGGAGGCGCCGGAAGGTGGTCAGGGACTGGGCAGTCCTGACATCTGTAGGAAGGTCATTCCACCACTGCGGGGCGAGGGTAGAGAAGGAGCGGGCTCTGGAGGCAGGGGAGCGTAGAGGAGGTACAGCCAGTCTTCTAGTGCAGGAGGAGCGGAGAGGTCGAGTGGGGGTGTAGGGAGAGATGAGGGTCTGGAGGTAGCTGGGTGCAGTCTGGTCAAGGCATCTGTAGGCTAGTACAAGAGTCTTGAACTAGATGCGAGCGGTGATCGGGAGCCAGTGGAGTGAGCGGAGCAGTGTTGCGTGGGAGAAGCAAGGCAGAGAGAACACCAGGCGAGCAGCGGATTTCTGGATCAGCTGGAGCAGACGGGTGGCCAACCAGGAGGGAGTTGCAGTAGTCTAGGCAGGAGAGTACCAGGGCCTGGACCAGGAGCTGGGTGGCGTAGTTGGTGAGGAAGGGTTGGATTCTTCGTATGTTGCTCAGGAAGAATCAGCAAGTGCGTACCAGAGTGGAGATGTGCTGGGAATAAGAGAGGCAGGGGTCCAGGGTGACTCCAAGGTTCTTAGTTGAGGAGGAGGGAGAGAGTGTGGTAGATTCCAGAGGAACGGAGATAGAGAGATCAGAGGAGGGGGAGGAGGAGGAGGGAAAGAAAAGGAGGTCAGATTTAGAGAGGTTGAGTTTGAGGTGATGCGGGTGCATCCAGGAGGCGATAGCAGACAGACAGGTAGAGATACGGGAGGGGATAGTGGAGTCAGAGGTGGGGAAGGAGAGGAAAATCTGAGCATCATCAGCATAGACATGGTATGAGAAACGATAGGATGCGATGAGGGGGCCCAGGGAGCGGGTGTAGAGAGAGAACAGGAGAGGATCCAAGACTGACCCTTGAGGGACTCCTGTTGAGAGAGGGTGAGGTGTGGAGGTTGCTCCACGCCAGGTTACCTGGTAAGTGCGGTTGGAGAGGTAGGAGGAGAACCAGGCCAGAGCAGTGCCAGAGATTCCCAGGTCAGCGAGAGAGGATAATAGAATAGAGTGATCGACAGTGTCAAAGGCAGCAGAGAGGTCGAGGAGAATTAGGACAGAGGAGAGAGAGGCAGCTCGGGCAGAGTTTAGTGAGTTGGTGACAGACAGGAGGGCGGTTTCAGTGGAGTGAGCAGAGCGGAAGCCAGATTGGAGGGGGTCGAGCAGAGACTGGTTGGACAGGAAAGCAGAGAGCTGGCGGTGTACAGCCCGCTCGAGGGTTTTGGAGAGGAAGGGTAGGACGGAGACAGGATGGTAGCTCTGGAGGGAGGTGGGGTTTTTTTGAGGAGGGGAGTGATAGAGGCTTGTTTGAAGGCAGAGGGAAAGAGACCAGAAAGGAGAGAGGTGTTGAGAAGGGAGGAGATGAAGGGAAGTAGAGCAGGAGCAGCAGCTTGAAAGAGGTGAGTGGGGAGGGGGTCCAGGGCACACGTGGTGGCTTTGTGACCCTGGAGCAGGGAGGAGAGGTCAGAGTCTGAGAGGGGAGAGAAAGTGGAGAAGGAGGGTGAGTTAGTAAGGGATGCAGTGGGTGAAGGGGTTGGAGCAGGAGGGGGTGCGGGGGATGGAGAGGTATTAAAGAGTGCGGATATCTGAGATTTTAGAAGAGAAGAAAGAGGCAAAGTCATCAGAGGAGATACAGGAGGGAGGAGGAGGGGGGGGTTTAGGAGGAAGGAGAAGGTAGAGAATAGTTTACGTGGGTTGTTAGTGGAGGCTTGGATTACAGATTGGAAATAAGTACATTTAGCAGAGGAGAGAGTAGAGGAGAAGGAGGAGAGAAGAGTGCGGTAGAGGTCGAGGGCAGCAGGGAGTTTGGTTCTCTTCCATTTCTTTTCAGCAGATCACATTGTGATTCTTCCTGAGCGGAGCGCAGAGGAGAGCCAGGGTTGGGGAGGGAGGGGCGAGCAGGTCAGGAGGTGAGGGGACAGAGGGAGTCGAGGGAGGAGGTGAGGGAGGAGAAGAGGGTGGAGGTAGCAGAGTCTACAGAGAGTTGTGAGAAGGAGTCGATAGGAGGGAGGTGAGAGAGAGCAGTGGAGGCAAGGACAGAGGGGGAGAGAGAGCGGATATTACGGCGAGAGGTGACAGTGGGGGTAGGAGGAGCAGGGAGAGAGGGGAGAGGCAGAGAAAAAGAGATGAAATAGTGATCCGAGAGGTCCAGGGGGGTGACAGAGAGGGTGGAGGGGCAGCAGGCCCTGGAGAAGGTGAGGTCCAGTTGACGGCCCGCTTTGTGGGTAGGGGGGGATGGAGAGAGACAGAAGTCGAAGGAGTGAAGGAGAGGGAGGAATCCGGCAGAGTGGCTGGGGTTGGAGAGAAGGATATTGAAGTCACCTAACAGGACAGTTGGGGTAGACAGAGAGAGGAGGGAAGAGAGTAGATAGTCGAGTTCATCGAGAAAGTGAGCGAGAGGTCCAGGGGGGCGGTACAGTACAATTAGCAGGAGTTGACAGTGAGAGGTTAGTTGGACAGCATGAAATTCAAAGGTGTTAACAGAGAGTGAGGAGAGGTCGGAGGGGACAGAAAAGAGTAAGGAGGGAGAGAGGAGCAGACCAGTCCCACCTCCCCGTCCAGTGAGACGCGGGGTATGGGACAGGACGTAGAGAGAGGACAGGGCAGCAGGAGTTACAGTGTTATCAGGGGACAGCCAGGTTTCAGTGAGAGCAAGGAAATCGAGAGAGAGGTGGGAGGCAAAGGCAGAGATGAAATCAGCTTTGTTAGCAAAAGAGTGACAGTTCCAGAGTGCACCAGAGAGTGTGTGGGCGGGGGGGAGAGGCAGAGGGATGAGGTTAGAGGGGTTGGAGGAGCAGCAGCAGGGAGAGGGCAGAGAGCGAGGGCGAGAGGATAGAACGGATGTGGGAGACAGTCATAGCAGGACAGGCAAGACAAATAGGTACAGTGGGAGCGGTGGGGTGGAGGGTACAGACCTGACTAGTAGATGGCATCTTCCAGAGCGCTGTTGGGTTCGGATCTATTTGAACAGCTTCTCGGCGCAGCCCACCCCTCGCTAGACTCCCACAGCTAGACTCCCGGCTCTTTTGTTGAGGCGCTTCGTGTTGGTGCAGAAATAGCCTGCCTGATTAATATAACAACTGGGTGGAAAAAGAAACAACTAAACTGTGTGGAAACCAATCAAATAGCAAATCAACTTCTATTCAATTTAACCACACTCACCTGGTACTAATCACACACTACCTCACCTAATTCAAACACCTCCTTACAATGTTACTGAATGAAACCCATTGGGACCTATTCTGACCACTTTATGTCTCTACCAAACTGTCTGTCATTAACAGGGCAGTTCTTCCCCAGCTGAAAAACATACAGAACAAGCACTTGGCCTAATGAAAAAAAGTTAAACAATCTAATTAAATGTGTTTTTTTTTTTATGACGCTTGATTAAAATGATCATCCTGTTATTATTTTAATACCTGGAGTACATTAAAACTTAACATATAATTGTCACATAAATAAAGACCAGTCATTTTAACAAAGGTCCTATTACTCCACACACAATACCGCCTATAAGATATTTATTGCTGACAGTATACGTTTTTTTTTTTATATTCCAGCGTTCTTTGTTGTGTGTCTTGCGCATAACTCATGCTGACTATAGCTACTCGTGTCATGGACCTGAGCCTTCTGAGATAAGTAAAATTTGTACATGTTGTGCCATTTACAAAAGTACAATTGCAAAGGGGTCATATCGTATGCAATACTTAAACAGCAGGGATAACTATTTTTATCTGGAATGTTTTTCCCCCATTAAAGGGAGTGATGGATAAAAATTATTCAATTTCTATCAAATTAAATTGAACTACCATCATATACATTTTTGGTAAATTTGCGTGGCATTTTAGAGTGAGAAGACAATTTACCCACTCTTTTAAGCCATACCATGGTTTGGCTGGGCAGTTCATATAGCGCGAGGAATGTGCGTGGTGTGTGCGTGCTTGTGGCGGAGTGTCCCGCCCCTTTGGTTATTATTTATTTATATTATGAGTTATGTTTATATTACGGTGAAGCACTGCTAATTTGTTATTGTTTTTGCATTTTAAAAACCTTGTGAGGATGCGTGACTGACCAGATACTGATTATTTAACTAGCCACCCATCCTTACTAAACTCGTGCTGTCTGTGGCCCAGGGGTAATAAGATAATCAACAGCTAGTTAACCCCTCGGCCAGAATATAAAAGCCTCCAGCTGTCCGTGCTAAAGCGGAGAGTGTCAGAGGCGAGACGGGTTTTGTGGAGAGATAAAGTAAAAAAATAAATAAAAAAAAACCACACAACTGTTAAGCGTGCTGGTTTTTACACCAGCACGATACTTATTTGTTTGGCCAACGCGCCTTTTTGTTTTGTTGTTTGTTTAGATCTTTTGTTTGTTTTATTATTTAATAAAATAGCTGAGCGCCATAGCACTCAGTTTCACCACCGCCATTACCTGCTTTGGTTTCTGTTTCTGGTCCGTGACATCACCACCCACACACCACTCAACAACAGCTCGGTCACAGTGCTATATCACATTCTCGTGACAATGGAGAGAGAATCTGGAGTTTCTAAACTGCATGGAAACCTGCCAATGTGTTCAGAACTTCAATATACCTTAGTAAAACAATCTCTGTGCCCAAGGAGCCAATACAATAACATCCAGAGTTGTTTATTTCTTATTGTTATACATTAAAAGCTTGTTGGATCAATAACTTTGTAAAACTTGTCAACTATGATTAGAAATGTGATTGAACAAATCTAAACACAGTGTTCATATTATGTTAAACAAAACCTTTTGCTGCTTAATACGAAGCTGTTAAAGGACAACAAACTATCAACATATCTTCAGCTATAATTCCAGTAATTGCAGTTTACAAAGGTTATTTATCTCATGTTCCCCTTTTGTGTGGCAGTTTAATTCCTTCATTGTGTTGTCTTTTTGAACTGTGAATACTGCTTGATATCAAGTAGCTTTTCTTCTGAGGGTATACAAGTCAAGGTATAATAACTTTTGGGTGTATAAAGGACAGTCAAGGTTTTCTTTCACCATGAGCAAATGTACAGTAAACATTTTGAAAATGTACATTTTGTTGTATTACAGCTGTCAAAGGTGATTGTATTATTGTTAGATTTTGTAAGGCTTTATGTAAACGGAATTCAGCAGGGTACTGAGGTAATAGAAAAATCTACTATTTTGGCAACCAGTACCTGGCCCATGAATAGTTATAGCTGATAGTGCACTAAGTGCTGCCAGACTTACAAATTACAAATAGGAAAAACCATGAGTTAATCATGTGCTAAAGAGGCACTGTATTTGCTAAGTAAAAATAAATAAATAGAAATACTCAGTATCGTGCTCTTCCCAGTTTATTTGAAAGATCACTATATTTATGGCATCTCTACGAAAACTGTTATCATGACTCCATGGTGTGTGTATACCAGTAAATAGAAAGCTACTTAAGCACCCCTTAATAACGTCAGTTCCATTCACTTTATACCCTGCCCAATCACTAATTTAAACAAGCTTTGAAAAACCGTGGCTTAATGATGTTTCCATCCTGAAGTTAAGTTAGTAGAAATATTTTATGAACTGTCAAGTCCCACACATCTTATGTCTTCTATCATGATTCTCACACAGCTGACCAACGCAGGACAGATAGTCTCTACCTATAGTTAAAGGCCACTAGATAGCACCAGCATGAAAGAAACATTTGACTTAAATTAAAAAAAATGCAAAAACAACAGATAATAAAACAAGATGATACAAATAATTATATTGCTTTTTGTGAACTATAGAAAACATGACTTTTTAATCAGTGAAAATCACATGATATTTGCTCCAAGATTCCTAAAACTGTACTCATTACCAAACAAGCCTCTTAGTGCTACGTATTTCAAAATAGAAACAAGGCTGGCTTCCTGCCAATACAGATTTTATGTTTGGCCGGTATATTGACAAGTTGTGACATTTGGTTTTGCCACTGCCTAACTTCCACTCGCTTTTCCTCAGTTAGCTACTTTTTACTACTGGTACATACATATTCTTAAATTACTATTTTCACCCTGGGTGAACTAATTTTTTAAAATATGTTAATTTATTTTAAAATAAATGTTTAAGTCATGTATCGCTCTCAAAATGGTCAAAACAGCAAATATCATTAGTCTAAGGTGTTTTTTTTTTGTTTTGTTTTTTTGCTTGAAGTATATTTTCTCACCAGTTTTTGGAAAGTGTCACTGCTTTGCATGTAAATCTAGAGAGTAAATGAAAACATTCGTTATGTAGCCTACAATACTTTGTGGCTTACTATGCCAGAACCATAAAGCATTAATGAAATTCAAAATGTTAGGGAGTTAGAGGTCAGCAAGTACCCCATTAGTCATACTCTTTGCCAGTGGAACACTGTGTAGATGACTGATTACCACGGTTTCTTTTCAACAGATCTCCTGGGATGAGACTGATGTCACTGCCTGAGCTGCCACTTCATCTTTGATAGTGTCCTTTAACCTTTATTAGCAGCACAACAATATGTTCCAAAACATTTGACAGCTGAAGTTGATATACAGCTGATATACTTTGGAGATTTGCAATTTAGTTTTTCAACTTCAGAATTCAGCACAACATGGCAATGCCTAGAAGTTGGAATAATGGCAGGATGCACCATTTCTCCATTGGCTTTTACCATGGCAATGGAAGTAATCATTAGGGCATCAAAATGGGTAGCGGGAGGAGAGCACTTGGCTTCTGGAATGTGACTACCACCAATTCGAGCATACATGGATGACATGACAACCATGACTACAACAGTAGCCTGCACTAATCGGTTATTGGGCAAATTAACTAATAATATTGAATGGACACGAATGCAATTCAAGCCCACTAAATCAAGGAGCATCTCTATAATTAAAGCTAAAGTAGTAGATAAAACGTTCATCATTAATGGTGAGGCAATACCAACAGTGTCTGAGAAGCCAGTGAAGAGTCTTGGGAGATGGTACGACAGGTATCTAAAGGACACAGTTCGTGTGGGAGAAGTTAGACAACAAGCAGCAGAAGGGTTGAAGAGCATAGACAGCAGCGCTTTACCAGGCAAATTAAAACTCTGGTCCTTTCAGTTTGGTCTACTGCCGAGGTTGCTGTGGCCACTGACTATGTACGAGGTTTCTTTGACAACAGTAGAGAAGCTGGAAGCTTTAATCAGTTCACACATCAGGAAATGGTTGTGAGTTCCACGCTGCCTCAGCAGAGTGGGACTTTATGGTAAAGGAATACTGCAGCTACCTGTCTTGGCGCCATGACCAGGTGCTGCGATGTTTGGCCTTAGCATTGGAAGACAAGCGTAACATGACCAATAAGTTGCCACCTGTTCCATCAAAACATTACACACAAAAGGAGGCTGTGTGGTCCAGTGGTTAAAGAAAAGGGCTTGTAACCAGGAGGTCCCCGGTTCAAATCCCACCTCAGCCACTGACTCATTGTGTGACCCTGAGCAAGTCACTTAACCTCCTTGTGCTCCGTCTTTCGGGCGAAACGTAATTGTAAGTGACTCTGCAGCTGATGCATAGTTCACACACCCTAGTGTCTGTAAGTCGTCTTGGATAAAGGCGTCTGCTAAATAAATAAATAAAAAGACAACATTCCTCCGCCCAGGAGAGTAACCACCAAGAAAAGGTGTTAAAACCAATCTTCGCCCAGGACAACTGGAAGCTGCTAGAGACTGGAAAATGCTGGCAGATGTTGGTCAACGGCTTATTTTTTCACCTTCGACCAGATATTGTCTTGTGGTCTGGATCAGCACGCCTTGTTCACCTGGTAGAGTTAACAGTGCCATGGGAGGATGCTGTAGATGAGGCGTATGAGAGGAAGAAACTGCGGTATGCTCAACTAGCCACTGAAGTACAGCGAGGATGGAGAGTCCGGGTTTACCCAGTGGAAGTGGGTTGTCGAGGATTTGTGGCACACTCTACAACCCGGTTTCTCAGAGACGTCGGATTCAGTGGCCAAGAGTTGCATCGCACAGTGAAGAACTTATCTGAAGCAGCAGAGAGGAGCAGCAACTGGCTGTGGTTGAGACGGAAAGATTCTGGCTGGGGATCTCAAGCACAACAGAAAAGCGGCTCATGTACGGGTAAGTAAGCTGGGCTGAGTTGAGTGGGGGCGGAGGGTTGATACTGGGGCGCCAGCATCACCGTCGAGCCCTCTTGAGGTGTCGTGGGCTGGTCGGCGAAACACCGAGGATGGAAGGTGCCCCTTGAAGACCCCAGAGATGTACCCTACTTAGATCAATACAGACGGTTGTCATGCTGATGCGCTGGGGAGACCGCACTATGGCTGATCCCCGGAGCCAGAATCGCAGCCGTTGTGTGTGCTGATGCACTAGGGAGGCAATAAGCTGATCCCTGGAGCCAGCATTACACTTCAGCCATCAACACCAGACAGAAGGATATCTACATCATCAAATGGAAGGAAGTGCAAATGGATGGAGACACATATGGATCACATTAGTTTACTGTGAAGCTACGTCTTAGTTGGTGCTTATCTTGGCGAGAGCCAAGTTCAAATCAGCATGAAGTTTTAACATCTACTCTCATGTAATGGAAATCAGGAATGTTGTTTTATAACTGAATTTCATTCTCTGTCAAAGCCCTCACCTCAATTTTCTAACACTGATGAACTCAAGCCATTTTGTTACTAATTTCTCCCAGACAGGTGTCACAAGGTGACTAGTTGAGTGTTATTTGTAATCACATTATTAGTAGTATTATTGATACTAGTAATTGTTTTATCTGTGTAATTTTTAAATTGGTTTGCACTGATTATTATTGTTTGGCATGATGTATGTATGTTTTGTATTCCACGTCTTTTTTTTTTTTTTTGGTAAATAAGTTGAGCATGGATTGTTTTCACACGGGTTTATTTTGATGCAACACTCTTTCTCCATGAACATAGACCAAGCTGCAGAATTTAGGATTAAAGACATATAATTGAACTTAAGCAGGCAATGGAGGGGTAACGAGAGTTCCCACCCGCTTTTGGGTATTTAACAGCGGTGCTGTTTCAGTAAAGGAGAGCCGTGAAGAAAGGGAAAACGAGAAGCAGAAGGACGTATACGGGCTGCCGAGAAGCGGAGTGGACACAGGGAGTATTTATATTGGACATTTTTATTGCCTGCGTGCAGTGCCTTACACTTGTATATTAAATGTCATTTGCCACGTGTCTGCCCAGTTCGGAATGCTGTCTAGATCTTTTTGAATGACCTTTGCTGCTGCAACGTTGCTTGCCACCCCTCCTATTTTTGTGTTGTCTGCAAATTTAACAAGTTTGTTTACTATACCAGAATCTAAGTCATTAATGTAGATTAGGAAAAGCAGAGGCCCTAATACTGATCCCTGTGGTACTCCACTGGTTACCTCGTTCCATTTTGAGGTTTCTCCTCTAATCAGTACTTTCGGCTTTCTACATGTTAACCACTCCCTAATCCATGTGGAAGTAGTTTCACTTCTCCCGCAGAGTTAAGTATCTCCCTCACATTTGATATATGCTGATGGTGTTTTGCACCTGCTTTAAGTATCAGTCAGCAGTGATTGGCATTTTATGCTTTATGTTAAGTACATTGTTTTCACCTATTTGTCTAGAACGCCGTTTACTATTTTACAGTCTCTAACACTGTGGTGGGTGATGTTGGCTCCCCTCCAGAAGAGAATCGAACCTGGGCAGCAATTCAGCCAATTGGTTATTTTGGTCACAGTCATTTCTACGGGTATCATCCTGTTGTGGCGTAGTTGGAACTATAGTTATAAAGTCTCTCTTTCTTTTTGACCATAACAGTATTGTTTGGTCAGCTACATGCGCTTGGTCGCACAGACCTGGCAAATATAAAGGAAGGTCATGGCTATTTGATTTCAAAGCATTCATAGCACTATTGCCACGCAGTTTGTTGGTGTTGAATAAGAAAAAAAGTTGCCCTTTATGAAGCTTGATTTATTAATATAGAATAACAATAGAATGGCTAAAATAGGAAACAGCATTTCTAGTTACAACTCAAATAGCACTCTAAACATTTTAAGTGCATGACCAGCTTTTTTAAAGATAGATACAGTTGGCCTGATTTGATATTATAACAGAACCACTAAAGAAAGTAAGAACTGCTACAGAAAAAGACAACGTAAACAAACATAAAATCAATGGTCTACCATCTGATTTAAATTTCTTCCCCAATTGTCATTGCCAGAGAGGGTTGACTACAGCCCTCTGGCACTGTACTTTGGGTCAGCCATAAGATGCATAGTTCACACACCCTAGTCTCCTTTGATAATGGTGTCTGCTAAATAAACAAATAATAAAATTAAAGACCAAGTACAGTAATCTCAAGTGACATTTTTACTTGCACAAAATAAGGCAACATCATAATATCTTTGTGAAAAGTTAAGTAAATGAAAGTATTAAAAATCCTGCAGTACTCTTTCAAAGCAGAGTATTTGATTTATGAAAGTCTAAGGAATAATATTGTAGCGTTCTGCACATGCAGGCAGGGAAGAAGGAAGACAACACGCTGAAATCAGTTACAAATCTTTTATTTCGGGACACTAATCTCTAGCACCCACTCAGAGACCACTGCTCTGACTGGTTCACTGCTTCACTGCTTTCTGGAACACAACCAAATCAGGACAGCAACAACAACACATAATTGCCAGCGCAGCACCCCTTTATGTTAATTGGGTGCCAGAGCTTTAAATACAGCCCATTGGTCTTCAGCCGCACAACAGGACAAATGGGCACAGACAAACAACAGCCATTTACAGGGGAGACACAGACAGCACCACACGTGCAGGTTACATTTACACATAGACAGGGTTATACAAGCAAACGGCAGGAAATACAGAGTGGAAATGGAACACAATACAAAACAAAATTGCACGGATCGCTACAATATTGTTGTTAATTAGAAATATTTTAAGAATCAAGTAATTTATTCTATTCTTTGTGGTCATGGCCAGTTATTAGAATTCCTGAGTGCTGCAATAGTATTTCATTACTATTCTCAGTGCTTGCTACTAAGCCCTGCATGTAGAGGAAATGTAAACACTGTCACATTTTTCACTTGTAAATTAAATCTTAGAAAACTTGCTGCAATTGTAATGGGAATATAATGTTATATATTATTATTATTTTTGAAATCTCTACACCTTATACTGGATCTGTTCTTTAAAATTGACAGATTTTCGGGATGAAGGTATATCTTAAATGCTGGGGGGTAAATCATTTTTACAGTAGTTTAACCCTTTCACCTCTGACAGGTTTTTGGTATTTCCATGTATTCATTTAATAAGCTTTTTGACATCCCAGGAATCAACCTGAAACATAGACAGCCCATGACAGCTCTTTGGAACTGTGCAACTGCTAAACTGGTTATGGGATTTGTTACAGCAGCAGCAGCAGCAGCAGAGGGAAATTTATCAGGAAAATATAAACAGCAATTGTTCAGTGTTACAAGGCATGGAAGCATATACTGGCACCTTAATTAAAACTGCTACTGCAATGGGGGGGGGGACTGTGTCTCAAACTGACCAGATAAGGGGGAGTTTATTTGAAAGGTAGGTGTAGCCTTATAATTACTGGAAGAAATTTATTTCAAAGTGTTTTACATTTGAATATGCACCAGCTAAAACAAGGTCATGTTTAAAAATAATGAATGTTTATGAATATAACGAAACACTGCAATCCGATATGCAAAAAGTGTTATAATATAAATATTTCTAAATACTGAATAAACAAATGGTGCTATGGCAATAAAGAATGCACTTTTTATTCATCCAGATCACAGCAAAGGTAATCGCTAGGGCTATCGTTTCCTTGAAGAGAATGTCAGTCGCTCCTGATTTGCAATTTTTGCCTCCTACTTTTTCATTCATTGTTCAGTACTAACACAATTCCCCAGTGCCTAGCTCAAATTCCCTTCAAAATCAAGGGTATTTGCCCTTACAATTGCTTTTTACTGCATTTCATCACAATCGGCCTCAGAGGCAACCAACAAATTCCCCAAGAGGGTGAATCTATTGCAATTACTCTACATTTGGGTTTTCATTCTTAGTTACCAATTGCCTTTCATATAGGAAAAATGTGATACCTTATAAAGTGATGGTAATTCATAATACATGTAGGTAAGATTTACTGGAATTATTTTGTCAGCCCTGTTGGCTGGTTTCACAGACTGTGATTCACACTAATACTAGGCTACCTAATGTTACTTATGTTAAGGTAGTCCAACAGTGTTAATCGGGGTCTGTGAAACTAACTCTAAATCATTTAAGTGCTTAGATTAACTGGTCTGACACTTAGATGCCTACAATATTTAGGTTAGGTTGTATTTAGTTTAGAATGGACCTAAGCTGGTATTAATTATAATTATTTTGTATTGTGGTGGTTTGGAATCAGAAGATGAAGAATAGGTGTAAACTCTACTAAAACTAAACACAATTAATTGTAAAAAGGCATAATTGAACAACTGTTGCTAAGAGCTACCATTACATGAATAAAGGCATTAACTAAAACATTTGTCTACTTCGCTTTGGGCACAACAAATCACTGTGAAATAATTTACGTATTCTCTCAAATATGTGAAAGGCATATAACTTGTATTCAGATCTGCCCAGGCCCCCGTTTCTGTCAAATAGGAGACAAATTGTGGTACCATCGTATCATTTAACTGAACTGATTTAAAGTAAAATGTAAACAGAAGAAAGAAGAATAAATTAGCTCAATGAAAAGAGAGAAAGTAGTGGAATTAATCAGTATATACTGAAAGATCATTAGTCAGAAGTGTTTGCCAGTTGGTAGTATCTCCATGATCTACATCATGGTTAGTTTATTGGCTAGTCAGGTCTGGTCACACCTTGTAGCTTAATTTGTTCTTACCAACGCTATTTATCAGTTGAACTGGTTTGAGACAAGTATTAAATAGATGGTGTGGGCTACAGCGTTAGACAAGATTACCAGATTGAAAGCACACCGATGAGTTTTGTAAATTACTATGTAATGAGTGGTCTGTAAGTACTGGGACAGCACAAAATGAGTCAAGCTATTTTAGACTTGTCCGAATTATCCAACACTTTAGCAAAAATGATATTGGAAAATTAATTCTGATGTGTTCACGCTATGGGGAACCCAAGCAGTGATAAAGTCTAATAACAGGAATGTTAGTGTAGGTCTATACTGATGAGTAATTGATGTCTACTGATACTTTTAAGTACACAAATAAAGCCAGAACACAATCAAGAGTCACATCAGATACCACATCTTCTAGAACCCACAAGCAACCCAGGGTTGTCTGCTCATTGAGTTAATGTTGATGCCTGACCAGCTCTAAAGACACTCTGACAGTACAATACAGGTCCAATTAAATCAAATGCAAATCCTACAGAAGTACGCAATCATTCTGAAAAACAAACAATGAACTACCAAAAATACTCCCAACATAAAGAAGGTGCAATTCTACAAAGACACAGTGCATCAGACAACATTGTTCTGTTAGCATCCATCTCTACCAACCCTAATAAACATTTTGTCGTCGATATGAATTTGCCTACAGTATGTGTGTGAGTGTGTGTGTATGTATAAGTATTATGGAGACTGTGTGGTCCGTTGGTTAAAGAAAAAAAGGCTTGTAACCAGGAGGTCACCTGTTCAAATCCCGGCTCACTCACCGACTCACTGTGTGACCTTGAGCAAGTCATTTAACCTCCTTGTGCTCCATCTTTCGGGTGAGACGTTGTTGTAAGTGACTCTGCAGCTGATGCATAGTTCACACACCCTAGTCTCTGTAAGTCGCCTTCGATAAAGGTGTCTGCTAAATAAACAAATAATAATAATAATAATAATAATAATAATAATAATAATAATAATAATAATGCATGTCTATGTGCATTTGCCATTTTCAATAGAACTAGAATATGTATCATTTTGGCAAAAAAGTTATTTTCTCTTTCTGTTATTAATTTCCCAGCATTTGAATAAGACAGACTGCCCAGACATTTAAGGAATATGGGAGCAGTTATGAAAAATGAGATAATGCTCTGGATACAGGAATTTGTTTACTGGATCAGAAATCTAGATATTTATCATAATGTATCCTTTAATCCAACATATTTTGATCTCCAAATCATATTTCATATGTAATGACTAACATATGTTAGTCATTACATTAAAACTCTTCAATGGATTTTTTTAGGGAGAAAAATTAGGGTTTTTGTCAATATCTTGTTTGAACTTAAAGTTAATATGGCGTCAAATACAGTGCTCCCCCTTTATAAGGCAGCCCTTTATACTGCAGAACATTTTTAAGGCAGCATGGTTGTAGTTTTTATGGTATGCCCTAGGGGTGTGCAGAGAACCCACTACTTGTACTTGTACTTGTACTCATACTCTGAAACCCATACTTGTACCAATATTTGTACTCAAATTTACTAAGAATAAATCCCTATAAGTGGACATCGCTAAAACTGGAAGTTCCCTTAAAATGCATCTCTGGCCCTGATTCTAACTCAGAAAGTGACCATACAGTGTTTAAATGTTTATTTAACAATTATTTTTTTTATCATTTTGAAATCCTAATGTGTGATTTTAATTCCTGTTGCGCAATCCGTTATTTATTATCAAATGATATGGGGTGTCAGTGATGGTGTAGTGATTAATGTACATAGTGAAGTGGAGACCACGCAGACCACATTGCTAATCTGTAAGATGTATCTTTTTTGTATTTACTAGTTATTGTCCTGTTAATCAAAAGCACAAACCACCTCTTTGTTTCCTCCTACAAGAGTTTCTCACAATAAGTATTCATGAAATAATTTCAAGGGGAGGAGTTTGGGCTACCATTGACAAGAACAATTGAATGAATTTTGTATGAACATGGCTGTAACTAATTTTCTTACTCATTTTGTGTACAAAATAAATAATAATAATAATAATAATAATAATAATAATAATAATAATAATAATAATAAGTACAGCACATAGTAAAGTATGATGAGATCAGCTAAGTTTGATGAGATCAGTCAGAGAAGATTCAAATCTGCAAGACATACTATTTATTATTCAAATCTGCAAGACATACTGTTTATTATGCAAGTGTTATTTGAGGATTTAGGTATTTATTGTGATGCTGAGGTGCTTGTGTTCAAAAGAAGAAATTTTTTTTTTCAATATTAGGCTAACGTCTGCTTATTGAATCTGCAACCTCAAAAATGCACAAACACACACATTTAAAAAAATGATATTTGACCTCTGATGAAAAAAATACATGGCCCATTAACGATGCACACATGGGGGGGAAAAAAAAACAATGCATACAACTTGTGGAACATATCTTTGCTATAAAAGCTAATGCAAAACAGACAATAGTTTGTGTGCAAAGTAAATACAAGCAGATCTATTAGTTATTTTACAGGCGTGTAGCTTAAGAGTTGTCTGTGTGTATACCTGTACCAGTACTACTAGCATGGCCGTAACTAGCTATGAGGACACCGAGGTCATGCCCTTGGTTGTTTTTTTGTATCATCAATGCTGATGCTCATGTAAAAATTCTGGTGAAGTACAAAAGACTCCTTAATTTTCTCTGTTGATTTGCTGTGTAACATAGATTTGGAGGTTGAATAGTAAATATCAAGTCATATAAATACTGTGAGGTATAGCTTAGTTTGACCTTGGTAGAATGTCAGCTCTGCTTATGACACTGACTACTAGTGCAACATTAAAAATTAAAAACGAAAAACACCTCGTTGAAAAGGATTAGATTACTTTGGTTTAACTAAAACAATGAAAGAAAGACTGAATTTACCGATGGCACAGCCCAAGAAAAATAAAAGATTTACACACAAAACACACACAGAATGTCTGTTCTTCTGAGACAAAGAGAAGATCCCAAAAAACATAACAAGCCCGAAATCGAACACAAAGAAAACCTTTAATAAAATTATAGACTAGTCTTTTTTCTCTTTGAAAATTTAAAATACAATTTTGAGTCGAGTACGCACAGAAACTGCGAGACTAGCCTTGAAAAATGTCCAAGATATTCAATATCAACCAAAAAATGTTTTAAAGTATATTTTAATACATTTATAATCTTTTAGAAATCTTTGTTAGGGAATCCTTTTTTTCAAAGTGAAAGTAACATATCTCTGAAAAGAGTTAGATTCTGAGCCTGACCACCTCACACAACACAGAATTACACTTAGCTCCACTGTGTTAGAGACTGTGTCACAATGGTCCCTCCTCCTTGGATCTCTCTACCTCTAGATTGG
This sequence comes from Acipenser oxyrinchus oxyrinchus, assembly GCA_030684275.1. Classification (NCBI taxonomy): domain Eukaryota; kingdom Metazoa; phylum Chordata; class Actinopteri; order Acipenseriformes; family Acipenseridae; genus Acipenser; species Acipenser oxyrinchus. Next base: position 65,997,318 of record CM060250.1, read on the forward strand.
CATTCATCACTGCTGTATTGGAGCCCGGAGCTGACTAAATGCATTTTTTTACATATATATTTTTTTCTCTGAATAAGAAGTAATGGCAAAATTATTTGTGTATTACTCATACTCTGAAAAAATGTCCATAGTCGTTATGAGTACTCATTTGTATTTATACTTGCGCACACCCCCAGTATGCCCCATAAAGCCATTCCTCTTTCACTTTTACTTTTGTTATATGGCAGAGCATAAATAGCACGTTAAAACATTATAAAAGGGGGAGTAATTATTTGTTTATCAGAATTTGTGCACAGAGTGATAAGCAATACATTCAAAGGGGCAGTCAACAAATGGGAGTGGATCAAAGAAGCCAATATACAGGTTTCTCCTATCTTTATGACCATGATAACTAGGCTTGTATTTGGTAGCCACTAGGCCTTAGTTTTGCCTTTACGTTAAAGCTGTTTGATTCAACTGACCTGGTAGTAACCCCATCCTGCCGTCTAAGCCAAGATGTAGTGCCCCCAACACACTGGGAGGTATTGATGAACAAAAAAACAGGGTCTGTACTCCCAAGTAATGATTTATTTTATAGTCTGACTATGCCATTGGGAATTTCAACAAAAAATATTTTAGTTTAAGACTTTACCAACTGACTAGTACTATATTGCAATGTATAGCTTGTCTAGGAATATCTGACTAGTGATATGTACCATTAAAGGCTTTTGTGTTATTTATTGGCTACTTTTGATAAGACAGTTATGTTTATAGCGGTGGACTCTGTTTTCTGTTCTCCCTTATTTTCATTGCTTTGGACTTAGATGTTATTTTACATTTATCATTTTACTCAACTCTCCCCAGCATATGTACATTATCTCTGGGTTATCACAGCAGTTTCATATCTGATGCTCTAATGTAACGTTTAGCGTCAGCAAGAAGAGCCACGGTGATACATGCAAATTGAAATCTTCATGTTCAGGTGGCCGTTGCGGGCGTGCACAAAAATCGGGTACCATAGAGACTCACAGCATACCGTTAAAACACTTCAATGCAAGGCCCTTCTGCAGTGCCTGTGCTTCTAAAATAGGCTATACTTGTAGTTCATAGGTTTATGTAAAGTTTTAAAATGATTATACTTTATGACCAAAAGACCCATGTCTCCCAGTGTCAGCAAAGCAGACTAGTATACAGTAGTCTTCTACCTACTTTATTTCAGCAGGTAAGGGTGTGTTCATCGGTTCACACACTATATAAACAAACCAACTTCACTTGAAAACTGCATTGTGAACACAAACGGACTCGGTCCTGAAAAAAAAGGAAAAGGACCAAAGAAACCAACTTTAGTTCACATCCAAACAAACTCGGTCCCTTTGCTCGCAGACAAGTGTGAACAGCAAGCACATTGATACATTGTTTTAAATTAAATGAACCAGACCGAGTCCATTCGAAATGGACCCAGTGTGAATGCAGCCTAAGAAGCTGCACCAATATACAGTACATATTTAACAGCAGTTATTGAATATTATTGATGTTAGTGACACATGCTCTAAACTACAATCTGAGAAAGTTATGTTTGTTAGAAGGTGCTGAAACTAAGAGAAATTCAAAATTGCAAAATTGCAAACATTTAAATAATTTGTAAAGGGGTAACTGAAAACTCTGGAGAATCAATTTGGCCACCAACATGGATACAGTATGTATGACAGAATCACAGGGAGCTTTTCTAAAGGTTGTATGTTTATATAACACCATTACAGACCCATTGATCCTGGATCCAATCCTTCTCTGCAGATCTAAGAGGCCTTAGGGCAGTGGTGGTCAATTCCGGTCCTGGAGGGCAGGTGTCCCTCATGCTTTTTGTTCCAACTGTATCCTAAATTACTTAATTGGACTAATTAAGTGCTTATTAGAAGCTTAATTGGTCAGTTGGAACAAACACCAGGAGGGACACTGGCCCTCAGAACGAATGCCCACCCCTGCCTTAGGGCCTACCTTGTGTTGGTTGTGGATTATGCTTCATACTCAGGGGTGTCAAACTCAGTTCCTGGAGGGCCACAGTGTCTTCTGGCTTTCGTTCCATCCAAGCTCTCAATTACTTAATTGGTCTTATTATTTCATTAACTGGACACATTTAACACTTCTCTTCAGGCCTCAAAATGTTTCATAGGTAGTGTACCTTGAATCAAGTGCATTTTTAAAACTATCAACTGTAAAATACCTTGACAAATATTAAATATGTCAAATTGAACAAATAATTAGATCAATTATGTTAATTGAGAGCTTAAGTTGGAATGAAAACCAGAAGACCCTGCCGCCCCCGAGGACTGGAGTTTGACACCCATGCTTCATATGATACAAGCCAAACTAATTAGTAAATTTAAGAGGTCCTAGGTGAAATAAATAGAGAGTTTATTCTCACCTCTTCCTCTAATGTCCCATGTCAGTGGTTCTAAATCTTTTACAGTACTTATAAAGCAAAAATTAGATAAATTAAATTCAAGGTGCTTTATCGTGTGATAAAATGAGTAAGAAAATTAGTTACAGAAAGCAGATACAGCAGACAAAAGTTCAGTCAATATTTGGTTAATCACTTGTAAATTCTACTATTTACATAGGACTTTGCAGAAACCACCATTTTGTTAGGATTAGCCATTTTCATGCAAAATTCATTCAATTGTTCTAGTCACTGGTAGCCCAAACTCCTTCCCTTGAAATTATTTCATGAATACTTATTGTGAGAAATCTTGTAGGAGGAAACAAAGAGGTGGTTTCTGCTTTTGATTCACAGGACAAGATTGCAAGCTTGTGAAATTAGTTTGCAGAGTGCTTAAAAACCATTTGGATCAATACCCTAAGCAGGATTCTAAAGAGAGCATTATAATTAGGGCTTCTGTTTTTTGGTTTTTATAAATTTCATTTTGCTGTGTTTATTTCGAGTTTTATGTAAATCGTTTTTTTTCGGGGCCTCACTTTTTATATACTGTATGAAATTATTGTTTTTGGTTACTTTTCAAAATTCTTGGGTGTTTTTTTTCTGTCATAATATGCATTAACTCAACAGTACTTGCACACTTCAATTCTGTTTTAAATTCCATGAGGTTGTAAATACTCCCTATGGAGAGCAAGAACAATCCTCCGCTTTTAGTAATTGTAATCTCATTTTAAATCTTCCACGCATGTTACAATCCTCCTATAGAAATGTAGGAATGTGCTGCCATTCAGCAGATGGGGTGGGTTTAAAGTATTCAGAACGAATCAATGTGAGATACAAGTCAGGAAGGCAGGACATTGCCAACTTTTGTTTGTAGGTGACTAATTGAGTAACCATTTCCAGTGTTTTCCAGTGTTTACTGGAAATAGACCAATTTCATTTTTTTTAATATGTTTTATGTTTTTATCGGTTAAAACTTAAAATCAGAAGTCCTAATTATAATATACTGTACGCATTATTGCATTTGTATCACTTCTAGAGCACTTAAATATCCCGCGATTGGAGGGTTGTATGAATCCGGAACCTTTAAACCATAACCATTCCAGAGGGCAAGAGTCTATAAGATGGAAATTTTGCCAACAAGTGATGGCCAAAAATTAAATATTTACCTTAACACTGTTGCTTGATTTTTCTAATCTGAAAACAGTCTATGTACATTGCCTGTCCACAATGCAAACCAATATTACTCAAATTGCTCAAAGACCTAGAGGTATGCAAATTATATTATACATTTCTACCAGTGTAATAACCAAAAACCATCACGTACCATCCCCTTTGACCTCAAATGGCACAGATTGTGCCATCAATGCAAGTGTGTGAAAAGGCTGAGGGCTTTGATAAAACATGTAATTGGAAGGAAGGTGCCATTTGAACTGGTTCTGGAATTCAATGTAGGGCTGTTGCTGAAAGAGGCAAGGATTTTGGAAACATTCTCTTTATTTGATATGCTGCAACACCCTCCATTTGGGTTTGTAAACCAAGTTCAGTTACACCATTCACAAGAACGGCAATTGCCATTGCACCATCTTTCATTAACACATAATGATGTTTTTTTAATGACTTTTCGGAAAACTAGCAATAGCTACACTATAGTATGTAATAATTGTTGCTTTTGATTGAGCTGGAAAATGCAATTGCTGATTAAGAGTGGATCTGAAGCTCAGAAGCAGAACTAACAGAAGCCCCTCAGAAAATGACAAATTGCCTTCATTAGTTTTTTGATTGGACCCCTGGGCTGGAATTATCATTTGTAGAACCATGTGTTCCTGCCAGCAGATCCATCAGACAAGCCATTACGTTGTTTCTAGTCCTTGAAATTACAATAAGAACGAGGTGCAAACAGCAAGATACTGGCAGTATGCCTAAGAAGATATTATATTCTAATACAAATGTTTAAATATTGAGGTTGAATGTAGAAGGTGAATATTTTATATAAAGGGAATTTGTTCTAGATTATGTTTGAATCATATTAGTGCCAAGACATCTAATGGACCCTACAAAAAACGTTTATGAACAATGAGATGAGGCATTACTCTTTGATGGAACATGATTTGACCTGTTTTTCTTGTTTAGTTAAATTATTTTTTGCAGACCTTTTTGTATAAGAATGTTATGTTATGTTTTTTATAGAATATATTAATGGAAATATTGGCATTAGTGCTATTTCCAGTAGTATTTCTAACAAAGATAAAGAAGACAATATATGATATACTACGGTACATGTATTTTCTAAATTGGGAAATACATATTATAATAATCCAGCAAATATTGTTTTGCTGGTGACCAGTAACATTTTGGAATTGGAATACACATTTAGTGGTTTTACTGCTACCTTTAATTTTACAAAGAAACCCTCATAAACCAGCTTTACAATCTCGCAAACCAGTATAACCAGATGAAAAACATTCAAACTGACCATCTGCCTTTAGCCAAAGAATCCACACTAGTTTAACCGAATCTGTTTTTATATAAATGTTTTTAGCCATACAGTAAGAATTACAATATTTTGACTGGATGCTGACAGGGGTCTTGACTCTCATCATTCACAGGAATTCTCTTTACCACATCCTGTTAGCAATTAATGAACATGAATAAAAATCCTGCTCTTCAGGTTTGAACATGTAATGGAAAGCCTATACATAGCCTACAAGTTTTAACCAAGTTTATGATAATCACTCTTTTCTCTTTCTGATTTTGTTGATAACATATAAGTCTATTTTGTTTAAGTGCAACTGCACTTCAATAATTCTTGGCCAGTTTACTAGTTTGAAATGTTTGGTTGAACAAAAATGATGTCATGAATACATGATGCATACTTAAGTGTTAAGCTCCTTTTAGTCTCAATGGAGATCACAGAGTCATGTATACCCTCCAAGTACAACAGGAACTCCAGAGTGTAAGGGCAGAGTGTTGTGGGGGGCAGAGTGTTGTGGGGGATAGCAAAGCCGTATATAGAGAGAGTTCGGCCAACTGTCGGCACAGGCACCATGTTGTCGCCAAACCGGTGTGGGCGTGCGCTCTCCGCAATGTAAATCTATGAGGAAATCTGTGGTACGGAAATGTTTTATTTGTTGTAATAAGCTCTTAAAATTCCATAGATAAACTGTGCTTGGGTTAATTTTATTAAATAAAAACATTATTGATGATGAATGCTGATTTATCATCTATAAATTGAGGGTTAAACCTTTGTTAAATTGATTTTGTTCCTTACTGCTATCCAACATCACGTTTAAAGAATAATAAAAAAAAATAATACCGTCTTCAGTATTTATTTTATATTGTTCTTTTTATCTTGTATTAGTTGAAAATACATAATCTCAATCACATTTTTATAATGATCAGCTGTTCACTATTCCTGTTACCGATCTGACGAGTGAACAGCTGATCTGTGTTATTATTTGATCAGGAGATTCGGTACAAATAAATCTGTGCAGTGCCGATTAGGACATATTACTTTCAATTTAAGGGCAACTTCAAAATCCTGTCCTGTCTCAAAGTGTCTGGTAAGTATTGGAGCCAGTTGGAAAGTTTAGATGAGTTGAGGCAACCTGGCAAGAAAATTGATTAACCCCATATTTTGTATATTTAAAAAATCCACGCCCCTCCCCCTTTCCCACTGAGTATTAACATCAGATAAATGTAACTTGAAAGCAGGTAATGTGTGCATTCATTTGATTTTTTTAATTTCATTATTAGCATACATTTTTTCAAAGCACTTGTAAGTTTTTTTTTATATCCTGTTAAAGTCAAAAGGACATAAACAAAACTTACTTCAAAAAGAGTTCAGTTATAACTTTCAATAATAATGTCTAGATACATTTCATTATTACGTTATTGAGAATATTATTGTTATTATTATTATTATTATTGTTATTATTATTTTCAATGTGGTCAAAGAATCTTGCGAGGGCTCATTTCAGCAGTGCTCAGTTGTTAATAAAGAATTGCTTGGCTTTTTACATTTTTTACTGTTTTGTTTTGTTCTTTTTATCAGTCTTCATTTTGTAGTTTCTTGGTTTTATGGTGACAGGTTGCTTGGTATCCATATTCGCCATTATTCTCTTTGCTGGTTTTGAGTCATAGTCATTTTCAAAGCTGTCCTGTGGTCTTCCTTTTTCGTTGTTTGTTTTTCATTACAGTTTTTTTCACTTCTGTGTATCAGCTTGTATTTTTAATAATGCATGGGTGATGATGCTACAGTAATAAACCTCTTTATACTAAGATTAGCACCCAATTCTCTAGTCATGCAGTGTACAATATAATCATTGATCTTGACCAAGAATCACTGACCAAAAACCTCCAATTACATGTTATGCACTGCAGACCTCGCGTCTATAGTATATAATGAGTTTCATTTACATTCAAATTTAAACACCATTCTTAGTTTCAGATTGGATCACAATGCATTAATATTTATTATTTTTTTCACACAAAGTTTAATACATATTACAACACACTGTAGTAGATACGTATAGAACCAGTATTAGAAAGATAAATGAGACAAATAGCTGTATGATTACATGTTTCCTGGGAGACCATATCAAACTATTTAGTTCTGTTACAGTAATTAGTAGTGTATAGCGAAAGGCATTTGTGGGTGGGGTCATGATAACTGCCATTAACGAAAGGTTACCCAGGCATTGATGTTGTATTTTATGTTGAAGAGATGAATGAAATATTGCCATACAATGTGCATAACATTAACATCGGACTATTCCCTTGTTGCTCATTGTGATCCAACATCAATCAGAATTAAATTAAAGTTACACATATAGGATCAAGCCCACTGATGTATATTTTTTATGCTTGGCTGTATAAAACAATAATATAGTTTAGTTAAAAAATGATGGACTGAAATGTTATTTTGTGAGGTAACATAGGATTGTTGGCACAACATTATTGCACTATAATATTTTTCTTTACAGTCTTTACAGTAGAGTTGAATAGTGTAAAAAAACAGCTTTAGACCTGCTATGAAGCTTCTTTCACTAATCCCTGGTCTGTATCTTCTGACGGATACAGGTTCAATCACTATCTCCAATTTTTATCATACTTTTGACAAATCGTTAAGGGCATATCCTTACACTGGCACCCAATGAGGCATTTTGGTTTCCATAAATCTAACATGACTTGTATCAGGTTACCAAAATGGAAAACAAGCAGAACCAACACATTGGTAGTATCAAAAGAAAGTGTATTGATTTGACAATTTTTTTTTTTTTTTTTAAATTACACTAATTCAATTATGACACTACACTGCAAAATGAGAATAGTAATTGCAGTTAAAAAACACTAGGGTTCAGTATGGTAGAATTATGTTTTACACTCCAGGGTTACCTCATGTTAGTAATCATTCTTATAATATTACAAAGACCTTGTCACTCATTTTAGGTGGCCAATGACAAGTATATCTTGGTTATCCTAAAAAAAAATGTAGTTAAGAATTATAAACAGTTTCTAGTCACCTGAAGGATTACATGTCAAAGTGTTTTTCTTTTTTGTATTGTGCAAAGCTGACTATTCTATGCAACAATAAGGCTCCTGGGCAATCCCAAATGAGCCACTTCTTACTTCTATTTTTAACCTTAATTATAGGATTAAAAACAACAAACAATCTGGCAAGTCAGGTTTGTTCTAACCTTTCCATTTTGCCAATATAGCTACATTGCTGAGTTTAAACAAAGTTAAAGGTGATTGATCAGGTAATGTTGCTCCAATATATATATATATATATATTAAATAAAGCAATTTCACTTAGTTTGTGGTCTACCTTTTCTTAAAGAAGTCCAGATCAGTAAAGAAAAGAAAGTAGAAAAACACTACTCTTTGAGGAAATCATTCAGTGTTATATTATGTTGTAGAGGATGAGCTTGGTTAAATATCTTGGCCAGTTTAAATATTGTATCCCCGTCAAATATACAGTATAGGTAGGACTTCTGTTTTTCGGTTTTTATTAATTGTATTTTTCAGTGTTTATTTTTAGATATTTTCGAGTTTTATGTAAATCGGTTTTCTTCGGGGCTTTCATTTTTGATATACTGTATGAAATTTGTGTTTTTGATTACTTTCCAAAATGCTTGCGTGTTTTTCTTGTCAAAATATGTATAGTAACTCGATAGTACTTGCACACTTAAGTTGTACCTTCTTTCCTTTGTTGTCTTCCACAACGAAATCCCTATGGTCACAGGCACTTTCTTCGGGGGTTTTTATGTGTAGGCATTGTTTTACATTTTACCACAATTCTGTTTTAAATCCTCCATATCTTAACTGTAATACAGCTTTAAATCCCACTAACAAGCCTGCATTCCTGAGTGTAATCTCATTTTAAATCTCGCAAGTGGAGTCTCCAATATAAATATAGGAACGTGCTGTCACTCAGCAGTTGGGGTGGGTTTAAAGTATTCAGAACGAATCAATGATAGATACAAGTCAGGAAGGCAGGACATTGCCCAGCAGCACTGGGAAATGTATTTATTATTATTTTTGTAGTAGGTTTTATTTTTTAATGGGAAAAGGGTAAAGTCAATGTGAATTGATTAACCATTTCCTCAGTTTTTTTTCCGTTTTCCAGTGTTTATTGGCTATCCACCGATTTCATTTTTTTTTTGTATCGGGGGTATTTTATCGGTTAAAACTGAAAATCAGAAGTCCTAAGTACAGGGCCAAATTCTTAAAGCATTTTGCAAGTAAAAACAAAGGACTGATGTTATAGAACTGACAATGTTCCTATATTAACTCTTAAATTAACCTCCTGAAAGTTATTTTAAAGGTTTTATGTTGTGTTGATATCATTTAAGCACTGGGCTAAAAGCTTTGTGAACATAATATTTTAGTTGCTTTTCTTTATATCTAAAAATGAGACAACAGGAACCAGAAATACCTGCCTCTTCAAGTGAAAAACTGGAGATACAAATTTGATATGATATTATTCTTAAAATAATTGCTAGAACCTCCCACTTATGATAAGGCAAATGCAGGGAAATGGATTTCAGCATGAGTTCTTCCTCAAGTGATAAGGTCAATGGAGTGCATCCATTTGGCACTAGGACCCCCTGCAGTTTCAGGATACATTTTCAGGGAGAGGAAATATTACTATGCATCTGGTCTGCAAGGTCAAGAGGCTACTGCAACCCTAGCTCATTTCCTTAACTGTCACCCATCCACCCCTGCTGGGAACAGGTGTGAAAATACGAATTAACTGGTTTGCTGCCACTGAATGTACCACATACATTCTCTTGACATAACACGCAAAGTTTATATTTTCTACTGTCCTATATATAAAAATAGCTACTGTAATTTCGAGGCACTTAGCTTTTTAATTGACAGATGTGTGCAACATAATTCACGTGCAATGACATGCGAATGTAATAGTTGCTGTCAGACAGAACCTTTGATCCTGTGTAGGATGGGAATTTGAAATGCAAATAGAGAGAGGCCGAGGAGTGCAAATGAAGGGGTGGGGTTTAACAAGTATGTGTTAATAAAAGTTTACAATGGTAAATTTGCATGGTCATTTTGCACTTTTTACCATACTTTCCCCATACATATACTATGCATTTAAGAACATAAGAACATAAGAAAGTTTACAAATGAGAGGAGGCCATTCAGCCCATCTTGCTTGTTTGGTTGTTAGTAGCTTATTGATCCCAGACTATCAAGCAGCTTCTTGAAGGATCCCAGGGTGTCAGCTTCAAGAACATTACTGGGGAGTTGGTTCCAGACGCTCACAATTCTCTGTGTAAAAAAGTGCCTCCTATTTTCTGTTCTGAATGCCCCTTTATCTAATCTCCATTTGTGACCCCTGGTCCTTGTTTCTTTTCTCAGGTCGAAAAAGTCCCCTGGGTCGATATTGTCAATACTTTTAGAATATTGAATACTTGAATCAGATCGCCGCGTAGTCTTCTTTGTTCAAGACTGAATAGATTCAAGTCTTTTAGCCTGTCTGCATACGACATGCCTTTTAAACCCGGGATAATTCTGGTCGCTCTTCTTTGCACTCTTTCTAGAGCAGCAATATCCTTTTTGTAACGAGGTGACCAGAACTGAACACAATATTCTAGATGAGGTCTTACTAATGCATTGTAAAGTTTTAACATTACTTCCCTTGATTTAAATTCAACACTTTTCACAATATATCCGAGCATCTTGTTGGCCTTTTTTTATAGCTTCCCCATATTGTCTAGATGAAGACATTTCTGAGTCAACATAAACTCCTAGGTCTTTTTCATAGTTCCCTTCTTCAATTTCAGTATCTCCCATATGATATTTATAATGCACATTTTTATTGCCTGCGTGCAGTACCTTACACTTTTCTCTACTTAATGTAATTTGCCATGTGTCTGCTCAGTTCTGAATGTTGGCTACATCATTTTGAATGGCCTTTGCTGCTGCAACGGCGTTTGCCACTCCTCCTATTTTTTTGTCGTCTGCAAATTTAACACGTTTGCTTACTGTACCAGAATCTAAATTATTAATGTAGATTAGGAATAGCAGAGGACCTAATACTGATCCCTGTGGTACACCACTGGTTACCGCACTCCATTTTGAGGTTTCTCCTCTAATCAGTACTTTCTGTTTTCTACATGTTAACCACTTCCTAATCCATGTGCATGCATTTCCTTGAATCCCTACTGTGTTCAGTTTGAGAATTAATCTTTTATGCAGGACTTTGTTAAAAACTTACTGGAAATTAAAATAAATGTCATATGCTTTGCATCCTCAAAAAAATCAAGCAGGTTAGTTAGACACGAGACATTTATCATAGTCTGTAATGGTTGGCAGTGTTTTCTAATATTTTTTTTTACCATACAGTACCTCTCTGAGTCTGAGCTTTACAATACGTACGTATGCATTAACAGAATTTTACTAATTTAACACACTGCTATAATGTTACTGTGGTAAACTTTTATAGGGTGATGTTGACTTCTTGTCTGGGAAAAGTAAGAGTGAAAGGAATAAGAAACTACACCAAAAAATCACTGTGATAAAAGTAATTAAAAAAAAGTGTTTTGAAGAAAGGCTGCTTTTAAAGTAGCTTTTACAATAGAGAGCAAACATATGTGAAAGGCATATTTCCTGAATAAATTATATTTATGAAAACGAGCAAGAAATTACGAATAACCGCTCATTCCTGCAAAAATATGTCTTGCTACTGTAGTTTTATATTGTTTTAATATTTTATATTATTACATTTGTTTTATTCCTTTAGTTGTTTTTGCACCTGCCTTAAAATAAGGCCCTACAGACAGTGCAGGATACAAGGTAGGAACAGTATTATAGATTATTATGAAAATAAATGTATATTGTTTTAATGAAAGGCAAGTTAAAATGTCCTTTAATCAATCATTACTAACTGATACTTACTGTATTAAAGTTCAAATTCACACTAGGAGGCAGTGTGGACAAGTGATTAGACAGGAAAGTCAGCTTTTGCCAAGTGACCAAAGCGAAACCATTGACCTCATTTGTGATCGTTTTTGGTTGCTAGGGCACTCTCGGGGGGAAAAGTAGAGAAACAAAAGTTTAAAAACAGGGCTCTAATGAAAAAATTGTGAAACATTGAAGCTGCAGTGTCTTAGAATCACAATAATATTAAAAAGTATTATACTAAAGTATATTTATTTGGTTTCTGTGTATTATGCTCTCCCTTCTGTACATTCTACATTAGCTGTAGGAGCTTCCTCCTCCATTGAAACCTGCTTGACCTAACATATTTTCAACAAAGGGTTTTATGTTACAAAAAAAAAAAAAAAAAAAACTATGATGCACAGTAAAAATTTAAAAGAGCCAGACACATTTATACAGTATCTATATTTGGAGCAGTAGACTAGCACTGGAGGTGCAAAATTAAGGCAACATCATAAAGATAATACTTAGGAAGCAACATTTTACTGGGTTTAAAGGGTAAGTATACTGAAATGCCTTTTAAGTTCTTTATTTTACATTTTGCTTACCCTTTATGATGTTTATAAGCATTCTGAGGGGTTCAGAGTTTTGCTTCAATATTTAATTTGGGAATTTGGTGATAGAATAAGCAGAGTTGAACTCAAAAGGAGAAGGCAAGGTATTCATACTCAGATAAGACCAGGTAGATTCTGAAACATTAAATAAAACATTAGAATAACAGAAAGGTGATTTCCAGTGACCAGTCAGACAAATTAGGCTTCTGTTTTATTAAACAGGATCAATTGCAATTCCTAATCATCACAGATGCCTTTTCAAAAGCCCTGGATCCTGCTTCCCTACACTCACTTGCACTATTATGCAGAATTAGATATACTGAACTGTTTTTATGCTTAAAATTACACAACAATATAACCAAACAAGGTAATGCCTCAAAGAAATGCTTTACAGAACCTACAAGAACATATTAATATTCTGGAATGCTCCAATACCCAAACAATACCTTATTTTATGAATTATGTTTTATCTGCAATTACCAAACCTTCATTTATGTGCCTGTAGAAATAGTTAAAGTCTTGAAAGATTAATTTTACTCTTATACCTAGAATGTAAAAACTTAGGAGGTTCACTGCCAGGTTCTCTGTATCAGGGAGGATGGTTGAAAGAAAGTTTTGGTATGGAAGTCATTTCCCTTTTAGGTGCAGTAGCGTTTCTATCCAGACTCAACAAAGCCATGAAATATCATTAACATCTGATTCCAAAAGTCTGACAAGCACTTCTTTGTTTCACACAGCAGACAGACGGGATCTGGTCCACATTACCATATCACCAATATAATTATACCTATTAAACGTAGCAGTATATGATTTTTTAAATACTTTTTTGCTCCCATTCGTTCAGAGCAATGGTGTGTGAATATGCCTATTGTATTCATTTAAGTTTTTGTATGTGGCACATCATAATCATACATAAACATTACCTCACCTAGTGTATAAGCAGAAATAGGTCTGGGCATAGTACACTAGTTGCCTTAATGGAGCATACAAATAGGCCTTTGTTTTTTTAAAAGAAAAATGGTATTAAAAATCAAGAAATCCCTGGTAAGATTAAACCATTCAGAATCTCCTCCAATTTACTAATGGCCACCAATATATGAATCTAGTTATTACCTTAAAGCACTAACTTAGGAAACAAACTGACCATTCAAAAACAGTTTATACTCAAACTTTCTTCATATACAAAAATAATTGCAGCAACCACACAAATTTAAATGGATTTTAATAACCAATTGTCACTGGCACATCTGGGGTTGGATTTGTTGGTCATAGCCTGAAGTATTGGTCTCCCAACACTTATTATTTGTGTATCAGGGCGGCAGCTGTCACAGACACTGTCTTCTTTAAATAATAAATTCAAAACACTGTGGCTAAATGAAAAAAACTGTTGCATGTGTTTATTTTTTACATCAGCAAGACAATTCAAAACAGAAATTAACAAAACAAAACCTAACCCTCTTCAGGTCCTACCTAAAAAGAATATAGTTCCTGTCTGAATGTGGACAGCTAAGCCTGTTTACCCCAAACAAACACAGTTCAGTGTAAACTCCCTTTTCTCTTTATATATACAGCGCTCCAGATAAGCTGCATACTAGGTGTTTTACACATTGAAAAAATATGAATTAATGTAATGTGTAAAGAACACGCATAGCAATTTTGCTACACAGCTTAAGTTTGCATGTTATCAAGCTACTTATACTTCGATGGTTCCCAGCGTCTCTGGTCAATTGTGATTGTACTGCATGTGGTAGCTAGAGAATGGATCTTAGAAATGCCAGGACAGCTAATTGTAGCCTGTCTGGGAATTGCCAGAAACACATGACCAATAAGTCTGGGTTTTCAATTTTAAAAAAAAGTGTGCAGTTGAATCCATTCAGTTGCAATGCGTGTTTGTGACTGGGTTCTTGATCCTTAGGATTTCTCAGCGTCGTCTAATTTACCTATCTGTCAACCGAATGTTTGGAAGATAACCTATAAAGAATACAATATTATTGGTTCTTTATTTGCATTAGTGCAGTATCGGTACAGTTTTTTTTTCTTAAAATAAAACTGTACTTGTCAGGGCTTGTGGTTTACTGGGACCCATGTCAGGGCTCGTTGTTTACTGGGACATTCTCCGCTGGCAAATTTACAATAAATACAATGGGCTCCTTTTTATATCCACAACCCTTTTTGATAAGATTGCTACAATTATTTTAGAAGCAAGACACTTACACAACATCCCGAGAAACGAGTTGATTCACTTACCAGGAACATGTAAAACATTGTAAATCAAATATTCCTAAAGGCTGGGTAGTTGTTAGTAACTTTGATAACTAATTATTAATCACATTAACAGCACCATCATTGTCTGGACAAAAGGACAGCATGGCTTGAAAATAACATGGCTTGGAAAAATAACAAGCTCTCATTGGTTATACAGCATCACATGACCGTGCGTATATATAGCATATAGCACAGCTTGCATACTAATGAGCCGCGTCACACTGAATAAATCACTACATTCTAAATTCCATGACATAGTGCCATTTTATTTGTTATTAGTTACAAAACCACAAAAAAACTACAAAGCCAAAAATGAGTGGCATTTGACCTATTTCCTTTAATATATTTGGGAATGAAACTCCACATAACTGGTACAACACCAACTTTCTGAGTGAAGACAGCAGTCCATCTGAAAAAAAAAATAATAATAAAATAAGTGCACAGCAAGAGTAGACACATAAGAGTAGATGAGGAACAGGTAAATGAAATAGAAAAAGAAGCATGGGCTGCTTAATGTACTTAAAGAAAAAAATATGGACAGTGCCAGTGCAAGAAGTTCAAATAGGGACCAGTATTCAGTCTCCAGTTTTATAACGCTGAGCTGGACTAAATACATATTTTAACAGTAGAAGTTTTAACATCTCTGCTGACAGTGAGTTTAAAACCAGCAATAATGTATTCCTGTCAGTGAGGAAAACTCTTAGAAAAGCAGGTAAAGACAAGGCCAGACACCACCCCCCGAATTACCGGCCTGGATTTGAAGTGTCTGCGGACACTGAGGTACTGTCTCCTGACACAGCAGTTGGATTGGTGCGTAAAGTCTGGTTCGATCGTCAACTTAATCGGGCACGACTTGTATGCGAGGGTGTCCGACAACAAACAAAAACATATTTTTAGATCCAAAAGGATGAAAACATACTAGAATATGTATGCCTCACATATAACGAGTCAACAAACTCACTTCAAGATCCGGCTTCAGTCTCCATCGCAGCTGCTCTCCTTACTTCCTTAGTGTCATTTGAAACTCCGCCCATCATCACAGCTTGTGCTCAGCCCCCTAATTTCTAGTGAGATGGCACTTTCAATGCAGAAACTCACCATAAACAAACATGTGCAATTTATTTTTAATAAGCGAACAATTAATTAAATTAAATTAAATTTGGGACTATACACTGCGGATGTATACACAATAACATTTTCTGTTTTTGTCTAAATTTAATTGTGTTTGAATTATTTTAATTATTTTTCTTCCCACAAATGACAGGTAGCCGTGTTATAAGCGGTATAAACCACTTTAGATTCGATGCGGTTCGATGATATATACCACTTCAGGCGTGGTATATATCATGGGAACCGCACGGCCTGTCGTGGTTTATACCTTACATATACACTGCAAAAATGGCTTAGGAAAACAAATACCTTACCAAAATAGAGAATCCTAATTACAATTACCTAATTAGAATTTGAGACAATTTAATTAAAGCCATTGAGGTGTAGTGTACTCATTTCATGAAGGCAGCAGCAGCACACAAAAGACTATTATAAACACAGAAAATAAAATGTACTGCGGCTGCCTGAAAATGTTCATAATTAAATATCAAAAAAACAAAAACATATCAAGCTAATGTCAACAGCTGATATGAAATTGTTTCAAGCTACATCTGGCTTAAATAAGCTGGTATGGTCAGGCACAACTTGGAACAACTATAGGCAAAACTATAAAGGGACCCATCAATGTTGGCATCAGTCAAAACATTTTTAGCCTTGACTGGCAGTATGTTCAGTCAAAGACTAGTGTGTTCCCACTTTGATTGGCAGAGGCCTAGATTCCATCATTGCAGTATCAATCAAAGTCAAAGCTGGTAAAAAAAAAAAAAAAAAAAAACTTTTATTAAATTCTGCAGTAAAAGCCTGATGTTGTCTAACCAGCACAGGTACTACCATTGTGACATCCAAACAGGAATTCATATAAAAAGTGAATGATTTCATTAAAGTACTAATACACATCTATGAGCAGCAGCAATCCCTCCACAGAAGCAATATATCCATGCCCTTTAACACCAAAGATAAACACAGCTTAGTGTCTGATCCACTGATTATGTAGGATATAAAATACTGCAAGACCTATGATTTTGTTCATCAACATGCCATGTTTCTTATTCTGTGTGTACAAAAGCAAAGCCATCTATCTGAAAATGCTGTTGTAAAATGCTCAATAGTCCCCTGGTCTATGGCTTGTTGTGGTCTTAAATAACACCTAGGGATGAACAGCCAGCAAGTAAAGAAACTTGTTCTAAGAGCCTGTTATGACCTCCAGTTTATAAAGGGTTGGGGTTAACCAATAGGTGTATTAGAGCAAACATATATTTTTTTTAAGTAAACACAACACTCCACAAACATTCACGTACAATGCATGGAAGATTAAGTATGGAAAAAAAACGAATTAACCAGCTGAATTCAGGTATATACATTTTTTTTCTTGTATAAATTTCCATATATGCGTATCAAAACAGTAATATGTCCAGTCATTCTATTGTTGAATGCAAGATAGAGTTTAAAATGAGATCCGTTAAAAATGTAGTTACACTATAGCACTAAGCCTCTCCTATATTTATTTTAAATGTGATATATATATATATATATATATATATATATATATATATATATATATATATATATATATATATATATATATCTCACCAGTGTAACATTGAAATGAAAAAAAAACAAAAACAAGTATCTTCTAGGCTTTTCAAGTGCTGGTATTTGAAAAGCAATCCAGGCTGGTGAAGTTATGCCTGCATATTGTGTAAAATGTACATTTTCCAATCACAATTCATCCTCCACATCACAGATCATTCTGTCAATAAATCCAGACTGAAGTTACCTAAGGCCATATCCGACTCCTCATTAAACATCAAGCTCCACTACTAATCCAAGTCATACTTGGGCATGGGGGAAGCATCTAGTATTTTTGTTATGATGTACTTACTCATATGCTGATTATGTATGCAACGTGTACAATGCCCACATTAGGTTTTTCATATTAGTTACGCCTTTGGACTAAAGAAATGGCCAACAGGATGCTTTCTGTTATGATAACTACCAGACAATTTGAAAAACACTGGAAGTACAGAATTATTCCTGCTGGGATGAAGCACATTTTTATGATTTCCAAATACTGACAAAAGGCAAGCAGCTGTTCTGTCCACGCCCGATATCCTATCAACACAACGCAATCCATACAAGTGCCCAGATAGAACTCATCCCTGCTGCATTGACCCCAATCATCAACTGCTATTGCCAATGTAAAGCAGCGACTGAACTGAACTGTACACTGTAGATACAGTACAGAGATAGGGGTCAGCACACGCATCAATAAGATTAGAGGTTACTAGAAGGGAGGTACAATAGGTTTACAATTTCTAAGCATCAAAATGAGTTCACAGATATAAATAACTGTTAAGATCTCCTTTTTATGCTTGGAGTACCACCAACAATCATCACGGTTTTTGTAACTCTTGGAAAAAAACAGGACACGTCATATTTTCCACTGATAGTCTATGAGGAGTCAAATATATATTTCTGTGGTCATAAAATCGGTTATATATTTAAACATGCTACATTAATGACCTGTTATAAGACTGTGTACTGGTACATGGGGTATACATAATGCCCTATATGTAGGATAATTATAATGGACCAAATGGAAGGAAGAAAACATTGATCAGTAATTAATTTATAGACTTATGAAATCTGCAGTATGTTTAAATATATACAAAAAATAGGTAGAAGTTATATCATCTAATTTAGGCGTGTGTTTCTCATTGGTAAAGTTGGGGGATAACCTAGAAAAAGGAAATAAAGGTGTTTTTTAAAACTGTAATATACTGTAATGCATTGTTATTATGGTTACTGTGTAAACCAGCAACTACACACAGCACAGATGAGCATCTTAACTACTACACAAAAGAGCCAGGCTTCTGGTTATGGAGCTTTTAACCAACAGGGGTCTGAATGCTGAGCAAAAACCCCACTGTGATCCAAGTGTAATGTGAATCCAGCATTACAGACCTAGCCTGAAATAAACAGCCAAAGATTAATTGACCAAATGTAATAACCTCTTTGAAGATCAAAGTAAATGTAGAGTGAAGAAAATGTAACCTATAGGTTCAGCTCTGTGGACACACATACCCCACTCCCTGCCTTCTTACAATTAAAATCAGCTCAATTATAAACTGCACTATCCACCTGAATGCCAGAGAATCAAAAGAATAGCAAATGTAATTTCGACGTATCATATTTAAGCATCTCATGAAATGCATGAAATGTCTTAAACTTTATTTGTTAGCCAGAGAACTTCATCACTTCCCTGGATAATTTTATACTCTCAATGGTATGTGTATGATTTATTGAAATTACCTTCTACACAGAAGCCTTACGTGACAGTATATTCACTTAAGCTCTTTACCATAAAAAACAGCTGCTTTAAATGTTTGTTTTTGGGGGGTTTCTTTTGCCAAGTTGCAGAGAATAACATCAGTCCCAATGAACAATGGAGAGATCCTTGATCTTCTTGCTCAGTAATTGTCAAGGAAAATGCCATTTCAGAAGTTAATAATGGAGCAAAGTTAATAATAGGGGATAATAATGTAAAGTGTGAGCTTGTAATTCTTATTTAAGTTCATTTTTACTTTTGTATGATGTATAAAGCATTTTTTATGATTTGTTTTTTTCTGCATATTTTCTGAACTTTGTCTGCTTTCCAAAGCTTTTTTTTTTAATGCTGGGATTCATGCATTGTTCTTTTGTTATTTGACGATGCCAGTTGTAAACGGAACTTTGTCTCCAAGGCAGATCTGCTGATAAAAGTGCTGATCACGCAAATCACATAAAACCATTAGAGCTTACAATAAAATAAACATTATACATATTGAGTTCATTAGTAGCTTATACTGAATGATAGCAAATCAGACCTTGAGGCATAGATTATTCCCAAAAACAAAAACATCTAAGTGTTGCTTTGGTTCCCCTTTAAGAAAAGGACAAAGCATATCAATATATGTCAGATTTTCTTGATTAATAAACAGAATTGTTAACATGCTTGCTCAAAGTGCTTAACATTCTCCAGTGCTGTATAGTCCATGATGAAAACTACATTGGGAGCACATGAAAGATGTTATTCCTACCCATATTTAATCATTTAACTTTAACCCGATCAATGCTGTGTGTCTTCGCATGTGAATGAGAAAGAATTTAAGCTTTATCAACATTTTGGAGCCTTGACTGTGCAACTTTTTGGGATCAGGTGAAGGTTCTTACTTTCATTTTAGTCTTTTGTCTGTGAAGAGATTCCCACCAGGGATTTAATGTGACCTGAAGGAGAACGCATTAAGATTACTTTACTTTACCCCGGAAGCAACAGTTTTAGTTAGTGATTATAAGACTGGCATAAAACAAAATTGTAAGTGAAAACATGTATGATCAGAGGAGGTTATATTTAATATAATACTTATTCCCTGTTGTTGTCAGTGATTCGTGATCCCTACACTTCAAATGTTGTATCGATAAAAAAAATTAAATCACTGTCTCCATGTATAGCAGTGGTATAAATAAAATGGCTTAATGCAAAACCTGTGTTTGTTTTCCCATACCTGTAAACCTTTTACCAGAGTCATCCACCTTCCTGTCATGTTATATGTCTAAATAGAGTGTTTTTATGTTTAAAAATGTATTTTACTTTACTTTGCCATGAACAGAGATGCTCTGGTATTTGTTTCATACAGGATTGTGATATTGTTAAAGGTCTGCAGTGCATTAACTCACTAAGGTCATATTTTCAATTGCCTTAGACAACTTTAGAGGGCTGTTCCATTTTACAGAAAACCATCCAGAGTTTAGTTTACCTAGGGTTACCATATAGCTCCAGATTAACTGGACGCTTTGAGACAGACCTGGATTTCAAAATTCCCCCTAAACTGAAAGTAATTCACGTATAAATGAGCTCCACCTTTGCTGAGATTAATCCTGCTGTGGTGGAATTGCTTGGGCGCAGCAAACAAGTCACACTGATCAGCTGCTTCTGATCAGATTTTAATGAATGAATAGCTAATCTATTGATAGAGCAATGAGATGATGATGCTTTGATTGTATTTGCAGAATAATATGGGCGATTGAATTTTAACAAACAGAAAAAAATAGTGACTGGCTGCAATTCATTCTTAGTATAATACAATTATTTGACGCGCATGCGGGTATTTAAGCACAATTATTAATTGTAGCTAAGGATGGTTCATTTACACATTCATTTATTTCAATTTAGGGGCAAATTTGAAATCCCATTCTGCCTCACAGCATCCGGTTAATCTGGAGCCACATGGTAACCCTAGTTTACCCATATCTGTATTTATCCAATATGTGAGGCGGTATTAATTTTTCCGCGACCAATGTGATCATGCTTCTAGCAGCGCAGCCACCTCTTGCCCATTAACTGTCACAGTGCACCTATGTTTCAATTTCGGAGGGTTCATCTATTGAAACCGCCCTAACCACAGTGCATGCATACAACATATCATCATTTCCAACTTGGTTACACACTTGGCATTGCATAGGTTCCTCTTTTTGTGGGCAATAAGCCGCAATATGTCCCGGTTTGGAGGCTGTGTGGTCCAGTGGTTAAAGAAAAGGGCTTGTAACCAGGAGGTCCCCGGTTCAAATCCCACCTCAGCCACTGACTCATTGTGTGACCCTGAGCAAGTCACTTAAACTCCTTGTGCTCCGTCTTTCGGGTGAGACGTAATTGTAAGTGACTCTGCAGCTGATGCATAGTTCACACACCCTAGTCTCTGTAAGTCGCCTTGGATAAAGGCGTCTGCTAAATAAACAAATAATAATAATAATAATAATTATAACAAGTTATCATTCGGGGGTTTGCCTCTTGCTGCACCATTCCCCTGTTATCGGCTCTCGTCATTATATTTGACCCCCAGTCTCGTTCCTTCTTGGCCTTTCTCTGCTGCTAACTTTCCCCAAACAAATGTGGAACAGTTTTACTCGGACCGTTGGTTAGCCCGGGCCTGGGGAACAGGAGCCTTTCTTATTCTGGTAATTGTAGTTCTCCTGGGTGACCATTTTGTCTCTTGTAGGCGCTCTGGTGTCTGACATTTTGTGCAAGGGCACAATCCCCTCAAAATATCTGCCCTCACATATCTCCCATTGAACACCCTGCCCCTTGGTCTGTCACAATATATTGAACGAGAGAACATATAAAACGTTGCTTTCTACCATTGCCAGCAGCAGCAGGGCATAAAAATATATCTAAAATTGGCAAATATTCAAAAAAAAATTAAATAAAAGGTGCACCGCCTTTTGTTATTGTTTAGGTGAAAACAGTCCTGGTTTCAAAAAAGAGTAACTAAGTTATATCTCGGGAGAATTCACAGTAGAAACATTTATTTTTTATCAGTGATAGTCACTATATCCAAGTTACTAAATGCAAACTATATTTATTCTGTACATTAGTGTTTAGGAATATGCGTAAAACAAGTACATTTGTTCAGATATATATATATATATATATATATATATATATATATATATATATATATATATATATATACAGTATATATATATATATATATATATATATATATATATATATATATATATATATATATATATATATATTTGGATATCAAACAGGCACAACAGCAGGGCTCTGCCTCTGTCTTAGGGTAAGTAGAGTGTTCGGAAAAATATAGAGTTACATGTTCACATGTGTTGCACCAAGATTTTTACCAGCCAATATTTAATTATAATGCTCGGAAAATGTTGATGGCAATAATTATTATTATATTATATTTTTAAGCATTATCTTACAAAAGAAAATGGTATTGATACATGAGGATCAGGTCTTCTGAGGAGGAATTTGACTAGTAAATTAACAAAAAGTCTTCACTGCTATATGGCAGCTGAATTGGAATAGCCATTACGGAGCTGGTGCCTGTAACTTTTACTCTTTCTGTTGTCTAGCCTTGACATTGAAGACAGGATATCCTTTAAAGGGATGGGGCTACAAGGTATGAACACATACAGTGTTAATCCTTCACCCCTATAACTATTTAGAAAATCTGCTATCACAATGCTATAATGCTGTCTGCACATACTATGTAGTTGCTGGTGTTTCTTTACTGCTGTGCACGTTTGGTACATCCTTTCTGATCCCTGATGATATAAGAGGCAGTGTCGGATGAAGCTCAAGGATGGGTGTGGAGGACGAGCGGGGAAAAGTGTTGACCCTGAACAAGCAAAATACCAGTATCTTCCTCTGCATTTCCTCCCTTTGGTATTAATTTCTTTACTCTCTTCACTGACTTTTGTTTTATTTAAAAAACAGCCATACATATTTTATGTGGCTTCACAAAGGGAGCATAGTCAGAAATCAAAATGGCAAAAAAGTGAATTATATATATATATATATATATATGTATACAGTGCGTATAGAAAGTCTACACCCCCTTTCAAAATGTTCACCTTTTGTTGCCTTATAGCCTGGAATTAAAATGCATTAAAATAGTTTTTTTTCATTTATCTACACATCCTACCCCACAACTTCCAAGTGAAAAAATATTCTAGAAATTTGTAGAAAATTAATTAAAAATAATAACTGAAATAGCTTGGTTGGAGAAGTGTCCACTCCCCTTGTAATAGCAATCCTAAATTAGCTCAGGTGTAACCAATCGCCTTCAAAATCACACATCAAGTTAAGTGGCCTCCACCTGTGTTAAATTGTAGTGATTCACATGATTTCAGGATAAATTCAGCAGCTAATGTAGGTTCCCTCTGCTGGGTAGTGCATTTCAAACCAAAGACTCAACCATGAGCACCAAGGCACTTTCAAAAGAACTCCGGGACAAAGTTGTTGAAAGGCACAGATCAGGGGATGGGTATAAAAAAAATATCAAAGGCCTTGACTATCCCTAGGAGCACGGTCAAGATGATTATTAAGAAGTGGAAGGTGTATGGCACCACCAAGACCCTGCCTAGATCAGGCCGTCCCTCCAAACTGGATGACCGAGCAAGAAGGAGACTGATCAGAGAGGCTACCAAGAGGCCAATGGCAACTTTGCAAGAGCTACAGGCTTTTATGGCCAAGACTGGTCAAAGTGTGCATGTGACAACAATATCCCAAGCACTCCACAAATCTGGCCTGTATGGTAGAGTGACAAGAAGGAAGCCATTACTCAAGAAACCCCACCTTGAATCCCATTTGAAGTATGCAAAAAAAACACTCAGGAGATTCTGTAGCCATGTGGCAATAAGGTTTTGTGGTCTGACGAAACTAAAATGGAACTTTTTGGCCTAAATGCAAAGCGTTATGTTTGGCACAAACCCAACATAGCGCATCACCCAAAGAACATAATCCCTACTGTGAAGCATGGTGGTGGCAGCATCATGTTATGGGGATGTTTCTCATCGGCAGGGACTGGGGCACTTGTCAGGATAGCAGGGAAAATGAATGGAGCAAAGTACAGAGAAGACCTTGAGGAAAACCTGCTGCCCTCTGCAAGAAAGCTGAAACTGGGACGGAAGTTCATCTTTCAGCATGACAACGACCCAAAGCACACAGCCAAAGCTACACTGGAGTGGCTAAGGAACAAAAAGGTAAATGTCCTTGAGTGGCCCAGTCAGAGGCCCAACCTAAATCCAATCGAAAATTCGTGGCATTACTTGAAGATTGCTGTCCATCAACGCTCCCCAAACAACTTGACAGAGCTTTAACAATTTTGTAAAGAAGAATGTTCAAATATTGCCAAATCTAGGTGTGCAAAGTTGGTAGAGACCTATCCCAACAGACTCACAAAAGTAATTGCTGCAAAAGGTGCTTCCACCAAGTATTAACTCAGTGGGGTGGAGACTTAACCAATTATGATCTTTTAGTTTTATATTTTTAATATATAATCTTTTCTCAATAAAAACTTTTTTCCCCTTAACAGTGTGGAGTATGGTGTGTAGATAAGTGGAACAAATCCTCATTTAAATGCATGAAACTCTGAGACACTGACACAACAAAATGTGAAAAAAGTTCAAGGGGGTGTAGACTTTCTATATGCACTTTATATATATATAGGGCAACTTACAATTGTTACAAGATATCACGTTAGTTTTACATACAATTACCCATTTATACAGTTGGGTTTTTACTGGAACAATCTAGGTAAAGTACCTTGCTCAAGGGTACAGCAGCAGTGTCCTCCACCTGGGATTGAACCCACAACCCTCTGGTCAACAGTCCAGAGCCCTAACCACTACTATTAACAAACCAATCAAAAGCCTAACTCCACCAAGGAGTGCTTAACTAAACTTTTCACAAGTCGTAGCTAATAAAACTGATAACAAAGTATATATACTTTAAGTCTCACAATACGTTTTCTTTAGGTCTGGCGCCACAGGTCTCTTCTCAGGCCTGACCGTTAATATTGAGAACTCTCACACAGTTTGACCTGCTTATATAGCCATGCCTGCTTAACTAGACACACGTGTTTCTTATTCTTAGGCAGGTGTTTCCCCTCCTGGCTAATTCCAACCCTATGGCATTCTGGGGATGTAAAATTTCCTGTGGAACCATTTTAATACACTTGAGGGCATGCCAGGATTGAATGAGTGTAGTCATCGTTTGAAGATAAAATTAGTCACAGAACTACATTATGTAGCAAAGCACTCCATTGGAAGGACTTGTGAATGGATTCATTGGATAGAAAGAGGGTTACTTGTATCTACTGTCAAAGTGAGTTCCAGTATCACAGCAGTTGTATACCACCTGTGTGCTGTTAACCATGCTTTCACTTCTCAAAATACCTTTCTAGTAGTTCTACTGCTACAGACAACAACAACAAACTAACAAATTAAACCTGTCAGTTTCAAAAGAGTACTCTTTTAGAAATTCAGGATAGCTGCAAACCCATGAATCAACCTAAGTAAGATACTATAACTAGGGGTCTACTTAAATCGCGGTACATTTACATATTTTTCACCGGTAGGTTGCGGAATAAAATTAGGATTTCGCATGACATTTCGCGGACCTGTATAAACATTAAATAAACCTAAGTAGACAGTATTTCAGAACACTATAAAGCCTATAAAGTGGTACTAGCTTCCTTACTAAAAAAGAGCGCTGTCATTTGTTAAAGGCAAGCACGCAGCATCCCCCTGCAGTTGACTTGCCCGTCCATTTCTACTATTTTAACTGCAATGCTGAAAACTAGATTTTAACAACCTAAATCAAAACAATGCAGCACTGACTTTGTCCCAACCCCTACTGCACAGTGCATGTCACAGAAAAGCCAGTACAGATGCACTGATAGGCTGATTAAAACTTTGTTGTCATTTGAATAGTAAACAAGAACGTTAACCGCTTTGGAGATTTTTTTGTTTGTTTGTTTTTTGCTTAAGTGCAATGCACAAAGGATGGCGAAGGAATAAAAAAGGGCTATCTACAGAAGGAAGATACGTAGTTTGCGTTAAACTGCGTTGTACCGTAGTTCATATAAACAAGATTTCTTTTTTTTCCTCTCCGTACATGCGAAATTGCGATTTAGGTAGACCCCTAACTATAACCAGTGCTGTTGCAAAGTCAATAACCAACATTTATTTTGAACGGTATTACCAGTATTTACAATTATGTAGAATATAACTGTTACTCAGTGAATGTTTTATTTTATTTAGGCAGTTATTAATAAAAGAGAATTATTATTATTATTATTTCGATGTTTCCAGTACTGAAAAAGGTTACAGATCTGAAGGGACTAAATGCATGTGTACTATATAGTATTTAAATATGCAACTGTCAGTGTCATCTAGCCATCATTATGCTTGGATATATTGTGAAAAGTGTTGAATTTAAATCAAGGGAAGTAATGTTAAAACTTTACAATGCATTAGTAAGACCTCATCTAGAATATTGTGTTCAGTTCTGGTCACCTCATTACAAAAAGGATATTGCTGCTCTAGAAAGAGTGTAAAGAAGAGCGATCAGAATTATCCCGGGTTTAAAAGGCATGTAAAAGGGACTTTTTTGACCTGAAAAATGAAACAAAGACCAGGGGTCACAAATGGAGATTAGATAAAGGGGAATTCTGAACAGAAAATAGGAGGCATTTTCTACACAGAGAATTGTGAGGGTCTGGATCCAGCTCCCCAGTAATGTTGTTGAAGATGGCACCCTGGGATCCTTCAAGAAGCTGCTTGATGAGATTCTGGGATCAATAAGCTACTAACAACCAAATGAGCAAGATGGGCCGAATGGCCCCCTCTTGTTTGTAAACTGTCTTATGTTCTTATGTTCTTATCTACCGGAGACAACCGTGACCAGTCAACACTGCCAGGATTGTGTTAATGCTCAGGGAGGTCATACCCGATACTAATTTTGTAATGTTTTCATTTTGACAGTGTGTCACGTTTCATACTGAAAACTTACTATGATTCTTTGATCTGTATTTTTGTTCACATTTTCTGTGATTTTGTTTTATATCTATGTTTAAATTATTTGATTAAATCCATTAGACCTGAGTGTTGGGAAAGAACCCTTAAATAAGAGATGCAGGCAGGAACAGTTGTTAGAGGAGAGTGGCATGGAGTCAGAGTTTTGTAGTGAAGCGAGAGAAATACCAAGTTGTTGGAAGGAAGATCAGGGAAAATATATTAAAGAAAAAAACCCATGGCTCAAAATTCAACATGGAAAACTAAGATGTGACATCTGCAGTAGTGTAGGGAGGCTGGGTTTTCATCAACGTATACAGGGCTCCATAATAGCTAAGGAATGTGCTGAAGTGAAGCCCAACAAACAGCACTTAGAAAGAAGATATGGTGAACACAGGGAGAGCCAAGCACACCAGAACACAGAAAATATCATGATGCAAGCCAAGGAGGGACTTTTGCAGTTGCATGTTCTGAAACAGCAGGCTGAACATGAAGAAAAAACTTGCAAGATATTTCAAACTGCCTATATGATTGGGAAGACTCAACAGCCATTCACAGACATGCCAACTCTGGTTGATCTTCAGACAGGAAATGGAATTGACTTGGGAAGAGTGCTCCAGTCAAGGAAGTCATGTGCAGAGATCTGTGATTTTATTGGAACTGAAATGAAGAAAAAATCAGTAATACATATAGTCGAGAAAGACCTTAAATTTAGTGTGCTTGTCAACGAATGTACAAGAGTTAGTCGTCAGTCAGTGTTAATTGTATGTGTTAGATGTGCATTTAATGAGAAACCAGCTACATTATTTTTTGATTTTGTAGAATTAGAAAACACTACTTCCAATGCAATTACACAAGAGCTTCTAAAATGTCTCCTTCTCTATTTTCCTGATGAGTTCTTAAAAAGGAACTGGATGTCTTTTATTACCGACAGAGCTTCCAAAATGACAGGCCATGTCTCTGGAGTTGCAACACAACTAAGAGGATCAGAATTGTACCCAGATCGTGTGGTGTGGCACTGCTGTAATCATACAGTGGAGCTTGCTGTGGGTGACACTATAAAAGAGATATTTGGAATAAATCATTTTCAAAGCTTAATGGACAAGCTGTATGCTCTTTACCACGCTTCACCAAAAAAACATGAATTGCATCCGGTGGGTTGCATCCAGTGATCACACTGTCAAAGCTGTTTATCCTGCCTTGCATGCTCACTTCAATGCAGCTGCAGCAGACCAAAGCAGAGACAGCAAAGAAAATAGCAAATAAAGAAGTCTTCTTGAGCGACTAACTGCAACGGAATTTGTAAAAAAAACAGGATTGATGAGAAACGCCTTAAGTGAGTTGGATGAACTGTCAGGATGACTCCATCATGCTCCCTGAGGCTCATACACTGGTGTGTCACAAGTTTATGAAGCACTGGGCAGTGGAAGAGAAGCGGAATTCAGAAGATTCGCTATTGAAGCAGTAAAGAAATTGGAATTTCAGGGTGTTGCTTTTCACAAAGTTAGAAAAGTAGATGTGGAAATCAACAGTAAACAATTTTTTTCTAAAATTCGCAATCTCACTGAAGAGCAGACTAATGACAACATCATCATCTCATGTTTCATCAATGTCACTTTGAAAAGTTTCTGAATGTGAGGAGCTGCTTGCAGCTTGCAAGACTGTATACTCCCGATACTGGCCAGATGACCTTGACATTCTGTGCGGTGAAAGTGAGGTGATCTCACTATGCAGGAGATTTCATCTGCCAGAAAAACAGATTGTTGGAGGATTGTGGCAAAGTGGTAAGTGGTACGTGCAGGTGCAGGGGTGATGCAGTGCAGTAATGAAACAGTTATAATCTGGTTCGGAAAAAGTTTTTATTTATATCCAGGTCTGGTGACCAAATAATAATCCCTGGCAATACACAACAATGTGTAGTGCACGGAGTATATAACAACAGGGTTGCAGTCCCAAATAATAAACACAAATATCCATCCCACAATATACTAACAAGGTCACCAGTCCTGGGTGCGTGCAGTATTGCACGTGGTGGGTAATAAAAGTTTATTTAGTGACAGTGGTGAAGTGATGTTCCGGTTCAGTGCTGGCCCTTGGCGACAGCTCCAGAAACAGGTTTTAGCCTTCTAACAATGTACAAGACAAGATGATTACAACCAAACAAAAACACTCACGTTTACAGTCCCCATACTATTTTTACTGTCCTTTTCGGTTCTACTCACAAAACCAAGGAAAGGATCCGATTACGATTCTCCATCCCCCTTATATGCTGTCACGCATGAACCCTTGTGTGATGGGGTGCCAGCTCGCCCTATAATTTGTGTTTTATTATTATTATTATTATTATTATTATTAATAATGTTTTCATTATGATTTTCATTATAATTTTTGTTTGTTTTGGATTGGCAGGAAGGGGGTTAAATTCCTTCCTGCAAAATACATGTGAGAATGTGACTGGAGCCTTAAGTGGTTAATTGTTAATTATTGGTTAATTGGGCTCCAGCCACAGACCATAAAAGCCAGGAGAAATCCTTTGTTTGAAAGTGTGGTTTGGTTTAGAGGAACACACACACACACACACACACACACACACACACACACACACACACACACACACACACACACACACACACACACACACACACACACACACACACACACACACACACTCACACTCACACTCACACTCACTCACTCACTAACTAAGGGTTGTTTGTAAAAGTGTATAGATACCTGTTTACTTTGATTTATTTGTTCCAGTGTTTTGTTGAAAGCCTTTGTTTCACGTTTAAACCTTTTGTTTGGCCCTTGTGCCTTTTTATTTGTGTTTTTGTCAAATAAAGTATTTTTGTTTCACTGCATTTTCTGACTGAGTCTTCCCTCTGCGGCTATCCAGCCACACCTTGGTAAACGAATGCAACTGCCTTTACAATCTGCATCTGCTACATTGTTTTCCTTCCAGGTCAATACGTTCTTGCAACAGAGTCTCGCCTTCTTCCAGACTGACTGACTTCCCGACCCGGGGAAAGAACTGTCAGGCCAGCCCGTCCAAAGAACTCGGTCCTCGCTGCTTAGCGCCCTCACAGGTTGGGAGGGAGATTTACAACCAAGATTCATTATATTTCTGTCACAAGGATTCAGAGAGTTCAAGGACAATGGAGGAAAGAAGGTCCCAGCAGACATGGTAGGGCTCATCAAAACACTAGAGACTGCAGCAGTTTCCACAGCTGTACAGAGCTCCACAGAGTGTGAGAGAGGCTTCAGCTCAATGAATAACATTCTAAAACCAATTAGGAACTCTCTTAATATCCCACGAGTGAGTCATCTTCTCTTCCTGAATCGTAATGGTCCACCATTAACTCAGTTTCAGCCATTGAGTTATGTCAGAGCTTGGTTGTTACAGGGAAAAAGGAGTGCAGAACACAAAGCTTTTGATCAGCTGTATTTGTATAATGAAAACTATGATGTTTTTTCAATTATTTTTCTATATTAAAATAGAAATTTAAAACAATTATTATTTTACATTTTTCTTAATTGATATATTTACTACGTTGCCTTTAAACTTTTCACTGCTTTGTATTAAAGGGACATTATAAAGAAGTACT
The DNA here is from genome assembly GCA_030684275.1 of Acipenser oxyrinchus oxyrinchus. Lineage (NCBI taxonomy): Eukaryota > Metazoa > Chordata > Actinopteri > Acipenseriformes > Acipenseridae > Acipenser > Acipenser oxyrinchus. The sequence continues at coordinate 66,028,097 of CM060250.1, forward strand.
TCTGAATCTTCTCTTATAAGCACTTCACAAACCTTAAATTGAGGTGTCTCAAACCCTAGCATTTTCACTTCACTCAGCCATAAACATCCACCTAGGGTTCCCCCAGTGATTTTTTTTACACTGCATATTAGCTCTATAAAAGCAACTGTTGTTGGTAAATGTTCCAGGAGAACTCTTGGCAGTTTAACAAAAAGTTTACCCTAGAGAGAGGGGCACATGAGAACATTTACTCTAGAGAGATGGGTGCATGAGAAGGTTTACTCTAGAGAGAGGGGCACATGACAAAGTTTACTCTAGAGAGAGGGGCACATGAAAAAGTTTACTCTAGAGAGAGGGGCACATGAGAAGGTTTACTCTAGAGAGATGGGTACATGAGAACGTTTACTCTAGAGAGATGGGTACATGAGAAGGTTTACTCTAGAGAGAGGGGCACATGAGAAGGTTTACTCTAGAGAGATGGGTACATGAGAACGTTTACTCTAGAGAGATGGGTACATGAGAAGGTTTACTCTAGAGAGAGGGGCACATGACAAAGTTGTTTTTCTATTAAGTTAATTATGAAATGAGGCACTATATATAAAGGGAAACCGATGCTATGATTCTTTCCACCTGAATCATTTCTGAAGTTGGACCCATGCTGCATTCCAGCCTGCAATATACTGTCATCTGTCACACTCAATCCTGAGGAGCCGCTTTATCTCACCACGCAGTGATAATCCTCAACCAAGCTGAACGATGCAGAATTCACCATAAGAAACCTACACAATATGAAGATTTAGAAAAACACATCAAATACTATTTTCATATATTGATATACATACACTTGGTCAAAACTCATTCACACAATATTCATACACATTTTCACCATCTCTTGATCCTTTACTCCAATCAATTATTTGAAACAGATATCTCAACCCATCTAACAGTTTCTCATGTTTATTGTAAATCTGCATCTGCATACCAATAGCTAAAGCAGCATATATGTTTAAGTCATCAAGGGCCATACTCTGTCAAAACACCCACTGTTGGTGGCAGCCATCATATAGATTTATATGACACTTGCCACATACTTTGTGTGCTGCTGATAAACATAAAAGGTTTCTGTGTTTGTTGCCAAGATACAGGGTCATGACATTTGTGGAAGTCACTGAGGTCCTGCACACCCCAGCAGTTTCTTCTTCACTAGCTCTCTTTCTAATTAAGTTCAGGAGTTTAATAGTGCATTGTTTTAAAGCTACAACTGTCCCTGATAGTGATTTCATTTTTCTCATAAACGGGTTGATCATACTTAGCTGACCCCACATAACCATTGATCAGCCAACATTGCAAAAAAGAATAATATTTCAAGAAGTTTATTTTTTCATGAATTTCTAATTTTTTAATTTAATGAACTTACCACGTAGAATTTGTACACTTAATACAAGAATTATATTCACACATATACTTGAATTCAGCAGTTGTCTAGGTATAGAATGAAATATCAATAAAACAGAAAGATACTTATAGAAGAAAATGTTGTGTGGTATGCATGGCCCAATGAACATCCAAGTATTTACATCCCAGAAGAGCAGAACGATAGGCCCCATTTACAAAGATGTTGTGGATAAAAATAATCCTAGCCACCCGTTTGCAATTGTTGTGCATTTGTTGTTATTACACTAATTGATTTTAAGGATAGATATCTGATATGAATCCATAGATTTGATATTATTAATTTATTAATTGTGCTGCTCTTGTTACATTTGTTGGTAAACGACTTGCTCATGCATTGCAAAAACTAGAAAGTCACATTTCTCGATAGTGTCTTGAAAACTTGACCCATGGTTTCTTTTTTTAACAGAATCAAGTATATGGCCAAAATGGTGTCTGACAGTCGCCTCAATGAGGGAATATCAGGTATCATACATGATAAAACATTGATGGACATGGTGGTCCCACCAGGATTGAGGGTACACTAGTGGGGTTGTAAATCTTGTATTGTGCCAGGTCGGTGAAAGAAAAATAGACAATAAGACATGAGTTTGTTCAGTACTGTCACTCAAAGATCTTTCAAACGTATTAAGATCATAAAATGAAAAAATAAAAGACAACCAGAAGTCAGTTCTTGCATTTTGAAATTTGCTTTCCCTGCACACAGTTCAATTGTTGACAGGGGCTTACTTGAAAAGAAACACACAGTGTTGAGTTTCCCACCGGGAACATTTCAGATTATTTTTGCATTGAAACTCTGCAAGTCTTTTTAAAATCAATAACACAAAAAACAAACCACTTTATTAGCTTTTTCATCTTTCACATCATGCACATTTCCTGAAGCACAGTAATTTGGAGATATGTGCTTTATCATTCACAGTGCATTACTGATGGGAGAAGCTGGGATGCATTTTCCATCTACAAGGTGCTTGCTTATGTTGACTGAATGATCAGTAATGGCGGGGTTTCCACACAGTTTTGAACTCCAAATTTTCACTACACTGTCATGTCTTATGTGAAGTAGCAATACCAGGCACATTCCTCACGCTATAGGAAGAGCTTGTCTAAAACACTGTACACTTTAAAGGGTGGGTACATCATCATCTCACGCTAAAAAAGTTTTTCTTTTTTTTTTTTATGGAAATATGTAGCAACAGGCTTAACGACCACGAACCCAAACAAACCAGTAACACTGTGTCACCAGTTTTTATGGCGTTGCAGATTTATTCAGTGATGAACCGAACAAAGTTATTGTAAATATAAAACTGCTGTACAGTTATGCTTCTACTAATGCATAGTTAAGTTTTTGTTGTGTACAATGACTGCCTAATTATTGTTATTATTATTATTATTATTATTATTATTATTATTATTATTATTATTATTATTAATTGCATGGTTCTGTAACATCTTTTCATACCATCGATGTTATTAGCGCATAGTAAGATAGAAATAAATAAATAAATAAAGTTACAGTGGGAGAATAAGTTCATTAAAACAAATTTCCACTTAACTGTTTCCTTACCACCACTAAACCCTGTCTGCCATTAAATACGCTATAATTATTATTATTTGTTTATTTAGCAGACATCTTTATCCAAGGCGACTTACAGAGACTCGGGTGTGTGAACTATGCATCAGCTGCAGAGTCACTTACAACTACGTCTCACCCGCTAGACAGAGCACAAGGAGGTTAAGTGACTTGCTCAGGGTCACACAATGAGTCACTGGCTGAGGTGGGATTTGAACCGGGGACCTCCTGGTTACAAGCCCATTTCTTTAACCACTGGACCACACAGCCTCCTGTAAACTTTGTTGGATAAAGGCCTAAATTCATAACTTCTATTCAAAGCAGTCATGTATATAGTCCCAAAGGCTTATTTTATTTACAACTGCTATTCACATAAGTGTAAACCACTATTACACAAAATAACTACAGTATTATAATACTCAGTGGCGGTGACAGGCTCTCCCCCGTGAAGGAGCTGAGGGGGGCTAGGCCAAAATTTGAGGGGGCTGCACTCTACTTTGTGTGGGCATGTAGCGTGTCGATGTTTCGATATGTCTCACAAAACTTCAGTATTAGGATGATGGACTCTGATGCAGATTAAGTGCCTGTTAATAATAATAATAATAATAATAATAATAATAATAATAATGATAATAATAATTAACAGACGCCTTTATCCAACACAGTTTACAAGGGCTACAGTGCAGTATGAAGTAAGTGCTGTTGCAACAGGGCTGAGGCTGGGTGTGAACCCGGCGACCCCACACACCTCAAGAGAGCATCCAATCGCTCCCATGTAAATGGGGCTTTAGAGCAAAGATCTGATCTGAGATCAGAATAGGTGGTCTCGGCTCGTTTGGGCAATCGACCCTGGTGCGGATCTATTCTTTTTGCCCTGTGTGAATGCTAACCTGTCTGGGGGCGGATCGTTTGCTATCCCACCAGCCCAAGGCTCACGCAGCGTGTATGATCATATTTATTTAAACACTTCAGTCTTCATACACTGTGAAGTTTCTGCTAGCTCTGGAAATCAGATCTATTCCACAGAGTCATTTGTTAATAAGTTGATGCTAATAGTACTCCCAGTCCTTCATTTGACATTTTTTTATTATTATTTTGAATTGGGTTTTTAAGCATACAGATTTTAAAGCAGACCAAGCAGATTATAAAATGGATACATGTATGCTGTTTGTTTACAAAGTTGCGATTTTCAACTACAGTATCTTTGCACAATTGCTACATTGTATTGCTGCATGTTGCAATTATACAAAGGCGTTACAAAGAAGAAAAATCCTACAGACAATGTAACGTAACAAAACCGGCCAATAATACGATGTGTCATATTATTAGGAAGCCTAGCAGAAACATCAGCAAAAAAAAAAGAAAATACTACTTTGACTGCACGCCATCTGGTTAGTATTCATCGTGGTGGTAAAGTTAAAAAAAAAGCGTTTGCTCAATTTGTTTTTGCCTCTCCCCATGTTACAGCAGCCAAGCAGATTGTTATTACCATTTTTAGTGTGGATGTCATTGAAGATAATGCTAGGTAAGGAGACTGCACAATAAAATCCAATGTGTCAAACAATACTGTGCATAGCAAAGTGATTGAAGATGATAGGAGTTTGCAGCTGATGAACGGCTTTGCTCTCCAAATTGATTCTGAACAACAGTATGCATTTTTATAGGTTCTGTAACCTTACTGTGTTAATACTGCTTCATGATTAATACAAGGCGTATGTTGTTTTCATATAGTTAAACTTTGACTTAAAATGTAAGGCAGTAGTATTAGGTTAGGTCTGCATCAGTTTGCCAACAGCAGTAAAATTGTTTGTTTATTAAGTGTTTTGTACTTTCTAAGCCGGACCCCCTCATCAGTTTTACTCCTAAAGTGGTAGAATGATTGTTTCAAAACACAGCAGTTTATATGTAGCTTCCAAATAAAATACTGAGACTTTTGTAGGAAACTCCCTCTTTGCATGTTTATTTCCTTCTCTTTTCAGCGTTCCTCTCCCCGCAAGGAAGTGAAGCTCACTACTCAGCCTCAGGTGTCATGCTGCGCTGACCTCCCTCAGTGTAGATGACCCTTGTAAACTGGGGAGGCTTCTAGACTTCTTTGATTCATTCGCTATCCTACTTTTTATCTCTTCTTGGGGGTATTAACGTTTGCTTCCCAGCCTTGGAAGCCAATGGTTAGGTCTCACCTCTGTGAGGGTCTCTCTCCATGAGCCAAGGAGAAACTCTGTCTTCTTTCTAAAGTCACAAGAACTTATTTCCTATTTTAATTCCTGAGGTTCTTAATCCACGCAGCCCTTGATCCATTTTGATGAACAAACACAAAAAATGTTTTCAGCAGTTGTTGATGTTGATATGAGGGGATTTTTCTTTGATGCAGAAGATAAAGGACAAGAAAATTGCATTGTCTTAATTTCCCATTTTGTGGAAAGTGGCCGTCTGTTACTAAAGGTGTGCAGTGTCATGGGAGAAACACACTTGCACTCAAACATGTGGTGCAAATTATTCTTACATTTTTGCTCTTGTCTGGCAGTCTTCTATCTGTCTTTTCAAACTGCATGCATTGACTAATATGGGGAAAGATAATTAGCATTTCCACATACCATACATGTAGCTTTTTATGCTATACTATTTATAGCATAATGTATTGCTATAAATTATATTTGAGAGTGTTATAAATATTCTTTCTGTTTGGCTTGCAACCCACTTTTTGTAGCCACTTAAGACTGGTACAGTGCATTATGCTTTGCGATAATGCACTGTTTAATATTTTGCAATGTGATTCCCTCAGATTGGGTAGTGTGTTATGCGACGACCCATGATCGCCAGTGTGTACCGGGGCTTTACACTCAAACATGTAATCTAACAATCTAACAAACATGTAATCTATACCTTAAGAAAGAAGGGAAGCTGTAAATGTCTTCAGAAGTCTGAACCACAACTTCAACCAATCCCTTTGAAATCTGCAGTCCTTAAATGAAAAATAAAGGGTAGGTTATTACAGTACATCATTGCAAGCACAGGAAACATTGGTGTTTACAAGAAACGCTGGTGTTTTTCTATAGTGTAGTGTGTTAACCAAAGAAATAGTACTAATTTAGGTATGTAATTAGGATTCAAATGTGCTTGTGTAATGACAGTTAAAGGGAAACAGTTGAAACAGTGGTCTAGTCTTAAGGTACACAACGTATGGCCCTTGTTAACCAAATGCAATGGGTTTATTTAAGTCTCAGCTTCTCATACACTGACTCCACCACACCACTACCAAAGGAGTTGCTCAATAACTGCTTTTATTGAACCTGTGTCTTCATATTCTAAAAAACTGTTAAAATTGTGTTTAATCCATTTAGACCCAGGCAATGTATTCACATGAAAAAGATGAGGCAAAAATCAATGGAAAGAAATTTGAAATGACATGAAATAAAATTTACTTAGTGTCAAAAGTCAAGCAGATGATCATATTTATTTTACTATGAGAAGGATTTCTTACTATTCTCCCCATCCAAAGTCATAAAAAATATCCTCAAGCACAGAGCTCATACTTTTCAACTTATTTAAGCCACATAAGTCATCAATACTGTTTGTAATTATCAATTCATTTGGGAATATGGGATTTTCTTTATTTGAAAAAAAAGAATTGTTTTGCTCTTAGATGAAACCACATCACACAGCATCAAACACAAATCTTTATTGTATCTTCAAACCAAGAGAATGCAAATTTTACAAGACGCCACCAGTAAAACATTTGCATCCCCTTGGAGTAGTTACAGAGATACTCTACTTCTAAGAAACGCATCTTGACAGGGCATGATGAATGCCAAATAATTAAAAGGTAATTATTTTATGAAATGCTTTTTACAGCAGGCTTAATTTGTAGTGAGAGAGGTGTGGGGGCGCAAGCAGTGACAATAATTAAGGATACAATTTTCTCACTGTAAAAATATGTAAAAATCCTGGCACACACGACTAAAAATAGACAATTTCACTGAATGGTCACGGCTAAAGTTTGAAATGAAAAACAACAACATTTAAAATAATATATAATAATATATTTTTATATTTGTGCTAAATAAACATCTATTTGATATATTTAACATGTTTTTTTTTTAACTTTTTAAACTACCGTAACAGGAATATGCTTAGTTTAATTTTAACATGTATTCTTTTTCCGATGTAAAAAATGATCTGAATACTGAAATTTTGTTTTTAAAATAAATGTTCTGATTGTAAATTGAGAATTTTACAACAATATCCTATTCTATTTAAACACAGCTGAACGTGAACTTCCTTGGCACCGGCCTCTATCTTTAGCACACGCAAGAATTTGCAGAATGGATAATACCGTGTTGAGAATATTAAGAATATTATGTCTGACTGAAAATGCTTAATTCTCAGACAGCATGCATTTGAGAGCGAAACATAGTATGAGATTTTAAACTTTTATAACATAAGAGGTGCCACGGCCAAGCTCAGATGTACTGGGGCTATGCCCTGGCAAGCCCTGGCACAAATTAAGTACTGGTTAACACTGCAACATTAAATATGCAGCAAATATGATATCTACTGGAGTATTTGAGCAAAGAGAAGCTGATTATATATATATATATATATATATATATATATATATATATATATATATATATATATATATAAGCTCCCTAATTACACAAAATATTTTCTCTCTTTAGCAGGGTTGTGTTCAGTAAAGACCCTACCTAATTATTTCTGTGAAGCTTTTTGAAGTATAATAGATGATCACAGACCTTTCATCGAAAAGAGAATGATATTAAGAAGCTACTTTCTTGGCAGCAGAAATCAATTGTTACACATCCATCTGCAGATACAGCATTCAATTATTTCTGGTTCCTTTCATTTTAAATGATGACCCACAGATCTGTGGATAATGTATCCTTATGGGTAGCAAAATAGTAGACAATACCAGGCAATCAGTTAATCAAATAATACATAGTTAAATTAAGGATGTGGTTGCATCTCACATTCTCGTATTCATATTACTTAATATAAATAGGATTTAGGGTAAGACTGTATTGTAATTAAATCTTTTGAATGAGTATACATTATTAGAAAAAAATATTTCTATGCTTTTCAAATACATACAGTAATACTTTAGTATGTAGCTGACCATCCCTTATAAATGCTCCCCACAGTAAAAGTATAGCAATGTACAATAAAGCATAAGCATGGTAAAGCATTGTTAAGCACAGAGAGGTATTGTATGGTAAACCATGATAAACTACAGTAAATGTATAGTATAACAATGGAAAAAGCATGGGGAAATGAAAAATTACTGTGCAAACGTAGTGTGGTAAATTACCTGGCAATAAAAAAACTCCACTGAGGATGCACTACGGCAGTTATTGCTTCTCCACTGAAACACTGAGTTTAAGATACACAACGGAAAACATCTAAAACAATGATGGTGATTCTATTAAACATGCCAAATATCCACTCATGTCAAACAGTAATACATTATCATTTGGAACATAAAAATGTATTATTATGCAAATCCAGAGGGTATAAACTTTCTTTGTATTAACATCTATGGAAGAATACATTTGCATGGCACTGTATATGATGATTTTACTTGTGTTTCTCATAATGTAAGGAAGTTTTACATTTTTTGTATTTCTGTTTTTTTTTATATACAATAATTGTACAGTGTATAATTATTTTGTTTAAATTCTTTAAACTGGATATCCTACTGAGACCAAAGTCTAATTACTAGTATGCCCTAGGTCTATTGGCAACATGAGTTATATCACACACATAGAAAATAAAATGCAAGTAATTATTACAAAAAGTTGTCTCTCTCAGTGGGAGTGACTAAGGAACAATCCTATAAGTAGAATCAACTGTGAATAATTACAAAATGTTAAATGTACAGTAGTATACAATGTATTTATTTGTTTATTTATTTATATATTCAACTTTAGCCAGATTTTTCTACCCTATTTGACACTTTGTATTTACTTCACTGTTGTAAGCCACTTACCGAACAGGAGACCTCTTTTGGGCTCACAGGCCCCTCACCTCTTTTAACTTGCCAAACCCAGGCAACGCATGTTACCAATCTGCAGAACCCTGAAGACAAGGGTTTGGTCAAGAGAGTCTAGGTCACCTGGACATGTGGAGTGTCTGACCATTAGATTTACTAAAGCACAATGAGCTGATGTTTCTTCCCATCCCACACAGCGCTCTGTGGACCCCCAGCCAAAGATGGCCATCATGATTCCTATATACATATATGTGTGTGTGTTTTTTAGAATGACCTTATACTGATAAGCAATCTGATCTCAGTAACAAGAAGTAATAATGTTTGTAATAACATCTTTAACGTCTCTTGTTGACTCTATCAGCTTAAAATGTATGGGGAGAAAATATAAAAACAACTGTTCTTGGTGTTATTAATATCCACATTTTAAAAATTATAAATGGTTCACTTTCCTCCGATATAGTTCCCTCAGCACTTAAGGTAGCTGTGGTAAAGACTATGCTTAAGAAACACAATTTGGACCTGTGACAGAAATATAATGAATCTTGGTTGAAAATCTCCCTCCCGACCTGTGAGGGCGCTAAGCAGCGAGGACCGAGTTCTTTGGATGGGCTGGTCTGACAGTTCTTTCCCCGGGTCGGGAAGTCGGTCAGTCTGGAAGAAGGTGAGACTCTGTTGCCCCGGAAGGAACGTATTGACCCGGAAGGAAAACAATGTAGCAGCCGCAGATTGTAAAGGCAGCTGCATTTGTTTACCAAGGGGTCATGCGTGACAGCATATAAGGGGGACGGAGAATCGTAATCGGTTCCTTCACTTTGGTTACAAAAACATAACTCGGAAGGACCTGTGCATCATTTGTAAAATATTGTGAGTGTTTGTTTGTCTTGTCTATAATTGTTACTTGTGTTTTATAGACAGCTAACACGTTCTTGAGCTGTCGCTAAGGGCCAGCATAAAACCCGGAACAGCACTGTACTATTGTCACTCATTAAACTGTATCACCCACCATGAGCACTACAGCACGCACCCAGGACTGGTGACCATGTATGTATATTGTGGGAGGGATACCTGTGTTTATTGTTTGGGACTGCAACCCGTTATTATTTAACCCTGTGTATTACACATTGCTGTGTATTGCCGGGGATCATTGTTTTGGTCACCAGACCTGGAGTATAAAAATAAAATACCCCTTTTCCATACCGGATTACAATCTCTGTCTGTGTTATTCCTGCACTGCATCACCTCTGCACCTGTTCACAATCAACCACTTTGCCACAGGACCCTAAAGTCCCCAATAACTATAGGCCAATCTCCAACCTACCATTCTTAGATAAGGTTCTAGAGAGAGGTGTTGCAATTCAATTACAAAAATGTCTAACTCTTCACGGTATATTTGAGAAGTTTCCGTCTGGTTTTTGTGCTGCACGTAGCACCGAGACAGAACCTTGTCAGAGTTGTGATATACTGATAAGCTCTGACTTGGGCTTGCCATCAGTTTTAATTCTTCTAGATCTAAGTGCTGCCTTTGATACTGTAGACCATTCCATCCTACTGAATCGTCTTCAAAACACAGTGGGACTGTCTGGCCTTGTCCTATCCTGGTTCAAATCTTTCTGATAGGTTTCAGTTTGTCTCTATTGGGGAGGTAAAATCAGCATTATTGAAAGTTGTCTGGTATTCCATAGGGCTCCATTCTAGGTCCCTTGTTGTTTTCATTATATATGCTACCATTGGGTGACATCATCTGCAGACACAGAGTGAACTTCCATTGCTACGCTGATGATACCCAGCTATATTTGTCCCTAAAGTTTTGTACGTAAAACCAATACTGTAAACCTTTCAGTTAATGGTACTATGCTTGAGTTTAGATCCAAAATGAGAAATTTGGGAGTTATTTTTGATCCTGTATTAACTTTTGAATCTCACGCGCAGGCTGGAACACATGTCCTCCGAAACGTGCCCCTGCCAATCCGTCATTTTTCGCACTGCGGATCCACAGCGAGGCCACCAGACCTATAGTGGTGGCTCCACTGCAGAACCACAGGCGCCCTATCGGCCACAGGGGTCGCTGATGCGCGGTGAGCCGTGGATTCCCTGTGACCTAAGCCCTCCCTACCCGGCGGCGCCGGCCAATTGTGCATTGCTCCCTAGGAAGCCCCGTTCACGGTCGGCTGTGACATAGCCTGGATTTGAACCTGCCATCTCCAGGCTATAGGACGCATTCTGCACTCCATGGGGAGCACTTTTACTGGATGCGCCACTCGGGAGCCCCCTAAGGTTACTTTTAAGGCTTTACATGGTTTGGCTCCACAGTATTATCTGATCTCTTAGCAGTCTACACCCCTTCATGCAACCTTCGCTCAACTGATCTTGGATTGTTATGTGTTCCCTCTGTTCACCTACGTTCTATGGGCGACAGGGCTTTTTGTTGTTATGCCCCAAAACTTTGGAACACCATTCCTAAAGAGATCAGGGATTCTGCCACTCTTAATGCTTTTAAATCTAGTTTAAAGACCTACTTTTATGGAAAGGCATTTTTATGACTTTTTTATTTTCTGTTGTGTTTGTTTGTAAAGCACTTTGAGATGCAGCTTTTAAAGGCACTATATAAAATAAAGTTTATTATTATTATTATTATTATTATTATTATTATTATAAAGCCAGGAATTTCTTCTGCCTGGGTGTAATTAGCTACTTGCCTTACAGACATCAAGCATTGGATGTCACAGAATTTTCTATTGTTGAATTCAGATAAAACTGAGGTTATGCTAATGGACCAACTAAAAGGAAATGTGGGATTACATGAGCTCGACCCTTGCAGTCTCTCATCAAAAGTTAAACTAGAAATTAAGAGTTTGATCCTGATCTATCATTTGAGACTCATATTTGGGAAGTTACTGAAGTATCTTTTTACTATTTGAGAAATATAGCCAAACTTAGACCAATTATTTCCGTATCTGATTCTGCAAGACTAATGCATGCCTTTGTTTAATCTAGAATTGATTATTGTAATGCACTTTTTTCTTGTGCCCCAAAACATGTGGTATCCCACTTGTAGCTTGTTCAGAATACCACCGCTAGAATTTTGACTAAAACCAGGAAAAGTGAACATATTACCCATGTTTTGGCCTCTTTACACTGACTCCTGTCAAAGGTATAGAATTGATTTTAAGATTTTGCTGTTAAGTTACAAGGCCCTGAATGGATTAGCACCTAGTTATTTGCAGGAATTACTGACCCCATATCTTCCAAACTGCACTCTGAGATCACAAGATGCGGGGCTGCTGGTTATTCCTAGGGTCAACAAGAGCAACAAGGGAGGTATGGCTTTTTCTTGTAGAGCTCCTAAATTATGGAATGCTCTGCCTTCGTTTGTCAGGGAAGCAGGGACCATTACAGTTTTCAAGTCAAGATTAAAAACACACTTTTATAAAATGGCTTTCTTATCTCAGTAGGTTTTAATGTAACTTTAAAATTGCTGCTTTTGTATTGTGTGTATACTGTTTAAATCTGTATTTAAATGGGCTGAGTGTGGCAGTCTTATGTGTGATATGCTATACAAATGTATTGTGGTTTGTTCTTTTTTCTGCTATGTACTGTACAGTGCTTTGAGATACTTTTGTATAAAAAGCACTATATAAATGGTACTGATAATGGTACTTACAAATGAATCCCAATATCAATGATGCTTTTTATGTAGATGTTAGTCAACACTGTGAAAGTCACGTTTAAAGTTATGCTGGAAGACTACTGTTCTAGAAATGTTTTGCTAGTGAAACCAGGCTGGATATCTAAAAAAGAATCACTAATTGCAGGAAGGTATGGAAAGCAATTCTGGACCAGAGCGATCCAATTAAAATCCTGCTGGAGTGCGTCCCTAAGCAATCTGCTCCATAAGGAAAAAGTCACATTTCAAACAAAATCTATATAATTAAAAAGCAGACTTCTTCCTACAAGCTAGGAAGAAAATCCAAATAAATAAAAATGACGTCAATGGAACCTTCACTTTTCTATAAGAATGCATTTATAGGATAAAAGATAAGGGTCAAAATGTCAACGCTTTTATTACTGAAGTCAGTAGTCCCCAATTTTGATTAAAATTTTGATTTGAAAATGCAAAAAATATTAGGCAAGACCAGTCCACTTTGGTCTTAAACTACAGCAGATGGTTAAGTAATGAAAACAACATGCTTGGTGGTGTAAGTCTGATAAATTACATTTGTATTCAAAAACATGATAGAGCACTGAAGACCTGAAGCAAAGCCAGTAAAGGTTGCAATTGTTTGCTCGTTATACAGCGACATATCCATAAAATGAGGACATGTTCTTTAATTGAACTTTAAAAGTAATCAGTGGTAATAATCAACCTTGGGCTTCAAGAGTGTGTGTAGATGTGTTTTGTTGGATACATTTTTATAGACAACATAAAAATAATGGGTAAAACAACCATGTTGTGGCAAAACAATATGTTTAAAATGTATGTATAGCTTCACTTATTTTCATTCTGAGCCTCCTAGCTCCCTTGAAGGTCTTGCATAAGCCCAGACTTGAATTTTCACCCCAATCTTCATAACTGAAAAGAGCACCTGGTGTCAAAACTGTTGAAATCTTTTATGTTGGATATGACACAAGCCATGTCCCCATTGTGTTCTGATGTCATAAAATACTGTAGGCATAGCAAACTATAAAAGTGTTTCCATAAGCCTTGAGAAGTCTTTTATAGAACTTATTATTTTATTTTTTTTGGCAGTGCAGAAAAAGTCTGAATAAGTCCTTAAAAACCTTAAAGTCAAGTTTTGCTTGAGGGATTGTCAAATAGGCGGAGGCATTTTTGTTAGTATCTTACTGCAAACCACCTACCCTGCGGCAGCTTTTAACCTAATGTGCCTTGTAACAGTACAGTCATTTTGACCTTTTGTTATATATTTGCTGAACAATTCAACATTTATATTGGCCTTCTGCCTTCATCATTTGTAGAGTAGAATCCCCCCAGCTCGTTTATTCAGCCCCTGGGCTTAATTTGGTCAAATGTGACCCCACCAAAAATAATTATCTTCTATGCAATTAAAAAACATTTGTAAACATTGTAAATTACTCTGCAATGACGTTAATACATTTGACATCATTTGTCAAGCAACTATAAATTAAAGCATGTGTGTGCGCCTGGGGGGAGTGGGGGTTGATAAGAGAATTGAGGGATGGGTGGCCATAGTTAGAAGACAGCATATCATAATGTATCACTTCCAGATATCTAGTACAGACAACATGATCTCTCCTAACCCTTCTTTGTTCTGGGCTAAATGGATTCAGTTCTCTCAGCCTACTTTCATACCGTTTAGCCCTTGAATTAGTCTGCTTCCTATTCGTTGGATTCTCGCCAAAGCTGCATGTCCTTTCTGTAATGCATTATGCAGGTATCAAAATGAAGTGCAGTATTCTCAGTTTCATTTGTGCATTACACAACCTCATCATAATCTCCATTGATTTGTACTCTATACCTTGTAGCCATGCATATATTAGCATCACAATATACCCTTTTCTGAATCCCCATTGGCTGCCTCGTTTAATGTTTCTACAATATGACAATAATCCTAAATAATTCCATTATTATTGGTTTTATTTTATACCTTTATATTTTGGAGGGTTTCCAGAATTGTTGTAAACAATGTTCTCCTTGGAAACCTGATTGAAAATGGTACATCAATGATTATTATTTTTTTTTAAAACAGATAGCTGTCCTGGCTGAAGCAAAATCTGTTAGAAATGCAGTACAAATCCATTATTATTATTATTATTATTATTATTATTATTATTATTATTATTATTATTATTATTAGACTCAAATGCCATGTGGGGTATAGGAGTAAAACTGATCTGCAGATCCTTTAGGAAAACACTTATACTGTATCTCCTGTTTATATATATGTAAGGTATAAACCACGACGTGCCGTGCGGTTCCCATCATATATACCACGCCAGGGTGGTGATAAGGCCCGAGGCGTCAGCCGAGTGCATTTAACCACCCCAGAAGTGGTATATATCATCGGAACCGCATGGCCCTAAGTGGTTTATATCGCTTATAACCTGTCATTTGTGGGAAAAAATAATTAAAATAATTAAAACACATTTAAATTAAGACAAAACTTTTATTGTGTATACATCTTAAGTGTAATAATTTAATTAAATTAATTGTTCGCTTATTAAAAATAAATTGCACACGTTAGTTTATTGTGAATTTCTGCATTGAAAGTGCCATCTCACTAGAAATTGGAGGACTGAATACAAGCTGTGATGATGGGCGGAGTTTCAAATGACGCTAAGGAAGTAAGCAGAGCAGCTGCGATGGAGACTGAAGCCGGATCTTGAAGTGAGTTTGTTGACTCGTTATATGCGAGGCACACATATTCTAGTACGTTTTCATCCTTTTGGATCTAAAAATATGTTTTTGTTTGTTGTCGGACACCCTCGCATCCAAGTCGTGCCCGATTAAGTTGACGATCGAACCAGACTTTAACTACCAATCCAACTGCGGTGTCAGGAGACAGTACCTCAGTTCTCCGCAGACACTTAAAATCTAGGCCGGTAATTCGGGGGGCCTGGCCTTGTCTTCACCTGCTTTTCTAAGAGTTTTCCTGACTGACAGGAATACATTATTGCTGGGTTTAAAGTCGCTGTCAGCAGATTTTTTGGACTTATTTTCATAAAATGAATGTCCATATTTTTTTTCTTTTAAGTACATTAACCAGCCCATGCTGTAGTTTGTTTGTTTGTGTTTTTTTCAATCTTTTGTTTTTTTCTATTTCATTTACCTGTTCCTCATCTACTCTTATGTGTCTACTCTTGCTGGTGCACTTATTTTATTATTATTTTTGTTTTTCAGATGGACTGCTGTCTTCACTCAGAAAGTTGGTGTTGTACCAGTTATGTGGAGTTTCATTCCCAAATATATTAAAGGAAATAGGTGAAATGCCACTCATTTTTGGCAGTGGTTTTGTAACTAATAACAAATAAAATGGCAGTTTGCCATGGAATTTAGAATGTAGTGGTGGGTAGTGATTTAATTAGTGTGAAGCGGCTCATTAGTATGCAAGCTGTGCTATACGCTCTATATATGCTATATATATATATATATATATATATATATATATATATATATATCTGTTACCCAGATACACGTCAGTCGTGTTTTACCGTCCTTGTATTAAGAATAAAATCAATCCCCATTATATATATATATAACAAATTTATGCACTTACCCGTCACACGCAATTTCCGACTCCGTCACCAGTTTTGTGATACAAAGCCCATCTCTTCAATGTTACAATTTATCTGAATATCTGTCACAGGCCGTGTTGTTTTTTTTTTATTCTCTCTGCATGCCAAATCAGTCTTATATTGTGTAGTTTCACCTGACGAAAATGCAGCCAAAACAAAGCAAACATGACAACCTAAGGTTATGTATTTATTTATTTTTTGATTTGTGATCTTTTGTTGCTTTTGTGCATTTTCATTTGAAAGTGAAATGTGACATTAGGGCCTTATCGAGCACTATATTCTGCAATTTTGAATACTGACTTTCGATACTGTTTTAATTCTGGTACTGTTTTAATTTTGGTTTTGTTAAATTGTTAAATTTTATGTTTTACGCAGTTCTGTGCATGGACAACATTTGGATTTAATTTTGTTGTTGGGTCGTTACTGGGAAATTTTACATACCACTACAATACGTACCGGATTTAAAAGTATGTGCTTTGTTACAGTTAATGTGTCGTCTCTTTAGTTTTGGCAAGTGATAATTTCAGAATCATCGTTCTGAATTAAAATACAACTTCTGTTGAAAATATAGTACTGTACCAACAAAAGCAATACAGTAATTGGAAGCCTACTTATTTTAAAACAGTACTTTCAGATATGTATTTTTGATATTGTCCGTTTTTTAGGGAATACAAAAAAGATACAAGGGTTCGAACGGGCCAAAATGAAATAATCAGATAAGCATCACACGCGTTTAAGTGCCACTGACGTCAAAATTTTACAGGGTCGGATATGTGAGTGCTAACTATATATATGAATTAGTCATTGGAAATCCTGGCCTGTCATTGGTTAAAACCTCATCATAGGAGGAAAAATAGATTTAACTATTGCCCTCACATACTTACTGCTTACACCACTGGTCGATGGTTCACATCACTGTCAGTCCTGCCCCCTTTCAAAGGAATGCACTATTGTGAAAAAGTGGTTTGCAGTGTACAGGTGCCGGAGTGATGCGATGTGTAATTAGCAGACAGAGATTTGTAATCCAGTTGGAAGTATTTTATTTTTAACAATCCAGGTCTGGTGACCAAATAATGATCCCCAGCAATCCACAGCAATGTGTAGTGCACGAGGTAAATAACGGATTTGCAGTCCCAAATAATAAACACAAGTATCCTTCCCACAATGTACAAACATGGTCACCAGTCCTGGGTCCGTGCTGTAGTGCTCGTGGTGGGTGATACAGTTTATTGCATGACAATAGTGCAGTGCTGTTCCGGATTTTGTGCTGGCCCTTGGCAACAGCTCTGGAATGTATTAGCCGTCTATTAATACAACAAGCAACAATTATAGACAAATAATATGGACGGGTGGCAAGAAAGAAGCCATTACTCAAAAAGCCACGTCTTAAAGCATGTATGGAGTTTGCAAAAAAGCATGTAGATGACTGCAATTTTCCTGTGAAGAATGGGGAAAAATTTCACCATCCTACTGTGCAAAGCTAGTAGAGACCTATCCAAAAAGACTCAGCAGTAATTGCTGCAAAAGTAATTGCTTCTACCAAGTACTGACTTAAGGGGCTGAATACTTATGCAACCAGTAAATTTTATTTTGTACATTTTCTTTGCAAGTTTTGCTGACATTTAACCTCCTCCTCATATAACAGTGTTCAGTTTAACCACTACAGCTTTTAATAAAAAAAAGTTTGTTTGAAAAACTGTGCATACATTATTTGTAATTCAACAAAATGTGACATTATTGGTAGGGGGTGAATACTTCTGCACACCAATGTATGTCATTTATTTATTTACTTATACTGTATCAGCTATATTAAAACAAAATATATAAAGTCGTATTTACTGTCCAACCTTGCCTCACTTATTTTCTTGACTGATTCTGATATTAAATATGTACTGCAGACTCAGCCATAGTGGAAGACTATTGTTACCTCCAGGGTGCAATGTCCTCAGCCTGTGGCTTTGTGCGTTATAGTAGTAACAATAGTCTTCCCTCGGGTCAATAATTATATATATATATATATATATATATATATATAGAGTAAAAAAATATATATATATGGTAATAAAAACAATGGTAGTTTAGACTTCTGTCAGTAAAGTTCTTGGTTTCCAATTCAAGAAGAATACAATTGTTTGCTATCCACTGGTTGAAAAGCATATATGATTTCCCTTTTTTCAGGATTGCGGTGTGCCTCACGAGAAAGAATTTCATTGCTGCGAAGGAAAATTACTTTTACAATGTTTCCCTCGATAATAGGATGCTTCCATAGGAATGTGTTTTTTGAAGCACCAGCTTCAAATGTATTCTCTCAGTCTCCACAACAGTGAATTGGTTCCTCCCTGATGGGTAATGCAATGTACTGAAACCTTGTTGTCTTTCATTATCGGAATCCATTTCCCCAATGGCTGCATTCTGAATTGCTTTTAGAGCCACAAACACTGCTTCAAGCTCTGGTTTATTGATGTGAAGTTACTGTAATTGTTGCATCCACCTTGCCCCATGCTCTCTCCATCTCTGCTATCCTGCTAAACCACCATCCAGTACATATCTGTAGTTGTGTAACGACAAAAAAATTATAATAAAAAAGATGAACTATTATATGAGGCTACTTTAGCATCTAGACTTAATGAAAAAAACAAACAAACATTATTAAAATAATTTTTAACAAGGGGACGGAACAGTTTTCCATTGTTTTTACTTTTGAGTGCAATTTAATTGTGGTTATTAAGAAGATGAATGAATCTCTTGTCCAACTTTAGTTTTCTCAGAGTCAGCACAGGGGGTGTTTCATAGTAAATAATTACTCATTATATGTCAGAGATCCCTGTTGGAATCTATTGTTGTAGTGGTTTTGCCACTACAACATTCAACTGTTGTTATGAAACCTAGTGGAAAAGCTTATGTAGTGTTGTTTTCAAAGTTTTAAAATGAAACAAATGTGTATGTAATGTAAATAGTCACAGTCAGCGCTCCAGATAAAATGCTGTGGCAAGGTGCCCACCCCTTTTATTATTTATGTATGATTATTATTTGTGTTGTATTATTATTATCATTATTATTATTGTTATTATTGTATTTTTGTGCGGACGGACGAAAGCCGTCCGACGTTGTTGTTTGAGACCGGCGAAAAAGCTGTTGTCATAAAGTGTAGCTGGCGGGGATGGGGTTAAATTCCCATCTCAATAAAGCCGTGGGAATGTGGCTGGAGCCTTAATAAGGTAATTTTTTAATGGGTAATTAAGGCTCCAGCCACAATATAAAAGACCCACTCCGGGCTCAGAGCAGAGAAGGGTGTTAGACTAATTAAGGAGAATAAGAGCGAATGCTACCAGCCAGCAAACAAGGTACTTGTGTGCTTAAAATAAGTATAATTGTTTGTTTTACTTTGGCCAGAGTGCCCTTTTCTTTGTTTTGGATGCTTTTGTTTAAACTGTTTATTTTTGTTATTTATTAAATACGAGCGCAGCAGCACCGTTTTGTCAGTACTACCTGTGTTTATGTTTCATTTCCTGGTCTGGTGTCACCACCCACCAGCCACACAAAGCCATCTGTGACAAATGCGTACTGGGTGTTTTACGCATTGAAAAAATATAAATTACGGATATTTAAATTTAATGTGTGAAGAATACGCATAGCAATTTTGCTGCACAGCTTGAGTAATACCGGGACAGCTAATTGTAGCAGATACATAGTGTATTCTGCCAGGTGCTTTTGCATCCGAGGTTTTAGAGCTTTTAACCCCATCTAATCTCACCGACAGGGAGCTAGACTGAATCCATAGCACTAGTGTATCACATAGCATTGCCCGTTACACTGAGAATTGCCAGAACAACATGACCAATAAGTCTGAGTTTTCAATTTAAAAAAAACCCCATAAAAATCCTCTCACTTGCAATTTGTGTTTGTGACTGGTGAATACACGATTGGATTCTTGATTTTTAGAATTTCTCAATGGCGTCTTAGTCCCCCTCAACCTAATATACCAATTTACCTGTCATTCAGCCACATTTTTGGATGGTAAATCTATATAATAAATACAATATTATGTGTTTGGAAAGAGTCAAGATGCTTTTATAGCTAGGCATATAGGTGATCATTAACAAATACACTATTATAATTTCTTTGTTTGCTTATCGGTACAGCTATTTATTTTTTTGTTTTACAACTTTTAGGGAGTTTGTCTGTCGACTTGGAAAGGGAGATCACAAGAGAGAGAAAAGAAGATTAACAGAAAACAAAAAACTGTAACAGCCTAGTACTTGTGGGAGTGAATGAATCCGATGACTCGTGAATGCAGTCACTAACTACACTGAGAGTAGCAACTTCCCAGACTATATTATTAAGGCAGGACTAAATGGCAGCGAAAAATATATTGTAGGATTATTTCATGTGAAAAATAAGGAAAGGAATAAGGAAAGTTTTTTTATTGTAAGACAAAGTATTTGTACAGTAGTTCAAAGTAACATTACAGTTAAAATGTAAGGCTGTAGTTAATGCATACCCCATACGTTAGGATTAAAGTATGTACAGTACAGTAGTCTGCCACATATCCGACTGCAGTGGGACCAGAGTAAGGGCGGACATGTAAAAAGTTGGATAAATGTATCCTGTTTTAAATACTATAGACAGCTGTAACAATTACTATATTCACACAATTATTGTTTTGAGATTCAGCTTTTATTAGGGAGCTCCCCTAAATCCCTTGTTTAGAAAGATACAGGGTATTAGTGCAGTATGCACATACTTTAGTGTCTGGTAATTTACACTGTAGCAAAATGCATAGGTTTACGGCAAAAAAAATGCAAGTAGTGTCCATTTGCTCAAACAATATAAAAAAACAGAAAAGTAGAAAACTGAAGTTACAATAGAAATTAAATGCACAGTACTTACATTACTGTGCAAAAAAAGTCTTGAATGCGGGTTTGTTTGAAGGTTTGCTTTTTAGCTGCCGTTGCTATCAAAGACCGGACCAGCAAATGTTGAGTCAGATCAGCTTTGGGTTGCGGTATCAGTCACAGTGCTCTTTCCAATTCCAAAATCCTGTGCTATTGTATCCCTGGTAACTCCCTTTTCCAGAAGTGAAAGTATTTCCAACTTTTGTTCAATTGTAAGCACAACTCGCTTCCGCTTTTGCTGTAGCCATTTTGCATTAGTGCTGTACACGTGGGTGACGTTGCTGAAGAGCTTAATCATGGCAGATAAACGGTTAGGGCAGACGTGACGGACGGATGCACGACAGATTACTGTATTTATTGGAAGTACTCATGACTTCAACATAATGTTGCACTTTACTCACCCAAAATACATTTCACGCACATACTGTAGTGTTTAAATTGGAGAGTAAATTACTCAATGACCCAAAACCGTATCTGGAGTGCTGGTGACCGCATTTGAAACAGATCTTAATCCTATAAAGTATGTAAGTTGACTGATCCCTCCAGATTCTGATACACTATGTATCTTACTAAAAAAAAATCCCTGAATGATTTCATCACAACTGAAGTTGAGCATCTAGATATATTTAAAAAATGTGACATGCAGACAGAGACAGGGTTCTTCTCTAGCGTCAGAGTGGGTCATACTATAATTCTGTATATGAAAGTAACAGAATTGAAATATACATTTTAAGCCATTCTCTGTGTCTACTTGGTTTCTGGTCACAAACTCCCTCACTGACAAAGAATGCTTTTAAAAAGAGTCATAAACTAAATACTCGACATATGGCTTATCTTCACGATCGCTGAATGAATCCTTTGGCGCCGCAAGCCAGACAGTTCTGGATGCTTTGACACCTAGGACAGAAAACAGTTCATTTCATAAATCCAGCCGACAGGGGGCGGAATAGCGGACCAATTGAGAACAAGGGGCTGCATCGGAACGAGAACAACCAATGGGAAATACTCCACGTGGACTCGGGTACCGCCCAAAATAACCAAACTATCCAATCACAGGGGTAAAGAGAAGATTTCAAAAGTATGAGTGCGACACTCAAACGGGGCTCCCGACACGAAATCCAAGGTTCTGAAACACAAAGCAGTCTTTGAACTGTGACAATCTGGAGATCCAGCCTGCGACCAGCTGGAACAGAGATACTGCTTTTGGACACTCTAATATGAGAAGTATTCTAGTGTTTGCCTTGGTGTGGGAGTCTGCTGCGTAAGACGTCTAAAATCCTAAAGTACTTGGAATCAAATCTCTAACTTAGCCCCAATTGATCACCGGAGAAAGAGCTGGATGAACATTTGAAGTCAACATAAATTGAAATATATTCAATTATAGCAGCTAGCAGTGCCGGAGCTTTGTGGTGAAATATCCCAGACATAACCGGACGAAGAGTGCACATGTTGGTAGAGGAATTGCTGTTTCAGTGGAATACCTAAATAGTTAATGATTCTTATTCTTTGCAAAGACATTTGTTTCGTAACCTGAAGTGGAGACGAAATGTTAGGAAGGCAGACCCCGGAACCTGGACCTGTCCTTGCCAGCAGGAGAGCCTTTGAGCACCTGTTTTGTTGAAGACACGGATCAGCTGGATGAGGCAGCTAACGTCCGTTAAGTATTCATTGAGTAGTGTTTTAATCCTCTTATGAACTTGAGAATAAGCAGACTAAAGTAAAATTAATGTTTTGTTTTAGGTAGAATGTAAGAAAAGTATTATTGCTTTCAATTCACGCTTTGAGTTAATGAACACGATAGTAATTGTTTGTATGTGATTTATACAAATTGATGTGGGTTTTACAAGACAAGTATCATTCTGCATTTAAGGCTAGAATCCAAATTTAGCGGTCCTTGTAATAGATAATGCTCGATAGGTTGTCTGGATGCAAAGAGCGTCTTTATCTCGCAAGAGTGAGAATTGCCTTCTGAACCAAAACTATATATATAAGACTGATTTAACAATGCTTTGATTATCAAATATTAACAAATGTAAATATTTGTGTTACTAATGATACTCCTGTTAAGACTAACCTTAAATAGCTGTCAGGAATGCAGTTGTAACCTTAAAGGAATCTCCCATAGATTGCGTTGGATCACTGGTCAACCAATGGGAGTGGGGTGTCATTGTTTAAACTTTCTTTTCTGTATTGTTTAGTTAATTCTTCCTTTCTGTATTATGTTAGTTTAGTTGTTGCACCTTTAAGTTTTCCTTTATTTAGTTTTATTTCTAATAAAACTGTTCCATTGTATTCACTAGAAACGTTGTCTAGTCTGATTATTTCGATCAAGGTGGGTTCTACATGATTTGAATTCAAATAAGGTATTTTATTATTACAATTTAAACTAGTCCAAATACAAATATACCTTGCACTCTACACTTCCATACTCCATATATCTGCAGATATTAACATTCTCAATAATTTGTGCAAAAGAATGTCCATTACAGTTGAATAGACTGTCTCCATATATCCCCAGATACTGATTACATCACAACTGGAAAAGCAGTTCTTACAACTCAATGGTACAAACATGTATCATCGATCAATAGGTGATAAAAATATTAAGGGAATTCAAAGAAAGGACATTAAAATCAGGCTCCCTTTTTCAAATCATATACAGTACTGACAGATCAATGTCAGAGTTGGGGAGGTTTCATTGCAACCGACATAAATAAACAAGAGGGGTAGGGATCATTTACTGATTGAGTAGTGGAAACTCACGTTTTAATTTTAAATGGGTTTAAACATTATATTCAAAGGGAGTATCAGTGATTAATTGGGTAATCTAAATTGTGTTTCATGTCAAAGATACTTAAATAGATCATTCTCAGTAGTAACCTTATTTGATCATATTAAATAACTCAAACCATGGATTTAAATGACCAACCTTGATCCAAATGCAGGTTGTCGATTTGTCTGGTTAAAAATGTTCTGGGAACACTTGCTGCATTACACCATTAAGAGGAAGGTTTGTACCTTTTAGGCCTTTTTTTGCTTTAAGTTCATGGTTTGTGTCTGCATCGGGAATATACTCTTTTTTTAAAGCAAAAATGAGTTTGGCTAGGGTTTCACCGATTAACAATAGGGCTGAAGAAATATTTATATTTTACTAGCCTTGCAGTATGTTTAGTGAAAGGGAAATGAGTATATTATAATTTCATAAAATGTTTACATATTGCATTACGACTGGTCATGCCTTCCCTTCACTCTCCATCCTCCCGTGCCCACTCCTTCTCTGCGGTGGAACCAACTACCAGAGAACTTCAAGACTGCTCGGTCTCTCATGGCCTTCCACCGCCTCCTCAAGACCCACCTGTTTAGACTGCACTTGTAGATCTCTTGATCTACTAATGCTACTATGTACTTGTACTCGCCTGACCGAAGCACCACGTTACTGGATCCTCAGCTGAAGCACTATCAATGCACTACTATTATGTAATTGTATATATACATTTTTTAATCCTAACTTGCTCATTTAATCTGATTTTAATAGTATAATTTACACTTACTGAAAACTATACTGTATTTAAATATTGTTTTGCATTGTAACCTTGTATTGCCCTGTAACACTTGTAAGTCACCTTGAAAAGTATAATAATAATAATAATAATAATAATAATAATAATAATAATAATAATAATAATAATACATGTTAGCTTTAGGGGTCAGTCACTTACTGACACTTGCTCACCCTGACTCAACCCGGCCCCTGGCACGCAACACCTATACTGTCTTGATCTTGTAACTACCAGATCATTTTGTGTTATTATTTCAGTCAGAGGAACTGTCCACCAGATCTTCATCCATCTTCATTTGTCGACAATCCATTTGCTAGGCTTGCTGTGCTGCATGAATCCCAAAATGATAGCAGGATAGTAATCTCAAGATAGAGAAGGACTGATTTTGAAAATTCTCCAAACCTGAGCCTTAACTATGCCTCAGTTGAATAGAGATTTCTTTTGACCTCCACGAATGTGTACTTCAGTCTGAGGATTAGCTTAATCTAACTTAAATGGTAATTCAAGCTTTTTTTACCGTGGGTGTCAGCAACAAATGTGAAATCTATCAAGCATGCCATCTTGAGCAATCTTGAGTTGTTGGTTAGATGTCTGTAAGCCAATGATTAGTAAGATAAGACCAACAGTTACACATCCGTATCTATAGGTTTCTACAAAATACTTTCTCTGTTGCATGAACCTAGCTGACCTAGCTTTCTTTACTTAATATCAAGCACTGTTGGCCCATACAGGGACACTCAAGGATATAATGAGTATGAAGTGAAGGGGCAGAGAATTGTGTCCTGTGGGAGCCTTTCCAATTTGTTTGTCCTTTCTATAATCATGCTGCATGATTAATGTATTAATAGTGTTATAATTCAATTATACCAAATCACATTTTTATTTACAGTGACATACTGTATATTGTGTCGCCCAAATGCTTATAATGTCAACAAAAACATTATTATGTTTTCCCTTCTTTGTAAATAAAAACGTGATTTGATATAATTTAATTATAACACTATTAATAATAAATTAATCATGCAGCATGGTTATAATACAATGCTTATGGGGTTGTCAGGGCTTGTTTTCAAAAGATGTCGGCACAGACATTGTATACAAACCAATGAAATACTGTGTGTTTGTAAATAAATGTATAAATGTTTGTATATATTGTATATATTGTTTGTATAAATGTATAAATATTTGTATATATAAATAAAATTAGGACTATTACTCGATTAAAATGTTTTATCGGTTACTCAATGGGCATTAGTTGATTATAATCGGTTGATTAACCCTTTGCGGCCCTACGTCGGACCAGGTCTGACATTACAATTTTTCCTTTCCAGTCCGATACCGGACCCTGTCCGAAATCATCAAAAAGACCTCAAGCACAGGTCCCTATCCGTTTTTTCTCCGGAAAAAGCTGAGAAAAGCTTTCAATGGCCGAGTGAGGCCAATAGAAGCCAAAAAAAATAGGAGGCGGATCTGAGCAATACGCATAGTCCCTTCACCACAGACATAAAACAGACATAAACAAACAAGATAGCTGCTTCTGCATCCAGTGCTCAAAGAATATTACAGACATTTGCCAAGCTTTTTGAGATATTATAGTAATAAAATAATGACATGGATAGCATTATTGAGGAGTTTGGTGATAAAACGAGTGATCAGGAGATAATTCTCAATACACTCTATAATAAACAATATCGTACAAAATTCAGCTATTACACCGCTTAGGGCCTTGCATATTTATGTACCGCCTGTGCTCACTCATGATTGGGCAGCTGCAAAACCAGGGCAAATCTCTGACTCTCCCATTGGTGAAACTTACTCAAGACCGTCAACCGAGGCAGAAGACCATCAACTGTTTATGTCCCGCCTCCGCTCACTTATGATTGGACTGACACAGAGTGGCGCATCCAGTAAAGCCGCTCCGTGTGGAGTGCAGGATGTGCCCTATGGTCTGGACGTCGTGAGTTCGAGTCCATGCTATTCCTCTGCCGACCGAGGATGGGAGCTTCCAGGGGCAGCTCAATTGGCGAGCACCGCCCGGGGGGAGGGAGGGTTAGGTCGGCCAGGGTGTCGGGCTTGCCTGCAAGCTGCCCGACAGCTGCGTTTCCCTCCGACGCTGTAGGTCTTGGGTGGCTGCTTGGTGAGTCTGCAGTGTGAAGAAATGCAGTCGGCTGATAGCACACACTTCGGAGGACAGCATGTGTTCGTTTTCACTCTCCTGCGTCAGCGCAGGGGTGGTAGCGGTAAGCTGAGCCTAAAAATAGTTGGTCATTCCAAATTGGGAGAAAATAATAAAAAATAATTGGCAACGACTAAATAAAAAATAAATAAATAAATAAATCTTTCGTTGATTAATCGGTCCAATTGATCTGTTAATTGGAGACGCCCTAACATGTGTGTGTGTGTGTGTGTGTATATATATATATATATATATATATATATATATACACACACAGTATATATATATATATATATATATATATATATATATATATATATATATACTGTATAAATAAAAAGAGTATGTGCGAATCTTACACTGTGACCACTGCCAGAAGAAGGAGGTCTGGGAGCATGGGAATTAATCTATGCTTGTTGAAGGGTGTGGGAAAACACAAGGCAGACACAAAGCTCAAACATGAAAGGCCGGCAGAGGCGCCCAGATTTACTAGTCCACGCTCAGTTGGCAGGTGCTTCTGTGACAGTTCGGGGGCACTCTACCAGCAATGGTATTGTGCTCCGTCTTCATAAATCACACACGCAGTTGTGTAAACCAAAAACGAATAAGTAAAAGGCGAAAGGAAAAAGGAAAACAAAAATAGGGGAGGCTGTGTGGTCCAGTGGTTAAAGAAACAGGCTTGTAACCAGGAGGTCCCCGGTTCAAATCCCACCTCAGCCACTGACTCATTGTGTGACCCAGAGCAAGTCACTTAACCTCCTTGTGCTCCGTCTTTCGGGTGAGACGTAGTTGTAAATGACTCTGCAGCGGATGCATAGTTCACACACCCTAGTCTCTGTAAGTCGCCTTGGATAAAGGCATCTGCTAAATAAACAAATAATAATAATAATAAAACACTAAGGAAAAACTACAAAATAAAGTGTGCAGGTTTTTAACCACGGCTTGTTGCTCCCTGTAGCGGTGGAAGCCCAAGAAACAGGCACTGCTCAATATCCTCTCTTACACACTGTATGCAGATGTATAATAGGATGATAATAAAAATATATGCAGTTAAAAATGTTTAGCAAATAATACAAGGCTAATACACAGCGCTTTCTTATGGAATGTTGTTGGGGTTTTTTTGTGTAATGCTATGTCTGAGTTCTTGTTTTGTTTCCCCTGTTTTTTTATTACATTTTTGAGGGGCCAAATGAGGCAGGCTGCACTTGTGGTGCTTCAACACAACCTAAAAACTTTGTGGAAACCCAGTTTGAGAAAGCTGCATGATATCAGTAGTCACTTGAAGCCAAATTGGACAGAAACATTTAAATATACCCCCCTGTATTTTAATATTAATTTGCATTTGGAAGGAGAATTTCTCTACCTAAAAGAAAACTACATGGAGACCCAAATTACCTGAAAAGTACGACCAAAATAGCGTGAGAAAAAGGTGAGATTTATTTTAACTTTTGCATGGAAATTCCGCCAATGTTAACTAAAGGTAAGATTTGACTAAGTCTCACATTCTACACTTGTGTGAGTTTTCCTGCAGAAAATTCCTTTATGATGGGCTAGCTGAGTTAATTGCTGCTGCTAATGAGATGCAGTGAGTCTGATTATTTTATTACAAGCTTGCACAGGTGTTGAAGGTGAGACTAATAAGCAAATTAGTCTTACTCTCTTACCTTTAGTCACACACTGATGAGGCACAAAGCCCTTGTGAGTAACTAACTAGAAGCATGTTTTAATTATCTTTAGTACCATGCTGAGCTGAAACATAAAAAAAAAAGTTTCAAGGAAGTACTGAAAGACAGAAACAAAATAAGAATTAGAAACCAAATAAATGAATGGCACACGATTGTGAAAATTACTTAATTCTGTACACCCTATTTATTCTACCTATAATGATACTACATACAATTCATGGGACAGGAGCAAGTGCTGTGTGGAGGATAACCTGTGGAATTGATAGTAGGAGAGAAGTGCTTTGTGACTTAGAGATTGCTTTGAGAGTACATGGTTTTCCCCTTGGCTCACAGAGAGCCACCCTCACGGAGGTGAGACCGAACCGATTGGTCTCCAAGGCTGGGAAGCAACCGATACATCCCCCAAGGGGAACCTAGGGGTAAGAGAATGTGAAAATGAAATTGAGTTATGATTGAGTTATGGTTTGGCCAGGGGTCCCACCAATGCAAACAAATAGGGGTTTATTATATATATATATATATATATATATATACAGTACTGTGCAAAAGTTTTAGGCAGGTGTGAAAAAATGCTGTAAAGTAAGAATGCTTTCAAAAATAGACATGTTAATAGATTATATTTATCAATTAACTAAATGCAAAGTGAGTGAACAGAAGAAAAATCTAAATCAAATCCATATTTGGTGTGACCACCCTTTGCCTTCAAAACAGCATCAATTCTTCTAGGTACACTTGCACAAAGTCAGGGATTTTGTAGGCATATAGTCAGGTGTATGATTAAACAATTATACCAAACAGGTGCTAATGATCATCAATTCAATATGTAGGTTGAAACACAATCATTAACTGAAACAGAAACAGCTGTGTAGGAGGAATAAAACTGGGTGAGGAACAGCCAAACTCAGCTAACAAGGTGAGGTTGCTGAAGACAGTTTACTGTCAAAAGTCATACACCATGGCAAGACTGAGCACAGCAACAAGACAGAAGATAGTTATACTGCATCAGCAAGGTCTCTCCCAGGCAGAAATTTCAAGGCAGACAGGGGTTTCCAGATGTGCTGTCCAAGCTCTTTTGAAGAAGCACAAAAAACGGGCAACGTTGAGGACCGTGAGCGCAGTGGTCGACCAAGGAAACTTACTGCAGCAGATGAAAGACACATCATGCTTACTTCCTCGCATGATCGGAAGATGTCCAGCAGTGCCATCAGCTCAGAACTGGCAGAAAACAGTGGGACCCTGGTACACCCATCTACTGTCCAGAGAAGTCTGGTCAGAAGTGGCCTTCATGGAAGACTTGCGGCCAAAAGCCATGCCTCGGCGTGGAAACAAGGCCAAGCGACTCAACTATGCACGAAAACACAGGAACTGGGGTGCAGAAAAATGGCAGCAGGTGCTCTGGACTGATGAGTCAAAATTTGAAATATTTGGCTGTAGCAGAAGGCAGTTTGTTCGCCGAAGGGCTGGAGAGCATACACGAATGAGTGTCTGCAGGCAACAGTGAAGCATGGTGGAGGTTCCTTGCAAGTTTGGGGCTGCATTTCTGCAAATGGAGTTGGGGATTTGGTCAGAATTAATGGTCTCCTCAATGCTGAGAAGTACAGGCAGAGACTTATCCATCATGCAATACCATCAGGGAGGCATCTGATTGGCCCCAAATTTATTCTGCAGCATGACAACGACCCCAAACATACAGCGAAAGTCATTAAGAACTATCTTCAGCGTAAAGAAGAACAAGTCCTGGAAGTGATGGTATGGCCCCCACAGAGCCCTGATCTCAACATCATCGAGTCTGTCTGGGATTACATGAAGAGAGAGAAGCAACTGAGGCTGCCTAAATCCACAGAAGAACTGTGGTTAGTTCTCCAAGATGTTTGGGCCAACCTACCTGCCGAGTTCCTTCAAAAACTGTGTGCAAGTGTACCTAGAAGAATTGATGCTTGATGCTGTTTTGAAGGCAAAGGGTGGTCACACCAAATATGGATTTGATTTAGATTTTCTTCTGTTCACTCACTTTGCATTTTGTTAATTGATAAATATAATCTATTAACATGTCTATTTTGAAAGCATTCTTAGTTTACAGCATTTTTTCACACCTGCCTAAAACTTTTGCACAGTACTGTATATATATATATATATATATATATATATATATATATATATATATATATATATATATATATATATATATATATATATATATATATATATATATATATATATATATATATATATATATATATATATATATATATATCACACACACACAATATATATCTATATACCTATAAACAAACACACATGCATATACACTTTTTTCTCTTTGATGGGGGAATTATTCTACATGCTATGTGGATGAAGTCATGTGAACTTTACTAGGTTTTGATAAGCAGAGGGCACGTTTATTGTGGGTTCTTGGTGAGGGTCTATTACTTAATGGCTACATCAGTGGCGTAATTTTTTTTTAAAACAAGTAGTTTTTTTTTTACCCCCCTCACACCTTTATTGGCAACACATGATGGAACTACAGTATGTAATGTATGGAGCCTTCCGTGTGAGACTATAAAAAGCTTATGGTACATTGCATTGTCACACTATGGAACACACGGTGTATATCCCAAGTTTTAAATCTGTCCCACTACTTAGAAGGTAAGGTAATGTATACTTTAGTGCAATATATATATATATATATATATATATATATATATATATATATATATATATATAAATTGCTGAAATAAATAAATAAATAGTAGACATCTATTTCTTGTAACTTATTAAAGACTAATCTCGCCACTCAGTGGAGTGGAAAAAACCCCGCTGTTGGGAGGAAACCTCTGGTGGTACTGTCGGAGAGATGGTCCCCACTCTGGGCATACTAGCAATAGTCTGTTGGGCAAAGATATATCATGTAGAACAATGAACACAAGATTCCACTGCAGTGGAATACCTGTTGATATTGACATTGCTGCTGCATCTATATAGAAGGAATAAATATTGTGTTAAATTTTTAAAATCCTCAAATACTTGTTTTAAACCATGAAATGCCACGAATAAGCCCCGTGAAAAAATACACAGCCATAACTATATGTCGCTGTGATTAAATGCTGGTTAAGATTACTTTTGGCTGCTGAGGTTGCTGTCCGATATGAAGTCATTGCAGAGCGGATACAGGCTTTTTCAGTGCTGCAGAGGGAAGACCAAATCCTGATGTCCCCCCAGTCCTCCAAATGTGGCAGAGAGATTTTTCTTTTACAGAAGACAGATCGGCTGGTTGCACAGGAGGAGGGAGAACATAGGAGGAGCGAGCGCAGCTGGCATGCAAACCCAAGTGGACATGATGAAACTTGGAATCGATGAATTTAAGTTTGATATCACATCGCTCAATTATGTAAGCCATCTTATGCGTGAACAAGGAAAGACAATCTGAAAACCTGGTTGCTTGCGGAAAGCAGACTGGCTGGTGGCGCAGGGGGAGCGAGCAGATGGAGCGAGGACAGCGGCCGTGCAATCTTGAGCGGGCGTGAAGAGACTGCGAAGGAATGAACTGTCCAACACCAACTTGCGTGAACAAGGAAAGATAATAGGCTCCAAAGCCGAAAGACAACCTTCTGCTGTTCTAGTATTGTTGCTGGGGGCAGTCAGCGGAACAGAGGCAGCAGGCTCAGGACTGTACAACAAGCAAGAGCACAACAAAACGCAGAGCACGGCGGAGCATAAGCAGGCACTGTGAATGTGTTCTCACAACCGCAGCACAGCAAAATGCAACAATACAAGTGAAAGCCTAGCAACACACAGGGAAGCACAGGCGGCAGAAATGGAAATGACAGGTGGAATCTGCAGCGTTGCGTAGCCAGCGGGTGGACGGAGAGATGGCAATGGCCATATAGTCTTGAATGCGGATGACTAGCCATTTCAAATCTAAATTGAGAATCAGATTTAAATGATTAAGTCGGAGCCTGCAGGGCTGTGTACCGATACGTGAACGAAAACAGACAGCCCATTTGGAAAATCAGCATTCAAGAATTTGGAGTGAGAAAGCTTTGTCCAGCAGTGTCAAGGGTAGAATGGTCAGTGGCGTTTTGTCAGCTGTGCTGTGTCTTTTTTCCTTGCAGTGCATGCATTATGTGCTAGGTTTTTCTTTTTATCTTAGACAAGGTGTGGGTTAGGCTTATGTAATTAGTTAGCTAATTGATTGCTCTTGTGTTTCAACGTTTATAAACCTGGCAGAAAGCAAGGGGAGAACGGGAAAGTAACCAGGAGGAGGAAGCCTGGAGACACACGATTGTTTTGTAGAGTTTCTTTCAGCTAAGTATACGTTTTATCATTTGGGATTTATTTGCTGAGAAACCGTGATCTGAAGAATATGTTTGCTTGATGTGGTATAGAGAAAATATTATTGTGTGCAGTATATTGATTTCGGCAACTATTTACTTGCAGGTGCTCCTTGCCTTCTTCTCAATTGTGGTAACTGTTTTTATTCCTTTGTATTCATTTTTCTATTATTCTTGGTATTTTAATTGGTTGTATTAGTATTTTAATCTCTTATTAAAGGTGTTTTTAGATCTATTAAAATCATTGTTTGTTTATCTATTGTAATCCCCTTTCCCTTTCTCCCTCCAGTTCCCAGTCTGACATTAAGTCTGTGACAGCCTCTTCCACCGTTTGATTGCACATGTGTTTAATTATTGGTTTATTGATTTATTTATACAGTTGTAGTCAAAAGTTTACATATCCCAATGGAAATTTATCATTTCTAGAAGTGTCTCAAAAACAAAGAATTTTAGGAAAAATCTTTTGTAGTAAAAGTTTTGCTTTTGTGGATGAGGAAGGAAGAAATAGATTTTTGGGGGGGTATGTAAACTTTTGACTACAACTGTATGTGATATATATTGCACTAAAGTATACATTACCTTACCTTCTAAGTAGTGGGACAGATTTAAAACTTAGGATATACACCATGTGTTCCATAGTGTGACAATGCAATGTACCATGAGCATACTGTAATAAAGGTGTGAGGGGGGTAAAAAAACTACTTTTTTTTTTCTTCGTAATATTCAAAACAAATTACGCCACTGATGTAGCCATTAAATAACAGACCCTCACCAAGAACCCACAATAAACGTGCCCTCTGCTCATCAAAACCTAGTAAAGTTCACATGACTTCATCCACATAGCATGTAGAATACCATCTCAAAATTAATGCATGTGCATTTGCTACAAAAGATTTTTCCTATAATTCTTTGTTTTTGAGAAAGTTCTAGAAATTATACAATTCCATTGGGGTATGTAAACTTTTGACTACAACCGTACATTATATTGTTCAATTGCACGATTTTGTTTCTGTTATTCTTATTGAATAAGAGAGTGTTATGGTTTTGCCTTTTTTTGCCTTTTTTCATTGTTTATTTTGATTAATCATGTGTCTTTTATAATATTTATTGTGAGGTTGGCTGTAGGGTTGTTTTACGACATTGCTGTATCAAATAAAAGCCAGATTGAACTGTATTACTGTGTGTTTCATTCTTTGGGGGGAAATACTGACCTGACTACACAGATCAAAATAACTTGTTTATTGTTGTCTGTTCAATTCCTGTGTGCAACTTCCCAGGATGGCGTGGTCGCTATACTAGCTAAAAATTGCCAGGCATTGCACGCAAACAAAAACCGCAAGACAGAGAGCAAGTGCATGACTTGGGGTTTAACAGATTATTGACAGGATGGAAATTTGGGGAGGAGCCTTTGCTCCTGCCCTCACAGCCACACCCAAGGTTAAAATAAAAATACAGGGATTAGGGCAGTGTTACTAAGCTCTGCTACTCTTTAGATCACTAACATAGACAGGGTGTCAATCTCTGGTCATCAAGACACTTTAAAACAATAAAAAGGTGAGGTAATCTTTGTCTTTTTTCTATGGTTATTGAAACTCACTGCACCAAAATGAAAAAATCAAGCATTAAAACTCCATGGAAAAAGTTTAGCCTCAAACCTGTGCCACTTAGTTAGTGGACCACCAATTAGATAGAAGAAAACCACTGTGCAGGTGGTTTGTCAGGACCGGCCAGCATTGGGCTGATTCATTTTGTTAATAGCACAATGCCACCCTGATGATAAGCAGCAGGCAGTCACACAACAGTTTTACTTTTTTAAACAGGCATGTTACTACCCACAAGATACAAACATAAGTACGAATGAGAATGAGTTTGCAGCTTAAAATAATAACCAAAATGAGAGGTATATTTGCTGCAGGTGACAGACTTGCCTCTAACCACTACACCCCCCATTTTCATTACTAGGAAATTAATTCCAGATTCTGCTCAGACTAGGCTAGTTAGACTTTTTTCTTGCTTCACAAAGTCTCTTGCGTGTCATTTTTTTCCCCTGTTAGAGCCTGTAAAAACAGCAGGAATCTAACTTTAACCAAAGAGCGTGCTTTATATAAAGAAACCCCTAACTGTGCTAACAATACTAATAGTTTTGCAAGACACACAATTTCAACATTCATCAAAACATTATAAAAAAAGACTACAGTTAATGAAGTGAAATTATTAACCCAATTTTTAATCCTGCTTTGTCGTTATCTCATTTACTTGTGTAATTGGTTTGTTTTGAACCTCTTCAATTTTGTTGCTAAAGAAAAACAGCAGCAATTTTCTAAGAAATATATGTGCATCTCGAAAGACAAAATATTGATGCATTACAATGGAGAAGGGTTAAAAGAGGACACCAGAATGCCTTCTGGAAGTCATTAAGTTACAAAGCCACAAAGAAGATAAAAGTTTCCATTTTCTAAAATGTAAATCAAAAACATATTCATTATTATCACAAAACTAACATGCAAATCTTTACCACTTGAAAAGCTCAGCTAAATATGTACAAGAGCAAAAACAGAAAATACATCTGGTCCTTGGTTACATGCTTGCTTTTTTGGTTTTATCTGAAGAACTTGTCTCTCTTCCATGCCTGGCTTTTTAAGGATTATGGTAACTCATAATAAGACGTTAGTTAGGGATGACATAAAATGATAAGTCTGTGTCTCAGTTTTTTTTTTTTTAATGAGCCAGATGGGGCGAGTTTTTCCATGTGTTCCGCACACCAAATGTTTAACAATCCTTAAAACAAAGGCTTCTTTGGATGGAAGCAGGTTATTGGTCTACACAAGACATACTATTTACAGTTTGTGTAATCTTTGCACACCTTTTAATGCCCTGCTGGCGCTGCATTTGACTGCGTGACTGCACTGTTTTGTTTTAGAAGGCAAGGGAACTTTGCCAACTGATCAAGAGAAGGTTTTGTGCCCAAATTTGGATGCAATATCAGTGGTGTGGAATGTGTTACATCATAACAATGACAATGTGGGTAAAGCTGGCAATACTTGACTCATTATTCTTAAAGTGATTTATTTAGTGTCTGGCAAGGCCATATTCATGGTGTTTGTTTCCCATAAATAGTTTCAGAACTGAAGGGAATGGTGTCAAGATAACAGAGATCATCAGTATCATCAGTCATTGCAAAACATTATTGAGGACTGCCAGGAAAATTATACTGTTTTATCTTTAGGTTTTTATAGAGTTATTTTTTTTTAATTTGTTGTCCTTTTTATAGTTTTTTTTTTTTTTTTTTTAATTGTAGTATTTTTTTTGTTCCCACACATTTTTCCTTTACATAAAGGCTGACCACTTTGACTCATTAAAGGGTACCAGCTATCTTTTAACTAACGCCAACGCAGCAGAAGCTGTGGCACATCATTAATGCAAGAAACAATGTTTTTACTCTAGATTGTTTATAAGCATGTTTTTGTATAGAATATATTAATGAAATGCTTGCACGAAGAGGGGTATATTCCTTCGTGTGTGTTGAGTTGGACTTCTCTTTTACTTCTAGAGTTTGAGGTGCATAACAAGCTATACTGTGTTGTTCTATACATTACTTGATGATTATATACAGTAGAGAAACAAAGCCCATAGCTTACACAGCAAACCACATCTCTTTTCCCAATATACAATATAAATATGTTGTACAGTAAAACATAGGGTCCACCAATGCTGTTTTTTTAGGTCCCATTTATTACTGACAAAAAGGCAGTATGGATTTAATAAAACATAATTTACCTGTAATACAAAATGATAATGCAATTCTGGTAACTGTTGCCCTTGTATACTGTAGTATTTTCAGTCAACTACCTTATGGACATGTTTTACGCATTAGTAGAACATCCTGATAAAAAGAACTATCTCTAATTTAGAATGTTGTTTGATACATCATTGACTAAATTACAGTTATATTTTTGGTTCCAACTGGCTGCTGAAGCGAAAGTGGCAGCAAAAAAAAATGAACACAACTCTGTTTGTGTTTAGTTAGTCCTCACCTTTCTAAACCACAGTTGCTGGATCTTAACTGCCTAAATAGATTTGATTCTACATTTCTCTCTCGGACAGTATTTGTAAATGATCTTTCTGTGTTTCTTCTCAGAAATCTCACCCTAGCCCAGCTGTCATGTTCAGTACTAGCTGTCCCAGCTCCCAGCAAACACCATGTTTTAATGTTGAGCAGAGAAGACTAACACCAACAGGGCTGTTGTAAGGAAAGGCAGTGTCTTTAACCCTACTCAAAACTATACTATTGTCTGTCTTAAATACGGGAGAGAAAAAAAGGCTTTATGAGTTTTTCTGGCTACTTTCATATAATACTCTCGGGCCTCTCATACATTATGATGATCCTCAGTGCTATCATGCATCAAAGGCTATGTTTACAACATAGAAGAAGTTGCAAGCTGGTTTGCTTTACCTAATAGCTTTATCGTAAACTTGCCCAAACTGCACAATATGACATCTCTTATACAGTAACTATAACAGACACCCTACATGTGACATATTAACTTTTATTAAACCTTGTGACTTATTAAAACTCCATCATGTGACAGATTATAGTTTGCACTATAGCCTCCGAAGTCCTTAACAACAGTCTATATTCAGAGCAATAGTACATATACTGTAATTCTTCCATAGCAATGGTAATCAAAGCAATCACATTGACCAATGTACTGATGTACTCACCTTTCATATCACAAAAGATAAATATGGTGGAAACTCAGCTTTTTGAAGATGAGTTTCAACAAATTCTAAATGAAAAAGCTGCTAAAAACACAAAGGTTGTTTTGAGAACATCTACCGCCGTCTTTCAGCGATATAGCCACTCCAAAAAAAAAACAGACTCCAAAACTAAGACAGGGTTTTCCACAATTAACATAAAAATGATAAGGAACCACTAGGTGGCTGCATGATTTTTTTCAAGTTCAACATATGTATTTCAGTTCTATTGCACTCAACCTGCAGTGAATCATCAGTGAGAGTGGATCTGACCCTCTCATGCTACTGCACCCAGCTGTCATGTCTTTCAATGAAAATTATATTTCAGAGGTAAAATGTTAACTATATATGCTCAAATAACAAAACAACACAAAAAAAAACATATACAGTATTGAAAATAATACAAAACGATCTCAAAACAATATCATTAATTATCTTTACTTTGGACTCTGCATTCTGAAAAAGTTTATGCCCCAACCTTATACCTTGTAGTTCAGTCCTATAATCAACAAATATCCCACTGCTATCACCAACTTTTGCCTTGATTTATTTCTGGATCACTTGCCTGAAATAAAATAAAGAAAGTTGCTTTTACAACAACTATATTAAGCTGGAGTGTCCCACATTCGTGTTCAAATTCACACTATTTACAAGTTCAAGTTACTAACTGCAGCAGTTGTACGCTATATTTGACAAACGAAACATCATTTTCAAAAGGGGATCACCTTCAGATTGTCTTCTTGTTAAACTACTAACATTATAGAAGGAACATGTATAGAGCTGGTAGTATTACATTGCTTATTTTCATTAGTAGTCAGACAATGGCAGGAGCTGAGTGATTTTGTCTGAAAAAGATGAAAAATGAATAAAACCTGGTCAAAGATCTATTTTAGAGTTCAGCCCTTAGATTCCCACAATAGAGCACCTTAAATTCCAGTCACGTCTCACATAAAACCCAGAGCAAGAAGCCTAATTTAAGTACAATTTTTTTGCAGGTTTCTTGGCATTGATATTATAGCCCTGAGCAGACACGGCTGTACTCTGTAACACATCTCCATTTTATCCTTGTCCTCTGCACCAGTATATACTGTATATATTGTACCATACATCAAAAAAAGAAAGAAAAAAAAACACTGAATCTAACTTTCCTAATACAGTGTATGGTGTAGGTGCCAACATGCTGTAGTACCGTTTAAATAATATGACATCCAAATAGCATTAATTGATACTGTATTTGTCATAATACAAAATTAATGAATCAAATTTGACCCAAAACAAAAGAAGCACATTAATTAACCAATACAACATTCCACTATTATTTTCATCTATAGACTCAACAAAATACCTCCAATGGTAATGGGTGGCTGTGGCAAAGTGGTTTGCAGTGCGCAGGTGTAGTGGTGATGTGATTATGAAACAGAAGACAGACAACAAAGTTTACGATCCAAACGGGTTTTATTTTATAATCCTGGTCTGGTGACCACAAAGAATAATCCCAGGCAATACACAGCAACACAGCAATGTGTATTGCACTGTCTAAACAATGGGGTGCAGTCCCGAAATAATAAGACACAGTTCAAAAGAATAAACACAGTAGAACATTCAGTGCAGTGAATCATCAGTGAGAGTGGATCTGACCCTCTCATGCTACTGCACCCAGCTGTCATGTCTTTCAATGAAAATTATATTTCTGAGGTAAAATGTTAACTATATATGCTCAAATAACAAAACAAAACAAAACAAAAACATATACAGTATCGAAAATAATACAAAATGATCTCAAAAACAATATCATTAATTATCTTTACTTTGGACTCTGCATTCTGAAAAAGTTTATGCTCCAACCTTATACCTTGTAGCTCAGTCCTATAATCAAGAAATATCCCACTGCTATCACCAACTTTTGCCTTGATTTTTTTCTGGATCACTTGCCTGAAATAAAATAAAGAAAGTTGCTTTTACAACAACTATATTAAGCTGGAGTGTCCCACATTCATGTTCAAATTCACACTATTTACAAGTTCAAGTTACTAACTGCAGCAGTTGTACACTATATACAGTGTATTTATATATATATATTTTTAATTTAGTCATTGCCAATTATTTTTATTATTTTCTCCCAATTTGGAATGGCCAATTATGATTTGAAGCTCAGCTCACTGCTACCACCCCTGCTCTGACTCAGGAGGGCGAAGACGAGCACACACTGTCCTCCGAAGCGTGTGCCGTCAGCCGACCGCTTTTTTTCACACTGCAGACTCACCATGCAGCTACCCAAGATCTACAGCGTCGGAGGACAACGCAGCTTTCGGGCAGCTTACAGGCAAGCCCGCAGGCGCCCGGCCAGACTACAGGGGTCGCGGTGAGCCGAGGACACCCTGGCCGACCTAACCCTCCCTTCCCGAGGCGGCTTGGCCAGTGTCGCCGCCCTAGGAGCTCCCATCCACGGTCGGCTGTGGAATAGCCTGGACTTGAACTCGTGACGTCCAGACTATAGAGCACATCCTGCACTCCACGAGGAGTGCCTTTACTGGATGCGCCACTCGGGAGCCTCTGTTGTACGCTATATTTGACAAACGAAACATCATTTTCAAAAGGGGATCACCTTCAGATTATCTTCTTGTTAAACTACTAACATTATAGAAGGAACATCTATAGAGCTGGTAGTATTACATTGCTTATTTTCATTAGTACTTGGACAATGGCAGTAGCTGAGTGATTTTGTCTGAAAAAGATGAAAAATGAATAAAACCTGGTCAAAGATCTATTTCACAAACACGACAAAACAAACAAAACACTCACATTAATTTCACAGTACTCCTTTCCGGTTTCAGCTTAACCATAACAAAGGAACAGATCACCTCGCTAAGTCCCCTTATGTACCGTCAGTCACGCCCCCTTGGTTAGCGAGTGCAACCGTTTCTCCTCCAATCCGAGGTTGCCACAACGCTTCCCTTCCAGGTCGATGACTTGGTGTACCGTAGCTCTGCCCCCTTTCTAGATGGCCAACTTCCACCTAACTCTGGGAATGAATTGTCAGGCCATCCAGTCCTGGGCACTCTGTTCCCTTTCCACAGCGCCCTCACTGGTCGGTAGGGAGATTTATAACCAAGATTAATTCTTTCTCTGTCACAGTGATATGTTACACAGTAAGATGTTGTATAAGTACTCTAAATGACTATTAATGAAATAGAAAAAAATACGTTCACAAGATTTTACAGCCAGCCAAATATAAAAAAAAAATTTCTTCTTTTTAGCACTACTGGTGCGCATGTTTATTAAATAAATAAACGGTTTTAACAAAACCAAAACAGCATGTTGGCCAAAACAAAACAGACACACAAAACAAACAAGTATTGTGCTGGTTTAAAGAGTACCAATTGCTATTTTTATGTATACCTTGCTCTTAGTTCCTCCTCTGAACAAAACCCAACCCTGGGAGAGATTCTCACCTCTTTTATGCAGCTGTTGATTTTTTTTTAATCCTCTGTATAGAGGTTCAGACTCAGCACATCTACTTAAATGTACATTTATCCAATTACGCAAATGGAGTTTGTATTTAAAGTATTGTATTAATAAGAACAGCTGCGTCCACAACGTGCAGTCAAAAGGGATGCGACACGAGGTGTCCCGTACAGCAAATAGTGAAGCAGCACAGCTAGCTGTCTGCTCCTGATGAATCACATTCATCTGCAACAGAAGTACTGCATGAACCAGGCTTATAGTTTTCCACGATTCTGAAACAAACAGTATGTTGTTAAGAAAGCCTCTGTAAGTTGGTAAACTTCTGATGTCTGATGCATTTGTTCTTCTGTCTTTACAGAAAACAGCTCACTCACAATTTTTTTTTGCATTTTAGCTGTCACCGATTTACATTTTACATGCAGATTTATATTTTCAGTCCATGATAATGCATGTTTTAAAGGAAATAAAGGAACCGCCTAATCAAAACTGTTTTATATTCATTTTAAAGATTTCACTGACTTTTTTTCAAATTCACGATTTCTGTGATCTCAGTGACAAAATCGTAGCCTTACCTGTGAACACTTTATTATTAAGCACTAAGGGGAACATTGTTACTATCGGTATGCACATTTCACAGTAAGAGACATGCAACAAATTCAACACGTGCAACTTCTAAATACTTCTTTTGGATATAACAATGAAAATGAAACACTGAACAGTTAAATCATGACTTGTTAAATGATTGAGAATATAACGAAATAAATTTGTTATACAATAAACATTGCTGTTTTCTCAAGTCGACTGTAAAATGTCTTAACTCTTAATATCCAGGAATATAACTAGCAAACCTCTGTTTATTAACAAAGTGTTTCACTTGCCACATAAAAATTAAACCTCGACCCGTTTTGATTGGATTGCTGAATTCATCGGTGGTGTTTAATATCATGCAATGTGCCTAAACACCGGTTAATTCGTCTCTGGCCATTCCTTGGACTTGCCCACAGCTCGTGAATGACAGTTCACTCGAAGTTCCTTTGTCTTGTCAGGAATGATTGATGCCCCCCTCCCCACGTGTTCTCGAGGGGGTGGGGAGATCTGTTCTTCGTCAATGTCCAGAATTTGCCTATTTGCAGAAATCTTAGTTCATGATTACGCAAAGGAATTTTTGCGACAGCTGCACTTGTCTACAATGACCAAGAAATGGGGGGAGAGAAAAAACATTAACTTGCAACTTTCTCAAACAAGTTTAAACAGTGTATATTAATATCCAGCAATAACCTGATTTGACTGCACTGTCCGCTGCAACACAGAACAAAATGCTGCATCAGTGTCGGTTCTGAGCCGTCATAACTCGTCTGTGTGAAAGGGGCATTAGATACAAAACTCGTGTTTAGTCAATAATCGCTATAAACAGGCGTTTTAGCATCTAGCAATTAGTATAGA
Source organism: Acipenser oxyrinchus oxyrinchus (assembly GCA_030684275.1). Lineage (NCBI taxonomy): Eukaryota > Metazoa > Chordata > Actinopteri > Acipenseriformes > Acipenseridae > Acipenser > Acipenser oxyrinchus. The sequence goes on from CM060250.1 coordinate 66,070,687, forward strand.
ACCTATAATATTACTATAAAAAAATATAACATTGTTTTATAACAATGAAGAACGATTTTTATAACATTATAATCCAGAGATTATACTGACAGTAACTATATAAAACAGTACTGAGTAATTGTATAACTTATTTTCCAATATTAAACTAAATATGTAACAATTACCTGTAACAGAGCATGGTGACATGAGTTACACAATGTCCGGAATGAGTATAATCACCAACTAGCCCTTGAACTCTGAACTAAACTCCACTAAACTCCCTAGTCATGTGACATTGGTGGATTAAACTACGTCTCATAACAAGGACATTTTTCAGAACTGGGTCATTCCATTAACTTTGTTCCACAGCCTTACTGTTTGTCCAGAGTATAGCGTGACTATTTTGCTATTAACTGTTAAAACTGAGGGTGCTACACTGACTGTGCAAGACAAAGAATAAGGGTGCAACCCAGGGTTTAAATCTGGTGATTAATTGATATTTTGGTGAACAGCTCCTGCACCCCGAACCACACTTAAGGTTAGAATTAATTTCAATCCCAGTACAGCATTATGGAAAATTGTCCTTCCTGTTAGTACATTAGTACATGTGGCTATCTAAGCATATACTCTCCTGTCAGAGATACAGCTCTACTGAATATATCCATAAATATTTATGCCACTTGGAAAAGAAAGCAAAACATTTACCCACAATCCCGTTCCCTCATTTGCATACCAGAAAATCCCCAATGACAATCATGGCATTACACACTACACAACCCCTCTTGTCCACCACAATACATATTTGGACACACACACACATACACACAAGCAGCGGTCCAGATAAGCTGTGTACATGCTGTTTTGTACTTAAAAAATCAGAAATACACACTAAATTTAATGTGTAAAAATACACATAGCAATTTTGCTACAGTTTGTCTCCCTCGCCTAAAGCTTCCACTAACAACTACACCTCCCAGAATACAGGAAACTTTACACAAAAAAAACCAACCCAACAAACATTATCCAGTCTTTGGCTAGTCCTGCTGTCTTCGCAGCCAATCACAATAAGAATAAGAAATTCGCCAGCAAGCTACAGGTTGAAGTATAAACACCCCAATACGCTACAAATCCAACTGGAACCATCGTCAGAGGCAACCGCTAGAAAAATGTGCCTATAATATTAAATAAACTGTTTTATAGCTTATTAATGCATTTCCTTATTTTATTTATCTGTATGGCTTTATATTAAAGTTTTAACATGTTCACTGAGTTTAGGAAGTTAATTTTTAAATAGAAGTAACGAAAAAATGCGCTGAGTGAATAAAGAACCTTGTAGAACACACGCAAGGTTGTACAGTAGTTCAAAGTAACATTGCAGTTAAAATGGAAGGCTTTCTTTCAATGCCTACCTGTGACAGACAGACAATGATTCTTGGTGGTAAATCTCCCTCCCGACCTGTGAGGGCACTAAGTAACGGGAACAGAATACCCTGGATTACTTGGCCTGACACTTCGTTCCGAGGGTTAAAAGGAAGTCGGTCATTTAGAAAAGGGGTGGAGCTTCGGTACACTAACTCATCGACCCGGAAGGGTAATGATGTGGCAGCCGTGGATTGGAGGAGCGGCTGCAATCGTTTACCAAGGGGTCATGAGTGACGGTATAAATAGCGGTTGAAGAGACGTAATCTGTTCCTTCGTTTTGGTTAATGGAAAGTGACCCAGAAGGACCTGTGTTTTTGTGAATCAGTATCGTGAGTGTTTGTTTTGTTCTGTCTATTTGTTGCTTGTAATCACTAGACAGCTAACACGTTCCAGAGCTGTCTCCAGAGGCCAGCACAAACCCGGAACAGCACTGCACTTGTATCACAATAAACTGTATTTGTACCACAATCACTAATTCACGCACTAAACGGACTTGTGATTGTGTTTTGTGTTTAATGTGGGGATACAATAACGGGACTATTATTTTGGGACCAACCTAGGGATTCTAAAGTAAGTAATACACGCCGCTGTATTACTTACCATCATTATTATTTACTGTTTGTTTTGCCGTCAGGCACTGGACATAAAATAAATGACAACAAGCCTTTGCACCTGGATTACAATTGTCTGTCTGTTCTTTGATCACCTGCACCTGCACAATATAAACCACTTTGCCACACTACCCCATTACCATTAAAGACTGTACAGTACTTTGAGATTACTCATGACTTCAAAGTAATGTTGCATTTTACTCCCTGAAAATACATTTTACTCTCTGTGTCAAAATTAGAAAGTTACTCCCAGACCCAAAACCTTACCTGGAGCGCTGCACACAAGATTAGTTTTGATTGGAGTTATCTGTATACAGCAGGTCAGCAGTGTGGAAAGATTTTAAATCAATTGTTAATAACGTTTTTTATATTAGCAGGGCTGACTGGTTTATGTAACCCTTTTTTTGTAACCTTTTTTTTAATTTTTTTTTTTTAGATACCACATCTTCACATGGCTGATTGCTTTATTCCAAAAATATATGTTTCTTTCAGTCAAATACATCTGGCCCTAAAGCCTATCTATTTCATAAGCTTTCAAATGTTAGGGTATGTTATTTACAGTGGCTGTAACAAAATCCATATTTGAGGTTCTGAGGGCTTTAATTCATTTATACACTGATATATACCCTCAAATTTTAGATATTGATCAGTAGTTTTATAACTAAGAAGCTATGCAGTCTAATATGCACTTAAACAATAAAAAATACCTCCTGCAGTTGAGGGAGAACACGTTAGGTTCTTATATTTATTGCTGTGGAGGGCTATGGTAAGAGTAACATGGACAGTCTATTATATAGTTTATTGAGCTTACCCGTGGCCATTGAAATTGCAAATCTATACACTTCATCAAAATAACACAGGCCAGAAAGTAACATGCTATTTATGTTTGGGGTTTAGACTGGATTTAGATTGGTGTAGGTTAGCCAATTTCCTTAATAAACCAAGTATGTGTGTAGATTGGAAATTAATTAAATCTCCTAAGTATTTGAAAGTAGGTCCATACTTTATCCCAGGTTCTTAGACACTTAATTATAGCCATATTATTTCATCCTTTATTTGCTTTTAATTAAAGAACATTAGAAATTTGATTAAATAGCGGCACTGTAATTAACGTTCCCACTATTAATAAACCATATCTCTGGGGCTAGGTGGTGCTGCAGGGTAGTTCACTTGTCCCACAATCACAATTTGGCACAACTGGCAGTCTGTGCTTTGGAAGAGGCCCGATGTTAAATGGTAAAGGGTGTTCATGTCAAGACTGAGGTGCAGTGACAGAGGGGAAGCTCTTATGGCGCCTGCAGATGCTGTGCCTAACGTCAGTGCTATTGCCCCTCACCAAAACATAGACAAAAGAGAATTAATCATTTGTTACAGTTGTATGTTTTCTAGACTTTTGGAAAATGTAAGCCACAATAGATGTATTTATCCCATTTTAAGTGAAGTGGGATGTTTTCAAACTGAGTCACCAGTGTCAGCTAATCCCTGGGGATAAGATCAGTTAGTTACAAGACATTTCATTGAAACAAGATGAAGAAAATACAAGTTTAAAATACAAATGAAAACACACAAATGCAAAGCCAAGCAATTTTTTTAGAAGTAGGTTCCCACATCTTTTAATTTAAATTTACCAGTGGTCAGAATGTCTACAAGAAATGTCTTTGAACTTGTGACTTGTTTTGTGTTTTCTAATCTTCTCTTATCCGGCATTTAGCCATTTTGAAAAAAACTCATGCTAAAATCAGCAAATGCTGACTAGTGACATTTGACTATTGTTTTGTGGTATAGAGCTGAATGGAATACATTTTATAATTGCTTTTATAGTTATCATAAAGTACAAACATAATTGTACTATTTATGTTAAGAAAAGGCTGTTCTACTGTTTATAAAAGCCCCTTTTCTGTTAATTCCTATAACCCCATGCTTATCAAGTTTGTCCCATTACAATTAATAATATGCAGAGCAGCAAAATGAACACACCTATTAATTCTACACTAGATCTAAATCTAATGTAATAACTAGAAATCAATATGGAAGGAAAGTAATTAACAAAAAATGCAAGAAGTACAAACGTTGGCACTTAGAGATTGACTGACACTTTAGTCATCTATCTGTGACCTACAGTGGATGTGTAAATGAATGTTCCATTTCAATAACAAAATGTAAAAAATCAAGACCTTGATTGAAAAACTCTTAACAACATAACATGGCCCAATTCTATAGAACCCTACAGTAAAATTGGTTTGTTTCTTTTACTGGTCAAATAAAGTATTTTAAACACCTGCAGACATTGTAGCATATTTACAAAAGGAAATCCTGTGCTAGGCATATAACAGGAAAGCACTGAACTCAAGTTGCCTTTCAAGTACATTTCTGCTGTGAACTGGGCACTGTATGTGAAACTATATACAAATTAATCATACGAAATTGCCTAACACTAACCTGTTTATTGGTATTGCACTTGTCTCTCTTGAACTACCTAGGTCTGAGTGAATAAGTCATTGTGAGGAGATACTATATTTCACTATGCTTCTGACTGACATTTATACAAATTCAATTATCTTCAAGGATTAGTCCTACTCATCAATTTTGAAAAGGTGAATTCTTTTTTGTCCATGAAGAAGGTTAACTACCTATTATGATTTGTGATGGTATACTCAAAAACATATTTTAAATCGTTTGAACGAAGTACAGTAAGTACGTAAAACCTTGATCTTTTTTTTTTTTAAACTTTACCCGTACCACTTAACTTGAAAATTCCCCTATAAACGAAACAAAAAATCACTGTGCATGAAACAGAATAGGCCTACCAAAAGAGAGACAAAAGTATACAGAAGACCTGTCTGGGATCAAAAGCTACAGCTCCCCTTATCTGCAGCATCAACTGACACAGGTTACAGAGTTAAATCAAATGCCAAGTTAATCAGTAAACATGCTTGTTAATTAAATAAAAGAAAAACAGCATTTACGCTAATGTTTCAAGTATAGTGAAATATTACAGTTAAAATATACAGTGAAATAATACAGCCGGCACTCCAACTACAGAATCAAGCTGTTTTTCCTCCAAGTGTGTCTCTAGTTTGAGAACAAGGTACGTTTCTATCTTTAGTAGAGTTGATTAGCGCGTACAGTTGTAAATGAAAAACATTAAGTATCATTAATTTAAAAAAATCAATTTTTTGTGCATAACTACAGCACTTAAACAGCTTAACAGAGAAAAAAAGCATTAATTGATGTTAATACAAAAAAGCAGATACTTGGTCATAAAAAAGTACATTTCCTCAAATCACTTACCAAGTTTTGAAAATAGCCTGATTATGTAATAAAACAATAACGACTGGGAATAAATATTAATTAAAGCATTTAGCAATTTCATTTGAATGAATACACTTGGCCTGTGTTTTGCTATGGTATCTCCTTATAAATGGAAGTGCTAGTCAATCCTGCAGCCTTTTGCTATCAGTCTTATAAAAGGTGGCATAGTACTGTGTATTTGACAATAAAAGTTACGTGCCACACTATCCAATGATGTTAAAAGATAATTATAAAATTGATGGCAGAGTTGCTGTTCTCCAATTTGTCAATCACATGTTGCACCCACTGAAAAAATCACAAAATTACCTTGTGTCTCATAATGCCCACAGCAGTTGTGATATTTCAGCACATTACAACACCCTGTTGTTCCATTAGCACAATTCAGGGTACCAGACAGTTTTCCAACAGTTTGTCTATGTCCATAACTGCCTCTTCTAAAATGTCAGTAAAATGAATAGTATTGACCTTTCCATACAGCAATGTACCATACATGTGGCTATTCATAACCCAGAAGTGTTGCTATAGTAACCAACAGACCTGGGACAAATAGTTGTATTTGATATTTTATTTGTAAACACCAACTATTTAAAATAATTTAAACATTTAAATATATATGCTCAAAATAAATCAATTTTGTTTTTAAATATTGAAATGTTATTTGCACAGTCAAATATTGTTAGAAAATATTTAAATATATGTAAGTTCTTTGAAAAAAAAATATCTTCAACTATTCCCAAATATTTAATAAGTAATCAAAAACTAAAACCCTAAATGTATAATTAAGTCTTGCAGTTACCACATAGTGGTTGAGGAGGATTTCTAACGAGGAAAATGCTAAACATGTTCAATTCAATAACTTCAAAACAGGCCATTAAACCAGTGGTTAAAGATATTTAATTGTTTTCAAATATTTACCCACTGAAATAAAATATTCAAATATTTCAATTAATTGATCAAATTAAATCTAATTGAAATGGAACAGTTTCCAAAAGATAATTGAGTGGTTAACAAGGACAAGGCTTAACTTGCTTAGCAGGATAATAATTAGGCTGCTGTATGTTACAGTTACATATTTATGAAGAGCTGAAATTATTTAAATGTATTTCAACTACTTTACTGATGTTTAAATATTTTCAAATAATAATTGCTTTCCACAAACCATATTTAAATATTTTCAAATAATAGTTACTTTCTACAATCTGTATTTAATTATTTTCAAATAATAGTTACTTTCTGCAATCTGTATTTAATTATTTTAAATTATTTACAATTTGTATTTAATTATTTTCAAATAAGTTACTTACTGCGATATGTATTTAATTATTTTCAAATAATAGTTGCTTTTCACAAACCATATTTATAACTATATTTATCCCAGGTCTGGTAACCAAAGATAATAACACAGTTGTACCGTGTTCCACTGAAATTGATTAAGAAATCAGTACAGGACCCATATCATTTTGTTTAGACCTGCTAGTCAGTGGTAGAGAAGAAATAATATTTGAATGAGTATCCTTTCCTGGTATTTGAAAAAAAAAAAAAAAAAGTTTAGACTTCCCTCATCTTAGATTTACCCATTAGCTATATATATATATATATATATATATATATATATATATATATATATATATATAGATAGATATATAGATAGATAGATAGATAGATAGATAGATAGATAGATAGATAGATAGATATTCTGCTTTATATTTAGGTAAAAATCTAAGGTTTTCCAAAAGGCTAAGATTCCCCACAAATATTCTTTTCATGTAAATGTTCCAGACACAGGCATTGCAACATTGGAACTTCCTTGGTGGACAGTGATGTCTAGTTGTTCACCACAGAAACAGCAATTTAGTAGATATAAGACAGTCAAAGGGCAGAACCATTTTTAAGATGCCACTTTCATGTCCCAAAAATGATACCAAGTTAAAAAGAATAGAGTAAAAATTATCCAGGAAACTAATTTGCAACTAATTTGAAATATTGGTACTTTGAATCAACAAAGATAATGAATTGCTACTTTGACCGTTGATGATCTTGATGATCAGATAATGTTTTTTAGATTGTGATCTAACATTATGACTGAGTGGTTGTATTTTATTGAACATTTTTAATAACATTCCAAAAAAACTAGATTTACCAATATGTCTATCTTGACTTATTTTCCTTGAATACAGCAATCAATAATTGGTTATGGGTGAAAACACCATAAATATCTGTTGCGGACAGGTCATTCACAAGCAATTGAACGATTACCTCATATAAGTAAACTAGGTGTCAGGAAAATGGAAGACTTTATTGACACTAGTGTTATGGTACCTCTAACAGTTTTTAATAGGGGATTTTCTTTTTTAGTGTGTTGTGACCAGGACTCACAAAATCAGTTTTTTTAAACATGTAGTTTTACATACAAATTCCTCTGAATTTGGTCTGAGGTGTAACACAGCTACATGCACATGTTACAATCAAAAACTAAACAGCAAAGCAGATTTTCTGTGTGTAACATATGTGTATTGCGGCCTGTTAGAGCAACTTTAAAATTACAACAGCTTTAACAACAAGCAACACTAAAAACAATAATTAAAAAAAAGAAAAAAGTGAAATGCAATGTATGTACTGTAAGAAGAAAAAAACAGGGCTTAATCCTAGTATGACTGTGGCCCAACATTGGCAAAGGTAAAATTATAACAGCCACCGTGCCAAATAAACACCTTGTTGTGTTTTTTAACAAATGTTTTGGAATGGTAAAATGTACTGTACCCTAGTTTTAATATTGTAAATGAAATGCACACCAATCTCAGTTTATTCAGTAGGGATTGGGGAGTGGTTTGGAGAAAAATAAGCACCACAATTGACTGTTGTTCTCCACTTCCAAACCACAACCAATCTGTGTCTTTTGTACTTCATTGAACTTCAGTGCAACTCCCTGCTATTTTTAAGGTTGATCGACTTTGGGAGAGTTAGTCCTGGGAAGCATGAGAGAGGCTAAGAGCGGGAAGTTTCAGTACTACGTTAAGGGGGGGTTACTTTGATTGACTTGACCCTTAACCTCGGTTTTCATGTGAGTCCTGGATCTTAACAAGTAGTTAAAACAGCACAGAATACAAATCCAGTGCAGACTAAACTGTGGCCTGTCCGCAGTGTTGCAGACAGGAAACACTTGTTATGTTAATTAATGCAAGTTGAAATATACTTTGACCAAAAATGTTGTTATGCAATATTAAGAGAATAATGAAAATAAACAAAAAATACTAACTGGTTGTCTTTTTACAGAAACTTTAAGTGTGCAGTGCTATTGCTAAAAGGCACTTTGTGAAAATATGACCCACTTAGGGGGTGGATTAGTTTTGTTGGAACAAAGTTCTGCAAGTGTGGGCTGTTTGAGGAAAAACAAACAGTCTGTAAAGAGTATGCTATCTATAACGCTCAGACATGGATAATTATACCCTTTTTAGGTATTTTCGTTTAGGGAGGTGGGAATTTTTTTTACATTTATAAATTTAAAATCTACAGACTTCTACTTTTCCAGTGATATACAGAATCCCATGGTAGAATGCATTGGATTTTTTGACACCTCAGGCTCAAGTTATCATATTTTCACTCTTATGCTGTTTCAGCCAATTAAATTGTGAGCTATAATGCATTTTATAATGTATTCAACTGTCACTGTCTAGTTGTTTTGTTAGGGGGAACACTATTTAAAAACATGAATTGGAGACTCTCAACAGTTGCTGGTATTTGTAAAAAAAAATGACAATAAATGTGTTTTAAACCCAAGAATAAGCTTTCATATAAGACACCTCTCCCTGTAATATTTATTTTGTCTACTTCTATTAAGATCTTTTGGCACACAGTGCAACTGGGTGACCAAATGATATAATAACAGTCATATTCTAAAAGGAAAAGAGAAATCATTTATCATACCCCTGGTTCCTTGAAATAGAAATGTATCTACCGAATGGATATTTACCTCCTAAAAGACATCCCGAAACCCGAATAAATGTATCAAAGCTGCTCAGCCGAGCCTCTGTGACGCAGCCATGACCTTTCCGAGGGTATAAAAGGACGGCACACACAGATCTTAGCATCATTTTTCCTTCAAGCCTGCTGCAATCATAGACACTGTGACCTTGAAAGTTAATGGTTACATTTCCTTTTCAGGGAAACCAGGGTTATGATACCAAAGTTATGATCGGAAGCTGCCCTTAACCCTTTGCGGTCCTATGTCGGGTCCGACATTGCAGTTATTCCTATCCGGTCCAATGTCGGACCCTGTCCGACATCATCAAAAGCATAAAAGCGGGTTTCTAGTCGTTTTCTCAGGAAAAAGCTGAAAAACCATTCAATGGCGAGTGGGGCGACAGCAGCGAGACAAGCCGAAAAAAAAGGCGCATCTCATGAATAGTCATACTTGCCCCTGGCATCAGATAGGGGCGGTCATAAGGAAACAAGCTGGCTGTTACTGAATCAGCGCACAGAGAATATCACGGACATTTACAGAGCTTTTTTGAGATGTTATAGTAATAAAATAATGACTTGGATCGCATTATTGAGGAGTTTGGTGATAAAACAAGTGATCAAGAGATGATTGATCGGTATGTACGACTATTATTATTTATTTCTTAGCATATGTGAAAGCTATAGCGAACGAAAGGGTGGGGCAGGGCTGGAGATGCCTAGTGAGTGCTTTGTTGATATGAAGGGCCTTTTAAACCCGTTTGACTGTGGAAAAAAAATACTTTTAAACAGCGCGTCTAAAATTAACTGCACGTGTGAAAATAAATTGCACCTGACGTTTCTGACACGCACTTAATAAATGGACTGCAAAGGGTTAACGCTAGTTCCAAAGCCAGGGTTTTGAGGCTCCATGACATTTAGTCTGTAGGACCTAGTAAAGGTATGAGGAGTGGCCCACACTGCTGCATTGCAAATATCCTTAACAGATGCACCCTGGAATAAAGCCCACAAGGTCGCTATGCCCCTGGTGGAATGAGCAGCAAGCTTTTCTGGAAGGGGCAAGTTGGCTCACTGCTAGGCAGTCCCGATTGTATCTGCTATCCATTTGGACATCCTCTGTTTAGACAGGGCTTTGCCATGGAACTTCGCTCCATAGCAGACCAAATTTTTTTCAGACTGCCTCCAACTTTTCATCCTGTCAACATAATACGCTAGTGCCTGCACAGGATAGAGCGTATGGAGCTGCCACTCTCTGTCAGACTGGAAAGGCAGTGGATGGAAAGCCTCCAATTCCACAGACTGGTTAACATGAAATGCTGAGATAGTTTTCGGCAAAAAAGCAGGATTGGTACGGAGCGTAACCTTTGTCCTGGCTTTTGCAAAAATTAAGCAGGCTTTCACAATTGACAATGCCTGCATCTCACTCATATTTATTTATAATACTATTATATTGTTACTAAAACAGTAAAAATAATAGGTCTATTTTAGTGATGGCTAAACGCTGTAATGTTTTGTGGTAATTCAACTTGCAGTGGACATAGTGTCCACTTATTTCCAAATGATCCTGCTAAAAGGCAACTTTGGGTCAAGTTTGTCCAAATTAAAAGGAAAGCTTTTCATGAGATGTCCAATTCCGTGATTTGCTGCGATCATTTCACGTCTGACAGCTTTGTTAATGAAATGCAAATTGCGATGGGTCTCAGTCATAGAAGAGATTTGAAAAGTTGGGCTGTACTGACTATACAGCCAATACACAATGAAGAGCAGATAAAAAAAAGGAGAGAAAAAGACTACCTAAGCTACCTGGGACGAAGAAAGACAGACGGAGTCTCTCCTTAGAATATAACACGCCACAGTGTTTGTCTTCAGCTTCAGTTGTCAACAAGAAGTAAATCAGTTAAGAAAGTGGAGGTTGCTAGAGTAAGTATAAATTTAATTTCTTGGGACCACTCCGATTGGGGTTAACTAAAATCCTCAATCCCAAAATCGTTTCGTATTGAGGTGGGGTTGTCTATCATTTAATTGAAGAAGAGCATCTGAAAATATTGTGTAGTTCAAGCAGTGAGCAGAGAGTCGCAGTGCTCGCCGGTCATCCATTCCAATTAAAACTAGTCAGTACCATGTTTTGGAATAAAACAACACATTAGCAACCTAGATATTTATCATTTGTTTAATTCTAAGCAATAATAACCTTAATAAAATAATCAGAATATTGCTGCTGTTGATGAAAGAAACCAATGCTAAAACGAATAGGGATATATATTAATATCTTGTAATGTTTGTAAAGTAGGTTTGTTTTTATTGCTCTTCATACACGATTGTCTTTTTTCATAATAAACAAATAAATATTTAAATAAGATTGTTTTTTTATTGTACTTATTATACAAAAAAGTACAATGCCATAACTAAAATAAAAACATGATTACAAATTAAAAAAACAATTTACATAAATTAAATCTCCCTATTTGTTCTGTACTTTTCAGTTCCTCACTAGTCCTCATTATATATATATATATATATATATATATATATATATATATATATATATATATATATATATATATATATATATACATACATATATATACACTACCGTTCAAAAGTTTGGGGTCACTTAGAAATTTCCTTGTTTTCCATGAAAACATACATGAAATGAGTTTGAATAGGAAATATAGCAAAATGAATAGGAAATATTGTCATTGACAAGGTTAGAAATAATGATTTTTAATTGAAATAATAATTGTGTCCTTCAAACTTTGCTTTCGTCAAAGAATCCTCCATTTGCAGCAATTACAGCCTTGCAGACCTTTGGCATTCTAGTTGTCAATTTGTTGAGGTAATCTGAAAAGATTTCACCCCATGCTTCCTGAAGCACCTCCAACAAGTTGGATTGGCTTGATGGGCACTTCTTGCGTACCATACAGTCAAGCTGCTCCCACAACAGCTCAATAGGGTTGAGATCCGGTGACTGTGCTGGCCACTCCATTATAGACAGAATACCAGCTGACTGCTTCTTCCCTAAATAGTTCTTGCATAGTTTGGAGCTGTGCTTTGGGTCATTGTCCTGTTGTAGGAGGAAATTGGCTCCAATCAAGCGCCGTCCACAGGGTATGGCATGGCGTTGCAAAATGGAGTGATAGCCATCCTTCTTCAAGATCCCTTTTACCCTGTACAAATCTCCCACTTTACCACCACCAAAGCACCCCAGACCATCACATTGCCTCCACCATGCTTGACAGATGGCGTCAAGCACTCCTCCAGCATCTTTTCATTTGGTCTGCGTCTCACGAATGTTCTTCTTTGTGATCCGAACACCTCAAACTTAGATTCGTCTGTCCATAACACTTTTTCCAATTTTCCTCTGTCCAGTGTCTGTGTTCTTTTGCCCATCTTAATCTTTTCTTTTTATTGGCCAGTCTGAGATATGGCTTTTCTTTGCAACTCTGCCTAGAAGGCCAGCATCCCGAGTCGCCTCTTCACTGTTGACGTTGAGACTGGTGTTTTCGGGTACTATTTAATGAAGCTGCCAGTTGAGGACCTGTGAGGCGTCTGTTTCTCAAACTAGACACTCTAATGTATTTGTCCTCTTGCTCAGTTGTGCACGGGGCCTCCCACTCCTCTTTCTATTCTGGTTAGAGCCACTTTGCGCTGTTCTGTGAAGGGAGTAATACACAGCGTTGTCTGAGATCTTCAGTTTCTTGGCAATTTCTGCATGGAATAGCCTTCATTTCTCAGAACAAGAATAGACTGACGAGTTTCAGAAGAAAGTTCTTTGTTTCTGGCCATTTTGAGCCTGTAATCGAACCCACAATTGCTGATGCTCCAGATACTCAACTAGTCTAAAGAAGGCCAGTTTTATTGCTTCTTTAATCAGCACAACAGTTTTCAGCTGTGCTAACATAATTGCAAAAGGGTTTTCTAATGATCAATTAGCCTTTTAAAATGATAAACTTGGATTAGCAAACACAACGTGCCATTGATGGTTGCTGATAATGGGCCTTTGTACGCCTATGTAGATATTCCATTACAAATCAGCCGTTTCCAGCTACAATAGTCATTTACAACATTAACAATGTCTACACTGTATTTCTGACCAATTTGATGTTATTTTAATGGACAAAAAATTTGCTTTTCTTTGAAAACAAGGAAATTTCTAAGTAACCCCAAACTTTTGAGCGGTAGTGTTATATATATATATATATATATATATATATATATATATATATATATATATATATATATATATATATATATATACAGTATATCTACAGTACTTTTTTTAAACTGTATTGTAAAATCAAATGTAGGTCCAGGTAATTTGATGTAGATGAACCACCTTTCATGTTTCGGTTTTTCTTCTAATCTTTTCAGCATGGGTTGCTAACCAAGGCCCGTCCCTTTTTAGAGCATCACTTCCCTCAGGGTGTCATTTAATTGCTTCTCTGAATGACCCCAATGTTTTATACTCAATCTCAAGAACCTTGCATAAAAAAAGTGTTTCAGTTTAATTTTCTCTGACTAAAGAAGAGTTGAAACATCTGTTCTAAATGTGTTTTTGTTTAACATTAGTTTATGTCTCCTAAATTATTTTCAGTGATTAGTATGAAGGAGCTCGTGTTGGCATTGTCTCCACTATTAAGGATTTAGTATACATTTAAGTAACCTTTAACTCTTCCAGGAATGTATATTTTCAGTGTTGTAACATGCTGATTCTGTTGCTCATACATAATCCAAATGTTCAAGTGATTGACAGTACAACATTGAGGATTAGGCTCTACAATGAACATGGCATCACCATGGTTTCTTTCGGTTCTAGGGAGTTTCATTCATTTCAACAATGACGGTATTACAGTTAAATATATGCAGTTATACTCAATGTATTACAAAAGTTGGAAATATAATTAACACTTTTGTATATCAAATCAACAGTGAAACAGAGGCACAGACAGAGACTGTGTGCTCTTATTGTGCATACCATAGATATAATAGCAATATATTTTCTGTATAAATTCACATTATAAATGCAGAGTGATGGATTGAAAACAGAAATAATAACTCTTGCTGCCTGCAGCTTTGGCAGTGTGTGTGTCTGACAATGACTGTAGCAGGGTAGCGTTGCAGTCAAGGCTGGTCAGTGGCAGGAAAGCAAACCCGTTGACAGAATCTGCAGTTTTAAGCACTTTGCGCACTTTTATTGACAATCACAAACAAAAACAAAGAAACTGTAATTTACAAACTGACTTGATCAGAAGGGTTAAAAAGTTAGCTCTTTGCAAAATGTTATTAATGTTTCTTTGTCCTTGAAAACGATGTCTCCTTCTTGCTGCAGACAAGTCTCCCACATCACCTTGCCTTTTATATAGCCTACTGTCTGACTCTGGCAAATTAACATCTGCTTTTCAGAGTTCTTAAAATAATCAAGCAAAAACGAGGCCTGCAATTACCGGCAACTTTAATAAAATAGACAGAATATTTAATAGACCTCATTTGCAAAATCCCCTCCCAATTTTAGCGGTTTCGTTCAGAAACGCCCCACAATTCCATATGCATATACTGAATTACATATGCATCAAGGGCTAAAGCGCACAGAGACATTGCCCCTGCAAATCACGTATTAATTGCGTGTTTATGCCATTGCGTGTGTTTTATAAATCCCATCCAAGAATTCAGAACCCTCAGCGCCCGTTTTACGGTCGTAAAACATGCACAATCCTTTTATAAATCTGGGCCTGAGAGGCATAATAAGATCAATAATTCCGGAAAACACCAACCACGCACCAAAGATGCACGAAGCTGGCGTGATGTCACTAGAGGAAAACATGCTCGAAGAGATACCGGTATACAATCGCTTCAGAGTTTGAAAGCGATCATTCTTTCTTTTTCCAACAAATTGAACAATCTTAATGACAGTGAGGACAGCGTGAGAGTGAGGGTTCAAATGGAGTAAATTGTGGGGAAGAAGTGGTGGCTGCAGGCCCGATTCCTTACCAATTTGAACCTCCAGCAATGGAAAATAGTGATTCCCGGCATCAGGAATGTGAGGGATATGCCCCTTGTCAGCGGGTTGGCAATGCTGATTGGTATGAGAATATATTCTGTACAGCTCCCCCCGGCTATTGCAGTTAACTTATGTGTATTTTGGTCTGTTGTATCACCTTTCGTATATGGCAATTAAATTCCAAAATGAAAGCATTGTTTATATACCAGAGTCAAATTAAATAACGTCCTTGTTAACTGCATGTAGTGTGAAAAGATCTTCATTACTTAAGTGCTTATTGTAGTGTGTGTGTTTATGAAACCTACGACTATTATTATTATTATTATTATTATTATTATTATTATTATTTATTTTTTTATTATTATTATTATTATTTGTAAGAGCAATAGTTTATATAGTGGTGACTGGTGGTAGCTTACTCTGCTTATTTTGGGGAAACTCAGCCTCGTTACCTTGATAACATTATTATTGTACATTTTGTATGGATGTTAATTTTTTTTTTTGGAGGGGGGGGGAATTTAAAAAATAAATAAATAATGATGTTATGTGAGAGCAGCAGATTCTTTAGCATATCAACATTATAACCTTTTAAAGATAACATTGTAAATCCAAAGCTTACCTAAAAAGCTAGAAAGTGGAATCTTTCTTTTACGATTTCTGCATCAGAAATCTTGAACTTGAAGTGGGCTGACGAGCTGGTTGATTTTACTTTCATGAATACTTTTTTATATGCAATGCATTCCCATGCACCTATCAGAGGTGAGATTGAAGCAGAGACTGAAATGTATTCTGAGAGTAATTTAATTGACGATGACAAAAAAAAAAAAACCTCTTCATGTTACTATTTTCAATGTGTTTTTTAATCTGCAGGTTAAATATACAGTACTTTTAAAAACTAAGCACTATTAGAAGGGCCAAATTTAGGGGCTTGAGGGGCAAATAAGACCTGCTGTAGACGCCAACATTTCTCTTGATTTGGATAGATTACAGTTGTCACACACTAAATTAACCTATGTTTGACAGGTGCACCTGTACCAATGACATCTAGATGTGAGAGCAGGTGTTGCAGAGAAGTTGAACCTGTGTTGCAGAAGGTGGCAGACCAGCAACCAAAGCACCAATATGATCGTATCACACAGCACCCTGGTTTTGTCTCTGGATGCCTGAACATCTGGGTTTTGGAAATTGCCTACTACCAGTACAGACAGGAAAATAGAAATCTAAATATACCATTGCACAAGTAGGTTAACATTTGTAAGGACCACTTGATTAAATAAATGTTATGTGCCCACAACGAGATCCTCAGCAATAAACCAGTAAAGTAAAATGTTCTGCTTCACAGCCACCATTTCAGTATTTCACCCCACAGTAACTCTGAATAGACACAGATTTTCATAATATCATTACCCTTAATATTTATGGCACATTATTTTATTTCTTTCTTTCAGTAAATACAGATATACTGCATATAGACAGTTTGTCTGGTGGTGTTGGGATATTTGGGATAGGATATCCGGGTACCTTTGCCTGCATGTGTTGTGGCACGAGTGAGGGAGACATTTCCTACACAGGGGATTTACACCGGCTTTCACCTTCCACAGCTAATCTGATTTTCTGAAATCAATATTTGAATGCTTTATAAAAAACGGTTGGGCGGTCGACCCTCTTGTTGTGTTGCAATAAAGAGAACACATTGATTGAATGTTTATTGTTTTATTTCACACTATGGATAGTCATTATTTAGCTGTAGTCATTATGATGATGTAGCTATGCATTTTATTAGTAGTAGTAGTTTACTTTGTTTTGTAGAAGAATGTTTTTTGTGTGTGTGTGTGGTACAGTATATCTTTTAATTCCTGATTAACCCTTTAACTGGCACTCATAGAAATAGACAATAAAAAACCATGACATGCTTGAGTGACTATGACTGAAGCATACACACGTAATCACCTAATTAGTGAGACAGTTGATTGGACACTGGATATGGAGTGATTTCAGCTGTTGAATTGCAAGCTTGAATAAAAGCAATAAAGATTTCTGGAACAATGTTCTATGGACAGGTGAGTCAAAAGTGGAACTTTTTGGCCGACATGGGCCCCGTTATGTCGTGAAAACCAAACACTGCATTCCACAGTAAACCTCATTCCAACGGTCAAGCATAGTGGTGGTAGTGTCATGGTTTGGGGATGCTTTGCTGCATCAGGACCTGGATGCCTTGCCATCATTGAAGGAACCATGAATTCTGCTCTGTATCAGAGAATTCTACAGGAGAATGTCAGGCCATCTGTTCGTGAGCTGAACCTGAAGCGTAGCTGGGTCATGCAGCAAGACAATGATCCGAAACACACAAGCAAGTCTACATCAGAATGGTTGAAGAACAAGAAATTTAAAGTTTTGGAATGGCCTAGTCAAAGTCCAGACCTAAACCCCATTGAGATGTTGTGGCTGGACCTGAAACGAGCAGTTCATGCTCGAAAACCCACAAATGTCACTGAGTTGAAGCAGTTCTGCATGGAGGAGTGGGCCAAAATTCCTCCACGGCGCTGTGAGAGACTAATCAATAACTACAGGAAGCGCTTGGTTGCAGTTATTGCTGCTAAAGGTGGCGTAACCAGTTATTGAGTCTAAGGAGGCGATTACTTTTTCACACGGGGGCATTGGGTGTTGCTTAACTTTCTTTAATAAATAAATGAAATATGTATCACATTTTTGTGTTATTTGTTCACTCAGGGTCATTTTTATCTAATATTAGGTTTTGGTTGAAGATCTGATAACATTCAGTGTCAAAAATAAGCAAAAATGCAGAAAATCAGACAGGGCAAATATTTTTTCACAGCACTGTATACACACCCACACAAACACACACACACATACACGCATACATACATACTGTACATATATATACAGTATATATATATTTTTTTAACCAGACCTTTTTTTTAAATAATGTTATTCGCTATTTCAAGTTCATTTTATTTATTTTAGTTTTTTTTACTAATTAAATCAACTATCAACTCCTTGTTTTATATTTATTTATATATATATATATATATATATATATATATATATATATATATACACTACCGTTCAAAAGTTTGGGGTCACTTAGAAATTTCCTTGTTTTCGAAAGAAAAGCAAATTTTTGTCCATTAAAATAACATCAAATTGATCAGAAATACAGTGTAGACATTGTTAATGTTGTAAATGACTATTGTAGCTGGAAACGGCTGATTTGTAATGGAATATCTACATAGGCGTACAGAGGCCCATTATCAGCAACCATCAGTCCTGTGTTCCAATGGCACGTTGTGTTTGCTAATCCAAGTTTATCATTTTAAAAGGCTAATTGATCATTAGAAAACCCTTTTGCAATTATGTTAGCACAGCTGAAAACTGTTGTGCTGATTAAAGAAGCAATAAAACTGGCCTTCTTTAGACTAGTTGAGTATCTGGAGCATCAGCAATTGTGGGTTCGATTACAGGCTCAAAATGGCCAGAAACAAAGAACTTTCTTCTGAAACTTCGTCAGTCTATTCTTGTTCTGAGAAATGAAGGCTATTCCATGCGAGAAATTGCCAAGAAACTGAAGATCTCGTACAACGCTGTGTACTACTCCCTTCACAGAACAGCGCAAAGTGGCTCTAACCAGAATAGAAAGAGGAGTGGAGGCCCGGTGCACAACTGAGCAAGAGGACAAATACATTAGAGTGTCTAGTTTGAGAAACAGGCGCCTCACAGGTCCTCAACTGGCAGCTTCATTAAATAGTACCCGCAAAACACCAGTCTCAACGTCAACAGTGAAGAGGCGACTCCGGGATGCTGGCCTTCTAGGCAGAGTTGCAAAGAAAAAGCCATATCTCAGACTGGCCAATAAAAAGAAAAGATTAAGATGGGCAAAAGAACACAGACACTGGACAGAGGAAAATTGGAAAAAAGTGTTATGGACAGACGAATCTAAGTTTGAGGTGTTCGGATCACAAAGAAGAACATTCGTGAGACGCAGACCAAATGAAAAGATGCTGGAGGAGTGCTTGACGCCATCTGTCAAGCATGGTGGAGGCAATGTGATGGTCTGGGGTGCTTTGGTGGTGGTAAAGTGGGAGATTTGTAAAGGGTAAAGGGATCTTGAAGAAGGATGGCTATCACTCCATTTTGCAACGCCATGCCATACCCTGTGGACGGCGCTTGATTGGAGCCAATTTCCTCCTACAACAGGACAATGACCCAAAGCACAGCTCAAACTATGCAAGAACTATTTAGGGAAGAAGCAGTCAGCTGGTATTCTGTCTATAATGGAGTGGCCAGCACAGTCACGGATCTCAACCCTATTGAGCTGTTGTGGGAGCAGCTTGACCGTATGGTACGTAAGAAGTGCCCATCAAGCCAATCCAACTTGTGGGAGGTGCTTCAGGAAGCATGGGGTGAAATCTTTTCAGATTACCTCAACAAATTGACAACTAGAATGCCAAAGGTCTGCAAGGCTGTAATTGCTGCAAATGGAGGATTCTTTGACGAAAGCAAAGTTAAGGACACAATTATTATTTCAATTAAAAATCATTATTTCTAACCTTGTCAATGACTATATTTCCTATTCATTTTGCTATATTTCCTATTCAAACTCATTTCATGTATGTTTTCATGGGAAACAAGGAAATTTCTAAGTGACCCCAAACTTTTGAACGGTAGTGTACAAAGTGATACATTTATTAGAAAGCATATAAAAAGGATTTAAGGTGCTGACCAACAGCAACATAAAGCAAAGTGTGTAGCTAACAAAAACAAATTACAGTGGGTCATTGAAGACATGAAACAAATTGATTAATTATCTCAGCATTTTAAATTGCTTACATTATGTCACACAATACAATTATCAGGATGTTGACATTTTAAATTGAATATGTCCAGTTCACAAGATCAGTTATCTCAGAATAATTTTAGCACTATCTTGACAACCAATTTGAAGTGACAAGATCTATTACTGCTTACATGGTCCCCTGAATGTTTTGGAATGTACAAGACAAATTGACTTCTTATTAGAAATGTATAACATTATTGCAATTTCACTGATTACTGGGATGCTATAAGAAACAACATTTTGTAGCATTTACAACCTCATTGAATATGGACAATATTAATCTGATGTTGTATTTCACATGTATACACAAAGTTTATGGGAAAATACATGCAAATGTATTTTGCGAGCAATGGCTCTCACACTCAGATAATTATGCATTTAAACCTAATCTCCTCATAAAACCTGGATTATTATTGGTATTAACTCACTTAATGTTAATTTCAGTCAGTTGACATTTTTAAAAAGGGACATTGTTGAGTTTAGAACAAATTAAACTATCTTGATTTGTCTTTCTTTGAAGAAAATAGAAGAATACAGGTTATTTAGTTGTATTAAATTGTACAAAACAGAAAGACACGTTTGAATGTGCATTTATAGAGCTAAAATATTGCTTTTTACAATGTCCTTTACTCCACACTTGTACAGTTGGGCCTATGAGTCCATATCTAACATCAGTGACGTGCCAAATACAATGTAACCAAATAACAAAAGGTCCACAAAAAGTATTCACAAGAACTTGTCAATGATGAATGTTGCAACTACATATAAGAAAAAAGATTCCTCTTACAATCAAATTACTATTTTCCTGTTAACCGTAAAGACTTGCTCAGCATTGTTATAAAGGGGGCTTTCACTTAGAAGAAAAATCCTTGAGTTTGACACAGAGAAATTCTTCAATATGCCTGGATAAAGACACCATATTATTTAGTAGCCCACAGTTAATAACACAGCTGAGGGTGCAAGCTTTATTCATTACCACTGAAAAAATGCCTTTTCCTACAAGCCAGGTTTATACACTAAAAAGAATGTGTTCAAGGCTAATAGATTTTGAAAGGGAAATGAAAATCATGAATAACAGATTTAAAGAAAGAAGACATATGAGCGCACATTTGTGAGATCCTCCTGAAAACAGCAGTATTAGAAAACGACATGGATACTTCATGCCTAGAAAGGATTAAAACTAACATAAAAGAGCAAATACCGTAACATAGCTGTCTAGCTAATCAGTAACAGTAAAGATTAAACTGATCATGAAAACACACTGGCATATTTCTCCTACAGCAATAAGGAGTTGAGGGAGAGCAGAAAATACATAGGATGATCAAGTAAGTTCCTGTTGGTAATAAAAGCTGTAGTCTGTGCTCAATGTGTATTTTTACATTGACTTTTGGGACTGTGATCATCAAACCATCCTTGTACTGTTTTTCTAGGTTTTTGAAAATGAAGCGTTTAACCTTTGAAGGGAGTAACTAAGAGCCATTTTGTATTGATTGAACTAATTACCAAAAGTACAGTATGTCAGTTTATTCGGACAAATCGAAGAATCAATCGACTTACCGAGACCAAAATACACTTCCTGATGTTCTGTATTGCAAGTCTTGTTTTAGAAATGGTAATCAAAGGGCCCTAAAATAAATAAAGCACAGGCCAGAGAAGCTATCAGTATAAAAAAAGAGAGAAAAAGGATAACTAAACCAGAGAAAGTGGAAAGTGCATCAGTGCATTATCAAAAGTATTTTGTACTTTTTTAGGCATAGCACAGATGTCCTGTAATCTGAAAACATTTTAATACGTTTATATGTGTATTCTTTACTGGTATATACTGTATATTCATCACCAGATAAAAACATTTTAATCGTTTTAATAACCAGCTGAGCTCTTTGTGGAGCTCAATCTACAACACATTTGCTTATGGCTGGTCTCTGAGCTTATTTAATTTTAATTCAAAAGTATTGCTCATATAATATAGTATATGCTATAATACATAATGGAAATATAATGGAAAGCATTTCACATTCAAAGTATTAGCATACAGTACAGTAGATCCTCCTAAATGATCATACAATTACAACCACTGGCATGGCACTTTGAAGTTTGTTGTAAACCCAAATAAAACAGTGTTTATTTAGCAAACACCTTTATCCAAGGCGACTTACAGAAACTAGGGTGTGTGAACTATGCATCAGCTGCAGAGTCACTTACAACTACGTCTCACCCGAAAGATGGAGCACAAGGAGGTTAAGTGACCTGCTCAGCGTCACACAATGAGTCAGTGGCTGAGGTGGGATTTGAACCGGGAACTTCCTGGTTACAAGCCCTTTTCTTTAACCACTGGACCACACAGCCTCCTAGTGTTACTATCATAGTGTGTTACCTCTTTTTGTTTTAAACAAGCCAGTTTCTTACTAGTGTTTCTTGTGTGTACAACAAGCAACTGTAACAGCACAGCAAGCAGTAAATATACTAAATAGCCTTTCATTATTTTCATTAACTGCTTTAGTTGACTTACCCACAGCAAAACCCACCAGAATCTGCTGTAGTATGTTAACTATGACTGCAGTACCAATGTAAAGCTTGGTCCTGTTTTTTTTTCCCCCTGCTGGTTGACAGTTTCTGTAGTTACAGTTGCTACTGTGTAACACTGAGCACTTCAGGTATCCAAACCTACTAAAAAAATAAATACCATCTTAGTGAGTTCAGACACTAACGAAAATACTCAGGAGGACTTATCCTAAATGCTTTTTTTTGTCAGATAGCCACTGAGTTAGCATTACTGACATCAAAGGGCATATAGTTTCACAGACACAGTTCACACAAAGCCCTAGTGTCAACCAAAGTCATTCAGAATTTTAATGAGTTATGAATCATATGAAAAAGATTAAAGAAAAAAGAATGATGAATTGTGGAAAGAAATTGTAAGTGACCCTCACAGAAAAGAAAAGAAATTATTGAATCCAAAAATGTCAATGGTTTTTAAAATGCTGTATTATTCAGCAAGCACGTTCACTGAAAACTCTATCAGCATACTGAGCATTAGACACACAGAGCATGTACTGAATTAGAAAATCTGCAAATATAAATGATTGGTGAAAAGCACTTAGGATTTGTTTATAACTACATTATGCATTTGGGAATGTGTTTAACAAAACATGTTTGTACATGTAAAAAAGTAAGATGTGGTTGACTATACTTTGAAGATAATATATACAGTGTATATATATATATATATATATATATATATATATATATATATATATATATATATATATATATATATATATATATATATATAATTGTATTTATATAGCACTTTTTATACTAAAGTATCGCAAAGCACTGTACAGTACATAGCAGAAAAAAAGAACATACCACAATACATTTGTATAGCATGTCGCACATACAACTGCCAGTCAGACCATTTAAATAACAGTATAGACATAATACAAAATCAGCAATTTTAAACTCACATTAAAACCCACTAAGATAAGAAAGGCATTTTATAAAGTGCGCTTTTCGTCTTGATTTGAAAACTGTAACGGTCCCAGCTTCCCTGACAAACGCAGAGCATTCCATAATATAGGAGCTCTACAAGAAAAAGCCCAACCTCCTGTGTTGCTTTTGTTGACCCTAGGAATAACCAGCAGGCCCACATCCTGTGATCTCAGAGTGTGGTTTGTAAGATACGGGGTCAGTAACTCCTGCTAATAACTAGGTGCTAATCCATTCAGGGCCTTGTAAGTTAACAGCAAATTCTTAAAATCAATTCCATACTGCATAGGGAACCAATGTAGAGAGACCAAAACAGGGGTAGTATGTTCACTTTCCTAGTTTTAGTCAGAATTCTAATGGCGGTATTATGAATAAGCTGCAAGCGGGATACCACATGTTTTGGGACACTAATAATAATCAATTCTAGATGAAACAAAGGCATACATTAGTCTCTCGGCATCAGATATGGAAATAATTGGTCTAAGTTTGGCTATAGTTCTCAAATGGTAAAAAGATACTTTAGTAACTTCCCTAATATGAGTCTCAAATGATAGCTCAGGAGCTATGTGCAGCACGAAAACCAGACTGAAACCCCTTGAATATACCATTAAGAGTGAAGACATTTTTGTAATTGTATTTCAACAACTCTCTCTAGAATCTTACCTAAGAATGGTAGGTTGGAGATTGGCCTACAGTTATTGAGGACTTTAGGGTCCAAATTGTGTTTAAGCATATGCTTTACCACAGCTACCTTAAGTGCTGAGAGAACTATACCGGAGGAAAGTGAACCATTTATAATGTTTAAAATATGGGTATTAATAGCACCAAGAACATTTTAAAAGCTTTATAGGAATAGAATCAAGAGAGCATGTAGTAGCTCTCATATGTCGAACTAGTTCTGTCAGTTCCTTTAAGGTAATCAAAGAAAAAGCTCCCATAGTAGCCTTAATAGGTGCAGTTGGTAAAATTCTGCCTTAAGAGTCCTCCTTAATAGAAGGTGTCTGTGGAATGTCATTTCTGATGTCTAGCATAATGTCTTATTCAATTTAGTATGTCATGTTAACAATGTCAGCTACTAACAAAAGCTACTAACAAAAAATACACAGTGCATGCAGCCATGTGGGCATGCTTAAATATGTTCATGATTTGAAACTGGATTTTCGGATACATATAAAATGGCACAGATTGTTATTTGGTGTCAAACTAATCAAAGTAAAAAAGACCATGTAGAATTCACTGGCAGAATCTGCAATGAGAAAAGAAAAAGTGAGAAACAGAATTCTGTGAATTAACCATGTTTTTAAACCCTGATATTCATAAAGGTGACCAGACGTCCCGTTTTGGACAGGACAGCCCCACTTTTGGAACACTCATCCCAGTGTCCCCTGACCCTTTCTTGGGACGCTCATTTCGCCCCCCCCCCCCCGCATCATCACGCCGGTAACAGAATATTGTATTTTCATGTAAGCTGCTGTGTTACTAGCATATCTAACTTATTACAGTACAGTGACACTTGATGTGACTAAAGGGAAGGTTGAACGACCAGTATCAATAAAAAACGGCTGTACAGTGCCGTGCAAATCTGGAGTACGATGTCCATTTTAGGACATCCTCAGACATCACTCTTTCCTGCATCAGGAATCACCCCTCCTCGAGTCAATTGTCAGGCATCAGGCATCAGTCCTCCTCAAGTCAGAATTACTAGAGAATTACTGTCAACGTTCATATTTGCAGCCAATCACAGAACATTGCGGGTGGGTTTATCCACCGACTGTTGCTAGAACAAACTGCCGGCTTCATCGTCTGAATCATCACTCTCACTGCCTGAAGAGGTTAGACTTCTGTAGTCTAAAAATAACGGTTCATACAGGTACCATTGTATTGTGTTGGAATTATTCTCTTTATCCATGATATTTGTATATCTGCGTGCAAACGACTTTGCTTCGTGTATAGCTATAGGCAACAATTGTAGAAATCAACGCTGTCATGTCACATCACCGTGCCATGTTTACAACGCAGTCTTGCACTGAAGCTTCTTGTGGTTTGAACACTTTGTGCATCAAAGTAGCCCATCACGACAATAGGAGGGGCTGTAAAATATGACAAAAGTATTTGGAAACATATTCTATATTGAAATAAGTCTATATTCACTTTCAGTTCACCACAGGTACCCTCTAAGAAATGTACGTTTGTGAATAATACAAAATAATTTATTTCACATTTGTGAAATTCATATTGTAAAAATATTTTACAAGTTTCAGAACATTTTTTTTATTTCTTTAATTATACAAGTTATGTTGTTTTTAGCAATAATGAAATACAATAGTTTCAGGTCTCCAGGTGCCCATTGAATTAAATAAAATGTATTCACATTGATAGTTGGGTACAAATAGTATCAAACAATTACAGTCCTCATTTCATTTTACCTTTCTTCTTTAAAAGAAATATCTAAATAAGCTTCCTTAGAGGCAGGACAAATCTCTTTATTTTTGTGACCCCTTACATTTAACACAGAAATACAAATATTATAGAAGAAGTATATTTTATCCTGCAAAGTTTAAGAAAAAAAAAGAGACTAAGATTAAGTATTTTAATTTATCACAGCTGTTAGTTTAATAGAAGAAAAATAACACATTGATAAAAACATAAGTTTTTCCTTCAGCAAGAGGCAAATGTCAGGGCTCGAATTATTGGGGGGGCTGGGGGTGGGGTTGATCCCTTTAAGTTTCTCCAAATAGTTTTATTCGCAAATTTCCTTTTCAAAATGTTTTACACCGACAGGTATCACTTAAAACAGAAAGGAACCTGTTAAAAAGTGTTAATTGTATGATGACATTTACTGACTTGTCTATGCAGTTTTTCAGTATCAATCAATGATAATGATAAAGCATCTCCTGATGATCTGAAAATAATGCCTCTGCTTATATTAAGGAAGATTAAACAGTATTTATTTAGTACGTAAAGAAGTGACAACATTTCATTTGATCAGAAAAGGAATACGATTTAATCATCTTACAGCTTGATCCATGTCTCAGCCTATATCGCTCAAAATAAACTCCATAAATCAGCAAAGAAATTGGACTTCATAAAATGAGTAATTATCTCATTTAGATTGTCAGAAGACGCTTTCTCATTCTCACTGATTGGTATCGAAAAATGGAATAGGCAGGACATTTCATCATGCAAGTAACACGTGTTCAACAGGTTCCTTTCTGTTTTAAGTGATGCACGTCAGTTTACAGCATGTTAATGGAGGGATATGGCAATACAACTATCCTGAGAAATTTAAAGGGTTTGCCTACGTGGATTACTATTTGCCATACTTAATATCTACTTCAGAAGGAAATTCTTGTTTTTCAAAAAAAAAAAAAAAAAAGAAAGATTCTACTTTGAATATCACGAGTCTCAGCATTCACTTTCAATATGATATTAGATCAAACATTGCCAAAGTGAAAATACAAACCCCCCAGGAGCTTCCACCGTAGCTTGGAAGTTATTCATATATCCATCTTAACATCTATTTTAAATGAATCCAAACCATTCTATTACTATTCAGATTTATGGTATAACCACAAATTACTGTATAATAAGAAAATGCTCTATGAAGAGTAATGGGCTAATGCAGGAATTTGTTGTTATGGTGACTTGTTTTATAAAGGCCAATTTGGACCTTATAGAATGTTTTAAAATAATCTGGTTTTGACACACGAAAATATGAAAATGTATAGAAAAATAAAACTTGCTCTTAAATCATTGGAATGTATGGGCCCAAGTTTCATTGAACCAAATTTAACACAAATTGAATCTTATCTTTTCAATATTAAATCAGCTCAGAAATGTGTTTTCGTTTTTTACAAATTTATGTTAATGCAGACCAACATAAAAAAAATTACACTACTGAAAATAAATGGGAGAAAGATATGCAGGTTGAAATCTCTCAGGAAGCTTGGAACCATATCAATTCGAATGTTAAAATTTGCTCCATCAATGCTAAGCTTCGCACCATTCAATTCAAAATTATAAACCGCTGCCATTATACACCATATAAGCTATATACCGTATTCCTTTGTTTTTTAGCAAGTATATTCCAATCAATATTAATAGCAAAATTAATACAGTCCAATATACTCAAAATATTAAAAATTCTGCCAATGTGTCATTTTTCAATGCCTGGAGAAACCAGAGTTGTGAAAATGCATTAAAATGTCAGCTTACTCAAAACAAATGTTCGAATCAGTGGAGTGATTAACCTTGTATCTCATCATCATCTTCTCTTTATTCTCTACACGTTCAATGATTTCCGCCTAGGTGTCCACTTTCAGATTATTTCCGTTATCTACTTTCCATTTTAAACCAACAAGGGAAAGGGCAAACTGCTCTTACACTAAGTTGCCAATTCACTGATCCTTCTGCTAAACTTAAAAGCCTGAGGCAAGGTAACCAGGTGGAATCAATTCAAGATACAAACAAATGCCACTTTATAAAAAGAAATATAAAATTACAGTTCAGTGCCGTTTCATTTGCAATGGGATATATATTATGGGACCTCAAGTTGTATCCATAATAGAGCATTAGCTGAAATATTTGCTTTTTCTTTGAACCAGAGTTTCCACCTTGTTAAATTTGCCTTCTGTATCTACTCATTTCCACCCCACCCACCCAAACCGTTATAGCTGATGGAGCGACTCAACAAACAACTTTGTTGTATAGCATAGTATAGCATCTGTTTGTCCAAAGTATAGGGTGCTACACCAATATGCTATTAACACAATGCGCTCTAAGTATATTATAACGTCTATGGTCAACGCCGCTTCGGTGACTTTGGTTGACAGCTGGCCATGCTGGTGCACGTTACCGACAGGACAGTACCAGCCCATAGGAATGAATAGGGGGGTGACTTGCAGAAAAGGGACAGGACAACATGACTGAGATTGGAGCGATGATGTTCTAGGGGTGGGCATTAAGGGAGGTGATAAAGGGAAGCCCTGGACTGACTGGGAGGAGTTGAGCAAAGAAGACGACAAACTGAGGACGTGAACAATTAACGAGAATTGACTAGTGGTTTGGCGTGGTTACGGCCCACAGTGACCGGTTTTATTAATCTAGATTGTAACTGGGGTGTTACAATCCACTGCTTTATTACTAAGATTTCCAGCTGTACCTCACGACAGTGAACACCGGTTAATTTGTATAAATAAATCGGCTTTTGGAATTCCAGTCTCGACTCTGTGTCCAGTTCATTGCAATTGCTATGTACGCTTACAGTAAAGCACTGCTTTTATATACTCTTTGATATCATGTAATCTATAAAACGTTTAACTATGATAAGCTTTACTTGCCATTTGCTGTGTAGATGAGTAGATAAGGCCATTTGAAAAGTTGAAGAAAAGCTAATCTTGCTAACGTGCCCCCAAAGTGTGCCTTTAATAACAGTACAGAAGAACAGCTTTTGTATGAAAGCTTGTGGCAGGGACTTACTTAAAAATTGCCGATTCCACGTTGCTCAATTCATGTGCATTGAGATATATGAAATAACAATCATGGTAAAGACATTGGAAGGGTTCGGTATGATGCAACATTTAGGAATGAGTTTCAGGTCCATACCAGGATTTGATTAGAGCCTAATGCCTTAACACTGATCACCATCAAAGGGGGGACTGTAAAGAGTTCATGAAAAGATTATCAATACAAAACTATGATTCTGAGTGCAGCTGTGTAACGTATGCTGTTATCTGGATGCTCTCAGGGTAAGAATGTTTTATTGTCTCAGAAAATGTTAATAAAACTGATGTCAACTGACCTGGTGCAAGCAGTAGTTGTCTGGTAAAAATGTTGCAGACACACAGAGATAAGCCAGAAACTAAGCTTCACATGCAAAAACTGTATAAAACAGCAGGCACTTGGAGGTGCATTCGAGAAGCAAAAAAGATCCTCCATGAACACACACCAGTGCCAAGTCCAATGCTTCTTCCAGAGAATGGTAACATATCATAGCTTAACTTGGTGCCTCATTATTGTGTATTACGATAAAACTGTTAAAGTGTGACTTTTGATTTTTGCAATCAATAAAGGACACGTGTTATATTCTTCTTAAATCCTTGTTGTGTGCGCTCCTTCACACACAGAGAAATATATAAATAAATAATTTAGTTTCCTTACATTTTTATTTGAATAAACTTAGAACAAAGATCGGGTAAAAAAATATTTTTTTTAAAAAAATTGGGGGTGGAGATGCTGCTGCTACCTTTGGGGATGCATTAGGCTGCTGTGCTGGTAAGGGTTTTCAGTGTCTGAATGGAAAACAAGGCACATGAAAAGGTAGAAGTCACGGTCCCTCACAGGATATTTTTTCGTGTTCAACTCCCAAGCAGGAGACACGCTTATCATGCTTATCCTCCACTGGAATGTTGCTGTAGCACAAAACTCAGGCGTGAAACCCAGGCATGGCACAGAGCCATATACAGAACAGCCATTCTGTTAATATGGTAACATTTGAAGAGTGCTTATATTTAGGTATCTGCAGAGTAAATATGCTACAGCGGAGCTGGTTGGGTGCTGAAAACAAATAAACTGAAGCACAAGAGAGAGATGCACTAAAAATAAAGTGCATCTGGTTCCAGTTCGGCACCAGTTGCAATCACCTGTGAGGGTCTGGAGGCTGGACCCCAAACCTTCAATGGTGTTTGGATCCTTTTCAGAAATGAAGACATTTGGAAGACATTTCAAACTGGGAGACATTTCAAACTGTTCACAACAGGTTAATCCGAGCACAATCGGAATGCTAGAAAATAATACTACTACTACTAATAATAATCCCTATGACCTGTACAGTCAATAAACAGGGAGATTAGTAATAGCAAGCTACACGTGTGCACTCAGTCGAAGTCCATAAGGTGCTGAAGTACCAGGCACAATGTCAGCGTTCATTTCTCCATTAGACTCAGGATTCAGGAATTCTGCTGTAGGGAAGCATGAGGCAAGTGTCTCTGATGTGTCATGTGGAATGCATGTCCAGTAAAGGCATGAGAGGACACAGTGCTCTCGATTTGTGAAGGTTATTCTTCCAGCTCATGTGTAGTTGGGGGGTGAATCTGCAGAATCCCAAGTCCAGTAGGGAAGGAGATTTACTACATGGTAGACTCTAGCATCTACGCACTCAGGAAGCTTCATCAATCTGTAAGTTACTTCTGAGAGCTTCTGTGTGATGCAATATGGTCCAGCATAAGTAGGAGCATGTTTGGATGTGAAACACGCCGCTGCACCAGACTGGGGGGGGTTTCTTAACATGAACAAGATCATTTGGTTTAAAGTGTACCACCCTGATTGCTGATTGTTATTAACACTCCTCTCTGGTCCCATGATGGAGGAGCTGAAAGCAGGGGGAACAATCTGCGTGGAACACAATCTGCTTGGCATGCATGTCGATCACTAGGCCAGCATGTTCCATAAAGTCAGTGCCAAGGACAACAGGAGAAGAGAGGCATGGAATGCTGAGAAAGTTATGATAAAACTGGAGATGTAGAAATTTGAACTTCAACAATATACATCCAGATACATTGCATGGAGAAGCGTTGTCAAGCTCAAGCACAACATTCCATGGTTTCATTTTATTTTTTTTCACTTCACTAACTTTTATTACATTAGGGTAAATGGCGGATATGGAGGTGCCAGTGCCCAAAGTTGTATCAAAGTGATGTCTAAGACATTTGCACAGCTGTATATATATATATATATATATATATATATATATATATATATATATATATATATATATATATATATATATATATAGTACTGTGCAAAGTTTTAGGCAGGTGTGAAAAATGCTGTAAAGTAAGAATGCTTTCAAAAATAGACATGTTAATAGATTATATTTATCAATTAACTAAATGCAAAGTGAGTGAACAGAAGAAAAATCTAAATCAAATCCATATTTGGTGTGACCACCCTTTGCCTTCAAAACAGCATCAAGCATCAATTCTTCTAGGTACACTTGCACACAGTTTTTGAAGGAACTTCGGCAGGTAGGTTGGCCCAAACATCTTGGAGAACTAACCACAGTTCTTCTGTGGATTTAGGCAGCCTCAGTTGCTTCTCTCTCTTCATGTAATCCCAGACAGACTCGATGATGTTGAGATCAGGGCTCTGTGGGGCCATACCATCACTTCCAGGACTCCTTGTTCTTCTTACTGAAGATAGTTCTTAATGACTTTCGCTGTATGTTTGGGGTCATTGTCATGCTGCAGAATAAATTTGGGGCCAATCAGATGCCTCCCTGATGGTATTGTATGATGGATAAGTATCTGCCTGTACTTCTCAGCATTGAGGAGACCATTAATTCTGACCAAATCCCCAACTCCATTTGCAGAAATGCAGCCCCAAACTTGCAAGGAACCTCCACCATGCTTCACTGTTGCCTGCAGACACTCATTCGTATGCGCTCTCCAGCCCTTGGCGAACAAACTGCTTTCTGCTACAGCCAAATATTTCAAATTTTGACTCATCAGTCCAGAGCACCTGCTGCCCTTTTTCTGCACCCCAGTTCCAGTGTTTTCGTGTATAGTTGAGTCGCTTGGCCTTGTTTCCACGTCGGAGGTATGACTTTTTGGCCGCAAGTCTTCCATGAAGGCCACTTCTGACCAGACTTCTCCGGACAGTAGATGGGTGTACCAGGGTCCCACTGTTCTGCCAGTTCTGAGCTGATGGCACTGCTGGACATCTTCCGATTGCGAAGGGAAGTAAGCATGATGTGTCTTTCATCTGCTGCAGTAAGTTTCCTTGGCCGACCACTGCGTCTACGGTCCTCAACGTTGCCCGTTTCTTTGTGCTTCTTCAAAGAGCTTGGACAGCACATCTGGAAACCCCTGTCTGCCTTGAAATTTCAGCCTGGGAGAGACCTTGCTGATGCAGTATAACTACCTTGTGTCTTGTTGCTGTGCTCAGTCTTGCCATGGTGTATGACTTTTGACAGTAAGCGGTCTTCAGCAACCTCACCTTGTTAGCTGAGTGTGGCTGTTCCTCACCCAGTTTTATTCCTCCATCACAGCTGTTTCTGTTTCAGTTAATGATTGTGTTTCAACCTACATATTGAATTGATGATCATTAGCACCTGTTTGGTATAATTGTTTAATCATACACCTGACTATATGCCTTCAAAATCCCTGACTTTGTGCAAGTGTACCTAGAAGAATTGATGCTGTTTTGAAGGCAAAGGGTGGTCACACCAAATATGGATTTGATTTAGATTTTTCTTCTGTTTACTCACTTTGCATTTAGTTAAGTGATAAATATAATCTATTAACATGTCTATTTTTGAAAGCATTCTTACTTCACAGCATTTTTTCACACCTGCCTAAAACTTTTGCACAGTACTGTATATATATATATATATATATCCAATAAGTTAAATTAAACAAGCTCAAACAAGCCTTGATATGAAATGCACACTACAGCAATCGATTGTATTATGAAGCTGTTTCAGACACCTGCAAATCGGCAATATCAATAACTAGATTTTTAATCAAGTATTAGAACCAAGTTTCAGATGAGGATACAGTGCAATGGTGCTTGCTAAAGAGAGTCAATTTTGGGCAAAATTATAAAGTGAAAAAAATCACTTAACATAGAACACCAACTTCCTAATGTAAAACTATACAATAATCGGTTTCATTTTTAAATTGCAGTTAAAACACTCATTTTGTAATTGATGGCGTAGGAATAATGACTTTTTTCATTATTATTTCTGGGGCAAAATACAATGAAGAGACCCCACTCCCCCAGTTCAATTTTCTTGCTCCCAACTCATTCCCTCATAGCTTATGATTTCCATTACATGAGAGTAGATATTAAAACTTCATGCTGATTTGAACTCGGCTCTCGCCAAGATAAGCACCAACTAAGACGTAGCTTTACAGTAAACTAATGTGATCCATCTATGTCTCCATCCATTTGCGCTTCCTTCCATATGATGATGTAGATATCCTTCTGTCTGGTGTTGATGGCTGAAGTGTAATGCTGGCTCCAGGGATCAGCTTATTTTGCCTCCCTAGCGCATCAGCACACGCGATGCTGGCTCCGGGGATCAACCATAGTGCGGTCTCCCCAGCGCATCAGCATGACAACCGTCTGGATTGAGCTAAGTAGGGTACATCTCTGGGGTCTTCAAGTGGGCACCTTCCATCCTCGGTGTTTCGTCAACTAGCCCACGACACCTCAAGAGGGCTCGACGGTGATTCTGGCGTCCCAGCATCACCCCTCCGTCCCCACTCAACTCAGCCCAGCTTACTTACCTGTACATCAGCCTTTCTTTCTTTCTATTGTGCTTGAGATCCCCAGCCAGAATCTTTCCATCTCAACCACAGCCAGTTGCTGCTCCTCTCTGCTGCTTCAGATAAGTTCTTCACTGTGCGACGCAACTCTTGGCCATTGAATCCGACATCTCTGAGAAACCGGGTTGTAGAGTGTGCCACAAATCCTCGACATCCCACTTCCACTGGGTAAACCCAGACTCTCCATCCTCGCTGTTCCGCTTCAGTGGCTAGTTGAGCATACTGCAGTTTCTTCCTCTCATACGCCTCATCTACAGCATCCTCCCAATGCACTCTTAACTCTACCAGGTGAACAAGGCGTGCTGATCCAGACCACAAGACAATATCTGGTCGAAGGTTAGTGGTGGCAATCTCAGGTGGAAAAGTAAGCCATTGACCAACATCTGCCAGCAGCTTCCAGTTGTCCTGGGTGAGGCTTGGTTTTAACACATTTTCTTGGCGGTTGCTCTCCTGGGCGGAGGAATGGTGTCTTTTGTGTGTAATTCTTTGATGGAACTGGTGGCAACTTATTGGTCATGTTACGCTTGTTTTCCAGTGCTAAAGCCAAACATTGCAGCACCTGGTCATGGCACCAAGTAAACCATCCTTGGCTAAGTCCCACCTTACATCCTGTCATGTGCCTTAATGTTGCAGGTTATGAACACAAAAGACATGGGGGATCCTCTCCTTCTGTGGTGATGGGAGAACATCATATGTTGACCTGATGAGGAAATTGATCCTGCTCTGTTCCATTGTCCATAGGCCTTGCCAGCCGATCTTGCGTTGTTCCACACTCTCCCATCTCATCCATTCTCCCTGCTTGGCCTGGGAAACCGCCTTTACGCACCTCATCCTCTCCTCGTGCTTCTGCACCTCGTTGACTACCAGCTTCTTCCATTGAGCTGGGGCTGCCTTGTGCCATGTAGGAGGAGCTGAACTGAGACCAAGACCCCCTCTTCCATGCTGAACTTGCCCCATGATATCACCATCAGCTCTTCTTCCTGTTTCCTTGGTACTATATACAAGTGCAGTAATAGCACTGCTTTTAACAGGAACTCTCTGGCTTTTCAACTTCTACATAACAATTACAATTCTTAAATACTTGGCAAGATGTGAGAAGATTAAGTACAAATATTTAAAGGTCAGAATAATATTTATCAGTGGGAATGGGAATTTCAATGCATGCATTACTGTGTACAGTACTGTTTATTGCAATATATGTATATATTGGCGAGTACCGTAATACACACACGCCTTTGCAAGTTTTAGTAGAATTAGGCTTATA
Source organism: Acipenser oxyrinchus oxyrinchus (assembly GCA_030684275.1). Lineage (NCBI taxonomy): Eukaryota > Metazoa > Chordata > Actinopteri > Acipenseriformes > Acipenseridae > Acipenser > Acipenser oxyrinchus. The sequence goes on from CM060250.1 coordinate 66,105,902, forward strand.
ACATTGTGTTACACATGAGATTTGCAGTATACTTGATTATAGAATTCAATACAATATATTGGAGGTGCTCAGTTCTGAAATGTGTGTAATATGTGTTTGTATAGATGAAGATTTTAATTACATGTCAGATACAAGGGGGAAATGGTTAGAATGTTTTGGAATACTCAGTTGAAATTCAACATTTAGCCAATGTACACTACAGGTCAAAAGTTTTAGAACACCTCCATTTTTCCAGTTTTTATTGAAATTTACGCAGTTTAATGTCTCAATGTACTCTGAAATTAAAGCATAGAACAAATAAACAATTGGAGATAAAAAAGAAATCATGGAATCGTTTTGTTTAACAAAATTTAATCTAAATTTTTGACTCGTCAAAGTAGCCACCTTTTGCAGATATAACAGTCGAACACACTTGTGGCATTCTTTCTACAATGGAAATCAAATATTGTTCGGAAAGTTCTTCCCAACACTGTTGCAGAAGTTCCCACAAATGTGTTGCACTTGTAGGTTGCTTTGCTTTCACCCTTCTGTCCAGTTCATCCCAAACCAGCTCGATGGGGTTTAAGTCTGGAGACGTGCTGGCCATTCCATGATTTGAAGCCTATCGTCTTGTTCTTTTCTTCTAAGGTAGTTCTGACATAGCCTGGAGGTATGTTTTGGGTCATTATCTTGCTGTAGGATGAACCCCTGACAAACTAGGCGTATACCAGAGGGTATTGCATGGCGCTGCAAAATGCTGTGGTAGCCGTTTTGGTTCAGGGTGCCACTCACTCTGTGCAAGTCGCCGACTCTGGATCCAGCAAAAGAGCCCCAGACCATCACGCTTCCTCCTCCATGTTTGACAGTTGGTGTCACACACACCGAGGAACCATCCTTTCGCCTACTCGACGGCGTACAAAAACCCTGCGTGATGAACCGAAGATTTCAAATTTTGATTCATCGGTCCATAAGACCTTCTTCCAGTCTTCAGTAGTCCACTGGCGGTGCTTCATGGCCCAGGCAAGCCTCTTTTCTTATTTTGCCATCTTAGCAATGGCTTTCTTACTGCCACTGACCTGTCAAACCTGCAGCTCGAAGTCTTCTCTTCACAGTTGAAACTGAGACTTGCTTACTTCGACCAGTGTTAAGCTGTGCTTGAAGCTGTTGTCCTGTGAGCCGCCTATCACGCAAGCTGTTGACTCTCAGAAACTTGTCTTCTGATTCTGTTGTGGCTTTGGGTCTGCCAGACCTCTTCCTGTCAGAGTTTCCTCCAGTTTCCAAGTGCCTTTTGATGGTGTAGGAAACTGTACTCACTGACACCTTGGCTTTCTTTGCAATTTCTCTAAAGGAAAGACCTACACTTTTAAGGGTTATAATGGTCTGTCTGTCTTCCTTTGTTAATTGCCTTTTTCTCGCCATTATGATAGCAATATACTACTTCCTGCAGTACAATACTGTCCAAATAATGCTTAAGAGGGTGTAGTAACACAGTCTGTTCCAACACTGCTTTTATACAGACAGAGGGTTTGTAAGTAATCAACAAAAGTTGGGACACCTGTAGGAATTGTTAGCATCAACTTTCAAGGCTTAATTTACTTCCACTGCTGCAGAACAGCTGTAAGTTGTTAACCCATTACTTGTTCCCTGAAAAGGCCTTTTGTATAACTCTGAAATGTACATTATTTTCAGTTTTGGTAACCTAAACTTTTTTTTTAACCTCTGGCAGTTTACCGCTTACCTTTGTACCATTTCAGGTTATTCACTGGACTTGAACTGCTTAAATTTCAATAAAAACTGGAAAAATGGGGGTGTTCTAAAACTTTTGACCGGTAGTGTATATTACAAAATGTATAGAGCATGTTGTGAAGCCTTCAGTGAAATGTGAAAAGTGTATTGTTTGCATAATTTCACAATACAACATGAACAAGTTCGAGAGACATTTAGCAGGTCACTGTCTATTGTATGATCGAAATGAAACAAAATGTTAGGTTATCATCATGAGACTGGTTCCCCGAAATAGAAATGCAATCGGTCACGCTTTATTTTAAGGGCCATTGTTTTAGTTTATTAACTGTTAACAAACATTGTTAATTTTTAGATAAGGGTTAAGGTTAAAAAAAACTGATTTAATTTGCTAAACATTACTACAATAACAATTTGAACCAATTTCAAGCATATGATCGACTGGGTATTGATCATCCATAGGGCTCTGGCGTTTGTCGTTTTAGCTGGCCTATTATGTATTATTAACTAACAGTTAACAGAAAATAAATAATGAACATTAACATGTTTATTAGCTGTTTGTTACAGTTAATAAACAACAAAAACAGCCCTTAAAATAAAGCATGACCATGTAACCATTACCGAATGGGTATTTACCTCCTAAAGACCCGAATCCTGAATATTGTATACCAAAGCAGCTCACCGAGCCTCTGACACAGGTATGACTGCCCAAGAGGTATCAAATGGACTGTGTCATTTTTTCTTCAAGCCTGCTGCAATCATGGATCAGCAACCTTGAAGGTTAATGGTTAAATTTCTATTTCAGGGAACCAGGGTTATGAAATGAAAACATTAGCAAATGGGTCAGCATACCCAAGCCGTCGCAAGTGCAAGATTGCTGAACGACCGGAATGCTACGCTAAGCCAAGAAGCTGCCCTGTGTGTTACCATTTCGAAAACCCAGTAATTAGCTAGGGTGAAAAAACTGAGGGAGAAACTTACCTCTATGTCCGTGCTGTAAGGATTCGACTGGAAAGTCACCCTTAACACTCTAGTTCCAAAACCAGGGTTTTGAGGATCCACGACATTGCCCCAAGTTTGAGAGTTAAAAGACACAAAAAGCTGTCCTGATGCTCTCTTATTGATAGTTCTGTGAATGTAGAAATTCATTGCTCTCTGTACATCAGTTAGGTGGTGTCTCTTCTGATTTATGTGGTTTTGGGTAAAAATCATGAAAAGTTATGATTTGCTTAATATGGAAACTTGTTACCACTTTAGGTAGGAATTGGGGATTTTGTCTACAGACAATCCCGTCCCTGAATGACTGGAAGTAGGGTGCATCAATCACTAGTGCTTGGAGCTCACTTACCCTCCTTGCTGACGTAACTGCCACTAGAAACGCTGTCCATGTCAAGAATTTTTCATTGCATGTCGCCCTGGTCTCAAACGGTGGTCCCATAAGTTTTTTCAGTACCAGACTGGTGCTCCATTGAGGGATGATCTGTTTCCTTGGGGGCCTTAGGTGGTTAAAATCTAGATATTGCAGGGTGGGAACCTACCGGGTGATTTTCCCACCCAGATAAGATACTGGATATTGCTGCAATATGCACCTTGATGAAGGATATTGAAAGACCCCTGTGGAACAGGTGGCTTGGTAGGATGATAATGTAGCTAGAGATATATCTGCGTGGTGCAGATGTTTTGAGATGCACCAGAGAGTAAACGCCATTAACCTGTATAGGCTAGAAAAGTGGAAGTTTTCTTTGAAGCACGTAAGATATTGATTACTTGTTCAGATAGCCCCTGATTTGTTAGTTTTTGTCATTCGATCTCCAGGCAGCTAGCTGTAACCATGAAGGATTGTTGTGCAGCATCCTCCCCTCGTTTTGAAACAGTAGATTGCGGCTCACTGGTAAGCGCACAAGTCCCTCCTCTGCCATTTCCAGGATCTCTGAGAACCAGAACCTCTTGGCCCAGTAAGAGGCTACCACAATGAGAGTGGCTTTGTCTCCCCTTGTTTACCTGAGCACCGCTGGGATTAGTGGCATGGGAGGGTATGCATACATTAAGCCATACATTACATTACATTGCATTGACCATGAAATGGAAATACCATCTGTTGCCATGGCTGCTTTTTCCTGGAAAGGGGACAAAACAGTGGCAGCTGGATATTTTGTGTTGTGGCAAATAGGTCTATTTTTGGGTGCCCTAATTTTCTGAGTACCTCTTGTAATACCTGTGGTTGAATTTTCCATTTGTGAGGCACCGTTTGTATGCTCAGCTCTCCGGCTGTTGAGCAGGATCTAGTAGCTTGTCTTGCCTCATTCATCTGAGCCAGGGAGTCCTTGAGGCCTGTGCCACACAGTAGGTCCCCATGAAAGGGTAGTTCCAGTACCTTTGTTTGTGTGTCAGGGGTTAAGGCCGCTGTTTTCATATGCAGGCACCGTCTTGCAGATACAGCGTTTACCACGGCCCTAGCATTGGTATCCATGCTATCACATGCCGCCTGTAACTGGATTTTTGAAGCATTTTTGCCCTCTTCTGCAATCTGCATGACCAGTTCAATGTTTTCTGCGGTAGGAGCCTGCAAGTAAGCAGACAGCTGGCTCCACATCTTGTGCTGGTATTTTGCAGCATGTATTTGGTAGTTGTTGGTACGTATGCTGCAAGTGGAGGCGGAGTAGCCTCTTTTCAAGAAGGTATCAACCCCTTTTGTCTCCCCAATCTAGACCACATCTGTATGACCTGTGGCAGGTATTGCCATAATGGTGTCTACCTTTGGCAATTTTAACATATAATCTATATTGGGGATTTGCTGGTATCCTGTAGAACTTGTCTACTCTGGGAACATGTGGTGGAGCAAAAGCTGGCTTACTCCATAGAGCCTCAACGGGCCTCCAGACTGCCTCATGGAAGAGGAAACCTTCAAAGGCTTTCCTATCCTTTCCATCAGTGATGATTAGTAAATCATCCTCTTCAGTACCTGTCTGGGTAGTAATGTTGAGGGATGACAACATTAATTTTAAAACAGCATCTGCATTGGTATACACACTTGCAGTACCATCTCCAGCCACTGATGTGTCCTCATCTGGCCCAGAGCAGTCCAAGCAGAGTAATCCTGCTCCAGTGCACTCCATGCTGTTGCGGTATCAGAAACCGCCGGCCAGTTTACTTGCTTGGGAGGCACAGTCTGCCTTGAGCCCTCAAACTCCTGCAGCCACTGGAAAAAAGATCTTTGGTCACCGTGAATTTCAGTAATGGCCACCACTGTTTTCAGAAGCACGTCTTTCTCCCTGCTGTCACGGGTGTGTTTGGATTGTGTAGTTCTTATTCTTGGGGAAGACGAGGTGTCTTGTTTCTCCCTGGAACTGCTTGATCTTTTTGTTGTGGAGGATGAAGAGCGGGTTCTTTCTGACCGCGGAGCTGGGGTTGAAAGAGCCCTTCCCTTTTGTGTTGGTGTGTCCGATATGCAAACATGCATTTCTAACACAAGAAGGTGAAAGAGGGTAACCACTATACAAATGCTAGATGTGAACTTTTTCGCGGTTTACGGTTCGGGTCAGTTCCGGATCTCAAATGGAACCACCAAAAACACTTTCAGCATACTCATCTGTAATCCTTTCCCAAATAATGTATTAGAAGGTAAACGTACCGGTATTTCCTGCAGTATTGCCGCTTGTTTGATACGTCACAAGATTATTACGTCTGCTTGGTGATATTAAAAATGTATGTGGATGAGGTGAAGCAAAAGATAGCGCAGGGTTTATATAATGTAGTGGATAATAGTGCGAGAGGTTAATCAGAAATGTGGAATTATTTTGGAATCATAGCGAATGAAAATGAACATGTGACTGGATTTGTTGCTTGTAAAACTTGTCATTATGTTTTTGTGAACGACAGCCACAAAACTGGTACATCATCTCTGCGAAAGCACAGGTATAGCTCCCTTTCAACTGGTGGCACAAAAGGAATGTATTTTATAGTGAAGTAAGTAGACAGATAGTTAATACATCACAATGTTAAAATACATCCAGACCACTAGAGAACGCTACCATGCTGTATAGCCTATTGTATAAACTCAACATGTGGAGAATGGTAGAAATACGTGTGTAAATGTGAGCAAGTCAGTCGACGCAGGCAGTAAAGGACAAACACTTGCAGGTTCCGGTTGGGTTGCAGGTCTTATTAAAGCGGGTCGGTCGTGGGTAAGAGGACGGTGTTGCAGCGGGTTGCTGGTCCAGGTCAGAAGCTGGTCGTAAAAATCAGACCCGCGCAGGACTCCGTTGCTGGATCCTTGGTTGGGAGCGAGGGCACAAGGCTGCAGCAGGACTAGGGATGCACCAAATCCAGGATTCGGTTTCGGATTCGGCCCGAATACTTACTTTTTGAGCAGGGTTTGGATTCGGCCGAATACTTAGGATTCGCTAAGATGCACGTCCATTTTAATACATCCCTCCAATGTGTGCAGTTCTTTAAATAAAAGACACGAATCCAGTATTGAAATTAACTGTTGTATTTAATAACAAGAACACGTTTGATGTATGAACTATGAACTCTGTCACGGCTCTCAACTCCCTATTACAGGTGGCGCACACACTAAACACGTCACGCAGCTGCGGAATGCAAACATAGCCCTGTATGCAAGAGCAGTCACATCACACTTTTCATGGAGTAAAGTTATGCGGTAAACCTGTAATATATAGTAACGGCAAACTGCTGTAGACGTTTGTGCTTTGTTTGTCAAACGTGTTCTAGAGATCATACTGAGAAAAAAAAAAAAAATCAGTGCACAGAAATATATATTTTTTGTAAGATGTCAGATGTGCAAGACGTTGTTGAACAATATGCTTCAGTAAATTAAATTACGTTACTGTAATGTGCCAATACAAGTTGAACCATTTGGGAACTGCTGTGTTTTATTAAAATAATTTGTAAACTATTTCGTAGCCTATTTGATAGGTGTTACACACACTGTGCACTTAAAATCATCTTGGGTTTTATTTCGCAGAGTGATTCAGGTCACTCATCGCGGTAATTTTTTCCTTATAGCTCTCAGATAGGGTTGTCAACAGGCTCCAGAATCTCGGGGCACTAAGGCAGGTCAGGTTGTTTTTTTTTTTTAAACTCACCTCTCTAAGCTGCAATGTATTCTACATGTAAAGTGAGTATGAATTGCTTGAGCAGTTTAGTAAATTTATTTAATTGTTTAGTTGTGGTGGTGATTCTATCCGGAGAGCCTCGTAACAATTAAATCGTATTGCTTGAATTTTTTCATACAGTAAACAATATCTATCAAAATAATTGAATGAAATGTATTTTTTGTTTACGACTAAGTCGTCCTGGATAAGGGCGTCTGCTAAGAAATAAATAATACAATAGTGCAACACCACTATTAGATAACTTTGCACCCACCTGCACTCTTTCATTTAACCTTGTGGCAGCAGGTAAAGTTTCTATTGGTTTAATATTTCTTGCTTCACAGTCCTGCCCAGTCAGAGACTCAAAGCCAATCAGCTGCTGTATAACTGTATAAGTCTGACTGATGGAAATGATCCTCGCAGGCAGGTGTGTGTTTTTGGTTACAATTAAGTAAAACAAGTCAATTAATTTAGTGACAGTTTGCACAATTCACACTCACTTTACTGAATACATTGCAGTTTAGAGAGGTGAGTTACAAAACCTGACCTGCCTTAAAGTGTCCCGAGATTCTGGAGCCTGTTGGCAACCTTACTCTCAGATCAGGTGACACAGGTTGAAAACGTCATTAAAGAAAATAAAGGGTTTTGGCAAAGATACAGCTCTCCTTTCTTGTAAAAGTAAACGGTTCTGTATTTTGACGTTTTTGTTGTGGGGGGAGGGGGCTAGCGGTAAATTGTGTTTCAAACTGAAATCTTATTCCGGGATATACTTTCCATTCGTTAATAAAAATACTATTAACTAAAAGGCTCAAAACTATATATTGTGCGCGTCCCTTATTAGTAGCTGCCAGTCTGTTTTTCATTCAACAGTTTCCTTCAGTTTTCTTGACAGTTTTTGTAGATTCGGTATTCGGCCGAATCTTTTGAGATGGATTCGGTATTCGGCTGAATCCCAAAAACTTGGATTCAGTGCATCCCTAAGCAGGACGCAACTAGCAACAGGCTGTAGTGCACACTATACTCGTAATTAAAAATTATTACAGCGATTAGTTTAAATATCACATATAATTTGTGTAAAACACAAAATGCATAATATATACAGGACAGAAGCAACAAAGCTCTCCAATCAGGTCAGTCTTGAAAGGAAAAATGGCATTGAGATAGTTGAGTGCAGTCCTTTTGATATCTCGGGGGCGGAGTCATGGCTGCATAACTCGCTGGGTGAGCAGCTTTGGTATACAACATTCAGGATTCGGGTCTTTGGGGGGTAAATACCCATTCTGTGATGGTTACATTTCGTACTTGAAAGGGAAATAAATATTTTTGTAAAATGCTTAGACAAGGTGAGCCTTATAAAACAAATTACTCAGTAAAAGACAAATGCCATGGTTAAATCCCACATTTATTAATTTTGAAAGCAGTTTGGGCTATAAAACCAAGCTATCTATAAGCCAAATGACATTTTTAAAATCACATCCATGTAAAACACATTTTTCAGAAAAAAAAGCCTTTCCGCTTCTTTCTTCTGTCCCCTTGTCACAACCCATTATGCCTGAGCACACTTCAGCTCTTCTTCAAACATTGTGACCTTGGAGCGCCTCTGCCATGAACATTTTACCCAGGTTCTGAGAGGTGAACTCCTTGATGTGCTGGCAGTAGGTGTTGATTTGCCCTGAGGAAGAAAGAAGACAGAATAAAAGGGGTGTTTCACAATTAGCAACTCCTGTACACTGTCAAGTTCACACCTTTAATTTAAAAAAAACCTGCACTAAACCTAAAATAATGCCATTTCTGGTTGGTTTAACTAATCTGTGCTATGACAAAAATGAAAATCTGGGTACTGAAGCAGAGCAACAATTATTAAGAATACTTCAACACACTGGTCAATTCATTTAAAATCGACACAGCATCCACAATACCATCACCTTTAAGAATGTTAATCAAGAAGTTGCTGGTGCAACACTCAATTTCCCCATGGTGCCTCAGGCTGTAACCCTGGCATGAATAATACCCTGTTAACACTTGTATCGGAACGATACTGGTAACATTTGTTTCAGTTTAGAATACACAGATATGATACCACTTTCTGTCCTAACTCACTTTTCAACACCAGTAGAACGACGATACTGTGGCAATATACCTGTCCACATTTAAGATGGTTTATATCGTTATGTCATTATCATAACCCTGGTTCCCTGAAACAGAAATGCAACCATTACCGAATGAGTATTTACCTCCTAAAGACCCGAATCCTGAATATTGTATACCTGGCTGATTAGGCTCTTTTGAGGATCACCTCAGAAACCTGCCACTGCTTGTTAGGGCAGGCAGCGTCCTTGGATAGGAGCGCCAAATTAGGCGCCTGGACGAAGGCAGCAATGGAAGCCTCAACCAGAGAAAAATGGGCCAGGCCCAGCTTTTCCACATTATCAGTCACGCTGCGTGCAAAGGGTTGTGGGATTGAGCTCGGGGGAAGATTTTTTATTGACAGTCAATGGAGCGGTGTCAGATTGAGCTGCTTTGAGCTTACTTTATCGGTGTTTAAAAATATTTTTAAAAAAAACATAAGTCTATTTCACTCTTGCCCAGGATGTCTTGACGAAAAACATATCCTATGGTAATGATGACATAGAAAAATTCACTTTTCTGAACACAGTACCAGAGATGGTGCATGCGTAGAAAACAGAGTTGCACGTTTCACACAGTACAGACAGGTACAATTATCAATTATTTCGTATCAATATGGTTATACCGGTAAGACGCCAGTGTGAACAGATGTTGCGATAATGTTCAACAATACAGTATAAAATGCAAGTGTGAACAGGGCTTTAAATCTACACAGAAACATACCAAGTAAGTAGTTAAGAACTTTGAATCTTGAACCCATGTGAAAAAGTTATATATAGCCATATCCAAAACTGGATTATCAGTATGCCTTGTTAAGTCGAGTTAATTTCTTTTACCACATTTGAACAGTTGAATTCTGAAGAAAAAAGCCAATTCGATACCCTTTTCACTTTTGCAGCAGCTACCTTATGGCCAGTCATTGTACACCACTGGTGTGATTTATCACCTCCTGCGTATTATACTATCATAAAAAGTAGTAGAACCAAAGCCTGCAGGCGGACAGGCACTTTTTTTTAAACCCCCCCACAGAATAGACATTGAAACTTTTTCATGCAATATATCTAAAATTGGAAACCAAAATATTTCTTACTTGAATATCTCTATGAGAAATTGTAACTCTTAAAAGTATACTTTGTCATTGCTTTATAAATCATTTTTAGGGGTTCTGAGTTTCTTCTTCCAGTTTTTTTATTTGAACATTTACCTGCATAGTATTCATATTGAAGCACTCTATAGACCATGCATGAGTCCTTTATGTTTTGTTATGGAATGCAAATATGCATATTAATGATTTTCCGTACATATATGCGTGCACACGATTCTCTGTTTCATGGTTTCTAGCTTTAAGATTTAAGCCTTGTTAACAGTAACGATATGTGGCTTCTGTTTACTGACAGAAAAATGTTTTATGAATGCATGCCCTCTGAAGTCTAACTACAACAACATACAATTAAATAAGTGTATTTCAACTTTCTGACCATACACATCACCAAGCACAACATTAATAAATTCCACATACAAATTAAACAGATTTCACTTGAAAGGATGTAACCCCATACTGTAATAATCAATTAATTAATACCAATGCAATCTCTTGCTTCTTAAACAAGGAACAAAACTTGAGTAATTCTGCATCTTCTGCAACTTTTTGGTCAATTGTAACAAATACTTTTAAGCCATTTCTCTTTCTAATAACTCATCTTTCAGAGTTTGTGTGAGAATAGCTCTCTGATTAATTAATCTGCTGCTTACAAAGATCAACATAGATAACTATTTATTGTTGAAAAACTGACATTGTTCAAGTTAGCCATCATAGTTGAAATAAGTGTTTTGTCTGCATCTCTGAAAAGACTAGAGGTTAAAACAATGCAACAGTTGACATTTAGCATATGCTATCTACAATGAAACTTTACTGGGAGAATCATAGAATATAGCTGTGTAAAAACTGTAAAAGACACTGTGCCGAAGCGTGTGGTCGGTATCAGTGATTTGGATAGAGGTTAAAAAAAAAAAAAAATGTGACAGCAATATATTTTTTTTAAAATTAGACATAAAAGGATTCATTTTTAATGTAAGATAACCACAATCTAACTTGACTTAGGGAATCACAGAATATAGTTGTATTCTCTAAGCATTAGGTCTGTAACATACTATTAAAGTGTCAAACACGTTGCAGTACAAGAAAGTCAAAAAGAGCATGCACAGACACAATAATGCCACTGTTACAAATTCCTTCAAATACAGATTCTTTTATAACATGTTCAAGATATTGCTACGAACCATTAATTACTATACTCAGATATTTGGCACACATGACAGCTAGTGTGAAAAATGCCTTTGCCAATCCTCTGACTTCCTGCTTCCCTGGCCATTCTTTAAACTAGAAGGAGAATAAATCTATTGTCTAGCAGATAAAAAAGGAGTTCACAGCAGACTGATAATATTCTCTGCACAGCAGCAACAGCAAGAGTGGCAGTCCAAAGGGGTTTAAGTGTCAGAGACAGCAATCATGTACAATGTTCAGTTGTCACAAAGTATTAAAAGGTGCGTTTTTTTGGTTCTGAAAATGAATTTCTAAAAATAGACATTTAGCAAAATCAAAACCCATTATTATTTATTTATTAGCAGACACCCTTATCCATACTACGACTAATTGACATCTGTAGGTGCTTTGCCATTTACTTCTTGTACAACCTGTTAACAGTATAAACCACTACTGTTCATATTTGTATCATCCTCGTTATCCTCATTGATGTTTATTATTATTGTCTAAAATTCTATTAATAGTTACTCCCATAATAAAAAGGTTGTACACGGCTGACCCCATTAAAGCAAGAAACTTGGTTGTACAGGGCTTTGTCAAAATATTAAAACACCTGTCATAACACCATCAACAGGGCATCATCAGGATTACTAGAGATGCAAAAACTCAATAATCAAAATGTAGCACAAATGCTCAGCACTAATATTTACCCTGGTGTCCTGGCTAACTTGACAGTTTTAGCCCAATTTATTCAATTAAGTAAAAACACTGGCTCGCCTCTGTATAAAGATCTTCAAATAACAGCAAGGAGGAATCAACATGGTTACACTGGTGCATATCATGTGAGAAGTGAAAAAGGCGGAAATTAACATTTTATGAAACCATGTGAGTGGTGGTTGACATGGGTTTGAATGGCAATTAAGGAAACAGATGGTTGTCTAAATGGTAGGCAAACAGAACTGTATTACCTGGTGGCAAGGAGTTTCTTAATGCAGTGTTTCCAAGCCGATACACTGCACAGTGGCATTAGAACAGTGAAGTGAAACCAACAGCTTTGAGCAAAACAGCAAGAATGTATTCTATAAATATTCCAGGTATCATCAATTTCTAGAATGGCAATAATTGTCCCTTGTAATTAAGAGTGTTTTCTAATTAGCCAGGATTTAATGGGTTGATTACTTAAGTCTTTTGATCAGTTTAGCTGGAGTGGCTACACAGACATCTTGAGATTTAGGACTGAAATACAGGTTAGTCATGTCGTTCTAATTCTCCCATGAATTTCACAGGGTCCTAGTTATATGGTGTGCAATTCCTAGAACTTGTATGTTTCATGTGTAGGATGGCAATACTGCAGTGGCTCAATTCCTTCTTACTGAAATTGCTCTTCCAATTACCTCCTTAAGAAAGGTCACAAGATGAATTCTCACCTGCAATGAGGAGCGTGTCCATTCTTGGAGGGGGTTGGGGCGGTTTGAACATCTTGCTGATGTCTTCCTCGGGTAACAGAGGCTCCCCACGAGTCTGCCTCTGTGTGTTCTCCTGCTGACGCCTCTGAACATACTGCGGAAGGAGATTTGCTAAGAGTAAGGACAATTCTGCAAGTCATGTCTTAACCTCAGCCATGCCCTGGGCTTATTTAATTACAATATTTTTGGTTTGTTTAATTTGCCTACGAGTCATTCTATTTAAACCTAATCAAAATGTACTTAACTGCGATTGGTTAATTTAAAAGTACAGTATAAGTGGCACCTTTAGTAGAATACTGTTTTGCCAAATGGAAGCTGTGTACAATGCTAGTCTTGTATGAAAACTCCCATGGCAGAACTTGCTTTTACATACTTCCATAATGCACCACCTTTTTTCATTCACCCAGTTCGATTTGCACTCAAACAGCACATGTATAATACAGGTTTATCTGACACAGGATGGTTTTCCAAAGTATTTTCCATAAATCCACAGTGCGCACACGGGAACAAAATTAGAATTCAGCTTGTTTCAGTGGTCAAATCAAATCAAACCAACATCACAGCACACCTGTAATATGGTTTCTTCGTAAGATAATGAACTCCACACAGAGCAAACTCCAGGTCCCCATTTTCCTTGGGTCAGGAGAACAAACAGATCTCTAACCCAGAGATCATTGCAACACAGTCCTTTTTGGCACCAAAGTCTGTATCTTTCCCCCATAAAACCCCCCCTCCAAATAAGTACTGTTATCCAAATTCCAAAAAAAAAAAAAAAAAAAAAAAGGGGGAAGGGTGAATATAGGAGTGTGGAGTTCATCATCCGATGAAGAAACCTTATTACAGGTAATCTCCGTCTTCTTACCTCGCCTGATGAACTCCACACAGAGTTAACTATTCCAAAGCATGTACAGAAGAGGGTGGAAGGTTAAATATTAGTAGACAGTGCCACAGATAACACTGAAGGGGCTTTCACACCGGACGCAGCGCGGCACTGCTGCGTGGCAAAAGCAATGGTTTTCAATGAAGGCGGTTACACACCGCAGAGCGGCGTGCAAGAGATAAAATATTTTTGCCACGCCACGTCGTGACGTAACCTACCAACAGCCAATCAGGGAAAAGTAGGAGGTTCCTTTGCGAGGAAGAAATAAAATAAAATGGAGGAAAAGCTGTTAGCTTTCATTTCAGATTTCCCGGCGTTGTATAATACAACAATTAATAGTTACCAAGATATTAATAAAAAAGCTGCAGCATGGAGGTCTGTGGGTGTACAAATGGGATTACCGGGTAAGTGAATGCCCAAGTTGTAGCCACTCCCCTCACTGAGTGGGCTTTGATGAATCCTGGGGCTGATTTGTTATTAAGATTGTATCAGAATAAAATGAAAGTAGTAATCCAGTCTGAAATTGTTTGTTTAGAAACTAGTTTGGTTTGCCCTGGGTTTGTGAGTTAAGAGATAAATAGTTGCCCTGATGGTCTGATATCACAGATCCTGTGAATGTAAAAATGTAAAGCTCTCTGGACATCAATCAAATGAAGTCTGGTCTCTTCCTTAGATTTGTGAGGTTTTGGGTGAAAATCCAGAAACTTTATCACTTGTTCTAAATGAAACTTGGTTACCACCTTTGGTAAAAACTGAGGGTTAGGTCTGCAAGGGTTGAAAATGTGGTGCATTGATGACCAAGGCTTGAAGTTCCCCTACTCCTCTTGCTGATGTTAGTGACCAGAAATGCTGTTTTCCATGCTAAGAAACCTTTGTTCACATGTGGCCATGGGTTCAAATGGTGGTCCCATGAATTTTCTGAGTATTAGGCTGAGGTTCCACTGTGGAAGAATGTGTTTTCTTGGGAGTCTTAGATGGTTAATACCTGGGTAAAACTAGATGTCATGGGATGAGAACCAGGTAGAATGCTGGAAATCACAACAATATGAACCTTAGTGGAGGAAAGAGAGACCTTTATGAAACAGGTGACTGAGGTAGGATAAAACTTCAGATAGAGAGACCTGTATGGTGCAAGGATTTTGAATTGCACCAGCAGATAAATGCTCTCCATTTGTCGTTTCTTGATGCAAGAAGGATGTTTTTTACTTGCTCCGATAGTCCTTGTTCTTTTAACAGTTGCTGTTCAACCTCCAGGCAGTCACTTGAAGTACTGACGGATTGAGGTGAAGCATCGTCCCGTTGTTCTGGGACAGCAGATTGCGGCTCTCCGGCAAGTGCAGGGGCCCCGCCTCGTCATTTCCAGGATTTCTGAAAAAAACAAAACCTTTTGGGCCAGTAAGGCGCTATCAAGATGAGGCTGGCCTTGTCTCTTCTTACCTTCCTGAGTATTAATGGGATTAGTGGCAGGGGTGGTTATGCATACATTAGGTCTCTTGACCATGAAATGGACAGACCATCTGTTGCCATGGCTGCTTTCTGATAGAAACAGGATCAGAAAAGTGGCTTTTGAGTGTTTTCTGTTGTCGCAAATAGGTCTACTTATGGATGGCCTAGTGCAGTGGTTCCCAGCCTTTTTGGGTGTGAGGACCCCTTCTGAACCTCCAAAAATTTCACGGACCACCATGTACTACTATCATAGTTAAACAAAGCCGCTATACAAGGAAAGTCTATTCATTTTGCTGTCCACTATAGTGTGGCAATTGATAACGATGTCATACAGGAAATTGATTAATTTACCTAATGAGATGACTGGTACTGTTTCAGAGATGTGAGTCTGAATGTCCGGTTGAAGTGATGAGTGTCTTAGCCTTAAATCTGGTTCCACATCCAGCCTACTCCGGTACTTTGACTTCAACCCAACAAGCGCAGAAAATCCACTTTCACAAGAGTAAGTGGTGGCAAATGGCATCAGGTACTTCACTGCCTTGTGGGACAGTTTCGGGCACTTGGATTGAACGTGTAACCAGAAGTCAGTCAGATTTAGTTACACGAAGACTAACTTTGAAGAGCTGTCACATGAAAGTTCTGTTAGACTGTCTTCCTCCTTTGGTGTCAAGTTGGTGTGCATTTCACTGTCAACGTTCACAAATGTCTTTGTAATCCACTCGTTTTTGGAGTCAGGTCACTGTGTTTCGTTTCTAAGTGGCGCCGAAGATTAGCTGGCTTCAAACTTTCGTTCGACAACCCTCGTAACATACAACACATAGCGGTCGCGGCTCCTCTTTGCTCCCGGTCCAAGTAATTCCCATTTCCAAGTATGTATCAAATTCAACTAAAGCCATTATTGAAAATTGAAAATTAAAAAAAAAAAAAATTGCACAAATTCTAGCTTCTCCAAATCACGTAGGTGCCTCACCAAGCTGTGGTTACCATCGCAACGCCTTCAGAATGGTTTTTGCCTCATGCAGCAGTGCGGCAGCACTACATTGTTCCAGCTTTCTGGCATAGCGCTTTCGCTGCTGGTGAAAGCGAGTTGTGACTTAAATAATGTCACTAGCACTTCTGTGGACTTACATGTATTTAATATATATATGCTTAAATGTGATTATTTCTCAATTAAATAAAAAGCATATGCAAAATGCTTTTTTAGCCTTTGGGAATTCTTGTTGAGGCCATGCCTCACTTGCCTCGGATGACGAGCCGCCTCTGTACTCCACTGCCACTTGCTTAATTTTCTCTCGCTTTCATCTTCAAAGACCGTTTTTTTTCCAGCGATCCACTGCTGATACTTCCCCACTAGTGGGGCGAACCACATGGGGTTGCTTCTAACGTGCAGTGAGTTGCAGCACGTGACGTGATTTAGTCATCAGGTTAAATCACGTCACACGCTGCAACTCGCCGCACATTTAGCCACACTTATACAATGTTTGACTTCTTGTAGGAAGTTTCCTTGTGGCCATGACCAGTCCATCAGTGTTTGTTAAAAACATTACAACCCCACCCCCTACTGGCAGATGTAAGGGGAGAAAAGGCACTGGATGGTAAGAAGGGCTTACCTCCTTCTCCGAAATGGCCACATGAGGGTCTGTACAGCCGGGCTCCTTAACCACGCTGAAAACGTGGCTGGCTTGCTCCCAAAAGAGGATTGCTGTGGTTGATGTCTAAAAGACATCTGTCTATTAAAATAACCTCCTAAATGGTGTGCCTCTCATCCCTGTTGAACAGGACAGAATAGCTTGATGACGCACATACCACATGTTGAGGCTGTGTAGCTCCTTTTCGGAAAGGTGTCCACCTTGTCTGCACAATCTGATGCTGAGGGTCTGGAGGATGTAGCCACCCCTTAAGATTTTCTAATTCCCCCATCCACTGGAAGAACTGATCCCTGGTCATAGGAGGCATCATGACCTGCTGCCGCACCCATGCGCAGATTTACTCCTTGGGGGAGACATGGTAGAGCTTTTGTTCCATCGGGCTGCCCCGTCATTTTGTAGCCCTTGAGGAGGATGCAGCGCGAGTCTATCAGATCGCTGTGGCAGGTGCGATGGAGCTCTTCCCCTCGATACACATTAGATAGAAATCCCTACTGCAAGACAGTGATAGTGGAGAACCACACAATGTACAAAACAGAGGGCATGGGAAAGACAAAGACACTAATAAAGAGTTTATGAAAAAGAGCAGGACAAAAATCTTGCTAGCTGAAAACCAGCAAAATGGAAGAAATTATCATCTATATTAACTTTTTTTTTCTTATAAAATAGTCCGTACCAAAGCAATCGCAGGAGAAATTTGGACAATGCTTATTTAGAGAGGGTTTTACGGGGGAAGGATACCTACTTTGGTGCCAAAAAGGACTCTATTACAATGGTCTCTGGGTTAGAGATCTGTTTGTTCTCCTGACCCAAGCAAAATGGAGACCAGGAGTTCGCTCTGTGTAAAGTTCATCAGACTGTGTAAAGTTCATCAGACATCGATGCAGACGAGGTTAAGAACCTCTATTTATGTGAAAAATGGAAGTGGACATTTTGCCTTTCCAGTAGAAAAGGTTAACTGAAACAATAGTTATATAAAAAAAAAAAAAAAAACATTGGTCTTTTATGCTAGTCTTAAAATCCATACTTTCACTTGAGGTATTGTATTATAGAAAGAACAGTGCTAACTAATTTAAATTAGGTTTTATTATGTAGCAGGTCAAAAGCAGTGTATTCTTATTAAAAGGGTAATGTGCTGCATCCTCAAATCACAGAAATCATGCATGGTCCCTGAAATCATCCTTGAAGCCTCAAAACACGATATCAAATCTTTTAAAAGGGAAAGGAAGAAAGAACAGTGCTAACTAATTTAAATTAGGTTTTATTATGTAGCAGGTCAAAAGCAGTGTATTCTTATTAAAAGGGTAATGTGCTGCATCCTCAAATCACAGAAATCATGCATGGTCCCTGAAATCATCCTTGAAGCCTCAAAACACGATATCAAATCTTTTAAAAGGGAAAGGAATAAAAGGACAAATGGACAATTCCAGTGCTATACAGTTTTATTGCATGTGCATTCCTCCTGTATATATACACACACTTTAGTTAGAATGGTGGGCTGATTTTTACCTATACGTTTTCCCTACAGTTTTGGGGTAGGCATGGTAGACCACCTGGCAAAGCAACTCAAATAAAATGAACACCAATACTTTTTAGGTCAGCTCAAAAACAGGTATCGATACCATCAAAGACCAAATAATTGATTTTCAACTGTACACTAAATGAATTTTTTTAATATAAAACTGGCATCTTTGAAAAATGTGCCAATATGTGACAGCAGGTGTAATCCTATCATGATTTCACAGAATTTCATTATAGGAGCAAAAAAAAAAAAGCACAAAAAAATGTACATGCCACCAAATTACACTACTCTGGCTCCTTTCTAAAATGAGATCTGTTATTTCTAAATTGCTTTTTTTTCTAAATTTACTTTAGATGTTGATAACTTTTTCCTTGTAGTGAAAACATCCACTGATGTATTCCATTTGATCACGTTTCTGCCTTATTTTTAATGAAATGGGCAAGTAGTAATTGTTACTATCAAGAATGTTCATTTTCCTACCTCATTGGTATTTACATAAATACTAAACATCCCGACAGGCGGATATCAAAGTTTCCTTTGATAGATGACAGAGCTTCAGGTGGGAATAAATGCATTGTTTATGACTCATTTTTATCTGTGAGCCTCAAATCTTTCCCTTTTAATCAAAATACAGCCAACCCCCTGTGGTGATATTAAAATCATGCCAATCAACCTTTCTTTACCATTGACAGTAAAACATGTAAATATCCCTGCAGACAAATAAATAAAGAAAGACCAGGTTTAACGCTCATATCTTAAAGTGGGTTAAGGCAGTACGATTTGTTTAGTTGTTAAATTACTACATAATGTTTCCTCTGACTGGTCTAACCAATTTATTAGGTTTGATTTTTTTGTCAACAATGCAAAGGACAAAATCAAATGTTAAAAATATTAACCATATCTATCTTCATTTAAAACACATTAAAAAGGACAAGCAGTTTTTTTTTTTTTTTTTAATTCCCCTTACTATTTGACAATGTACTGGTATATATTGCTCCTCTAAAATCAGCCTTTACCTGGCTTTGTACTTTGCCTTGAGCTGGAGTATCCAAAGTGCCAATGTGACAGCTCTGCATGATGACTTTAGACAGCTCAAAGAAGTTCAAAGCCAGATAAAAAAAAAAAAGGACAGATTTGCAAAAAATGATAACTCAATATTGGAGAGACATATCCTAGAACCACTCAAAATGATTGCTAACAACAAAGAATAGGAAGGCAAATAGGAAAACATTTTTCCAAACAAAAATAATAGAATGACATTTGAAGCTACTTACTCCAACGAAAACCAAATATCCAGAATATTTGCTTAGGATGGTAACCTCTTATTAGATTATTCTTATCACAGAGATAGCTGCTAAAAAGCTATATACTACAAAAGTAACAGAATTACTCATGGGAAATGTACAGGCATTTCTAAGAAAAACTGTTGCCCTCAAGGGCTGCCAATAGAGTACTTATAAGGATGTTCAATTCCCAGCACTGTGCTGGCATACAATATCAAAATGTCTAGCAGGAGGGCAAGTGCTGGCTAGGAGGTTTCTGAAAGGAAGCTCTTAGGCAGTTTTCAAGTACCTGGTGTTTCTGCTGCTGCTGTTTGCTCACATTCCTGCTGAAGGTGTTATATTTAACGATCTCCTGGCTCATATCATCCACCCTGTCCATTAACAGTTGAAGGCTCTTTTCAAGGTGATTGCTGCAAAAAAGAAAGCAAATAAATTATACATGTTATACTATCTTATAATATGCTGTTTAATTACAATGTGATAGTGGGCTTCAAAAAGATTACATAATTTACAAGACCACTGCTTGGAAGTGTTGAGAATTGTACATAATTGTACATCCTGGAGTTCCACATGCACGTCTGTACATGACTCAATCAATCAATCAATCAATCTGTATTTTATATAGCACCTTTCATAGTGGACCACCATCACAAAACGCTTTAATTCATTCATCCGTACTGGATAATGACATTGCATTACCATTCTGTCATTACAAAAGTGAGACCACTGAATAACTAATTTCCATTTGTACCAGCCATTCTCTCTTGTGTTTAGTGCAACACCACACTTTTTATTCTTAAATTTGATGTGCCATTTTCCTACATTTTGATCTCTGGGGTTCTTGCAAGTTCACTGCCTTATCACTGAACCTCTGGAATAAGGTTGAGTCCCATTATAGATCTATAGCAATGGCATATGTGTTGACCATCTTTCCAGCTCACCTCTCTCCACTTAAGTACAGGGTGATCACATTATTAAAACACATTTATCTGCACTAGTGATGTATTAGTCTGATAATCTAAACCATTCATCAACTGTAACAATCCTCTTAGAAATGTGTCAAGATTGGACTTATCCCAAAGGAAATAGCTCCTCCTTGCAACCTATTAAGATCAGAAGGGCAAGATCCTACTTATCGGTATTCATAAACGGCAATCTTAAATGTCCCTGTCTTTCACAGTATTAAGAAAGTACTTTCCATTCATTGAGAAATATATATAGGGCCGTAAAGATTTTTCTTGCACATGCAAGTTTTCTAAAATATATTAAGTAATAAAAGCTTCTTTAAAAACACAAGATCCCCTGATAAGTGCACGTGGTTCACGTCTATCAGGTGCTGTTAAGCATTACCTCTGAAGATACCCACTTTCATTTCTTATTCCTCCCGGTTTGTGGTTTGCTTACTTGTATAATTACACATTTTTAAAGAATGGACCATTTCTAATTTAGGGGACACACACCCCCACAAAAAACAAATCCCAGATATTGCCATAACTTAATAGTAAAGAAAATGGCCCTTTGCCTTGACCTTAATTTATATTGTCTCAAATGTATCAGTGAAACCTTGTGAGAGAAAGAGACTGAACACATTACTGTATCATTTGTATTTGTTGATATCTTTTGTCCACTTATAGTTTAAAAAAACTACTTACAGCTCTAGGACATAATTATAATATTATACAAGAGATACAAAATGCCAGCAAAACATAGCTTGCTACAACTCGCCCCTTTCATTTATCAAGACCACTGATTTGGACTGAACAAAATTGTTAAAGGGAGATGTTCAAATAAGAAGGGACACAGAGGGAGTTTACTGTAAAGACTTGTCATTTAAACCGAAAAATGATGCATCATACTTCCTCTTCAATTCATTTATTTCCATTGAATGTGCCAGTAACTTTAAACAAATACTCAAACCAAAATCATAAAATAAAAACAATCATATTTTTCTAATTACAAAAAAAACAAAAAACACACACACCACAGAAAACATTGTGCTGGCTCCATTACAGTACATGGCCAGTTTTTCCTATGTGCATTATGTGCAGACTGGCTCTAGCTCTGCTTACAGTAGATACCCGTGTATTGTGCTTTGTACCAAACTAGGTTATGTATAATTTAGAGGAAAGCAATTACAAAATAAAGCACATAGTGAGATGTGTATTACAGTTTGATAATGTGTATGGCAAAAGAACATGTTCATATGCAGTTTCAAGACAAACTGCTTATGGAGCCAGTTAACATTTATGGTTACACAATACGTGTAGCTGCATAACTTGTACTGTACATATAAAATTGAAATCAACTCGCTGGATTGTTAAATCTCTGAAGACTGCCATTCTGCTGCTTTGATCCCAAATGTTTTGTGTGAAAACAGTAAGTTCCTTGCAGTGAATGGTTCTATATTTCATTACAGAATTATTTATATCAATCCATTACCTTTACAATATGTCTGCAATCTGTCGTCATTGTGTAATTTGATTATACTGCAGCCAAACACCAGGGGTCTCCTGGTGATGCCCACTCTTTAGGCAGAAAATACTAACAAATCATACAGAGGGTGCAGGGCTCCAGACTAACTTTTTACCCAAGGAGCCAATGGCTCCTAGGCCAAAGATTCTAGGCGCCAAATCCAATTGTTGGGTGCCACTTTGAGTGATTTGATTGTTTCCATATTAAACTACTTAAGTTACAAAAAAAGCTTGTTATAGCACTAAAATGATACAAAACAGAAACATAATGTTTGCACGCACTTGTTTGCTGCCTTACTGTTCATTTATGCTGTATGACTTGCTCTGCCTTGCCTCTCTTCCAGTCTGCTACTCTGCCACTGCAACTGTCGTCAAATAGTGTCATTTTATATCTTTGATGCTTTAAAAAAGTGAACTCTGTTTCCTTTTTGTAGTTTCTTAACTTAGTACTCTGAACTCAAACTTAGCCTTAACTTAGGCTAGTGAACTATAAACAACAATCACACATTTCTTATTCAGAATCTGAATCAATGTTGCCAACAGTTAAAATGTCTGTACCACTTGGCCAGGAAGTGTAGTTTGGTCTTCGTTTCCTTTTACCAGAGGAAAGCCAATGCTTAACACAAGCCTCTGGGTCAAACATTTCAAGGGAAGAGCCCTCTGCATGTATTCTCACAAGATCATCAACAGTAGCCACACGAAGTGAGTTGCGCAGCTTGAAAATCCGTGCAGAAAATCCACGTTCATCTTGGGTAGCTGATCTTGGCAGAACAAGCAAGATTTCCACTAAATGTAGAATTATTAACTCTTTGCGGTCCTATGTCGGACCTGGTCCGACATTGCAATTTTCCCTTTCCGCTCCAATGCCGGACCCTGTCCGACAATCAAAAGACGTAAAAAACAGGTCTCTAGTCGTTTTTTCAATGGCCAAGTGAGACCGATAGGAGCCGAGAGAAGCCGAAAAAAAAGGGGGCATATCTCATGAATACAGATAGCCCTGGCACCACATAGGTAACACGGACATAAACAAAGAAGATAGCTGCTTCTGCATCCAGCGCTCAAAGAATATCAGACATTTGCAGAGCTTTTTTAGATGTTATAGTAATAAAATAAAGACTTGGATCACATTATTGACGAGTTTGGTGATAAAATGAGTGATCAGGAGATGATTTAAATCGGTATGCACTACTATGTAGAGGTATGTGAAAAATACAGCGAACAAGGGGTAGGGTGGGGCTGGAGATGCAGTACTGAGTGTCCTGTTGATATGCAGTGCCTTTTAAACCTGTTTTACTGTGAAAAAAATACTTTTAAACAAAGCGTCTAAAAAAACTGCGCGTGTGAAAATAAATTGGACCTGACACGGCTAAGACGCGCTGAATAAATGGACCGCAAAAGGGTTAAATCTGTGCAAAATGGTTCTTTTATAAGCAAGACCTCCCAAACCAAGGTAGGATTTTTCTATAAACTGACTTTTGACACTCCATTCTGACTGAACTGCATCAACACTGCAACCATTCTTTACTAAAAGGCCTGTATACCAATTAAGTAAGATTATTAACTGTTCAAAGTCAGCAAGATTATCAGGCCATGCATCGTGGCAGAAAATTGAAAAACACGGAATAATTTTGAGTTCACCTGAAACACCTTCCTCAGTGGAAAGCTTAATCGTGTTTCCAGACCTGTAGCCAAACTCTTTTACTGTGATTTTTTAAAAAAAATATCATGAGTCTGGGGGCCGTTCAGTTTAATATCCTGAAACAGAATGCTGGAAAATCTACTGCTGGTGGCTCTGCTCCTGCCTAACTGCCCCTACTGCTGTGGATCTGGCTGTGGTTGGGAATCCTCATGCTGGAGAAAGTTTTCCAGTTTCCCATTTTTGAATGGCTTTTCTCTCATGCTTTTAAACTGTCAATACACAGTTCTCAATTGCTGCAACAGCCCGGGCAAGAATCAGACTGTTCTTCTGGAGTGTAAGACTAAGCTGTGACACCTCTGAAAAGAGCAAAAACAGCAAAGCCCTACAAACTCAAGTTTTCCCATTCCTGTACAAAATGCTTTGCCCTTCCCTTAATGTCTGTGTTCTTGGAAGTGGAAGCAAGGTGCTCCACGTGGTGATGCACAGCAGTAAACTGTTCCTGGCCAGTTATGTTAGACAGCCAGTGCTGCGTCTTTATAGCTGGAGATGTCCAAATTTAATAGCCTAACATCACCAATTGCTTTCAACTCACGCCTACTTTTTGGACTAAAATGGTATGTTTTCCACACTAATTGCAGGTCATATTACTTTTTCAATCATCAAAACTGATCTTTGCGTACCCAACATTGCCAGCTCAAGCCTATGGGGAAAGCAATGAAATGATATAATATGCTGTCCAATCTCACCTTTCAAGAGAGCACCAACCCCTCCTGTTTTCCCCATATTGACACTGAAGTTTGTTTCTCCACCACTCTGAAAATTCTTTGTCAACATTTCCAAGCAAAGTCTTGGTTGTGTTTAAGATTCCTTGGGGATGGATGACATTGCTCTAGTTCAGCTAAGCCTACCAGACAATTTACAGCCACACCTGCAGAAACATACCTACAGTACACCATTACATTCCGTCTCCCTGCTACATCTGTTCCACAGTCAATTAGAACGGCATTGTAATTTGCACTGTGCACCCCTTTCTGCAAATAACATTTTATTTCATCTTCAATGACTGCAATGAACTCAGCACATGCGGTAACATTTGCATAAGTTTCAGATATTTCCAAACCACTCTTAATTAAAACAAATCGGAGCTAAATTTAGTGAATGACATTTCTTCTACTGCAATCATGTAAGCAGCATTGAATTTCATTTTTAATTCCTTAAATATTTTTTTCTTCATTTACTTCACGCAGCACAAATCATGGATCTGGCTACTGGGGTCTGGGTTGGCATAATCTATTGCAATAGTGTAGTCCCTAGCACTTGTGTGTTTTCTGCGTTCACTGTGCTTCTTCACAGACTCTCTTAAAATGGTTAGCCCTGAGGTGAGGATTTTTTTTATTAATTCCCTTTCAAACTGTTAATCTTATGAACTAAACATATATTATACATGTTAACGGTGGTCTTCAAGACAAGGATTTTATCCACATGAAATCATGAAAAATGTAAAACCATTTCAGCATGAGTTTCGTAACGCTTATGCAACTAAGCCTCTATATGATGATTACCACTCATTCTTATGAACACCACTGTATAACAGTCTTTTGTACTCTAAGAAGCAATTGTTAAAGTTGTAAAATACATGAAAACATTATAACTAGAGCCCCATGAAATTCTTTTTATTTTATAATTTTTCATTTTATTTCACAAATTTCATTTTATTTAGTTTTATTACAGATACACATTAATAAAACGACTCAAATAGATGTACATCATGTTTTAACGACATACATATTTATTAAACAGTTTTTTTTTTTTTTGACAAACCTCGCACAGAAAAATAATGTAGTTAAATTTCACATTAGCGACAATAACGGTAACACAGTCCCCCACTCCAATTAGCTGCTTATTTACAGTAAATACTGCCTATGCCCTCTATAAACATACAAGATGATAAAATGAAAATATATATTTACACTGCCCTACTATTGTGGGGCTGTCATAATAATTGCATATACAGCAATCTACCCATAAAAAAAAGACAGGAATTGTATTTCAATCCCATTGCACTGAAGCAGGGCATACACAACAAGCTTGGGGTTTCTCAGTATTTAAAACACTAAGCAAAGCAGATTCATTCATTCAAATCCATTCAAAACCAAAACAGCATTTGCTCCAGTGCAAAGTTTGCTCCACTTGAAATAAAACAAGGAATTAGCATACTCATACAAAATACAAGCAAACAAGTGAGTGAGTGATACTGTAATTTATGGGCGAATCACCATTTCTATGAAAACAGTTAAACTAAAATCTGTTGACTGACAGGTTTGAAAGTTGTACTCATATGATCCCTTTAGCTGTGTGAAAGGGTTATGACGGTATTATACCTGCACAGACTGCGCAATTTCGTGCTGTGTGAATGGGTATTTTAAAAACAAACTGAAATGGTCTCAGAGATGACTCATTAGTGCCATTTATGTGTGAAAGGGGCTTATGTTTGCTTCAAAATTATTTTTCATTTTACATGTTGCATTTTGGTTCATTTCGTGCTATTTCGTATTTGTGAAAAACACAAGGCTCTAATCATAACCGTGGTTCCCTGAAATAGAAATATAACTATTACCATATGGGTATTTACCTTTTAAAAGACCCGATACCTGTACAAGATGTATCAAAGCTGCTTGCAGAGCATGTGATGCAATCATGGCCCATCCGAGGGCATAAAAGTGCTGCGCTCACAGATATCTGCGTCATTTTTCCTTCAAGCCTGCTGCAATCATGCATGCAGTGACATTGAAGGTTAATGGTTACATATCTATTTCAGGGAACCAGGGTTATGATAATAACCTAACATTCCCTTTCAAGTACGAAACGTAACCATTACCATATGGGTGAGTGTACCAAAGCCGTTGCAAGGGTAAGATTGGAGAACGACAGAAATTCTCCAAGGCTAAGCCAAGAGGCTGCCTTGTGTGTTACCATACAGAACTCCAGTAACAAGGAGCTAGGGCTAAAAAATTGAAGGGGGTCGAGAAGAGAACAAGAGGCGCAGAAGGCAGAAGCAGAAGGCTCATCCTCAAAAATCAACTGCCTTGTTTCGCCTTCTGTAGGCAACGGAACTGTTCGCCCCTCCTCAGAGCCGGCGATGGACAGTATGACTTCCTGATTCAATTCTGCGCTCGTAGCCTGGGGCCCCAAGGGGACAGGCGGCGCCAAACGTTCACGCAGTAATTCCACGAGAAACGTTTCTTGGTGGGAAACGGCTGCCCAGAGCTTTTCCATCAGCTCCGGGTCCACTGATCGCTTGGCACGGTGACTCTTCTTCCTCAGGGGAGAAGGAGAAGCACAGGAAGATGAGGAAGACTGTTTCCTGCATGGGATATTTTCCCGGGTACATCATCCAGTCTCCCTTGGCACAGAGCTAAACTACACTAAACCTCGGTCCTAGTTTGGTACCGGGTCGGTGACCTCGGTAACGGTATGGGTTCACTGGTTCGCAATCACAGCGGGTAGCAATGTACAGAGATGCCCACCTGTAAAAGCCACTGGCAAAACCACCGTCAGTACCACACACGAGACTGAGGGAAGCCTGCTTGTTAGAGGTACTAACAGCCTTCGCAATGGTAATGCAAAAGCAGTCACCAAAACAGCAACAAGATACATTGCGAGCAATCGCAACCGAAACACGTATCTTGGTCCTATGCAGCGCTCCTGAGCCCAGCAGCTGTCCGCGTAGTATCTGTAAAAAACACTGTCTTCTTGGATTCTATTTATGCCTTAACACACTGAATGTGGTATTGGCATTGTAGCTATACCAATATAAAATTGACCTCCTAAAGTTGGTTGAGACATCACGGAAAATGCTGAGAATAATGAGCAGGACCCAGATGACCTGAATGACCAAAAGGAACAGCCATTGGTGACGCCGGCTGATGTGCGTGCTGCGCTTTTAACACGTGCTATGGAGCAGCATTCAGAGATAGAGCTGGAATGGGACATCCAAGTTGAAAAAGTTTGGCATCCATACTGCCAAAAAAAGACCGTCCAGATGCGTATCAGAGTTCTTCGCTGGAAACAATTTGTAGTAATATACCTGTACTGTATGAAGTTATTTTTGCATTTGCATTAAAAAAAAGTTACTTTTCATTACATTTATATGTTTTAATATGTTTATTACTGTAATGAGTCTTAATAAAGATTTTTAACCGCATACACGCTTGTGTGCTTTTGCTGTACCTGTGATCAGGGGACAGTTTGAATGTGTGGGAGGTGCTCCATGCTTATATCGTCCATCGCTTATTGCGGGCATATCGTGTTAACACAAAAACGCAACCGATCTAAGTGAGGGCAACTGTAGTATATTTTCCTATTGTAAAACAGAAGGTGTTTGGCAGCCCTGCCCTTTCAGAATATCTGTATAATATATTTCAGAAGTACTGCAATCTTTTCATTCCCCTACCACCCACTGTAAACTCATTACACTCTTTGTCCCAACATTAACAATAGACTATTTTTACCTCCATGCTGTATCGTTAGTTTACAGGAACCATGATTTCTTTCTATACAACTTTTTTTTTTTGCAGATGTTAGTATGAAATGCAAAAAATAAATAAACTTGCATTATTACTATAAAAGTGACAAAATGTTCTGTGATACAGTAATACTGTACATTAATTTGATTTAACTTTCAGATTAAGCCCTCCTGCTTTTTAATTGTTTATAAAATGCATCATCCAGGCTATGGTTCTGCATATCAAATGTTACATTTTCCAAAAAAGGAATACAAAACTTGCCCTTGGATCAGGACAACTTATTTAAAAATCAACCCTGCTGGGGACCCAGTTCAATATGTGAGAGAACTGAAGCAGGGAGTTATTCTTAAAAGCTGCAATAATGTGGCGTTTGCTTTGTATATTAGGGAAACAACGAATTGCAAAGAGATAAACTTATGTGGACTGAGAAAGTAACTGATAATTATCAGCCTTCTTAAACCTATATAAATCTTCAGAACTTTACTGTATTATCTTTTACCTTAAATCATTTTGCTGCATTAGGTTGTAGATAGGAATCCCTTCTGTCCAGGGGGAAATAAAATGGCTATTTCTCCAGCAAACAATAAATAAAAAGTAAGCGTAACCAGACAATAGTACATTTAACTGCATATAATTACCTTGTGTTGTGGTTCATAAAAGAACCCATTGTCCTTTGACAGACTTAAGAACTTCATGAAAATAACAGTTTTAAACTTGTCATGTAACCTTGACTTACACTGCTGTGAGGAACCACAACTGTCTACAGAGTAGTGATTGAGAGTACATTCTTTCAATTGCAAAATATTGCAGGGGAAAAATTATCACTTTGATCCACAAAAATTATGACAGGTCTGAATAAGGAGAGACAAATTAAAAAGAGAATATTCCCTTTATAGTCAACTGGCACAGACAGTAATTGTATTAAATACCAAAATAAAACGTACTCCTTTCAAACCTTGTTTTTTTCAAACACTAAATACTACAAGGGGTATAAATGCTTTTAAATCCCATACCATCACCACAATAGCTTTTGCATTTAAGGTTGTAGTCCACGTTGAAAACTCCAGCTCTCCAGGCATTTCTTCTGTTATCAGTATCGCACCACTATTTGAGGGAAAAAGTCTTTGCCAATTTCAAGCTCTGTTTTAGCTCAGGAAGGAAAACAGAAATTGAATGTGTCATTTATAATATACTGTACCATTACAGCAAGTTGTGCAAGGGCATGTCTCTTTGGAAGTGTGACAAAGCTACAACTTCCTTTGAATGTGTAAACAAGCTAGGCTGTCAACAATATCTGCTTTCTATCTTATAAAGTATGCCAGAGCAATGCTATACAAACTAGAAAATGGGAGTTTTTATGAAAAAAGTAACCCTGGGGGCATAATCTAGGGGGGAAATCATATCAGATTTAGTTCAGAAAACTGAAAAATAGAATCCTTTTTTAAATGAATAGTAAGGCTAGATTTAAATGTAATGTGAAGCCTACCTCCCTTTGCCACCTCTCTCTCTGCATGGCTTCAGCGTACCTTCAAATTCTGGTTTTTATTCTGTATTTAGAATTTCATTAAAAATACAAATTCGCTTACATGGAGCTTTACACTGTTCATTTTGTGTTATTGCATTGGTAAAATACTATCAATATATTTGGAAAGGATCAGTACATTTCCAGGGCTCGAAATTAACAGCGGCCATGCATAATGCCCCTCAAAATGTATGTCTATTACGGCCCTTTCAGCTATAGCATCTACAATAGAGACTCCTGCATTAGATCTAAACAATAACATGATTATGTTATTTGCGTGGCTGTCGCATCAGCCGGGGGAGAAAAAAACAAAGCAAACAATGAACACGACCCTTACAAGCACTTAGATTTCTACAGAGCGTAAAAGCGTTATCCCCTCCAGAAAAAAAAGTAGAAAACCCGGCTTAAGCAAAAAAATGTGCAAAACTGGATCACTTTCAGGTCAGTTGTTCAGAAATGTTTACGATAGGTTTCTTTCAGGTTTTAAAAAAAAAAAAGATTTACTGTAACTTACTTGAATTTGCTTCAATTGCCGTTATTCCCTTATTTGTACTAACGAAACCAAAAAGGTTTTTAAAGTTGCCCCAAAACAAAGAAATGTTAATCCTGATAGTGATATTACTGCTTAATTACCGCGAGGCAGCATGACGATAAAATATGATATTCCAACAGTAAAAGGCATCTTAAATATTTTTTATTTTCATTATGTATTTTATATCAGAGCTCAGATATAGAATAACATACAGAACAAAAACTAGACACAGTAAATATTAGTTGACTTCAGCACACAGCGCAGCGCCACTTGTTACAACTTTCCAAAAAAGATTCTTCCGCATTCTGTTTCCTGGCAGCCAGGTGCAGTGTAGACATGCTCTGTGCACAATATTATTAAACTGAGGAGAGGAAAGTTTTTATTGTAAGAACACTGGGTAACCTGTACAGTATTTGCACATTAATTGCAGATTTAGGCTTCGGGAAGTTGGTAGCTTTATCCATACATGCAACACAGTGAGTCGGATTTCATATGTTACATGCAGGAACGAGATTTCTGAGTTTAGTTTATATTATACAGAGTAAAATATATGCTATTAAAATTGAACAAAAACTGTCTCATGGATTAGCGATAAATGGCACTGCCTGGCTTCAGCGCAGGAAGCCATGTCCTCCCAGGTTCGATTCTACAGCTCTGGCCACAGTTGGGCATCAACTTTTAGAATGAACTCATTTTGCTTCATAAAGTCAAATGAAACTTGCTGAATAATGTTACGTTAACATATTGAATTGACAGTGTCCTTGACAGATGCACGCTGGAATAAAGCACAAAGTTGTCATGCCGCTGGTGGAATGGGCAGTGAGCTGTTGTGAAGGGAGCAGGTTGGCCAGCTCATAGGCAGTCCTGACCATGTCTGCTATGCATTTGGACAGCATCTGCTTAGAAAGGACTTGACCACAGGATTTAGTCCCATAACTGACAAATTGTTCGGACTGCCTCCAACATTTTGTACTGTCAACGTAGTATGCCAGGGCCCATACTAGGAAGAGCATATGGAGCTATCGATCCCGGTCAGACTGGAAAGGTGGATGGAAAGCCTCCAATTTCAGACTGGTTGACATCGAATGCAGAGATCATCTTTGGCAAAAAAGCAGGACTGGTAGGGAACGTAATCTTTGTCCTGGCCTCTGTAAAAATTAAGCAGGCTTTTGCAATTGAGAATGCCTGCATCTCACTCACCTGCTTTGCGGAAGTGATATCAAGCAAGAAAGCCATTAAGCACCACGTTTTTAGCCTCCTGTGAGAAATAAATGTCCTTCACAGGCTGCCAAAGCCACTGAATACCTTTCAAAAATTGCCCAGCCAGGAAGTGAGCTCCTGGGGAGACAGAGTCAATCTTGACATGGCAAGCTGAAATAGCTGCCAGATATACCTTTAAATGTAGAGGGGGATTTCCACTTGTCAAACAGGTCCTGCAAAAATGTATTACTGCCATGGGACAGGTCGTAGGGTCGAACTCATGAGGCAGACACCACATCTGAAAGACGACTCACTTGTACCTGTACAGGGAACATGTGGATGCTGCTCTGGCATTTTGTAGGGTGTCAATAACTCTATCGGACAGATCAAGACGGCTCAAATGCAGATGTTCAGGGACCAGACCGAGAGCTGCAGGCTCAATGGGTCGGGATGCAATAAGGTCGCCCGTGCCTGACTGAGCAGGTCGCGGCACTTGGGCAGTCCACGGCTGGCTAACATCAGGGTTGAAAATCATAGATTCCTAGGCCAATAAGGGGCAACTAGGAGCACCTTGGCCTGGTCTTGCCTGAATTTCTACAGACATAGCGGGAGCAGAGCGAGCAGTGGGAAGGCATATAACAATTGCCTCGGCCACTGGTGTGCCAAGACATCTACTGCCAGCGGGTCACCGCCTCCTATTATGGAGAACCAGAGGGACAGTGGGTTGATTCCAGGGAGGAAGAGAGACCTCACTGTTCTCCCAAACCTCTCTCAAATGAGGCTCATCATCTCAGGGTGAAACCTCCACTCTAAGGCACTGGGAACTCCTTGAGAGGAATTCTGCTGCCCAGTTTGTCACCCCAGGCAGATGTAATGCCCACAGAGAGGTTCTCGTGTGCCCAGAGAAAAGCTTGCAGGCCACTGGGTGACCTGAAGCCACCCTGATGGTTGATGTAAGCTACCACTGTTTTGTCTGTAGGGACAAGCACATGTCTCCTTCGAACCTCCTGCAAAAAAATGCTGCAAGGCCAGGTAAACTGCCTGCAGCTCTAAAACATTTGACCCCGCCAAGCGTGGTTCCACACACAGTAAAAACAGGCTTTTGTTATTTTGAAAATACTACTGCTTCAGATTATTACTAAAGCTTAACAGTAACAACATTTTACTTTTTACAGCCCCACAGCGAGACAAACCTATAACTTCCTTATTTTATTTATATATATATAATGATTTCCATTACATGAGAGTAGATGTTAAAAACGTCATGCTGATTTGAACTTGGCACTCGCCAAGATAAGCACCAACTAAGACGTAGCTTCACAGTAAACTAATGTGATCCATATGCGTCTCCATCCATTTGCGCTTCCTTCCATATGATGATGTAGATATCCTTCTGTCTGGTGTTGATGGCTGAAGTGTAATGCTGGCTCCAGGGATCAGCTTATTGCCTCCCTAGCGCATCAGCACACACAACGGCTGCGATGCTGGCTCCGGGGATCAACCATATAGTGCGGTCTCCCCAGCGAATCAGCATGACAACCGTCTGGATTGAGCTAAGTAGGGTACATCTCTGGGGTCTTCAAGTGGGCACCTTCCATCCTCGGTGTTTCGTCGACTAGCCCACGACACCTCAAGAGGGCTCGACGGTGATTCTGGCGTCCCAGCATCACCCCCCTCCGTCCCCCACTCAACTCAGCCCAGCCTACTTACCTGTACATCAGCCTTTCTTTCTTTCTATTGTGCTTGAGATCCCCAGCCAGAATCGTTCCGTCTCAACCACAGCCAGTTGCTGCTCCTCTCTGCTGCTTCAGATAAGTTCTTCACTGTGCGACGCAACTCTTGGCCATTGAATCCGACATCTCTGAGAAACCGGGTTGTAGAGTGTGCCACAAATCCTCAACAACCCACTTCCACTGGGTAAACCCAGACTCTCCATCCTCGCTGTTCCGATTCAGTGGCTAGTTGAGCATACCGCAGTTTCTTCCTCTCATACACCTCATCTACAGCATCCTCCCATGGCACTTAACTCTACCAGGTGAGCAAGGCGTGCTGATCCAGACCATAAGACAATATCTGGTCGAAGGTTAGTGGTGGCTATTTCAGGTGGAAAAATAAGCCGTTGACCAACATCTGCCAACATTTTCCAATCTCTAGCAGCTTCCAGTTGTCCTGGGCGAGGATTGGTTTTAACACCTTTTCTTGGTGGTTACTCTCCTGGGCAGAGGAATGTTGTCTTTTGTGTGTAATGTTTTGATGGAACAGGTGGCAACTTATTGGTCATGTTACGCTTGTCTTCCAATGCTAAGGCCAAACATCGCAGCACCTGGTCATGGCGCCAAGTAAACCGTCCTTGGCTAAGAGCCACCTTACATCCTGTCAAAATGTGCCTTAATGTTGCAGGTGATGAACACAAAGGACATGAGGGATCCTCTCCTACCCAGAGGTTTAGGTTCTGTGGTGTTGGGAGAACATCATATGTTGACCTTATAAGGAAACTGATCCTGCTCTGTTCCATTGACCATAGGTCTTGCCAGCCAATCTTGCGTTGTTCCACAATCTCCCATCTCATCCATTCTCCCTGCTTGCCCTGGGAAATGGCCTTTATACACCTCATCCTCTCCTCCTGCTTTTGCACCTCGTTGACTACCAGCTTCCTCCGTTGAGCTGGGGCTGCCTTGTGCCATGTAGGAGGAACTGAACTGAGACCAAAACCCCCTCTTCCATGCTGAACTTGCCCCATGATATCACCAATTCGAAGGGCAGCCTTTGCATCCTCCACAGCTTTCTTTGCCGCCCACTTTCTTCCAGTTTTCAACACAGGTGCTGCCTCCCTTACGCATTTGTCGCGTGACTCTACTAATGTCATTTCCAGTCGGACCTTGGCGCACTTAAACTCCTCGGTTAGGTCGGAGACAGGTAGCTGCTGTATTCCTTTACCATAAAGTCCCACTCTGCTGAGGCAGCGTGGAACTCCCAACCATTTCCTGATGTGTGAACTGATTAAAGCTTCCAGCTTCTCTACTGTTGTCAAAGAAACCTCGTACACAGTCAGTGGCCACAGCAACCTTGGCAGTAGACCAAATTGAAAGCACCAGAGTTTTAGTTTGCCTGGTAAAGCGCTGCTGTCTATGCTCTTCAACCCTTCCACAGCTTGTTGTCTAACTTCTCCCACACGAACTGTGTCCTTTAGATCCCCATCGTACCATCTACCA
Organism: Acipenser oxyrinchus oxyrinchus; assembly: GCA_030684275.1. NCBI lineage: Eukaryota > Metazoa > Chordata > Actinopteri > Acipenseriformes > Acipenseridae > Acipenser > Acipenser oxyrinchus. The sequence continues at coordinate 66,140,476 of CM060250.1, forward strand.
AGGCTCTTCACTGACTTCTCAGACACTGTTGGTATTGCCTCACCATTAATGAAAAACGTTTTATCTACTACTTTACCTTTAATTATAGAGATGCTCCTTGATTTAGTGGGCTTGAATTGCATTCGTGCCCATTCAATGTTATTGGTTAATTTGCCCAATAACCGATTAGTGCAGGCTACTGTTGTAGTCATGGTTGTCATGTCATCCATGCATGCTCGAATTGGTGGTAGTAGCATTCCAGAAGCCAAGCGCTCTCCTCCCACTACCCATTTTGATGCCCTAATGATTACTTCCATTGCCATGGTAAAAGCCAGTGGAGAAATGGTGCATCCTGCCATTATTCCAACTTCTAGGCATTGCCATGTTGTGCTGAATTCTGAAGTTGAAAAACTAAATTGCAAATCTCCAAAGTAGGCTTTCACTAGATTTGTTATTGTCATCGGTACACTGAAAAAAATCAAATGCTGCCCAAAGTTGTTCATGTGGCACTGAACCATATGCATTAGCCAAATCCAGGAATGTCGCATGGAGCTCCTTCCTCTTCTTTTTAGCTGATTGAATTTGTTGCCAGATCACATTGATGTGTTCTAAGCATCCTGGGAAACCTGGAATGCCCGCTTTTTGTATTGAAGTGTCAATGAAGCAGTTCTTTAATAGGTAAGTTGACAATCTCTGAGCAATAATGCTGAAGAAAATCTTGCCTTCTACATTTAATAGGGAAATAGGGCGAAAATGACTGATGCTTGTAGAATCTTTTTCTTTAGGTATAAAGACTCCACCTGCTCGGCGCCATGCTCTTGGTACAACCTGTTTTTCCCATGCTACTTTCATCAATTTCCTCAGGATTCGTAGAACTCCTGAAGCACTCTTGTACACTCTGTACGGAACTCCATTAGGCCCTGGAGATGATGAAGCCCTTGCTTTTTTCACAGCTTGCTCTATTTCTTTCCACTTAGGTGCACAGTCCTCCATTTGGTATTCTGGTGGATTGATAGGTGGGATGTGACGGAATTGACATAGGCTCCTGCCTTTTTGAATCTGTATGTGTTTCCTCCAAATATCTCTCCAGCTCAAACTTAGATGCTTTTAGTGTGCCATTCTTCTCACCGGTGAATAACTTCTTTACAAATTTGAATGGGTCTTTATAAAAGTTAGTTCTCACACGCTCCTTCTTTTTGTAGCGTTTCCGTGGTCAGCAGCTCTGCTAATGTTGCAAGCTTATCTTTTATGACCCTTTGTAAGAGATTGAGTCCCTCCTTCTGACTTTCTTCTGCTCTTCTCCATTGCTTCCTCAGCTGTCTCCTTTCTCTAACTAAGCGTTCAATCCCTGCTGCCGTCTAGACTTTCCAGGAATAGTTTGTACTTTTTCCTTCCTTTTTTCAACTCCAAACCTCTCGCTTCCATATGCGTAGATGATGTCCCCAAATTTATCCAGTTTCTTTTCAACTGTTTCACTTAACCTTTCCAATGCAAAGCAGAGATCTGTGTTTACTGTGTCCCATGCAGTTCTCTCACAAGCTCTTGGCCATTTAACTCCAGGCTTGTGCCCGTTGAGGTTCTTTTCTCTCTTACGCTGGTTTGTCTGACCGGGTTCACAAGGATCATTAGGTTCATCACTAACTGTGTCCTTGCAATTCCTCCTCACATCTATGACAGGGGTGCTGATATCCTGCGAACTGTGGTTTGCTTCCTGTCGCTGGATTTCATTCGACTGACTTGACTGACTTCGTAAGAAGTACTGATCAATGCGAGGCCCTTGTCCCTTCTCCCTCAAGCACTTCATTCTCCCTTGATGAATCTTCAAACCCCTGACCGTTGTCGCCTTGCTCCAGCCGCAGACACAAACCTGGAGTTCCATGTCTTTGCTAACTGCAGATCTTGAACTAGTCTTTTGTGAAGTACTCTCCATACTCATATCCGTTTCCGTTCCTAAGTCCTTAACTGTGTTGTCCAACGTTGAGTCATCTTCCGCCCCCGCTCTCGCAGACTCTAGGGGCATTTTTCTCCTTAATTTCTTAGAAGCCTTGGGCGGGTGTCTCCAGTATCCTGTAAACACAGAGCTGGATACTGCTGACAAGGGTAGCTAACCCTTGCCAGCCCCAATGGGGTCTCTTTCCTCCAGTCAGCTGTCTCTCCAGGCTGTCACAAGGTCTTTCCCTTGTTGCCAGCTGCACTATTCACAGCAGTCACTGGACGTATCCAGATCTTCATGATTTCCATTACATGAGAGTAGATATATATATAGTAGATACATACACTACCGTTCAAAAGTTTGGGGTCACTTAGAAATTTCCTTGTTTTCCATGAAAACATACATGAAATGAGTTTGAATAGGAAATATAGCAAAATGAACAGGAAATAGTCATTGACAAGGTTAGAAATAATGATTTTTAATTGAAATAATAATTGTGTCCTTCAAACTTTGCTTTCGTCAAAGAATCCTCCATTTGCAGCAATTACAGCCGTGCAGACCTTTGGCATTCTAGTTGTCAATTTGTTGAGGTAATCTGAAAAGATTTCACCCCATGCTTCGTGAAGCACCTCCCACAAGTTGGATTGGCTTGATGGGCACTTCTTACGTACCATACGGTCAAGCTGCTCTCACAACAGCTCAATAGGGTTGAGATCCGGTGACTGTGCTGGCCACTCCATTATAGACAGAATACCAGCTGACTGCTTCTTCCCTAAATAGTTCTTGCATAGTTTGGAGCTGTGCTTTGGGTCATTGTCCTGTTGTAGGAGGAAATTGGCTCCAATCAAGCGCCGTCCACAGGGTATGGCATGGCGTTGCAAAATGGAGTGATAGCCTTCCTTCTTCAAGATCCCTTTTACCCTGTACAAATCTCCCACTTTACCACCACCAAAGCACCCCCAGACCATCACATTGCCTCCACCATGCTTGACAGATGGCGTCAAGCACTCCTCCAGCATCTTTTCATTTGGTCTGCGTCTCACCAATGTTCTTCTTTGTGATCCGAACACCTCAAACTTATTTTCGTCTGTCCATAACACTTTTTTCCAATCTTCCTCTGTCCAGTGTCTGTGTTCTTTTGCCCATCTTAATCTTTTCTTTTTATTGGCCAGTCTGAGATATGGCTTTTTCTTTGCAACTCTGCCTAGGAGGCCAGCATCCCGGAGTCGCCTCTTCACTGTTGACGATGAGACTGGTGTTTTGCGGGTACTATTTAATGAAGCTGCCAGTTGAGGACCTGTGAGGCGTCTGTTTCTCAAACTAGACACTCTAATGTATTTGTCCTCTTGCTCAGTTGTGCACCGGGGCCTCCCACTCCTCTTTCTATTCTGGTTAGAGCCACTTTGCGCTGTTCTCTGAAGGGAGTAGTACACAGCGTTGTACGAGATCTTCAGTTTCTTGGCAATTTCGCATGGAATAGCCTTCATTTCTCAGAACAAGAATAGACTGACGAGTTTCAGAAGAAAGTTCTTTGTTTCTGGCCATTTTGAGCCTGTAAATCGAACCCACAATTGCTGATGCTCCAGATACTCAACTAGTCTAAAGCATGCCAGTTTTATTGCTTCTTTAATCAGCACAACAGTTTTCAGCTGTGCTAACATAATTGCAAAAGGGTTTTCTAATGATCAATTAGCCTTTTAAAATGATAAACTTGGATTAGCAAACACAACGTGCCATTGGAACACAGGACTGATGGTTGCTGATAATGGGCCTCTGTACGCCTATGTAGATATTCCATTACAAATCAGTCGTTTCCAGCTACAACAGTCATTTACAACATTAACAATGTCTACACTGTATTTTTGATCAATTTGATGTTATTTTAAATGACAAAAAATTTGCTTTTATTTCGAAAACAAGGAAATTTCTAAGTGACCCCAAACTTTTGAACGGTAGTGTATATATAAGAAATAAAAGTATGGTTCTCTCTTGTCTTTTTTAAAATGAATATACATTTAAGTAATAGTGAATAAAAACAAACTAACTAAACTAGTAACTACCTAGCCTATATTATTTAATCAATCATTTCTTGTAGTCTCCATACTGCCCAGCATCATCTGTTGCAGACATGCTGCTGCTAATGTCAGTAAATAGTGCAGTTCGGACTATGGGTCAAACCAATCTTCGTGTAGGGTGCGTTTTATTGTGTTTTTCTTCTTCTGAATTACTTTTTTTATTAAATTTTAAACCTTTTAAAGGCAAAACCATAACAAAAATAATGGCGTGTATACATTGAGCAAAAGAAGTAGAGGAGCAAAATATATACTGGTAGTTTGCCTCCCCTGTACCCTATGGGTTAGGCGCCTACGGTCTCAATCAAATTACAGTTTAACAAGAGAAGAAATAAATTAAAAAATCAAGTGTGTGATTATTGTGTTTTACAGTTTTCCACAATAAAAAAAAAAAAGTTTGTTACTTAGCAACCGTATAAAACAGTTAAAAATAAAAAATAAATCCATGGAACCAGCCAAGGAAACACAAACAGAGAAAACAAAACGATAGGTCTTTAACAACATATTGTGCAGCTCAAATAATTCTCCGCAATTTTTTCATGACTTTTCCAAACCTTTTTTATTAAATATTTTCTTTTTCCAGGGTATTTCCAGGCCTGGAAATCGCCATTTTAAAATTCCATTACTTTTCCAGGATTTCCATGACAGTACAAACTCTGGAACCAACAGCCTTCGCAATGGTGATGTTAAAAAAGCCAAAACAGCATCAGATACTGTGGCTGAAATTGCTTAAGCAACAACCGAAGAGAGTATCTCAGTCGTGCTCAGTGCTGCTGAGCCCAACAGCTGCCCTTGTTGTATGTGTGCTGAGCATTGCAGACAGGCCTGCGCACACACACGAGAAAAAAACAGTAATTAAACAATTACATAAATAACATAAAAACATCTTGTATGACGCTAAAAGCAAAAACTAATACGCTACTGGTACAGTTACAAGGACAGCACTGTACCAGCGTGGTAACCTCGGTCCTGGTTCGGTAATGGTTTGGGAGCGGGTCAGTGACCTTGGTACTGGTACATTACGGGTACACTGGTACGCAGTTACCACGGGTAGCTATGTACAGGGATGCCCACCTGTAAAAGCCACTGGCAAAACCACTCAGTCAGTACCACACGAGACAGAGAAGCCTGCTTGTTAGAGGTACTAACAGCCTTTGCAATGGTGATGCAAAAGCAGTTACCAAAGTAGCAGCAAGATACTGTGGGAGAGATTGCAGTGTGTATCTTGTCTGGTCCAGCACTTGCCTAGTCCAGCACAAATACAGCAGGAGAAAAATATTTCTCCACGTAATAATTACAATTACCGTTCACAAAATAAATTATGAACAAATAAAGTTCATAGTTTTTTTTTATATATTATTTAAAATGTCTTGATCCTAAAATTCTCAATGATGCAAAACTTTTCCAAAGCAGCAGGCTGCTAGATGGAAGACAAAAAAAATAAAAATAAATTCTTAATAAATTGTTATTAAGTTAAAACTGTTATTTCTTTCTGTGGTAAATAATTAGCTTTATATATGAATTCTACACTTTGGCCTTGACTTAAGTTCAGTGGCCTCGGTGCCCTCTACAAATGTATTGAACTGAAGGCCATTTTGTTGCCAATTTAGAGCCTTGCATTTCTATGTTACTTAGGGTGACCACCCGTCCCTAATTGGGACAGTCCCGAAATGTAAAGATCAAGTCCCGGTCCTGGGCTTAATGCCTCCGGGACGGCATTTGTCCCAAATTCGTGCAATCTTACAGGTTACCGCCACAGTCAAACCATAGCATACCTGTTTATAGCACATCATAGCACCGCCACTGCCACATTATTTTGCAATGCCTTACACTCGCTCGTCTTTCCTGAGTTTCCCTTTTTAAAAATGAATAAACACAGCATGCTGCCATCAAGACAGAACGGCCAAATAGTCCATAACAATAAAAGCTACAAATAAACCTATTTGAAATACAGACTTAAAGGAAAAACTAGCTCACACATTTTATGCTGGTTCTCCCCCCCCCAATCTGGGGAAACAGTAAAAAAGTTAAAAAAAAAAAGGCAGGTGTCCCGTTTTTGCATTTTGAAAAGTTGTTCACCCTAATGGTACTATGTCGCAGAATTCAAAACACAAGTTCATTGAATTTCACAATTAAAATAAGCGTATGAATTAAAAGGACATTTCATACCACATGGCTGTACATGCCTTTTTTTTTTTTTTAAACTTTGAAGCAATAAAATCATTATTGACTTGCATTTTAAAGATCACCCAGTTTATTGGATTTTACATTAGGATGAGGTTATGTAATCAAAACACTATCTCAGTTATTGCTAATATTAAAGAACCCATTATATTTAAATACCTATTAAACTTTTCTTAAATACTAACAGGTCTGCCATGTCACCATTTTCATTGAGGCTTGCAAAATGTCACAATCAGTCTCATCTACACAGCTGTGTCTTCATATGGATAAAATCAAACTTTAAAGACATTTTTAATTTGACTTTATGAAATTGTCTACGTAATTTAACTAAGAAATATGCGTGACACCAATTGTTACTAATAACACTCAAACTTTAAGACTGTATCGAGCTTGTAAAAATTATTTTTTTGTTTTTAAATAAAAATAAAAAATGCATTTTCAAACCATGTTGCTATTTTATTTGTGCCGTAATCAAAACATGTATGCAGTTTCCTATCTTTAATGTGCAATACCTTGATAAATTGACTTTTATATTATTATTATTATTATTTATTTCTTGGCAGACACCCTTATCCAAAGTCAATTTAACAATATGAAAGACTGGTGACATTAGGGTCTAAATTAAGTTCAGTATCACATAATGATTTATTTTGGGAGAAAGTCCTAGCAAGTTTGTAACCAAACAACCCAGAAAATAAAAGAACCACCATTAGTCTTCTGGTATCCCACAATCCACTGCATAAGAAAGGGTTAACTGATTTCAAATACATTTCTGACTGATTACCTAGGAAGGGAGATCATCTGCTTGTAAGCACCAGCCATGTGCAAACAAAATTTGAAAAACAAAATCATAGACAATGCTTTGATGCATTCCACATAACGCACTGAATTTTAGGACTCACTGTGGATTGTTTAATGCAAATAAAAACACATGCTATAAACAATTACATTTTTCAACTAGTAGTCATGCATGAGTACCTTCAGCATACCACCAGCAACGTCTTTCTTTTACTCCCCTTTGATATAGCAGACACTACCAGAAAAAGCACACTCAGTGCTTATAAAAGATATTTAAAAGCCCTCTCTGCAGCAATCTTTACTTAAACCATATAGCTGCAACGACAATGAAACACTTAAAAGATTAAAAGTCCCCAAATTGAAACTTGTTCTGAATTTTGCAATTGTGCATTTCCATGATCAAAAGCAATACAGTCTTCACCTTTTTTGTTGTAACATTCGACTTTTTGGGACAAGTCGTCTTTTTTGTATGAAGAATTAGAGCTGATTGTTTGCATTAACTTGATTTTCTTTCTTTGTTCCAACCACACACACACACACACACACACACACACATACAGTACTGTGCAAAAGTTTTAGGCAGGTGTGAAAAAATGCTGTAAAGTAAAAATGCTTTCAAAAATAGACATGTTAATAGATTATATTTATCAATTAACTAGATGCAAAGTGAGTGAACAGAAGAAAAATCTAAATCAAATCCATATTTGGTGTGACCACCCTTTGCCTTCAAAACAGCATCAAGCATCAATTCTTCTAGGTACACTTGCACACAGTTTTTGAAGGAACTCGCAGGTAGGTTGGCCCAAACATCTTGGAGAACTAACCACAGTTATTCTGTGGATTTAGGCAGCCTCAGTTGCTTCTCTCTCCATGTAATCCCAGACAGACTCGATGATGTTGAGATCAGGGCTCTGTGGGGCCATACCATCACTTCCAGGACTCCTTGTTCTTCTTTACGCTGAAGATAGTTCTTAATGACTTTCACTGTATGTTTGGGGTCGTTGTCATGCTGCAGAATAAATTTGGGGCCAATCAGATGCCTCCCTGATGGTATTGCATGATGGATAAGTATCTGCCTGTACTTCTCAGCATTGAGGAGACCATTAATTCTGACCAAATCCCCAACTCCATTTGCAGAAATGCAGCCCCAAACTTGCAAGGAACCTCCACCATGCTTCACTGTTGCCTGCAGACACTCATTCGTACGCTCTTCAGCCCTTCGCTAACAAACTGCCTTCTGCTACAGCCAAATATTTCAAATTTTGACTCATCAGTCCAGAGCACCTGCTGCCATTTTTCTGCACCCCAGTTCCTGTGTTTTCCTGCATAGTTGAGTCGCTTGGCCTTGTTTCCACGCCGGAGGTATGGCTTTTGGCCACAAGTCTTCCATGAAGGCCACTTCTGACCAGACTTCTCCGACAGTAGATGGGTGTACCAGGGTCCCACTGTTTTCTGCCAGTTCTGAGCTGATGGCACTACTGGACATCTTCCGATTGTGAAGGGAAGTAAGCATAATGTGTCTTTCATCTGCTGCAGTAAGTTTCCTTGGCCGACCACTCGCGCTCACGGTCCTCAAAGTTGCTTGTTTCTTTGTGCTTCTTCAAAAGAGCTTGGACAGCACATCTGGAAACCCCTGTCTGCCTTGAAATTTCTGCCTGGGAGAGACCTTGCTGATGCAGTATAACTACCTTGTGTCTTGTTGCTGTGCTCAGTCTTGCCATGGTGTATGACTTTTGACAGTCAACTGTCTTCAGCAACCTCACCTTGTTAGTTGAGTTTGGCTGTTCCTCACCCAGTTTTATTCCTCCTACACAGCTGTTTCTGTTTCAGTTAATGATTGTGTTTCAACCTACATATTGAATTGATTATTATTAGCACCTGTTTGGTATAATTGTTTAATCATACACCTGACTATATGCCTACAAAATCCCTGACTTTGTGCAAGTGTACCTAGAAGAATTGATGCTGTTTTGAAGGCAAAGGGTTGTCACACCAAATATGGAATTGATTTAGATTTTTCTTCTGTTCACTCACTTTGCATTTAGTTAATTGATAAATATAATCTATTAACATGTCTATTTTTGAAAGCATTCTTACTTTACAGCATTTTTTCACACCTGCCTAAAACTTTTGCACAGTACTGTATATACACACTGTAACCAAACACTGACTCTGCAGACTTAGCACTTACCTGCTAGACAGATTGAGAAGTTCCTGTTTGTCTGACACAGCAGACTTCTGCTCCATCTCCCACATCAAGACGTTGATCAGGTGAGAATTCTTGATGACGATTGGCACTTCTTCGAACATGTTCTCAAAGCCGATACTGGCTTTTTTAAGTCTGGAGGGGGGCAAGTGTGAGAATATTTAGATGGATTTTACAAATATTGTAGGTATCTTTCTTTTTCTTTTGACCCTAGAAGGCAACACACAAGGGTAACATGCAAAGCTAACTATGTTTGTTGAGCACTTGTCACCCCTTTTAATGTCTCTATTATAAATAATTTTTCCAATTGCGTCTGGAGATCGCAGTACAAAAGACAACCAGCTCCTGTTGATCTATTTATATACGTTCATTTCTTTCTAAAGATGAATCTCTGTTGCAGTAGTTTCAAAAAGGTATTAAAACAAAGGTTAATGGTCAGAAGAACTGAAGTCAAAGATATCTTATGGCTGATGAGCAGCATGTAACATACAAAGGGAGCAAGGGGCTACTGCAGCATACCTGTCCCTATAAGGGATTCAGCACCACAACACTACAGAAGCCAGGAGATCAGCAGATAATTCTTTTGCGTGCCATATTTTATGATGCTTTCATTTAAATACCAAATTTGTCTGGTAACAGGAAATTGTATTTTTCCAAGGTTAATCGGCATAAAACATCCTACACAGCATATCCTGGCATTTTCAGAGGATTTAATAGCAAGTGCCAAGGTGTGGATCTTTAAATATCATTAAGGACTACGGTGAGATCAAATCAGCAATTTTGGCAAATACACAGAAAATAAAATGAGAAAACGTAGTTTGCACTGAAATGCCTTTATGAGGGCTAGAAAACCCTTTTCAATTTAGTGGTAAAGCTTGGCTTATTACTGCAGTTTATTTTTATTTTTATTGAGCCTGTATGTTACTGTCGTTTTGTCCCCAATGTAACCCATACCTTTCATGTGTCATGCAAATCAGTGACAAAAAGCTCTTCATTGTAACATTTTATTCTCAGAAGGTCATCTCACAAGGTCATCAATGACGTGTTGGAATGTTTTGGGTGTTGTGTGTTCAATATTTATTATTGTGACTATTCTTATATTCCATCCCACAGTATTTATTTTTAATAGCAGAAGTAACAATTCTTAAAACATCTTCGCATTTTAGTAAGACCTCCAACTTCCACATAGAACCCTCTGGGCACACCTAGAGTAAACCAGGCTCAGCTACTATTGACATTCAAACATTCATTACTTGGAAATCACTGCTGGTTTCTACTGAATTTCTGCCCATTCAATGTATTATTATATACCCATAGAGATTAACCCACCCAAATTCCATAACACATCTTAGCACACTGTAGCTCATTAACAGAAATTAGTTAAAATGCAGGGTAACGCTCTTTTTATTTTTTTAAATAAAACATATGCATGAATGTTAATTACTCAAGTCTCACCGTTTCAAAAAAGCTGTTCCTCTAATCACATAAGCAGCTAAACTCAGTGAAACTTTTTTTTTTTTTTTTTTAAGTGACCCTGAATAACTTATTCTACTTTATCACGTTAGTGTGTGACATATGCCGGTTACAGGCAACCTGTTTTGCAGTATTTTTTTTTTTTTTATGTAACCAGGTATTCCCTATATAGAAGCTGGAATGTGTTGTTCTAATCCAGACACTTTCTACAGTGCTGATAAGATTCATTCACAATATTTTTCTTCATACATACCCTTCAGGTGTGAAGTCCTTCTCTTTACATATCTCCATTAATTTTGGAGTAAGTCTGTATGCCTTCAGTGACAAGGAGCCCTGGGCTGTCTTAATGGGATCTGTGCAGACAAAGATACAATGCTTAACAACATTACATACTTAAAGAAATAAAAAGCAGCATCGGCATGCTGCGATAAAGACATCACCTTGCATTCACAAGTCCCTTGTTGATCATCACCAAATGTCATTCGATCACGATTATCTTCTTGGAATGGGTCATTCAGTTTAGTAGAGCATTTCTCTGTTGTGAGGTATATCCGGCAGGTGACATATTGCCCTACTAAAACTTCACAACTAGCACAGCCTGTGGAGAACTAATCTGCAATCAACATTTAGGCAGAAAACACATGTACATTTGGGCTGTTTCTGTGGTACTGGAAAACTATACCCATGTCTAGTCTGCCAGTAAATGTTAAATAGGTAGCTAAGGATACTTTGAAATGTATGTCACTGTTCCTGTGTATATATAATTTTGCATGTGTTGTCTCAGGGGTTAAATCTGTTGACGCAGCTCATTTCTAACCATTCTGATTCCAAGAACCAGATTTTTTTTTTTTTTTTGGCACTCTCCAACGTCCAAGTGGCTGGTAATTGTGGTCTGAAATTCAGGGTACGAAAGAGATAGGCCAAGAAGCTGTGAAGAAAGCAAGGGCTTCATCATCACCTGGGCCCAATGGTGCACCACACAGAGTTTACAAGAGTGCACCTGGGGTAGTCCCAAGGTCATGGTGCAGAGCAGGAGGGGTCTGTATCCCAAAAGAAAAAGAATCTACCAGCAAATCAGCTAATTCCGTCCAATGTCCCCGTTATATGTGAAGGGTAAGATATTCTTCAACATTGTGACACAAAGGTTGTCAACTTATCTATTGAGGAATTGTATGATCGACACCTCCACCAAAAAAGCTGGTATCCCAGGCTTTCCGGGATGCTTGGAGCATTTTAGTGTGATCTGGCAACAGATTCAGTCTGCAAAAAAGGAGTAGGACCATTCCTGGATTTAGCTAATGCATATAGTTCAGTGCCACATAAGCTCCTTTGGTCTGCATTTCAGTTCTTCGGTGTACCCAGTACTATAACAGGGTTAGTGAAAGCCTACTTCGCAAAAGGTAACATACAGTTGCACATATTTGTTTCAGACAAAAAAGTAAAAATAGTACACTTTCCTATTTTTTTCACCTTTTAAGAACTATTTACAATTTGCCCAGGGAGATGTTGTAAATTGTCCATTGTCCTTTTGTGTAGTTTTAGGGTTGCTTTCATAGTACAAAGTCAGGTCTCAGAGGTGTTACAAACAATCCATTTTGTCCAATATTTTACAAACTTTTCTGTTTGCAGTTTTAAATAAAAAGTCAACGTTTCCATTAGGTAAATTTCATATACCATATCTATCCATTCTTCCACCATTGGTGCCTCTTGTAATAACCATTTCCGTGTTCTTGCTTTTTTACTTGCTGCTAAAAGTATTCCCAATAAATATCCGTCTTTTTCTATTAATCCAAAAGAAAGATTACAATAGAGAGAACTCTTGAAGAATTTCAAAATCAATAATTTATTTTAAAGCCTCTTCTATACTGCACCAGTATCCCTGCGTATTTGGATAAGACCAGAATAAATGAGAGTGATTGGCCTCAACTCCCACAATGTCTCCAGCACATTGATTGTGCACCTGTCTGATGGGTCTTTTGTTTAGGGGTAATAAAAAAAAAATGGGTTATATTTTTTCAGCAAAATTCCCTCCAAGTCCGTGAATTAGTGGAACTCCATTGAAACCAGAAAATGTTTATGCAATCTTCCTCCAAGTACTAGGTTATTTTGTTTTTTTCCCCCCAATTTATTTTTGATATACTTTGTTGAATCTGGTTTAGATACCAAAAAGCTAACTTGGAAATATAACTTGGAAATTATTTTGTCACATTCTTTTGCTTTATATGTTGCAATAAATATCTGAAATATTTCATTATCAATTATTTTCACCTTATCTGTCCTTATTTGTTTACTAAAATAACAGCACATCTGGAGATATCTGTAGAAATCCTGACTTTCCAAATGATACCTCTCTTTTAAAACTTGGAAACTCTCCAGTTCTCCTTTATCCGTAATTGTGCAAAATGCAGTCAAACCTTTCGTAGGCCAACTTTTAAATCTCTTATTTAAGCTAGCTGGTGCAAATCCAGAATCAAAAGCACACCATCTTAACACTGTTGCCTCTTTTTCTAATTGATTTTTTTCATATAATTCCAAACCATAGCTTCACTGGCGGCGTGACCCAAGAGTTCCAGCATCAATTCATTTTTTTGCCAGCTCTATCTGACAGAACTGCCTTGACTGGAAATCCTATTGTTCTTGAACTTTCAATTTCTTTCCACCTAGCTTTATAATTTGAATTATATCAGCCTACCAACGGTCTGATTTGGGCAGCATAGTAATAATCCTTTAGACAGGGCAAAGCCATTCCATCTGATTCCTTTGATGGCTGCAGTGTTTTGAATCTAATTATTTCCCTGCCATATACATCTTGAACTCATCTTATCCCATTCTGTAAATTGTTTTATTGGTACCTCTACTGGAAGGGTCTGGAATAGATATAGAAGTCTTGGTAAGACTTTCATCTTAATGGATTCAACACTGGAATTTAAACCTAGGGTTAACAAATTCCACCATGCTCTATCTTCTTTAAGTTAAGAATTAAAGGTTAGAATTGGTTTCAAATAGTCTTAATATGTCTATGTAAATAAACCCCTAGGTATTTAATTGATGATAAATGCCACTGTAGATTATATTTTCTGTTTATCCTAGTTGGAGGATCATAATTAGAGTTTTTGTACATTTAATTTATAACCTGAAAAAGACCCATATTCTTCTAGAGATGTCATTAATTCAGGAAGAGAGATTGTGGGGTCCTCTAAATATATCAAAACATCATCTGCGTAGAGGGCAATCTTATGTTCTTCCCCTCTGATTTGTATTCCTTTAAATGTTCTGGTTCTGTCTTATCCATTGTGCTAAAGGTTCACTAAATAATGCGAAGAGAAGTGGGGGTAAGGGGCATCCTTGTCTTGTACCTCTTTCTAGTATAATTGAGTCTGAGACATGGCCATTAATCTTGATTCTCGCAGACAGCGTTGTATACAATATTTTAATATTGTAATAAGTTTTACTATCTGCTTACTATCCAAATGTAGAGATAAATAAGTAGGTGCATGGTCTGATAAATCTATTACTTCTATAATTGCAATCTTTAACTCTATGTCTATCTTTATTATACATAAGTAAATAATTTATTCTTGAATACATGGCGTGTGTGGCAGAGCAATGTGTATAATCTAGTTCAGAAGGGTAAAAATCTCTCCAGACATCTATTAAACCCATCTCTTCCAATGATCAATGATTAGGATTCCCTGTGTTTCAGAAGCTATCAAATAAAACTCTTTTAAAAAAGTTACTGTCACTACCTGGGCAGGGCATATACAGTACTGTGCAAAAGTTTTAGGCAGGTGTGAAAAAATGCTGTAAAGTAAGAATGCTTTCAAAAATAGACATGTTAATAGATTATATTTATCAATTAACAAAATGCAAAGTGAGTGAACAGAAGAAAAATCTAAATCAAATCAATATTTGGTGTGACCACCTTTTGCCTTCAAAACAGCATCAATTCTTCTAGGTGCACTTGCACACAGTTTTTGAAGGAACTCGGCAGCTAGGTTGGCCCAAACATCTTGGAGAACTAACCACAGTTCTGTGGATTTAGGCAGCCTCAGTTGCTTCTCTTTCTTCATGTAATCCCAGACAGACTCGATGATGTTGAGATCAGGGCTCTGTGGGGGCCATACCATCACTTCCAGGACTCCTTGTTCTTCTTTACGCTGAAGATAGTTCTTAATGACTTTCGCTGTATGTTTGGGGTCGTTGTCATGCTGCAGAATAAATTTGGGGCCAATCAGATGCCTCCCTGATGGTATTGCATGATGGATAAGTATCTGCCTGTACTTCTCAGCATTGAGGAGACCATTAATTCTGACCAAATCCCCAACTCCATTTGCAGAGATGCAGCCCCAAACTTGCAAGGAACCTCCACCATGCTTCACTGTTGCCTGCAGACACTCATTCGTACCGCTCTCCAGCCCTTCGCGAACAAACTGCCTTCTGCTACAGCCAAATATTTCAAATTTTGACTCATCAGTCCAGAGCACCTGCTGCCATTTTTCTGCACCCCAGTTCCTGTGTTTTCGTGCATAGTTGAGTTGCTTGGCCTTGTTTCCACGTCGGAGGTATGGCTTTTTGGCCGCAAGTCTTCCATGAAGGCCACTTCTGACCAGACTTCTCCGGACAGTAGATGGGTGTACCAGGGTCCCACAGTTTTCTGCCAATTCTAAGCTGATGGCACTGCTGGACATCTTCTGATTGCGAAGGAAGTAAGCATGATGTGTCTTTCATCTGCTGCAGTAAGTTTCCTTGGCCGACCACTGCGTCTACGGTCCTCAACGTTGCCCGTTTCTTTGTGCTTCTTCAAAAGAGCTTGGACAGCACATCTGGAAACCCCTGTCTGCCTTGAAATTTCTGCCTGGGAGAGACCTTGCTGATGTAGTATAACTACCTTGTGCCTTGTTGCTGTGCTCAGTCTTGCCATGGTGTATGACTTTTGACAGTAAACTGTCTTCAGCAACCTCACCTTGTTAGCTGAGTTTGGCTGTACCTCACCCAGTTTTATTCCTCCTACACAGCTGTTTCTGTTTCAGTTAATGATTGTGTTTCAACCTACATATTGAATTGATGATCATTAGCACCTGTTTGGTATAATTGTTTAATCATACACCTGACTATATGCCTACAAAATCCCTGACTTTGTGCAAGTGTACCTAGAAGAATTGATGCTGTTTTGAAGGCAAAGGGTGGTCACACCAAATATGGATTTGATTTAGATTTTTCTTCTGTTCACTCACTTTGCATTTAGTTAATTGATAGATAAATATAATCTATTAACATGTCTTTTTGAAAGCATTCTTACTTTACAGCATTTTTTCACACCTGCCTAAAACTTTTGCACAGTACTGTATATTAAAGAGTTCTGACAAATATTCAAAATTAACTGCATTGGATATTAAAATGGCAACCCCTCGTCTATGGCCAAAACAAAACATTTTTAAAGCCCATCTTTTTAAAATTTTACATGTTCTGTTTCAGAAACTACCTTAAAATCTTGATGAGTCATGTTCCGTTTGTACTGAACATGGATAATTTTCCATTCATCAACCTAGGCATCCTAACTCTCAATTGCTCTTCATAAAACAGGCAGAAATAAAGCATGAACAAAACCACTAACATTTAGAAATAACAGGTAATACGACCAGTCTCAGCATTGTGACTTCCAACATTGAGGTCTCTTTTCTGGACCTTATTCGACCCAGTGAAAAGAAAAAGCAAAACAAAACTAGGTTATGTAGGGAAAGCCTACACTCCAAAGAGGAGAGGGCCCTAAATGGCAGCGCATATATACAAAAAATAAAATAAATACAAATATTACCACCAGAATGCCCAATTATTATTATTTTTCTCCTTCAACATGACGATTCCCCACACAGCTCAGGGACCCGAGGCTCAGTGGGCGTCCTCCGATCTCTCAATCTAAATCTGCATCTTTTTACACCCAGGAACTCGAGAGCAGATGTCTGCAGGCTACTGGCCTCTGGAGGACAAAGACCAGCCCAGTAAATCACCGCCACCAAGCTCACTCAGCACCTGGCCTGTAGGGGTCGCTGCAGAGCGATGAAGAGAAATGGTCTAAGCCGGATTCCACCTCCCCAACCCTGGGAGCGCCAAAGCCAATGCGACGTCCCCACGGAATCGTCAGTGAAGAGCGGCTGCCTCGCACAACCAGGATTCGAACTTGACATCTCTGGCTGTATGACTCAACCTGCACGCCACGCGGCAGCGCTATTACGAGGTGAGCCATTTGGGGAAAACCGTCTCCTTTTAAAAACAAACCCGTTCATGAATCTACTTAATTTCAAATATTGGAAAGGAGATAAAAGCTCTTTAAAAGCTGTAGGTGAAAAATTGACCAATCTGAAGTTGATCAGCTGCTGACTGCAGTGTGGCTGAAAGTCTGATGTAATGCCACCTTTCCATTAAAAACACCTAAACAAAATCGTCCACAGTCCGAAAAAGTAAAAGTTCAGGTATTTATGTCCATTTATGTTTTTAGATCATATACCAGGGAAGAATATGTAGCACAAATTGGTACAGAGATGCCTAAGACAGAACACTTTATGATGAAAATCCTCTGAAATATTCCCTTGTTAAATATCTAAGGCTTTAGCAGTTGTTGCCAATCATAATCTACATTTTAAATATTTATTGATATTAACAACTATGGCTTGAGGCAATGATACACATTAAAATTGATAAGTGCTTTGCTTTAAATGGCAATGTGGCAGCTGGCTACACAGCATAACTGGCTTTGTGCTGAGGTACCCTGGACAATGGAATAATATCCAGTCTTCAAGAAACTTACCCGGTGGAAGGTGTAGAGGGTCAGGCCAAAAGATAATAGCATGCATGTTTATTAAAAAAAGACTTTGGTACCATTTCTGTGCATTATTTCCAGACCTCTTTAGCATACCGCTGTTAAGAAATTCCTACTGTGTGTGTGTACGTGCGTGCGTGTGTGTGTACGTGCGTGTGTGTGTGTGTGTGCGTATGAGAAAAAAAGCTGTTCTGTTAGGAGTTAAATGTATTTACTTGTTTTTGTGTGTTTAAAATAATTAAAACACCCCCTCAGTAGGTGATGATATGTTTGAATAATAGTAATAACAAAAAAAGTCTGGAACAATTGGAAAATTCATTAGGGTACAATGATGCAAGTTTTCCAGCCAATGTAAGTGTATTTTAACAAGTTGTTCTAAAGCATAATCCAATTGTTAACATGCTGAAACAATTTCAGGGGCAGCTTTTCAAGATTGATCATATTCATTAAGATTTTTTTTCTGACAGATACAGGGGATGTTACATTTACTTCTCAGCTGGAAACTGCGGGAACGCCTGCCAGTTATGACAAGCTGTGGGTCTTGTCATATATATATATATATATATATATATATATATATATATATATATATATATATATATATATATATATATATATATAAAATTATTTTATTTATTTATTTATTTTAATTTTTTTTTAAAGAGCTGTGCAATAAAGCTGCTAAATTACCTACAGCTCTGATACAGTGCAGAACATCTGGCCTGGGAAAGGTAGATGCAGATTGGAAAGAAATAAGTGCTAAAAAAAATAGTGAAGGTTTTGTGAGCCCATTGTGATCCCCTCGTTCCACTAGTAAAAGACGTAGTTCTGAAAGGCAAATTGATTTTTTTTTACATATCGCAATCTGTGTCATAACTGCTTGGTCACGTATTGAGCCAGACTCTCTAAATTGTTTTTGTTAAGCCATCTGGTCTGGTTCCACAAGCCATCAGTAGAAAAAAAAAAAAAAAAGGGGTGGGGGGGCTGCTGGTGGACGGAGGAATAAAAATGAAGCAGCTCCTCAGGCATTCCAAAATGTACACATCAGGGCTCTGATAGCAAGAAAAATAAACAGAAAGAAGGAAACCCTGTCTAGACTGAGCTGCTTCTGGGGCTGCTGCAGACACTGGGTTGTATTTACTTAGAAGGGGCTGCCAAGGCTACCCTAAGAGGTAGGACCGGCGAAGAGAGAAAGCAAGAAAGGAGAGTGAAGCCAAGACAGAGGGTGTAAGAGAAAGAGAATGCAAGAGAGGGGGAGAGAGAAAAAAAGGAAAAAAATAGTAATGAATGAGAATGAAAAGCCAGACTTACCGTAAACCAGGACCACAGACTCCTCAATTGCATGTTGGTAACTGAACTGGGAGTCGAGAAGGGCCCGGCTCACAAAGGAACCATAATAGGTGGACTGGTACCAGCCAACATGGAGGTGGTCGATGTTTACGTGGCGCAAGCTGCGCATCATCTCCATCTGGTACTGAACTGCAAGAAAATCAAGAGGGAAGAGGAGATCATTCATACAGCTCTATTATCTTTCAGAGTATACTACTGTAGCTAGAGTAGACAACTATTTTTATTTGGTTTTGGCTTTCAGACTTGACCTGACTACTGAAAAAAAATTCTATAAAAAAAAAAAAAACCACCCACTGTTAGTTTTATTTTCTTCTTTTAAAACAGATGTGTCTTAAAAAGCAGACTGATTAAACCTACTAGTGCCAGATGACACTGGATTTTGTCGTTTGTGGATTATTGATTTATTTTTATATTGTGCTCCACCATCCTTACATGTAGATAATTGACTGGGCTTGTCAATTTTTTGTTTGTGCCCAAACAACTTAAACCAAGCAGTTCACAATCATTTTTTTTTGTCGTCAAGGTATTTGCAGATCTTTAAAAAGGCAACCTTTTTAGGCACACAACTATATAAACCTGTTGAATGAAAGCAATGGTCTTCACATAAGAGAAAACATAAGATGCTAGCCATTAACATTTTTATATTCAATTATAATAATTGACTTGAAACATTAAATACAAAATAAATACTCTTCTTTTTCATTGGCCTTCAAATGCTTATTTGAGTTGAGGTGTTTGTGTTGCACACCAAATTCACAGAACATGTTGTCAAGGCAACACCAGCACTGGAGACATTTCTGAATGTATAAAGCAGACCACACATTGAAAAACCATCAGATCCCTCTAGATTTTCGTTGGCCTCAGTCAAAAATGGAGAATAGATTACAGCAACATAGCAGACTGCGTTGTGCTGTATACATCACCCTCTACCTGAAATAATGAATAAGGCATTACATGTGCAAAAACAACGAATGCATTTATACAAACCTGCCACTGAGCAGGCAAGTTTATGATTCAGAATACTACGTTTCATGTTACACAGGAAAATGAGAAAGCAAGAGCCAATAATCATGCTCAGAATAATGTCATCGGGAAGGCATGTACTGGAAAAAATTAACTACAGTAAGATCAGGCACTTCCTTATATCACAGTTTTTAAAAAAAATACTTATCCTGGTTAATAATAAGAGTTTGAGTATTAAAGTAAAACTCACCACCACATCAGTGATCTAAAATTGCAATTTTATAACTGATTATGAATAGACTTGCTTAATGTAATTTAAAATGCTTTTGCATAGATTGAAATGTAAATTTAGTTCACATCTTACTTGATATGTACATGGGCTCCGTCTCGCATGACCGATTCATTTATCGCTAGGTGAGTTTCACTCAATTTCCAAGACTATTTCATTTTAAGGACGGACGATTTTCACTCCAAACTTTTCTAAAGGAATATTCAGTAAAAATGGAAAATGTTAAATCCTTTGCAGAATCTGGTGGAGCGCTAGTTTTCAAATTCAAAACTATATTGACTATTCCCTTCAGTCTAGTGAGTCAAAAAGATTTTGTACAGTAACTAAAATGGTGATAGCAATACATATGACATTTACTGCAAGATGCTTAATTCACCTCCCAGTATTGCTGCAAGACACTCGAATCCCTTTAGACTGGAAACAGAATAGCCACAATGAAGAAATATTCATCATTCTACAGTAGTGACACATTAAAATGGCAAAACAGCAATTTGGACTGAAATTCAAAGCCACCTTCAACAGGAGTAGTAATAAATCTAGGTGGCAGGTCAACAAGTTTAGTAATTAAGCACATTTAAGGGTGAAGCTTTGCTACAGAATGAGGATCTCATCATTTCTATATAGAATCTTTACTAGACTGGCTTTAGCTACAGTACAAATCTCAATGTGAAAGAAATGCAACCATATGGGGCTTAGTGGAACCCACTGTAACACACTTAATCCAGTTTTGATGGTTTAGAATTGCCCCCCAATGAACTAAAGAGGACCATAGATAGCGACACAGGTACAGGTAATTGTACAATGAGTCGTACACATGAGTTATGTATCTTGACAGGAGTGTATTGTGATACATGACAAAAGATAGCACTAGATACCAAATGGTTCTAGACAGATGGAATTTTTTGGCATCCCAAGTTTGGTCTTTTAACAAAACACCAAACCCATATTGCCAATTGAATTTATCGACAGAAAAAAAAACTTGATATCCCTTTTATACTACTACTTAGGCCTTAACAACTCTCAATTTAAAAATGAGTCACACACAGCTGGAGTAATTGAAATCAACGTTAAACAAGAAATTGTTTAGGAAATAAAATGTTTCCATTTCCTCATACTATCAGTCTCTTCCGTTCATGCTGATGAAAGACACTGGGTTTTGTCACTGGGTTTCTCTATGCACAGTGTTTCAATGGCAGCAAAAATATAACCCTACCACCAAGTAAATCTACCATTAAACTTACAAAAAAAGTACAAAAGGTTATGTAAGAGAATTAAAAGTATTTTCTCCTTGCCGCACACAGAATAAAACAAGCACCATAGCTTTTGGTTGCACTATAATTCTTTAGAAATATCTTATTTTAGGTAATATCTATAGATAATAGCTATCTTTATTTTTTAGTGTCTTTCATAGTGGACCACCATCACAATACGCTTTACATAGGTAGGCTGTGAGCTGTGCATTATATGCAGAATCACTTACAATAGGACATTGATTTAACATCTCTAAATGCCTAAAACAATCACAAATATAGGCCAATTTTTGTTTTAAAAGGTACAATATTGTCTGTGTTGTCTATTGACTAAATTAAAGAGTTTTTTTGTAATTATTTAATACACTATAAAACTGGCAAGTAAAACGATCCCCTCCGCATTGACAATGTCTCATCGTGACTGCGACAACTTGAGAAACTACACTACTCTCCTACAGGATAGGTTCTTTCTCCAACGACACCTTCAATAGAATCATTTTATAATCTTCACTAATGGAAGGCCTATCGAGGGAGATACAGCAAGCCTTCAGTTTACCTCTCTTGTGGCACCGCAGAAAGTGGCACAGCTGACAGATTCTCAGCTTCCCCCGCCCCCAAAATCATTCACACAGAAAATGCATTCATAATGAAATACCCTGGGAGGGAGACGGCATCAGAAAGGATTGTGTCCCACTTTGCTGTACAGTAATGACTCATGACTAGGCTTGCTACTATTTGACTTATTTTTTTGCCAAACCGACGATTGATATCGATGTTTATTTTAGAAAGAATTTACCTTTTTTTTCGATATTTATTTTTCAATTCAAGCAGAGAATGGGTGAAATAGACTTTTATGCTTTAAAAAAAAAACAGACTTTGTATGCCATTGAAAAACGCCTCATTTAGTGAAACCCCTTTATCATATTGATGAGACTGATTTAAAATTACCAGAGTTTGAAAGAGTACTGGACAGGTTGCCACCTAACGCTTTAAACAAGTACTGTACATGCAAAAAAAACTTTACAGTACTTGTTTAAAGCATTAACGTACCACACTGCAACTATCTTTCACAGTTGGCTTTTAACTGAAAAAGGGGTACATTAACATTTGATTGATGGGTTGAGTTTATAACAGAACACTCTTATATTCCATTTCTGAATTAAATATACCTCCCCCTAAATAGTGGTTGGCAGGATATTCCCTAAAATAGCAGTGTTTCATTTGATGAACTAAAGCAAAGTTAAACAAACTACCTCATAGGCAGTGATGGATGGGTCTTGGCAAAGGAATGAAAACGATGAAATCAGCAGGAGGACAAAGCAATTGTCATAGCTACTTTGATACTAGTTAATAAACCACAAACTTAATAAAGCCTGTAGCGTCTATACTTGTGTTAATGGTTACTGTATACTGACTCAATTGCTTAGAAAATTATGTTTGATTATTTCTATCTCAATATTTTCTATACCATTACATTTACAGTATGGTAGTTCCAAAACTTTCAATGAAGCAAACCAAGTATCTCGCTTTACCACAAAACCTCTGAAGATCAAACTTATAGCGCCATCTATCTGTCACTTGGGATGACTCTGCTTTGATTTTATTACATGGGTTGTTTTCTACTTCCTTTTATTTAAAATTTTCAGGTTTCAACCTTTTCACCTAGAAATGTACCCCCAAAATCCAGTATCAGGTAAATCAAATACAGTCTACAAAGCAATATGCGCAAGCCACTTAGCACAACTATGTCATGTCCATCACAGCTTTCTATTAAGGGCTTATCAAAAGGTGAGGGATTGACAGATCGGGAGCAGAGATTCTCAGCAGCAACACTGTAGCTGCATTATAACACTGCTTGGTTTTTGTTGAGGCAATTTTTATCCCCATGTTGCTGGGTACAG
Source organism: Acipenser oxyrinchus oxyrinchus (assembly GCA_030684275.1). Lineage (NCBI taxonomy): Eukaryota > Metazoa > Chordata > Actinopteri > Acipenseriformes > Acipenseridae > Acipenser > Acipenser oxyrinchus. Next base: position 66,163,691 of record CM060250.1, read on the forward strand.
TAGTTCAATGGCTAAGATAACTGCAGAGCAGTTGTGGGTTCACAACCTAGCACTGGCATACACTGGGTGCTATCAATCCACTTTAAACATGGAATAAACTGAGTAACCCAAGAAACCGTTAGGTTATTATTATAACCGTGGTTCCCTGAAATAGAAATGTAACCATTACCTAATGTGTGTTTAACTCCTAAAGTCCTTAAAACCTGAATGAGATGTATCAAAGCTGCTCTGCTGAGCCGATGACACAGTCATGCTCGCCCCCGAGGGCATAAATGGACAGCATGCATTGATCTTTGCATAATTCGCAGGCCCAACTGATGAAGGTGGCCGGTGACGACCTCTGTGTGGGTCTCTACTTGTAATGGAAACAAATGAGCCAGTTGTCCAAGTAATTGTGCATTCTGATGCCGCTGAGTCTCAATGGGGCCAGGATAGCTTCCATGCACTTGGAAAAGGCACGGAGAGCTAGAGAGAGGGCAAATGGGAGGACACGGAACACATACACTGCTCCCTAAAAAGCAAACCTCAGGTACCTCCTGTGCCCTAGTCTGATGGGGATGTGGAAATAAGCGTCTTGAAGGTCCACCGTGGAGATCCAGTCACTGGCCTGATTGACTGCAACAGCTGTTTCATGGTCAACATTTTAAACCTCCTGAGGTCAAGGATTGACCTGAGGCCACCATCCTACTTGGGCACCAGGAAGTACCTGGAGTAGAACCCTTCCTTCAAGTGTAGAGGGTCCATCATGCAAATAGGCCTGAGAGACGACCGCAGTGTCTTGCGGGGGACCATGCTTGCACTACAGAGAGCAGCCGGTGTGAACAGTAGTAAGCACCCAGATGTTCCTAGTGCACTGACGCCAATACTCCAGGTGGCTCCCTGAAAAGGGACCTCGAGACTGTGTCAGCAAGCTCCTAGGGCTGCTTGCTGGGCTTGTGGCTTAGCCTGAGGCTTTGTTTCTGCGCCTAGTGGTGGAACTTGTTATAGCCCCCGCAGTGCAGCTATTAAAGCAGCCTGCTCTAAGGCTGCCACCTGTCCGGATTTGACCCGGCCAGTCCGGGAATTGGCACCTGTGTCCGGGTGGCAGGAATTAACAAACCTGTATGCCCTAAATGTCCGGTTTTTAAATTAAATGCATAAGAAATACCAACCTTCCTTTAATATTTTAATATAATAATACCAACCTTCCTTTAATATTTTCTTTGACATACCATATAACGGGACATATTGGAGTGGATTTTATTTTGGCTTTATTGGCGGTTTGAATTGGATCTCCAATAATACTTCCACCAATCAGAGTGTGGCATAGTGTGCAATCCCGCTCTCTGAGAGACTGGTGGTATGCAGCAAGCACAGGATAAAGAAATGCGCGCTGGACAAGGGAAAGAATGTGTCAGATGTCAAATTGAATATGAGAATGGCATTGAGTGATGAAACCAATTTGCTTTGGTTCAAAAACCATCAAAAATCTACCAAGGTAGCAAATCTGCAAATTTAATACCAGCCAAAATCTCCAGTTATACGGTACATTAGTTGGTAAAGAATTTCCACTATCTATTAGAAATGTACATTCTACTGTGCCCCTAGCATTTGAATAATGCTTTACATTACATTGATCTGCGTGTGATTAAATACATAACCTTTACAGTAAAATATGGGTTATTTACACTACATATATAGGTGCCTGTGTGTATAAACGTTGCATATTTAGCGATAGTCATTTGTAACATTGAAATACATGCACCAAATTTGAGTACATTTTGACTCATTTTGTCTCTTTTTTACACACAACCAATAGTGCAGTAGTTTTTAACACATTTGTTATTTATTATGGTGGAGGGTGGGGGATTTGCAATATAAACAATGGCTGTAAAATAATTCTGACCGTCACAAACAAGCTTTTCAGGCTCAGCAGCTCTGCAAGCACTGTTCCCTGATGGGAAACAGCTGCCCACTGTCCGCCGATCTCTTGGATTGGTGACTCTTCTTCCTCCTCTTTGGAGAAGAAGATGAGGAAGACCGTGAAGACCGCTTATTACGTGGGTTCTTTCCCCGGGCACGTTGCCTGCTCTCCCTTGGCACAGAGCTAAGTGGAGAGGACGCAGCTACCTCCAACAGGGTGATGGGGCAGCGTACTGCCCTGACGGAATGGACACTGAGCGCTCTGTAGAGCTGCGAGACACGCGCTGTTCAAGCATGCGCTTATAAAAGCTTACACAAAACTTGCAGAAACTGCAGTTAGTGCCTCTTTGGCATGCTCTGGCCCCAGGCAGGAAGAGCACCTCCCGTGCTTATCCTCACCCGGCAGACCTTGCATAAGTCACAGGGATAAAATCCAGGCATGATGCAAGCGTACAGTAATGCACAGCTGCTGCCTCAGTCTACTCAAACAGCCAGTGGGCGGGTCAAGACCCGAGCCGAGTACTCTGGTACGGCTTTGCGATGGATGCGCTGGGTTGGTACCGAGTTCTGAACTGGAACAGTTCAGTACCGGTTCAGTGACAGACAGAGCTAAGCAGCCAGTGAGGAGAGAACAAGGTCAGCCAACTTAAGTTGCTTGGTCCCTGGGAAGGGGTGACATGAGCCGTCGGCTTCATGCGAGGCACAAGGCCGCTGCGGGATGCAACAGGCTGTGTGCAAAAAATGTATAATAGTAAAAGTAATGCAACGTTAATTATCGCATAAATTACTCCAATACACAAAATTAGAGAGTAATATATGCAAATAAAAGCAACAAGTACTTATCTGTATAGGCTCTCCTGTCAGGTTCAGGTCTCTCAAAGGAAAAATGAAGCCGAGATCTGTGCGTGCAGTCCTTTTATGCCATCGCGGGAGGGCATAACTACGTCACAGGCTCGGCGGAGCAGCTTTGATATATCTTATTCAGATTTTGGGCTCTTTAGGAGGTAAACACCAATTAGGTAACGGTTACATTTCGTACTTGAAAAGTTTTTAAAAGTTTTTATTTAGCAGACGTCTTTATCCAAGGCGACTTACAGAGACTAGGGTGTGTGAACTATGCATCAGCTGAAGAGTCACTTACAATTACGTCTCAGCCGAAAAAGATGGAGCACAAGGAGGTTAAGTGACTTGCTCAATGAGTCACTGGCTGAGGTGAGATTTGAACGGGGTACCTCCTGGTTACAAGCCCTTTTCTTTAGCCACTGGACCACACTAGCTCATAACAGTATGCTGCTCTTTTATAGTACATCCCTGAGCCACCTCCATTTTCTAGGGCAATTTACAACACATTCAGGAAGTTACTGTATTACGTTTGTTAACAAAGCTGGATTCACCTGAATTCAGCTATTGTCTATCAGGACGAAAGTGTTCTTACACACCCCAGGTGCAGTACAGTATTTTAATAGATTCATTTCCATTCTCTTTCAAGAGGGCCTTGGGTTTAATCCACAAAATGAACTTGCCCTTTCCGAACGCTGTATTCATTCACAGTAACTAATTACTTTATTACTGCTATTCCCTAAAGAAGCCTTTCTCTTTGATGGAGAACCTATTTTAAAAACACACAATGGAAGCAACAAGCTTTACTTACTCTCAATGAGGAGACGTGTTTCCCTGCTCAATGACATGCAACATTCAATTATAATCACAGGGACTAGGAAAGTGTATTTTATCCATAAATTACAATTGTAAGGCCAACAGCTTTGTTTTCTTCTTTTCTATCCACTTCCTTTTTGGGCACCAAAATGGAAACTGATGAGAGTAAAGGAAGGAGTGAGTGAGTAAGTAAGTATATCTATCCATCGAAATATAACCCTATTGCTTTTAAAAACATACAAATTATCCTTTTTGTGGACTGACATTTGTCAGCAGACATAGCCAACACCCTTTTTAAAGATAGATGGGGCCAAAATAACAGTTAAAAGAAATCAGTTAAAAAAAACAAAAACGACAGGAATCCTATTTTAGTGTTATATATAAAAAATATAAACCTTTTTTATGTACATCCCCAAAAAACACTTGAAATGTATTTGCTTACGATTGTAAGTCGCCCTGGATAAGGGCGTCTGCTAAGAAATAAAATAATAATAATAATAATATATATAGACACACAAACAAACACACGGCTTGTAACAATATAACAATAATTGAATTATTTATCGATTGGGACCCCACGATACCAACTCGATAATATTTTAATGAAATCGAATATTCCATGAAATTAAAAACGTGTCTTGTATATATTAAACTTACTGTCAAGAACGTAATTTGTGTTGTTGCTTCTAAAAGTTACTGAGAATATGCATCTGTGAACAAATACAGGATGCAGAGATCAAGAGTAAACTGCCTTGTTAATTTTACACATATTATTTTGTTTTAAAATCAGTCCCAACTGTAGCCGTCTTTCTTGAACGAAACTAATCATATTTAACATTACTACGCTGTCACGTGCTACTGTTTCAGAACTTTTTTCTTTTTTTTTTTTTAACCTTTTCGTTTTCAAGCAATGCACTATCTGCAGCCTTTTTCGTTTTTGACTGCTGTCCGAGTCTAAATGCTGCTGGATCATCGCTCGACGTATGTGATCCAATGAAACATTGTAGGTTGTACAAAAGTTTGCCACCCGTAGAATGCAAAATTATTGTACACTATCTGCTATAGTAATTATTGTAGATTTTTTCAACCAGAGCTTCAATTTCTCACACTGTCCATGTAATTAGGATTACCACATTTCTTTAATTTACTGACTCCGTAGCAACTCTGAAGCCAAATATAACATTACATAAAATAACAATAGTTTAAAAATTAAAATCGGGTGAATTTATTGCAGATAACAACTCATTATTTTCTTTATATTGTCATCTGGTCAAAACATGTCAAATGTACAAAAAGCCAGATTTAAAAAATAGATCAGCTATTACCATTTAAACATACAGTATACACATAATCAGAATGGTTAAACTAATAATCCATAAGATTGTTTATTTTATTTTTGAAAGGTGCTAACACACAACGAATACATAACTCTGCTATTAACTTGCCAAGCAAGCTGATACAGTTTTGTAAAATACAATAGCAAAACCGGGACAATTAACAATTTTACCGTTTTCCGACCGGGACAAAAAAATTAAGGCTGAAAACTGTGACAAATCTCAATTTTACCAAGATGTCTGGTAACCCTAATGCAGTTCCCCGAGACATTGTTTGTTTACTTCCGAGTCAGGTTACCTTATAGTTTGTTTACCAGAACAGAAGGACCGAGTCCAGCTGTTTTTCACATTGAGGTTTAGCAAGCAAACCACTCTCGTGTTTGACAAACGGACTGAGACCAACTCTTTCCCAAGCGGACTTTGCTGTTCACACTTCACACCAAACCGTACCAAGTGTGGACCAAACGGACCCAGTGTGAACACAGCCTTAGACTACATTTTGCAGTATGTACAGTCACAGACAAAAGTATTGGCACCTCATGCTTACTTTACCATAATTCAAGGTAACAGATTAAGGCAAGTATTTAGTAAACTTGAACCACTTTTCAATAAAACAAAAAGCAAAAAACACATGTTTTAGTAATTTAAATAATACTTATCAAAAAACAAACTTATTTCATTTAAAAGTATTCGTTCATGACAAAAGTATTGGCACCCGAGCTTTAGCATTTTGTGCGTCCTCCTTTTGCCTGTATTACGGTTTTCAGACATTTAAATCATTCTTAACCAGTATGTTACATCTTGTTGGTGAAATCTGGGCCCATTCTGTCTAGCATATTTCTTCCAGCTCAGCCAGTGCTTGGCTACAGTTTTTTTCAGATCAGTCCAAAGCATTTATATTGGATAGAGATCTAGTGATTGCGAAGGCCAATCCAGAACTTTTATCTTCGTTTTCTTCAAGAATTCCAGAGTTGACTTAACCATATGCTTTGGCAGACAGTATCTTTCAATATGACAAAAACCAAAATCAGCCTACCAGCAGATGGTATCATTGTACATTGTAGAATGTTTTGATAAATGGCTGCATTATTTTTGATCCTGAATCACATCAATGTCTCCAGTCATTGAACTGCTAAAACACCCCCACATCATAATTGAATCACGTGCTTGTTTAACTGTAGGTACAAGGTTGTTTTTTTTCATACATGTATCTTTCTATTCAAGGGACTGTTGCCAATAGATTGTATTCAAGTTAACAGTAAGAAAGAGAATATCTCTCAGAGAGACACACACATACACACACACACAGTAAATACCATTTGTAAGGGCCAGAAATAGTCCAACATGCATCGATATTGTTCTCCTGGGCTTAAAAAAGAGGGGAGTAAGTTACTGATGGTGTAACCAGACTGCCAAGAAACCCATTCAAATCTAATATTTTTCACATTTCAGTAGGATACAGAATTTCACTGTAACAAACCCTGTCACTGGCAGAAGAGGCAAGGCATCTGGCAAATAAGATTAATTGAAACTTTAATCCATGTTGCAGGGTATAAAATGGACTGCTTAAAAGAAGCTCTGTTCCATCATCTTGTGGGCAAATAGGGTACTGGTTTAAAATATCAAACAAAACAAATACATGCAACATGCTATTTACCCAGGAGAGTTTTTTTTTGCAGAGCTGCAAAAAAAAATTACCTTTGGTCCTCTTTCAATCTTTCGACTGCTATTCAACACTCACAGGGAACACCTGTTTACCACTCGGCAGTGGCTCAATCCACACTGTCCCAAAGAATATACCTGTAATGACTTCCTATCAGTGTTACTGTACATGATGTAATTCTGCTTGTACATAGAATTTAGCTTGGGCCAAATATTTCTAAGTACACTACATACAGTAAGTTGTGTAGTGGTTCACTGACGAACACACATCCATCCCCAATATCACCACTGTAGATAAAATAAACTGCAGATTTGCCAACTTGCAGTAAGTATAACAGTACACAAACAGATTAATACAATATTGAAATATTGCTGACCATACTAGGTAACACTGCAGTTTACTGCAATACCCTCAAAATATACCCCTTTTACAGTTAAATCCTTATAAAACTCAAGCCTCGTTGCCAATACTGTGTATGAAACCATGAAAGATCTGGAACATTAAAATACAGACTAATTCTCCATACAGTGTTTGTAAAATCTAGTAAGGCATTCTTCAGCACCTATCAAACCACCTAACAATTTTATCAAGCAAGGTCCTTGTCAGTTTACATAAACAAGGCGGTTTAATTCCCTTTTTAAGAATATACAGGCTAGCTACTGTAAACAGCGCTGTGTTACTTTAACACAGCTGTTTTTTCTCCTGCTACTCTGCCAAATGAGGGCCATAGCTGAAGGGTTGAGGCAGTTCTCAACACAGACATGGATAGCAATATTGTATTAAACCCTGAATCCCAGTGTGCATACAAACCTGATGACCCTGAAATGTTGCCCCTTACAGAAGCAAGGATGACATTTTCCTTTGATTGGATTCAATTGAAATAATTCTGAACTCTGAATTTATCTACTGGTTAAGGGTACACTTTATGCAAAATCCAAATGCAAGCAATTACACCCACTACTACTGCTGCTGGTGAACTCCAGAGATGAGCTTCCTGATACCTTATTTTACAGATGAGTCCAGGGTTAGAAACTCACGCTCACCCGACACAAATGAAATCAATTAAAACAAATGTACACATATACTCTCACGTTCACAGTCTTGCGTTAAGAAATGCATGAAAGGTCCATTTTCTAACGGGGTGTAGCATTGGTGAATAAGCATTCATAATGCTTTCAAAACAGTCACTCGGAACGGAACTGAAAACTCCCCTGCAATGCCAACCTCACTTAGACGTTTGTGTTCTCCCTCTGCGTGGGATGCAAAGTTTGTTGGGCGTTTGAATTTACTGAAACACATTGCATTTTTGAAGTAAGTGTAAAGTAATTTTACAAAAATGGAGATTTATACCATATACTTTAGTGATGACTGTATGTGTGTGTGTATATTAATTATTGTAGGTAGTAATTCATAGTTATTTAAATGACTCACAGGCTGTAACCCCCAACTCCACAAACCAGCCAGCATTTGTGTAAATAGCAACACATTTACAATGTCAATTTCAGGCGGAGCTTCTTTGTCAGCAAGGTGACACGTCTGAGAATTGTTTTCCTCTGTCATCCCGTCTGGTGCTGTCAGTGTCAGTTTCCCAGCACACAGTACAGTATCCCTCAGTAACAAGGTGCAAACAGGTGATTGATCGATCTGTAGGAGCCTTTTTTTTAAAAATCAATTTATAGCAGTGTGTTTTTTAGAAAAATAAAATCTAAGCCTATTTTTAAAGGACCCCAACTGTTATTGATGATTCCAACTTAGGCACTTCACATAAGGACTAGTAAGTTTACATCAGGACTAGTACCACAATATTGTTAGTTTCTAACCCTGTTCTAATACTGCTATTTTTTCCTCTAGATCAATCCTCAGAGAATGCAAAGTTGAAGAAATAGCCAGTTTGGATAGAACTATGTGGCACTTTAGCCTCACCAAAGTGGCCATAAGCAATGCTTGAATGCATGACAAATGCAATTTCAAAAATCCAAAATCCTCGGGTACCAACATATTTTGCTTGATGGTTCTATATCTCATTAACATCTATCCAAACATATCTTTGGGTGATTTTTGAGTCCCCAGCAAGCTATTACAGCCTAAACTTGGTACAAATAGCAAAAATTCAAATTTCAAGGGGGTTTAATGACCAGTGGTGGGACTTGAAAACCAAATGTTTTTCAAAGAATTTGGAAGACTGATACCTCAGGGTCTTACAGCAATACTTACATTTTAGGACCCACATCCCCTACAGGGTAAAGGGTTAGGCTGAAGTTCGAATAAAACTTGTCAGTTACCCCTCGTCTGGTAGTTTGCCAGAAGTGAGTAGGGTGCTCAGAGTATTTTTCTGAAAAGCCCTATTCAATACGAGTAGAACGAGGTGCTACACATGATGGTAGCATTTAAATTATACCCAGGGTGATTTTTCTGGTCAAGGTCCCTTTCTCACTTTAGGTTGACCTTTGCAAGGTCATAGGTCAAAGGGAATTTAAAACAAAAATAATGGCTATCATTTCTGAACTTGGCGTGTCTGAAAACCTCCAGGTGAATTTTTCTAGGAAAATCTGAGACGGACGGGCAATGGCACTGGTTGAGTTGGTATGAAATGACCCTAATCCAGTTCTCATCCTAAGGCACTTGAGCTCACACTTACCACTGAGAGTTTATTAAAAGCAGAGAGCAATTTACATTTTTAAAAAAACACCACACTGACCAAGTATTGTTTTCTGGGAAAAAGTCTACACATAGGACACACAGTATGGTCAAGCTCCACATCAAACATAATATTTACTTACAGGTGTGGACACAAGTGATTACCCTGTGAATTTGCTTTGTTGCTTTTTTTTAATCTTTAAAAAAAAAATAAAGCAAAATGTTTGTTGCAATCAAACTCAAAACCACATCTTTAATATAGTAATGGACAGCACAACACACAAATAGTATTCTATTAAATCAGCATTTAAGGAATCAGTTGTACTAGTCCAGCATACAAAGCTTCAAATTAATATTTCAACCACTTGCCTAATGAGCTGGGGGCAACATAAGTCCAAGGATAATGCTTATGCTATACTAACAGTTACAAGTATTCTAAAATTATGGTGTCAAGATTTATGGGTATTTTCTTTCTAATGTAGAAAACTGCAATTTCTGTAAATGGCTCCACTTCACAAAAGAATGTTTGTTCCATTTTGTTGGGAGTTCATGCAAAACAGTTTGATAAGGGTAATTGAGATGAAATTCAGATATTGTAAATGACTGTAGTAATTATGTGGGTTAATGAATTAGACACTATCATTTATAAAACCAAGGGTCTAAGATTAACCACCCCACCAGTCCCTAATAAGCAAATGTCTTATTTGAATTGGCAAACAATCTGCCTTCAAAAGAAATGTATTTAGTTTCCCCTTCGATATTATATTTAAGACTATGTTATACTTGCTCTGGCAACATTACACTAAATAGAAAACTTACATAAAACATAGCTGGCTTCTCTCTGAGACTCAAATCAGAATTTTGAAAATGAAACATACTTTTCATCTTGCCCTCACCTTATTGGTCTTGGTTAACTGTCCTAATTTAAAAATGATATTCATATGAAAAAGAAAATAAAGTTGCTGCAGAGAATATAAATGTTCTTCTGTACAAACATAAAAGCATGTGCTCAGTTAAGAGCAACTGCTCTGGATTATACCATTATTTGACAAAGGTGGAAAATAATCTGATTGAATGAGTAGTGTATGCCAAAAAACTGAATACAAGTTTGAGAATGGAAATTAGTGTAATCAATTACGTCTCCTATGTAGACTGGGTCCAGTCAGACAGCTAATAGGTATCTATTGATTTTGATTGTTTCTCTCTTGTGCATCAGGTAATTTAAACAAAAAAAAGTGTAGGGAAGACAAGCTTCTGGTCTAAAAATGAATGTGCTTAATGAAAAAAGTAATGTCTAAACTCAAATTGCTGCCATTTTTTCAGATACTTCTTTCCCTATGTTATAGTATAACATCTGGTTGAAATAAGGGACCTTATGGGCTGAAAATAGGTAGCCAGAAGCAACAAGTGCTCCATTAGCTCTACAAACCAAGTTATAAAATGAAGGCTTACTAAAACTTGAGAAATTATACTGTACATTTCTGTAATTCACAAAAATAAACCCATACAAATACATAAATACATAAATAAAATACTTTAAACTTTGGCCATTTTATATTTTACTATGACAAAAATAATAAAGAAAAAAAGGAATAGCACAAAGACAAGCATAATTTTAACACTTTAAAAAGAACACCCTAAATTTGTACAATATGCTATAGTACCACAGTATATGTTATTCAATTAAGATCTATCCTTTGCACAAAACATGGTGCTGCAGTTTGTTAAATTTTAAAAGTACAAAATTAAATAAAGTTGTTCACAAAACAATCTCTCAGACACTTTGCTAAGGCTGCAAGTATCATCACTTGGTTTAGAAGCATGTTTGCAGTAGAAAAATGCAAATGCAAAAAAATGCAAAAATGATGGTGATTGACAATAAACTAGAATGAATGGAGCGTTCAAGTGTGAGGCTAGGTGAGAAAGCGGAGTAGTACCAAGGTGTTCATAGGAACACCATGTCACTTTCTTCATAGGAACACCATATCATTAGCCATTAACCGTTGTATACTGTAATTACGATATTTGCGGTGTAACATAGCAGGCAGTGTCAATACCGTAATTTACCTAAACCGCAAAACCGATATACCGACTCACCCCTACCCAGTAGTATTTACAATTGTGTTTTATCCTGAACTGAACGAGTATTTTATTTGATTTGTGCCATGGGTAGTTTATTTTAATGTAAAAGTATGCGTGAATGACTGTGCTTACTGCCTCTGGAACCTTGAACTGTCAACTTAATTGCAGTATCTAAAGGCTTAGTCACACAAGCAACTTTTGTTGATAGACACAATACAGACTTTTGTTACTCACCGTGGTCACAGCAAGAGACAAACCTGTTGGTTGACAAGGTGCCAATATATTCTGACAATGCCACAAAAAGCATTTCCCAGCAACAAAAATACAATAAAATCTTATTTCTGAACCGTGTCCCTCTTCTTGCAGTCAACAGATTTTAAAATAAAACAGCCCTGAATTTGCATTGGCATCCTGAACCCTTGTTGAACTGGAAAGTATAGGCTATTACCCCAAGAAAGCACACAAACCTAATGGGACAGAATTTGTGTTCACAGACAGCAGGGAATTGCATGAGTTTACGCACACTAAAATCTGAAAACAGCTACAGGATAAATTAAGGTTTAGACCCTTTGGATCAGTGCAGCTATTTAACAAATGGATTGAAAAGTGGTGAACCAAGTTCAGGTAGGCCACAAGTGAAAGGCAATGGTTAGTCATCACTATTGACCCTGATAACACTGTTCAAACATTTATATAAAAAAAGAAATAAAAAGATAAAGCTCAGCTGGCTGCAATTAACCTAATTGAATAGCCAAGTTTCACAGCTGACATTTAGGGTTCTTTAATCTTTAAATGCATTATCTTCATCACTAATTCTTATAGCTCACACAAATGTACTTTGCTTCTTACGGTTTTAGCACCTACAGATAGCAGTGGTTCTCACTGGGCTACACAATGGAACCCTGCCATTCAATTATAACTGCCATTATAGGAATTAACACAATTTTTTTTTTTTTTTTTTTTTTAAAGTAATCTACAGTATCTACAAATAATTAGTCAAGTCATTTTTGAAATTTTTTTTCAAAACAGCAGGAACTCGCATATTTTTAAATGAACACTATTATTAATATTCATAAATCCTCTCTCCCCAACCCAGCTGCTGGCCTCATTATCACTGCCTAGTAGTGACACCTGCTAGGGGAGTATCACTGAAAGAGCTGCGAGTCAAGGCACATTCCTGAACATCCATACTAGCGACAGACTTATCGGCCATGCAGAATACACTTAACAACCATTCCCAGAGGTGGCATGTTGCAGAAGGACTGAGGTCAAAGTGTGTTACAGTAGCAATAACAAAAATGAGTTTGGAGAAAACAGCAGAGGAATGACTTCCTCTTGCAGGTTAACACCTAAAGAACCAGAAATTGCTTACATATATCTTGTTCAGTGCTCATGTATACACAGATCCAACAAATCTGTGAGAATTTATGAAGTAGTCAAAGCGGTCAAGAGTTTATTCGTTAACCAGATACAAAAAGTAAAATCGGTGTTCACAAAATGTACAGGTTGTGATTGGCAAGTGATTTTGCTGTAACAAATGCAACAAGATACAGTTCATTGTCCAACAGTGGTAGAATCATACAAAGATATGGATCCAAGTAATTACCCATAATCGGTGGAGACATTTTAGCCTTTTGATTTTCAAAAAAGCATAAAAATACAAACAATTCTGAATGACAATAAATTATTTATTTATTTTTATTTATTTATTTTTTAAATTTAGTCGTCATCAATTTTTTTTACCCCCGTTTTCTCCCCAATTCAGTATGCCCAATGATTATCTGTATCCTCGGCTCACCGCTTGCAAACCCCCCATGCGACTCGGCAAACGGCGGCTGGAGCACGCGTCCTCCGAAACGTGCTCCTGCTAAGCCGTCATTTTTCGCACTGCGGATCCACAGCGATGCCACCAGACCTATAGTGCCGGAGGACAACACAGATCTGGCAGCTCCACTGCAGAACCACAGGCACCCTAATCGGCCACAGGGGTCGCTGATGCGCTGTGAGCCGTGGATTCCCCTGCCGACCTAAGCCCTCCCTACCAGGGCAGCGCTCGGCCAATTGCACTCCGCGCGGAGCGCCTTTACTGGATGCGCCACTCGGGAGTCACTTATTTATTTATTTTTTAAAGACTAACATTAATGCTTAAATAGAAATACTCTAAGTACAATGTGCCTGGTGTAATTGGAGTGGGTACAGCTTACTACTCATAGAAAACATGCCACATCACTTAAAACAGCCTCTTATCCTCATCCAGTTCCGACTTAACAAATAAAAAGCACTTCAGGTCAAAGAGGCAATACATTTGCTCACTACTCTGAAGTGGATGGGCTGTACTTAGTAACCCCTTGTATCATTATATGCTCGGGTAGTTTTGCGATAAAACAACCGCAAGAGGCCCTTTTACATTGGACATCAATAGGGATTTTTTTTTTTTTTTGCAATCACTACTGGTGCACTTCAATGTCAACGGTTCTGTTTGGTGTTACAGCTAGGCTTGCCACCCCAAGGGAACTGCCACCCAATCCACACTAAGAAATATGACCTCCCCCTCAGCCAGCACAATCAAGATACATAAACTCACTCCATTCTCATTACAGGCTTCAGCCTCTCTCTACAGGCACTTAAACTTGTGACAGAGTGTAGAATGTCGACACCCTGAGGCATAAAAGTTTAATGCTAAAGAAAAATGAGGAAATGTTTTAGATGGAAAGCCAGTGGTAACATCAGTTAACATGAACCACTTAAGATATCCCTCATATAATCTTGGGAAGGATCAAGCAAGGGCATAGATCACTTTTATAACACACGAAAAACAGAACTATAACCAAGAGAGTCTCAAACCTCCTACTGTTTCCATGCAAAGCAATCATTTTGTTCTGGCTACATTTCTGTAAATACTGCATTTATGTCACTTGCTAGTATTTAACTGTAGGTCCTGGAGCTAAATAACAGCAGCTCTTGCTGCAGAATCTCCTTCCTTCGACAAACAATAATTAACGCCTGTAAGCAAATGTCGACTTTTAAAATCAACTTAAAATTCTGTGTGTGTTTTTATACACTATGTCAGAAAGTTTCCTGAGGCATTCCAGCAAGAACTGCAAACATAATACAATTTGAGACTGTGCAATATGTGCAGTTGGATTTGTTTCTGCATTAAATAAAACAACTTCCTTGAAACAGAAAAAGTAATACTTGTGTAGGCGTTTCTACCATTGCACAGGTCCCTATGCCCCAACACACATACCCATACTTTGTTTAAGAACCTACCATTGGGAGAAGTGGCTGAAGTAACCAGCTGCTAGAGACTTCCAATGCAAATTCCACAATGAATGTTATTTTAAGAATTGATTATCTAAATTGTAATTATACAATGCTAATTAAGTCAGTGCTCACTTCAAACTGATTAGCAATGTCCTGTCCGTGTAGAACTCGTTATTCTATTCCTGATCTGTCTTTTACTGTTCTTGTCAGTGAGCTTTTGTGGTTACTGCCTGAGAGATCAGTCAGGATTCCAGCTTAGGCAGCCCTTTGTGTCCATCTGCATTATCATCCAATTTTGCAAGATCGGTTTCTCATAAAAGCTTATGTCTTATTACACAAGCGTCTCATGCACAATGGGAGAGCAACAGTCCTGCAAAACATCTCCCAAAACAAGAGCAAGTGAGTTGAAAAAGGAGTACATGGTGCTCCCAGTTATTTCATGACATATTGACAATTCAGTCATTCCACTTTGGCAGCAGGCTATACTGTGCACGGACCCTTCACTGATGCACTACCTTTAAAGTGTAACAATTGTTTTTGTGTCTCTGGTGGTGCCATACCAGCTTGTATTACAATTTTTGTATATAACTCATTGTGGTCTGGGACACAACATATGGAGGGGATTTAAATGATACAAAAAAGAACCGAAAATACTGAAGAGCCGTTTCAGTCGTTGAGAAATGAATTTGAAATGACACCCATTTATGAAATAGTTACTAACTAAATTGTGTCAAAGACAAAGGTTCCATTTAACAACCAGTCATTCCTCACAGACCAACGCTACCCGTCGTAAAAGCATACATGCTAAACAGACTACTTTATTGCAAAATTATGCACTGTATCTTAATACAACACAACGGCCATTAGTTAAAAGTGGGACTGAAGCTACAGCAGGCTTCTAGCTATTCTCATAAATTGCTGTTTGATGGAGGAAAAAAAAAAAGAGGTTCTCAAGGAGGCGCATATGTAGTATGTAGATTGGATATTTAATTATCCTGCTTAGGGGTCAAGAGAAAAGTCACACTTCTTTAGTACCATGTAAACTGAAACTAGGTTTATTAAACTGCCAGTTTGTGCTATTTGCAATTTTGGTCCCCAATGTCCCCTTCTAATCGCATTCAATTGTAACCGTTTTTAATGGACTAATTTCTCTACACCATGTATAAATTAATTCTGTACGACAACATATGGCTGTAAACAAGCACAAGAATGTTTTAATTGATTTAGAAGTATCCAACCTTCATAAGAACATAAGTTTAAGTGTTTTAGATCCTACACCATCTACCTTTTACTCTGCTTACACTTATGCCCTCTTGTTCTCTGTGCTAAATTTGAAGTAGTGTCTTGATTTGATTTTAAAATACTTTTTTTCTAGGCTGAAGAGATTTAATTACTTTAACCTTTCCTCATAGCTCATGTCATTAAGTCTTGGGATCAGCCTAGTTGCCCTTCTCTGTACCTTCGTGTGCAATGATGGTTTTTTTTGTAATGAGGTGATCAAGACTGCACACAGTATTCTAGCTGGGGGTCTAACTAGGGCGTTGTATAAATCTCAGCATAACCGCACCACATTGGCGAGATACTTTCAATGGTGACTATGTGGCAAAGTGGTTAAGAGTGTGCAGGTGATCAGTAAACACAGTTTGTGCAGCTTTTTGTCTGGAGTCACAGTCAATTTCAAATGCAACCATGTCATGATCACCTGACCCTACTGGTTCTACTAGTTCCATATTACATAGCATGTTCTGGTTGTTTGTGAGCTGATTTTTAACACACTGCAGTCATTTACCGCATCAATTAGTTCAGTTTCTATTAAGAAAATTGAAACTGCCCATGATTCCAGTAGTCTTACCCCACATGCATTTCTATTTGCCTTGTATAATAATTTGCTGTCATTTCTATTCCAACCTGTGGGCCTGTAACATACCCCAATAGAAACAACTTTAGTGCTTTTACCGAACAGTGCTACCCAAATTGACTCGCTTGGTTTGTAGAACGATTGATGTTTTTTTTACTTCTAGTCCATCCCTAACATAGAGCTGCACCTCCTCTTTTAGCTAGTATATCTTTTCGGAATAGTTTATACTACGGTTTGTGAAAGTACTAAGACAATTGTCTGCGATTCCAACATCATACTTTTCAGCTGACGTGTGTGCTTCTAGTTCTAACATTTTATTTCTGATGCATCTGGCATTTAGACACAGGCATTTAAATTTTGATTCAGTATCACTTACACCTTTAGCCCAAATGAGAACCTAATTTTGGTTCCCATCCACCCCGTCTAGTTTAAATCCTTCCTGGTCTTTCTAAGGGTTCTTTCGATGCCCAATGCCAGAATATCTCCCAGAATATCTTTCTTGTAACGCTCTCATTTTACTGGGTCTCTTCTGCACAACTTCCCATCTACATGGCTTATAATTGAATCCCCCACTGTGATTGATCAGCAGGATTGCTAGTAGTACCCACACGATCCTCCACTGTATTAAGGACCTGTTGTGTAGCCTGCTGCAACTCTTCACTTTCCTCCCCCTGGCCGCAATCCAACTGCTATTCTTGTAGCCCAAGAGCAAGAAACCTGTTTGCAGGTTCTTGACTCCTCTACACTCCTCCTGTTAAACTCTGTTCTACCCTGTTCCCCTCTTTCCATGTCCCCCTCTAACTACTGTTCACTCCCTATCTGGTTCACCCAACTCCCTCTGTATCTAGTGTATGTGGCATGCTTCACTTTAAAATAGAGAGGAATATATGAACAAGCTGGTTGCACACCTTTTATAAATCAATCAGAATGGCACCAGGTTTTAAATGTTTGTCTACTGACTAATGTTTCTTTTATTATCATCAGTCCACAACATCAGCTTTCGGATAAAGTAGAGTGCATAGCAACACATTATTTTTAATTTATTGTCTAGCTGCAAGACACTGTTGCTTTAAGTGTTCTATACAACAAAACATTTTCAGTTGCACTGGAAAACATACATAAATTTGTGCTTAGTTCAGATAAGCATGGTTATATTACATGTCAGAGAGGTGTAGGGGTATTAACCAAGATCTATAGACTAGGTTTGAAAAATGAAAGGGTGACTTAAGTATCAGACAGGCTCAGAATTCCTAGGTAGCTCTTGCTTATATTTTGTTTTCATTAATTCAGTCCCTCAATTTAATCAATCTCTTATTGTCAACAAGAAAAAAATCCAATCAATTATTTCTGCCTTGGGAACTGTATAAACTTACAGACTGCTGATGACACAGCACCCTCTGCCTTGCCTTCCCTTCCCAAAGCAAAGCTACAACTTTACCTACAACATCCACATCTTGAGAATAATACCTATATCTACTGCCATTTTTGCACACCCAGAGTGAATACAAACATTTGCTTCTATATTTTGTGTAATACAGTATGCAGAACAAAGATTACCTTTGAAGGTAATGTAGGAGGAAAGGGGAAAAAAACACACACACACACACACACACACACACACACACTAGCCCTGTAAACCAATTAAAAGGATTATCAAAACACTTTTTTTTTTTTTTTTTTTAACTCCAACTTTGACAAACATTTCAAATAGTGCTTCCAAAATGTGCTATTTCCAGGCTTCAACTAGTCCACAATTTGGCAGCTGCAGTGTTGACTCCTGTTGTCACATAACCGTTTTCTCCCATCTTCATTGGTTACCGGTCACTCAGAGAATAAATGACTTGCATTTAAAGCATTACATGGCCTGGCACGCTTATCTTTCTGATCTCATACTTTGTTATGTTCCTAGTTGGGTGCTGCAGTCTGCGGAGGCTGACCTACTTCGTGCACCAGCTACATGCGCAGGTGGACACTCGCAGTTAAAACAAACGAAATACTACTCAGAGAAAAAGCCCTGCAGAGACTAAGCAAATCAGCATCTTCTCACAGAAAAATGGGTGTACGGAGACCTGTTGGGCGACCTAAAAATAAAAACTGCCACAAATTCAAGTGAGCCTAAACAAGCCCACATTCTGCAGTTCATCCTTGGTAAGGCAAAAACAGACAATAACTGAGGTAGTTTGTAAATCGTTTCCAGTGATTAAAAATTGAAAAGGCCAATCCTGCTGTTTGATTTGTATTTATCTAGTTACAACTGCCTGCTTGTTCTCTTTAACAAGTTATTTACAGTTTTCAAGTATTTACGTGCAGCACACAACATTGCAGACAATGTGACAATCAAAAAACTTACATCCTGCTAATGCTTTTTTTTTTTTTTTTTTTTAAATGGTTTTGCTTTACATATTTAGGCCGATGCCAAAAAACTATAAATCTGACAAAGACAGCGAATTTGCACGGGCTACACCGGTGTAGGATGCCCAAAACACTACACCGTATAAAACACTCTAGTGTTTTGAATGGAAGTCTGCCATTTTTCTTAAGCTGAACACTAGCAAATCTGAACTTCTTCCAGTAGCATCTAAAATTCAACTTAAGAATCTAAATATAGCTGCCCTGAACTGTCTGCTGCTGCCTTCCCCCACAGTATGACGCCTTGGTGTACTTCTTGACAGCAACCTCTCCTTTGACGCCCACATCTCCTCCGTAGTCAAATCTTCCTTCTACCATCTTCGAAACATCTCCAAAGTCCGTCCATACCTTTCCCTCACAGATGCAGAGATACTTTGTCATGCATTTGTCTCCTCTCCACTTGACTACTGCAACTCTCTTTATGGTGGTCTCCCGGCATGCACCATAAACCGACTGCAGCTAGTTCAGAATGCCGCTGCCAGGATCCTTACCAGATGTAAAAAACGTGAACACAATCTCTCCCCTCCCGACCCACTTATTCTCTCTTGCTTTCCATGCTCTTTAAGCCTGATATCTGCTATTAGCTGCTGTGTTGCTACTATTTCATGTACTATGCTACTGTATCATGTATTATGCACTTTTCACTGTGTTTAATGTATTATGCATGGTTTTGTTTACTGTATTTCATGTATTATGCTTTTTTTACTGTATCATGTATTATGCATTTCTCTGTATTTAAAGTATTATGGATTTTCTGTTACTGCATCTTGTAAAGCGCTTTGTGATGGTGGTCCACTATGAAAGGCGCTATAGAAAATACAGATTGATAACACTCCAGACTAGAGTGTAATGGGCGCACGTTCAAAACACTCTGCTGCGCTTTGAATTCACGTTCAAAACTCTCCCTTTCAAGACCAAAACACTATAGCTACTTACGCCGAAACACTCCCCTCAAACACAATCATATACATAAACAGTTTAATACCAATATGTACACATAACATATTTTCTAATCACTGCTTAAATAAATAAAACCAGCTACATTTAATACATTTAGCCTATTAGTTGTATTTCGTCAATGTGTTTTGTTGTTAGTAACCTATATATATTTTCTTCTAAACATGCGTTAAACATGTGCGGAATAGGCTAGTGCTAATCTAAATGTCAAACGAATCTAAATATGAATGTCATTCTGGATTTGACAAAGTGCAGAGGCAATACTATTTAGTTAACTAAACTATTCATAAAAGAATGCAAGTCTGCCTCAGGTTTGTTGTTGATATTATGTGCAACATCATAATCCAACCACGTGCAGAGAGTTTCATCACGATTGGTAGATCTGTTGGAAAGAGAGAGCCCAACTTTCAATAAATATTCAGTTATTTATCAAACGAGAAATACCCAGATACACTTAAAGGGACATTTTTGGAGACAATGCCAGCGTTTTTTGTCATTACAGATGGCCAACTACTGTACAAACACAAAAGTACACAGAAAAAACAAGAGGTGGTATAGGACATGTTCTATCAGTATTTTTTTTCATTAAAAAAGGTTGTATTAGACAAGGTAACATATTCAAAACATGTTGTTAAATTAGACATCAAAATGGTTTCTCTGGATGTCACAAAGCTGCATTGTATAGATAAGATGCATTACATGGATTTTTGCCTTTCAAAGTAAATTACAAACAGAAAAAATGTTTTGCTACTGTATCAGGTGGGATCCTATCAACTGTAACACAGAAAACCAAGAACAGTCAAAACTGCTTATATGATGTACCCTATGCACATTACCACCACATAGAAATGTCCCAGTCTGAATGTAACAATATCCAAAGGGGCTAAACTTCAAAGATTATAGAATATAATAACAACATTAAATAAGTAAAGAACCAAAACTGTCATGCTGTTGTCTGTGTTACACGCTGCAGCAATGTCTAAAGCAGACTCTACCATTGTGATGGGGAAGGGGTCCCGGGATGAATCAGTTAAATATTCATTCAAATCACTGCAACATTTTTGATTAATTGAGTTATTTAAATAATTGTTGCAGCACTACTATGATTAGTACAGTACTGTATGTTGAGTTCTGCAGACTTTGCAAGAACAGAGGTAATATCCAAAGCAATATTCACCCATTCCAGGTTTTACTATGAGCTTGATTGGCCACAGTGTATATGTAACAAGCTCAGATGTGTTTTATGAAACTCATAGAAAAACCTGGACCCCACTAATCACTTGATGTCAGGAGGTTTAACACATGTGTTCAGTTAAGCAATGCATTGTAATGCATGTTATCCATTAAGAACAGAAAGAAAGCTCAACAGCAAAGTTACAGATCATCGCGGCCTTTCATTTTTTACAGCACTTAATTATTTACAAGTTAATGTGGAAAGTGGATAGGCGCCACTTAGATTCAACTTTATTGACAGGGCAGCAGTGTGGAGTAGTGGTTAGGGCTCTGGACTCTTGACCAGAGGGTCGTGGGTTCAATCCCAGGTGGGGGACACTGCTGCTGTACCCTTGAGCAAGGTACTTTACCTAGATTGCTCCAGTAAAAACCCAACTGTATAAATGGGTAATTGTATGTAAAAAAATAATAATAAAATAATGTGTAAAAAATAATGTAATTGTATGTAAAAATAATGTGATATCTTGTAACAATTGTAAGCCGCCCTGGATAAGGGCATCTGCTAAGAAATAAATAATAATAATAATAATAATAATAATAATAATAATAATAATAATAATAATGAGCATATTTAATCAAATTACGACGATAATAAAAAAAATTTAAAAAAAATCAGCCTATGCACATTTGGTCAGTCACTAAAACCTTAATGCTTAATGTAATCAAATGTTCTTGCACCCACAAACAAAAGGAAGGCATTCTTTGTTGAAAAAAACAACACAAATTTATTAATATTGACCACCACATTATCATTAGTTTTGAAATTAATAGGAGAAATAAGTAAAGACCACATTTCCACACAACATTCCTCTCCATCTATTTAAGAACTTAACTTAATATTCAAAGTTATCCACTGAAAGCAATCTTAAGATTAATAAACTTGAGGTGAGAGGCAATCTGATCTGAAACAGCAATGAAAGAAACCTAGGCTTCAAATAATACAATTGAATATGTTTTACAAGGACTGATGGGCAAACAAAATCTATTTGGCAGAAGGAGAAAATATTGTACAATAACACTGCATACCAATTTATATTGTATTAATTTGTAACTCAGCTATGCCCAAACACTGTTGGACCCAGAACAGCAAATTAGAACAGTATACTAGCCATCATTAAAATGTCTATATGAAAGTCAGCCCTTGTATGTGCTCTATGGCAGACTGCTTCCCTATAAAATTATTCTAGGCCTTGTTCATCAAGAAAGAGTTGTGTCTGATTTGCATTGCTCATTCCAGTGCTTTTTGAAACCTACTAAGAATTAATCATTCCCTGCTTCCCCAGCATTCAAATTACACAGCATATGTGGATGTGGATGAGTGTGGGTGGGTCATTTCACTAATCCAGACCCAATGAGAAACTATCATCTATGGTTGCTAACGAATACACAACAACAAATTAAACCTGTCTACTGGCGCCAGAATGTAATGTCGCTCGCGCTATATGAGGTACCCTGGCACTAGAATCTAGCTCCAAATTTGCACCCCTGATCCTTGACATCCCAACTGTTTGAACTGTCTGAGGAGGTGGAGCTAGACAGCAACTTGGATGATGACCCCTAATTTTGGTGGAGTACCAAACCATTTCTGCTGTTACTCGCATCAGAACCAATGATAAAAGTTATATGAACCCCTGGTTATAATGTGTTCTACATAAATGAAATATTTTTGCTGTACACTAACTATTATACAAAACAAACAAATATTTGACATGAATATATGACACAAAAAAGTTTAACTTTTAGCTGAATTCTATGGGCTCTATGAACTATTAAGAGCTTACCTGTTCATATATGGTGTGATTTCATAGCCACACTGTTGTAGAATTGATGCATATCAAACATCTTCACGGACAACAACTATACCGGTCACCGCAGGTCTACGAACAGCATCAATGGCTGCTCATTATACAGGCGAGCTCAGTATTAACATCTAAATTATAAATAGCTTTGCAACACCGTATGTGAAGGTTTATAACTTCCGGCAAAGATAAATGAGTTCTGTATATTGAACACAAAGCTTTACAATTATGCGCTGCTTCTCATATTCAGTTGCGATTACTTGCACATGTCTTTTTCTCCCTTTTCGTGAACTGTGGTATTGCTTGGCAAGCAGAAAAATACGGGGGTCTGATTAGAACTGAGCCTAATTCTCTTCTAATTCCTAAGGAAGCTAATGGCGCATTGTGACAGGGAGGACCCTGTCGCTGGTTCAGCTGGTAAACAGGAAGGCTTGCCCGGAGATGAGCTGATCAGGAGGTGCTGATTGGCGGGGTGGGGTTGCACGGGGAGCCTGTGTGTTTAAGAACGCAGCGGGGCCAGTTCGAAGCTACTGCACCATAGCCATAGCTGCACATGCAGACGCAGAGCTTTGCTTTGTTTAGAATCGAGGAGGAGGAGTGTCTACTCCAGAGGATAACTGCTATGTAACCCTTCAACTGCCAGTCAGTCACGTTGCCGTTTGGTATTCGGGCAGTCACGTCTTTTGTTGCCAATTTTAATACATGCATCACTATACCGTAGTTGAATTTAAGACGCAATCCAGAGCAGAGGTGGGCGGGCTACCGATCCTGGAGAACAGAGACCAGCCCTGCCTCTTATCCACTCTGAATGTGCTCTGTGTCTGGCCAGTAGGGTTCATTTTTGCGCGATGAGGAGAGGCAATCCCTGCCAGTTTCCCATCCCCCACCCCAGGAGCGTCAGAGCAGCAGGCCATTTTTGAAAAATTGGTTTAAAAAGTGCATTTTAAAATTAGAAGGAATACAGTAAATTTACGAGTTACGGCTTCTGCAAACTCTGAGGCTGATGCAACTATGGCTCTATTATTATTATTTGTTTATTTAGCAGACGCCTTTATCCAAGGCGACTTACAGAGACTAGGGTGTGTGAACTATGCATCAGCTGCAGAGTCACTTACAATTACGTCTCACCCGAAAGACGGAGCACAAGGAGGTTAAGTGACTTGCTCAGGGTCACACAATGAGTCAGTGGCTGAGGTGGGATTTGAACCGGGGACCTCCTGGTTACAAGCCCTTTTCTTTAACCACTGGACCACACAGCCTCCTCCTGTTATTTTTTTGGCTCTAGCCAAAAAAATAACACATTTCCAGAATGACTTAATTGATGTGTTAGTTTCTGAAATAGAAAAAAATAAATAAAATAGGAATTATAACACTGCCCAGAGCAAAAAAAAATAATAATGACATCGAATAAACAAATGGATTTTTGTGCGATGTTTTATTTTTGCTAATACCACCATATTACTTACAACTGATGTACCATGCATCATAATAGTACAGTACACCTTTGCTATAACGCCCTTCAAAGACAGATGGTAAGGGGAAAGCTTTAAAGTGCACAGAATGGCAATTTAAAAGGAGACCCTGTGCTTTGTCAGAGAGAACACTTTGGGGGTTAAAAGCTTAAAAAATCTCCTCCCTTCCTTATCTTTATAACATCAGGGCTTCCTGGAACATTAAAACAGGCTTTGATGTTACAATCACTTAAGGTAATAACAAAAGTGGACCCTCATGGTCAATGATATTGTGATAGGTTAAAGAATAAGGGGTGATGTCTAAGAGAAGCTATATTAAATCCCAGCATTGTATTGTCTGGTTGATTCTGTTATGACCTCTGCTTAGGGAAAATGGAATAGCCAACTGTTCGACTGTATTGAATAAAATATATCTTTGTTGAAATCTACAACGGAGTTCGGAATCACAATAATTATTTATACTGACAGATACATGAAGGAAAAACGAACACTAACTTCTAACTCACCTTTTATTTTAAAACAGCTATAACGAACCCCTCGATATAACAAACCAATAGACTGGGACCCCAACATGTTCATTATAGCAAGGGTGTACTGTAGCACTAGGAAGATGTGGTTTACAGTATTTAAGATACGCTAAATTAAAATACACAATCTAAAATATATTTACACAGTATATAATTTGTATACAGTGGTAAGTTAGCTGTAAATAAAATCCATAATGTTACATAACTATGTCAATATACTAGCATTGCAATGGTCCATAAGTATTTAGCCGTTAACCATACCACCCATTTCTATAATTAACTGTTTAGGGGGAAAAAATAAAATAAAGAATTTACGCACATTGATGATGTTTACAAGCAGATCAACCTATTTCCTAGGTGGTCAAACAGACAATTACTGTAATACGCCATGGGTAAAAATAATGATACATGGAGCTCTATAGTGTTTAACACAAATATATACTCCTACATACTCAGTTGACCCACACCAATAAAGGCAT
The DNA here is from genome assembly GCA_030684275.1 of Acipenser oxyrinchus oxyrinchus. Taxonomy (NCBI): domain Eukaryota; kingdom Metazoa; phylum Chordata; class Actinopteri; order Acipenseriformes; family Acipenseridae; genus Acipenser; species Acipenser oxyrinchus. The sequence continues at coordinate 66,188,963 of CM060250.1, forward strand.
CCCTTCAGCTACATTTCTCCATAAGATACCGGTATTCGAGATTCAGCAGCCTGCTTTCTAGCCCATACCAAATCCAACACAATACACAAATACAACTAACTCCAATATCATACTCCAAACTTTAAGGATCATCCGTGGGTGAGCATCTACAGTACTTATCCTAGGGGTATGCTGAGATGTTTCTGGAAGCTGCTTCCTTTACAGTTTCATCTGTTCGGCTGAAATTAATGGACGGCAAAGCACTTTCATTCTATGCACACAAGCGGGGAAATTCCCTATCTTGGGAAATGTGAGTGGGATTCCAACTCAGAGTTGAAGTGCTGCCTGAATGGCTCATTTACTTCATTATCCACTCTAACTTGTATTACGAATACCAACATGGTTTTAGGTCAAGTGATCAGTTGTACTATAAGATCAGATTCAAACTTTGCCTTTTACAATGATCATTTATTACACCGTTAAGTATTAAGCATGTGAGTTAATGAAAGGCCTGCTAGAAATAAATGTATTAATACTAAAAACGTACTAAATTATTTTGAAACCATTGAAAGACTGTCAAAAATGTTTGTCATTGAATTAACTTTATTTTATTTTTAAATATACTTTATAGTGATAGATAAAAATGTGTTGTATTAGTATACAAGTAACTGCAGTTCCAAACATTCAGCTTTATTTAATTTTTGTTCACATCCAATAACAACCACAGTAGTGATAAAGTAGTGATTAAAGGTCATTAAAGTATTAAAACTACAACCTCCACTTATCTTATAATGGTGCAATGCTATTCCATTGATTGATTCAACTTACACACGTGAAAGACAAACAATCTGATTTATTTCTGGGTAGGAAGAACTACATTTAAAGGTATTTCCATTGGTTTTTCCCATTGAAGTCTTAGTGATATAAAACAAAAGCTAAAACGAAAGTACTAAACTGGTCATGGACCATTACATGCTTTTGGCTTGCTAAGATCTACTACAACAACAGGGTTATTCCATATGAAATCAATCACCAAAAACATTGACCTTCTTTTGATTTGGATAAAAATGTCCATTCATGTTTGAGAGAAGTGGTTACAGTGTACATTTTAGGCCTGAGTGTACACTGTCTCCCATTCATGAGATAGTTCATCAAAGCTTGATCTGATGTGGACACCCACCCTACCTTTACATCAGGGGTGTAAAACTCAGTTCCTGGAGGGCCGCAGTGTCTTCTGGTTTTCGTTCCACCCAAGCGCTCAATTACTTAATTGGTCTAATTATTTGATTAACTGGACACATTTAACACTTCTGTTCAGGCCTCAAAATGTTTCATAGGTAGTGTACCTTCAATCTCCTAGAAAGCTGGTGTTGGTGTTATTTTATAGCTCTCAAATAGGACCATTCAAAATTGATGTGAAATACAAGATAGTTGTGTGAATCTATGACCTTTGACCTCACCCAGATCAAATCGCATCACCTTGGATTTGTCAGTTTTTGATAGTTTGTAGCCTAGACCCTTATCTACATTTCCTGCAAGTTTCATTTTGTGGCTGCTTTTGGTTGCGGCAGAGTACAGAATTGAATGCAGAGTGTCAGGTGAATCTTCTAAGTGAAGCAATTACACACCTAATACAATTAAACAAAAATATTTATTTGTAATCGAGTATACTCACCTGTTAAATTGAAGCTGCAGTGAACTGGTGCAGCTGTAAGAGATTCATGTTAATTAATTAACCAATTTGGCCTATTAACACATGTGACTAGTGTAGCACAGGTGAATCAAATACAGATCAATACTGAAATGTGCCCTTTATAAAAAGTGAAAAACAAGAAAACTCAACTATAACTCAACTAAGGTGTGTCCTTAAACCTGGTACTCTTCCAAAAAACATTTATATATTATACTTATCAGGTTTAACATTCTTGACATTAATGTTTGTAGTTAAAAATCTTGCAGCCTACTTGACATTGAAGACAATTTGTAGCATAAATGGCAAGTACTTCCAATGACTTTCTTGGCATTAAAGACATGAAAGCATGCTGTGACCCATTTGCAAAGCATCGTGGACTGCGCCGCACTAAAGGTCGCACCTTAACAAAGCAGCAGATCAAGGACCACCAGAAGCTGAACTTTGTGTATGGCCAGAAGTTAGTTACCCAAGAGCAAACATCATCTTCAACACAAAGTGACCCCAAGGAGTCTAGCTCCAGAGAATCCAGCCCTCATGCTGTTCAAGACAAACAACCTGAAAGCAACAAAATTTTCAAAGCTCAAAAGGAACATGAGATTTCACAAATAAACAAGGCCTTGGAGGCAATACAAGAATCTCCACTGAAGAGAAGGAAATTGTCACAAAAGGTATATGCAGCTCAGAAGGTAAAGGTCGGAGAAGCAATGAAGAAGCAGCTAAGAAAAGGTTTTCCCACAAACATGAAACAAATCAAGGAGCAGACTCAGGCATATCAAGAGGTGATGGCCCAGCTGAAGGAAACATGTAATTCAAAATATCAAGTCAGCAAGTTCATATTTTGACAATTGTCCCAATGTCTTGGTCTATATGGAGGAGTGCTGCCGAGTTTGGTGCTACCTACTACGTGTCCAGGACAGCCAAGGCTCTAGAAGAGGAGAAGGGATGCCTATGGGATCCAAATCCAAAAATTGGAGCGAAAATTGTTCTCCAAGAGCAGAGATGAAAGTAAGAAGTACACAAACTGAATGAAGTTACAATTCAGATTACACCTGAAATTAGAATGTATACCAAATGAAATTAGAATGTATACCAAGTGAACTTTAACTGCTGGTTTCACAAACCCAGAGATGCCAATGCTTGAGAGTGAACAAAACAGCCAAGCAAAATTAGGTAATTTAAAAAAAAAAAAAAAATCTAAAATAGGGTCTGTGAAACTTGATGCATATATCCAGTCAAATAAAGTTAAGGTAAAATATATATTTAGTTACAAGTGAAATATAATTGTTTCTTACCTGTGCACAATGGCTGAAATAAATGTTGTACAGCATATCTTCTCTTTTAATGTTCTTGTTCCTTTGGATCTCAAATGCAACTTGTTTACATCAGAAAGTCACTCTTAATTGATAAAGGTCAAAAAAGAACTATGTACACTTTCAATTGTTTTTGTTAATTTCTGTTTGTGGCACCTTCCTTTCCCCCTGTTTTTTGAGCTTTAATAATAATAAATATAGTAAAGGCTAACTTCACTATAACGAACCCCCTTGGGACCTGGAGAAATGTTTGTTATATCAGGGTGTTCACTATAATAGGGTTTGGCATTTTCTGTATAATGACAAAAACTGCAAATTTGAATTGATCAATATATAGTACTTTTATGAAGATTCCTTCACATTGATCAACATTTAAACGACACTGTGACAAGGTACTCATCACGTGTGGGTAACCGCACTGCAAGACAGAGGAGTTGGAGTTGAAATGCCGGCACAGGCGCATAGGATTTATTAAACACAAAACAAAAAGTAAACAAACGGGTCATGTGACGCTACCAATGATGGTAACACACAGAGGACACATACAAGACAGGCAGGCAGCAAGTCTCAAAATCAAGCACCCGTCTGTAAACCATCATTTAAAAATCAAACATACCAACTCCAAAAAGCACACAAAACAAACCTGTTTCCACATATAAATTACACCAACACCAATTACCCCCCTGTGGTATGTTTAAAAGAAAACAGTAAAGAAATGAAAAAGGAAAGAATGTACACTTACATGCTGAATACAGTAATTGCATGTCCTTTCTCTTTTTTCCATAGAGCCTCAACGGGCCTCCAGACTGCCTCATGGAAGGGAAAACCTTCGAATGCTTGTTTATCCTTTGCATCCAAGATGCTCAGGAAATCATCCTCCTTAACTAAAGTCTAGGTATTAGCGATGAGCGAGGAGAATATCCTTCTCAAAACCGCCTCTGCATTAGTGTATACCATTGAAACGCCTTCTCCAGTTACTGACCCGTCATCATCAGGGGCGGAGTCCATGGCATCATCATCTCCCATACTGCGTGTGTCAGCACAGTAGTATTGGTCTTGTGCACTCCAAGCTGCTGCGGCTGTGTCAGCCACCGATGTTACCCTTTGCAGAGGTACAGGTTCGTCTTGAGCTTTCAAACTCTTGCAGCCACTGAAAAATATCCTTGGTTACCAGGGTTACCAGGTTACCAGGGGGCAAGATTTCCTGTGGAGTTGTCGGCTGGGTAGCCTCGGTAGGGTCTCGGTAATGGCCACTGCATCTCTCTCCCTGCTGCCGCGGGAATGAGTGGATTTACTCACTCTCTTCCTTGGGGGAGACCAGGAGGAGCTCTGACGCTCGGTGGAGCTGCTTTGTCTTTTAGTTGACATTTCAGCTGATGAAGTGCGTGATTTTTCACAACACGGAACTGGGGGAGAAGGAGCCTTTGCCCTTTGAGTCGGTGCATCTGACATGTCAACACACATAAGACAGACCTCTCTACCAACAAGATGGTGAAAGGAGAACCACACAGTGAACACACAGAAGGCATGGGTGTGAAAAGACCGATAGCCACTGGGAAGAACTAGCAGTGCTACAGAGAAGAGGAAAGGGGAAAAATAATTATTTGGACATAGATACTCCAGGAAGGGGATGCCTTATAGAGGAGGGACTTTACATCACCAAAAAAGGAATATATGAAAGATCTCTAGGAAAGAGATTGGCTTTTCTCCTGATCCAAGCGACATGGAGACTGGGAGTTCACTCTGTGTGTGCAGTTTATCATACGAGGTAAGAAACATCCCCCCCCCCCCATCTGCATTGATCACATCAACAGCCACGGGGGACTGAGTAAAAGCAGAAAACCGCCAATCAACTGAGATTTTTCATCTCTGCAAGGCAAGTTAGTCGACTCATGGCCAGAAAAAGATTTTTTTTGTTTCTGTTTATAATAAAAAAGAGTCAGGAAGGAGGGAGCACCAACAAAAACGGATTGTTCTCTGCAATCTTTCAGAGGCCTATCGTTTCTTCAAATTACAGCATCCTTCACATTAGGATTTGCAGATCTGAAACCAAAGGAGTGTGTTGGCAGGCAGTAGCGGTACACATGCTGTGTGTGTGTCTGCACAGCACACCAGGATGTAAAGCTGGTGTTCATTTGTGCTATGCTTCCACAACTGAGTGCCAGTACAGAAGTGCGTTTGAATCACTGTCAGCATTGCTCATCTTATCTCATCCCCAACTAACGTCGAAAGCCACTTAGGAAAGTGTGAAAATTGTCCATCACTTGAAGATTTCAAGAGTCATCTACAAATGCTCTTTCCAGAGAGCCTGGTGGACGCAGGAGCATCGGAAGTGGACTACAACTGACAGATCCATCCTTCAGACAATCAATGAACCTGTTGATCAGTTGATAGACTTTCACAAGCCATCTCCAACATCTTCGTCGACATGACTTCATTGCAAAGATGCAGACTGCAAATTATCAACAGCTGAGGGATGAACTCCTTCAAGAAAATGAATTCCTAGTTTGTGATTTTGCAGAAAACTTCACTTTCGTCATGCAAGATGAAGCACAATCACACCATTGGAACAACTCAGGCAACCATACATTCTTTTGTTTGCTATTGACAAAGATGGGAATTCTCAGCAAATCTCATATGTTGCAATATCAGAATGCATGACTCATGACACAGTTGCTGTTTATCTCTTTCAAAAGCATCTTTTGAGGTTCTTGGAGAACAAATTTGGGAGGCGCCCGAGAAAAATCTATTACTTCTGATGCAAAGCAATATAAACAATTGTAAAAACGTCCTCAACATTTGCCAGCACTTGTAAGACTTTGGCGTGGAACCAGTGGAACTTCTTTGCAACATCTCATGGCAAAGGATCCTGTGATGGTGTAGGAACCATTAAACGAATGGCAACAAAAACCAGTTTGCACTGTCCATACCATGACCAGATCCAGACTCCACACCAATTGTACAGGTTTGCAGAAGACAACATTCCTGCTCTTGAAGTAGAATACTTGACAATGGCAAGCTGAGCAAGATTTTCTGGAGCAACAATTCCTCAAGGGAAGAACTGTGCCTGACACACATCTCCACTTCTTTCAACCAGTTTCCAAAGCAAAAGTCCTTGTACGACAGTTCTACCAGTCAGCAAAACAAAGAGAAGAATCAATCACAGTCGAAGAGGATGTGCTACCATTTGACCAAGTGAAAGGATATGTTACTGTTCAGTATGACAGTCACTGGTGGCTCAGGCTGGTGCTGTCTGCTGATCAGAAGAAACGGGAGGCTGAGATTAACTTCCTGCACCCGATTGGACCAGCGCGATCATTCTGTTTCCCGCAACATCAAGATCAATTTATTGTAGGCATGGGGGATGTGCTGACATCAGTGGAGCCAACAACTGCAACAGGAAGGACATACACCCTGAGAGACAAGGAGATGCCAAAGCATCAAAAGCCTTGACAGAGTGGCTACGAAGGAAAAGGGCAACTTAAGCATAAGTGAGTAGTAAATTGTGTTGCATGCAGAAATGCAAGAACAGAGACCTGAAAATGAAATATCTACATTTCCACCACTTCTAACAATACATTTTCTTTTCCAGGCTCAGTGATTCAATGGATTTGAACAGTGGTAATTACAGCTCCTGGAGAAGCATCACTTAAAATACCAAAACATGTACTGACAGAAGTACCACTGGTGGGGACAAAATTAAATATGCACAATTCAGTATTGATTTATATTTAATTCACATGATGTTTGTTTGTTTTAGCCAATTGTGTAAATAGGGCATCTTGGTTAATTCATTAATATATTAATAGCTGTTACAGCTGCACCAGTTCACTGCAGCTTCAATTTAACAGGAGAGGAGAGTATACTCGACTGCAAATAAATATTTGTTTAATTGTATTAGGTGTGTAATCGCTTCACTTAGAAGATTCACCTGACACTCTACATTCAACTGTGTGCTGTGCCTCAACCAATGGCAGGCACAAAATGAAACTTGCAGGAAATGTAGATAAGGGTCTAGGCTACAATCTATCAAAAACTGACAAAAACCCAAGGTTACGTGATTTGACCTGGGTGAGGTTCAAAGGTCACAGATTCACACAACTTGATCTTGTATTTCACATCAATTTTGATATAATGAATATACAGTCCTATTTGAGAGCTATAAAATGACACCAACACCATCTTTCTATGCAATTATGGAGGAAGTTATGACAGGGTGGGTGTCCAAATAAGGTCAGGCTTTGATAACCTGTATCTCTTGAATGAGAGGCCACTCAGGCCTACAATTCACAGTGTAACCATTTCTTCCAAAGACCATATGTGCAAGTTTATCAAAACTCAGGCGGTCAAGTGAAAAATTGCCATTTTTTGATTGATTTCATATGGAATAACCAAATAATAATAATAAATAATTTCAAGCCCAACTAATTTATAGTCAGGGAAGTGTTCCAGTTGTGTCACTATTCAGTGGGAGCATCACACACATTTTGGCCAAAACTGGGAAACCTTGTTAAGATTTGTTTTCATTTTGACTTTTTATGAAAATCTTCTGTTTGAAACTATACCAACCAGACTAGGGCTATCATTGTTGGTTTACTGTAAAATGGTTTGTTTGTTTGTCTAACTCCTGTATTATAAATATTGTGTTATTGGACAGTTTGTTCTAAAAAAACTGACAGACAGCAAAGACCATCGGGCAGAGGAAAATAAAAACCCTGGCATGTTTGAAATATATCAGATATTAAATACGCTGTACACAGATAGATATTCTGCCACTAGTCAATTACATTAAGAAACAATTACATTTTTATGCTCTACTACAAACTGGATACTTGGAAGCAATGTCAACATATCTGTTTTGACTATTCATGCATAAAAATGTGAAATGTGCCACAAAGTGTATATATGCATGGAATAACTGAGCAGTAACAAAGAATTTAAAATGCACTGCTAGTACTTGGTCCCAAAAATTCTTTTTTTTATTATTTTTTTATTAACCTAACATAGAAAAAAATGATATGTATTACTTTAAATCCTTTCCCTTTGAACCCATGCATAACCTGCTGTCTCTGAAATATGAATCTATGAAAAGAGTTCAGACAACCCTGACCTCAAGTCGCCTTTGTTCCCACGGGTTCATTTTGATAAATTTCTTCCATCTAAAAGATGTGACCTTTGACATTCTGGGGCAGATCATAATGTAAAATAGCTATCTGGATATCATAATCATGTCTGTCAGAGTGACCTTTTCTGTCCATCTTAGTATTCTGTACCATGAAAGATCGTTATCTTCAACCCTAACTGCTACAAATATTCTTCAAATCTGCTGTGTTTCCAACTGATTTCCCAACAAAATCCTTCCCAATTACAAGCCGAAATGTGGCTCAGGTTATACAGTAAATGCAGTAAAATGCTTAACAATAAAAAGCAATACTAATGACACAAAGATTAAAAAAAAAGATGACTTCTCAAATCTCATAATCCCAGTCAGAAGCAGAAAGGAATGCTAGATTCCTCATATGGTGGGCAGTATTTGTCTTAAAAGGCATAGCTTTGACAAAACAGCAATTTTATCTGTTCTCAAAAGCCATGAAAGACTGCAGTCGTACAGAACTCAGATCACTGGGAATGGAACACAGAGGTGTAGGCATTTAAGAACCTACTAAACTTCCAAAGCAATGTAGGGGTGCAAACCCAAGGGACATGGTCATAAATACAGAACTGGAAATCCCTGTAAATTACATGCGACATCTCAGCGGATCCATTAAGTATCAATATTGAAATGATCGACAGCCCCCTCTAGCAGAAAACTGTCTGTGGTTTCCTATGCATAATAACCGAGAGGCAGTCAATACGGATGCATTCCTTCAGTTTCAGATATCCCAGAAGAAAAAACTACTTTACGGTAGGATTAGGATAACTGTAATCCTGTTTATACTTTAATGCTTCAGTTGACTGGCTTATATCCTAGTCCTTCTACAGTCACCAGAACTCAACATATTGCACCTCAGCGGTCCACCAGAAATCAATTTCTTTACACGGTCTCTGCTTCAGTCCAAATGTTGAAACTGGTGAGTAAGCATCAGAGCTAGTGTTTGATATTTTTTCTGTTATGGATAAGTCAAAATCGACAGTCACGATCACCTGTGGTCTCCTCTCCCCAGGCAATAAAGCTATACTAAAAAGATAGGTAAAATGATATTGTCCCAACTAAAATCAAGGACACTCCTGTAGGAGAGTGGCACTATACTGTATTGCAGTTGTAGTAATTCTATGGATGAATACTAGTGAAATTGGTTGAGCACCATTCAATATTCAGCTTTCAGAAAATCCATTTGTTGTGGCCTGCAATCCTGCAACAGCTGCAAGCAAGCAGGATTCATTCACGCACCTTCACTCGCCTCTTGTCTTTTAATAGTAAATCAAACTTATCCTCCGCTAGCCTCGCTCATCAGGAAAAAAATAAAATACATCAAGTGTCACCAGTGCCTGCCGCTGACCTGTCCTTCACTTTATTCTGTATAATTCTTACTCTTTTGAAGTAGATCTACATAACACAGTTCTGTTAGGTTAATTCTTCACATTCCAGGAGACGCGCAACATGAGTGCATAGCTGAAACCACTATGGTAGTAACAGAAATTCCACACCATGACTGTTGGTACACAGTTCGTTACATCGTATGTATTGTGTAAAAGACTGCCAACGAAGTTTCATTACAAATTAGATGATACCACAATATTTCTGCTGAAGGTGACATACATCCAGAGATGGTAAATAAACATGGGAGCAGGCTTACATTGCTTCAGCAGCCAGACTGGTTTGTGGTGTAGTGCTCAACTAATCGCTATCAGTGTACTGCAATCTTGAGCAAGGCACATACTGCTACAGATTCGCAACATTATCATATTTATGCTAATCCCAGTGGCTCTGCCCTATCGGTTTCAATTACTGACACTACACTGCTTGTTGAAATGGCTGGTGTAATCCAGGAATTCCATATGGCCCTTCTATACTGGAGGTTCTGTCATAACTTTGCACAGAAGCTTGTGGCTGTTGCTGGTTAGAGACCCAAGAGGCTAAAGAAAGGAATGTTTTTTGGGTTTTTTTTGGCATAAAATACATGGAGGAGAGTATTAAGACAGCTATAATGAAATTGCTATAATATACATAATTTAACTATGAATTTGCTTATCCATCAGATTTATATTTGTTTATTTTAGTTTCCATGAAATCCCTTAGTCATTATACTCTGGTTTTCAAACACCATGGAAATTCATCGGAGAGCATTAGTGGTACACCAGTGTTTTATAGGGATAACCAACTACGTTTACCACTCCACAATTCCATATGCTGTCTAAAAACTCAAGAAATAAGAAACTGCAAATGTCACCAAAAATGTAATTTTGCCTACATATAAATTAACTAAATTATTCTTTTTTTAGTAGTAGCTTACTGCATATTGCAGATTAAACTGATAGTGTTATTCCTTTTGGAGATTATCCCTGGCAATATTCCACATGAGGAGAGAAAAAAAATGGCTTCAAGGTAATTAAGTGTCACAATAAGACAATTCACACGTCCTGTAAACTAAAAGGTGAAAGGTTCCATCTATGCAGTAGCTGTAGGATGTACAAATTAGAAAATTAAAAGCAGGCTTGGGACTTCAAACATTCAAGGTTGATCAAGATCACAGCATCTCTGAATCAATTCCTGCCCTAAAAGCCACGAAATGCCTTTTTAATACAAATTACTTTCTTCCTTCAGCTGACTGCATTCATTTTCAGCATTTCTGAATGTATGGCTGTTCTACTGTAGAAAAAAATGCATTTTTCACACAATACACTTATGAAGCACTGAATTAAATGGAAAGAGACAAGGCTACCAGTCGTATTTTTATAACGAACTGGTGAGGTACAAAAGCATTATCCTTCCTCTGCAAAACCAATCAAGGGTTCTTCTCTGCTGGTAAAATTAACCGATTTATCTATAGATATATAGAGCTATATGCATGAAGTACAGAATTCGTGCAAGTGGTTTGAATCCTCTTACACAGGTATTTTAACCAACTTGGCATTGTTCCGAGAGGACTGTGGTATGCTTTTTCACATTTTATTATATATACACACATATACATACACATACACACACACACACACACCTTAGTCATGTTTGCTACTTTTGTTTTATTATTTGACTGAAAATTGGTAGAGGGACAGTCAAATTACTCAATTTACATAGCATAAATCCTTGGGACACGCAACAGAGTATTTTCACTAGGCTTAGGTTTATCGTTAAGGAATGACAACAGTGCTTGAAAATATTATGTGCCATTTAAATAGTGAAAACATCAAGTACAAGTAATGTACCAGAATTGGATGGTCAAATCTTCAAGCCACCACTGAGCAACAAATTTGTACCCACAATGACACTGGTATTAACTTTCCCCGAAAGGGACACATCATTATAGTTACTATATGTGACTTGTTTCATAGAATTTCAATATCCTGTCCAACTATGCCACCTAATGGTATGGCCAGGCTTATAACCCATCATAAACCACACATCTTCACCCCAGGAGCCTGTTTAGCATAAAGCAGTATCATGCACGATCAGACAAGAAGAGGGGAAGATATGATAAAACAGCTTTACCCCACACAAAGATGCAATATTTACACTCAGAAGCAGCCAATTGAAAAGTAAATCTACTTCCCTGCCTCATATTACGCCACCACGGTTACAAAGCTATAATGCCTTGGGCCCCAGCTTCAATAAATCCTATTAAAATCATCTTCAGAACATGCACCTCATTATGAACCACAATATGCATGGTTCCCAATGACAGTGTATAATGAGGGAGGAGTGTACATCAAATAGGATTAGAAAGACTGGCTGTGCATGTAGTTCTAAATTGTCCTTATAAAACACAAAAACACAAAGTAGCAGAGTGTCTGAACAGCCCTCCAAGTATAAGCATCTTCGCCTGAACAATTAACTCCTAAACAGCCAGGGCTTCAAGCAGCCTCATTCCTCCAGTTTTATTTAGTATTAATAGCACAGACACCCCCATTGTGCCAAATGGCACCACGTGAATCACCCTTTCTGCCATTAGAATAATGTGTTGGCGGGTGCTACATTTTAAGTAGTCCTCTGTCGAGCTTTGCCTATTGTTTAAGTGGTTCTTGCTTTTGAAAAATGGCCTCTGAGGAGCTACAGGCCCTGGATATTTTAAATAAGGGCTGCTAAATGAAATAAAAATGGAGCCGAGCGCCATTTGTGGTTACCTGGTAAGTTGTGGGAGGGTGGTTTGTATATTACATCTGGTTCAGTGCTGTTACTTTAAATCAGCCAACTGTAGAAAGGATTATGTTTCTAAACCCTAGTTTTACAAACACACACCCCATTTGCTAGTAACTGACTAACCAACCAAGTGGCGTGTTGGTTAGCAGAAATACCTCCAAATGAGGGGTCATGCAATTAATCCTCCTTTGCCTTTCAGTGACGAAGAGCCAGAGACTACATGTTTTATTACAGTAAATTGGACTAACACTTTTTTAATTTATGTTGCCATTTTCCACAGAGGACCTACACGTTACTGTCTTTCACAGGGCTGACATGAACACATTTAAAATAAATAAATGAATAAATAAATAAATAAATAAATAAATAAATAAATAAATAAAATCTGCCTTTTAAAATCACATGGGATTCTTTATTTTCTATATATTTTCTGTAAGATGTTAGAACCAAGTTTCATGAAAGAGATATTAAACATTTATCCAGAGCTGCCCAGAAGAATTATTTTGATACAATTTAATATTGCAACAATGCGAACAAAAAACTAAACGGCAGTGCCTTTACATGAAAGACACAACTGTTAAATTCTAGTGTTTCAAAATGGGCTTGGATGAAAGTTAAAATTTGAAGAATGACATAAAACAAAAAGTCAGGCACAGGATCTCCAAAGTAAGAACAGGAAAAAGCAGGAGGTTAATTTGCAAGGCGGAGAAGCAAAGAAGTGCAATTGGCATGAAGCACCAAGAACTGCTTTTCTGTAGATTGCTGCAAATAAAACAGATGAGCTATCCCTTATTTAAGGATCAACAATTTAATGGTAGACTGTTGGGTATTTAACATTGTGGTTGCAGTAGTCATAGTAGTAATAAATGGTTTTAAAAATAAAAAGGCTGCTACATAATAAACCTTATTTTTTAGCCGACTGATATCAATAAAACTAAGCGCAGTGTCTTGCAACATTCAGCAGTAGCTAGGATGCTACTGCATGTTGTATTATTGATCCCTTTATATTATGGTATATTCTGTAACATTTAATTAAATGCCTTAATGTTCAATGGACCTTCACTGAATTGATGTTGTGTTAGTTAACTCAGTCCCTGAACTAAGTACTCAATTTATAAATAAAAAAGTACAATTTGAGCATGTGATCCAAAACATGCATATTATGCAGTCGGACAATTAGTCTGTACCTTAAACTATTTTTGTAATGTTGCTGCAGAACTCTGCAAGTGTTAATATGGAAGACTAAAAAGGAGTTACTGTATTACTTCGAATTTAAGGCACAGCCCAAATTTCCCACCCTAAATGAGGAAAAAATAAAACCTAAAAACAAAATATGCATTTACAAAGATACCACCTCAATTACGCATATGAAGGCAGTTTGCGGCCGTCTGCTATCACACAGAGCATTACAATTAAGTGCTGCTTCTCATTTCCAGTCTGTCTAAGCTGTCACTGTTTGTTAGAAACGCTGAAATTGTAAAAGCTTAGCTTTGAATTCCTCAAGAAGCTAATGATGCTTCTTTGAAAATGGCTGCCTGTATGTCATGGATGATTCAAGATCGGGCAGTAACGTTTTGGTTTGTCTTTTCTCGACAAACAGTCACGTTGCTGTTTGTGTACTTAGGTAGTCACGGCTTTTGTTGGCAATTTTAATACATGCATCAATATACTGTAATGTAATTTAAGACGAAGGCTATTTTTGAGAATCAAATTCGAAGGAATATGGTAAATCAAAAGTAGTCTACTTAGGGAATATAATCCATTAAATCCTACATTTCTTATACTTCTTCCAACTCAAGGCTGTACAATACCAGTTGGTGTGCTTAACAAACACTGTCAGGGTTTGCAGTAAACACGTACTACAAAAGAAAGAGAAAAACACTTCTCCCTCTCTACACTGATGATGTAAAAAGTCCTTGAGGGATACCGAACTACAGCATGGCTAGTTTAATTTTTAATTTTTTTATTTTTTTTATTTTTATGAACCTTAAAGGTTTAAACAAGTTGATGCTACAAGCTTGGGGGATCATGACAAATTGGGAAGCATATAAACATGAATGATGCGTGAGGAAGAGAATCTTTTTTAAACCCTTCCACCAATGGTTTTTTGACAGCACCATGACACCACTGTTTTCATTGTAGTTTTATATTGGATTGTTGCAGGCACAATGCCCCTTGGTGGTTGAATGTTGCAAGGGTGAAAATCTAGCACACACACTTGTTACATGTGGTATATCTAATCCTTTCATATGCTTCACATTACCACCAAACAGTGCGGCTGTCTTGGATATATGGTACAAGGGAAAGCCACAGGTTTATCTACAGTTATGATCTGGTGTTTAATTGGTAATTCTGGTCCTGCACGTTAAACCAATGTTGACTTTGTCACTTTAGTAGACAACCCATTCAAAACAATCTCACAATATCATCAAGCACCCTCCCAACTTAAATGGCCATTTACCTTCATCAAAGTCAGCGTCATCCTCCGTGTGCTGAGGGAAAGGGAAACAGTTGGTGATCTCAAGCCTGTCTTCCACCACCAGTCCTAACAGCACTCCCTGGACCACTTCATTACCCTGCCCTTCCTCCTGGTAGTGCTTTATGATCTTCAGCACAACCTGCAAAAGAACACAATGAGATTTGTTTAGGGATGGGAGTGCTATTTGTTTAAACTACTGCCCATCACTTCCTTTGACATGCAGGGACCCAAGGTGGAAAAGTACTCATTCCCTCTCCCCCTCTTACAAAATCAGTTTGCAAAACCCTGGGCTCTCATCTCACCATGCTCAATACTACTTGTTAAAACAGTTTATAAGGACTCCAGGGACAATTAAAGTCTAGCAAGCATGGGAGGAAAACTACAAACCGAAGTCTATTGGATATTTTAAATTTCAAGACCCATCAATGCCGATCAGCAGTGTCAGTTAATTACACTTAAACAAGACACCGAACAGTACTAAAGCAATGAGGAATGATGCATTAGTTGGGAAATAATGGCCACAGGCAAAGACATGTGGGTGTCATGGTGATAAGGATCATGCTAAGTCAAGCACAACAAGGTGGACCCCATTTCAGAGGCCTAATCCATCGAAGTAAACCCAGGCACAAAGCACTTGATGGCCTTGTTGCTAACAAAGCACTATTGATTTTCGTGTCCAGAGGCATTTGTACTACTGTAATGGATTTCAGCATGACTACAGTGTGAAAACGGAATCATATAACACCCCCGATTTTTCTTTGGCATGTCTACACAAATCACGGGAATGGACTGCGGAGAGGCCATTTTGACAGAACTTTCACCCATGCAACATAGATTATACGATTACTAATTTTTTAAACGATTACCAACGCATATTGTTTCAAATTAAAAGTTGTACTACAGAGTTTTATATAACAATTCATATTATTGTTCTTACTGCACAGATCTTGAATATGTAATTTATAAACTGAAGCACATATACTGGTTCAGAATGACATGTGGGCAAGGGAGGGAGATAGTGTCCCTAGTTAAATAATTCAGGAATGTAAACAAATATCTAAAATGAGTAGAGTGAACAAAAATGATGCTCAGGATTAACACACGTGTAAAATACATCAAAAACATCAACCGGTTACAAAGCTTGAACAGACTGAAGCAGCTGCATAGTTTATGAACGCACACCCACATTATAGGCTTGCTGTATTGTACTGTGCAATGGCTTTATTGCCCCTTTAGAAACAAAATCTCTCGCATTTTACTTAGAAATGTTGAGCTGCGGGCCAATGCGGACCAGATCTGCATTCTCATCATTGCTGCAAGTTCCTGGCAAGGACTCCAAGTCACAGTATCCGAGCGCAGAAGGTTAATGCTGTAAAGCATGATGCTTCACAACTTGTGTGGCACTGAACCAGCCCACACAAGCATTTTGAAGAGATAATGAAAAACGTGCATTACATTTTCCATTTAAAGCTAGTAAAGCAAAAAATTAAACAAGCTTCTTACCTGTCATTCTGTGCAGCTCTGTGTGCTTCAAGATGTTGATTTTAAAAGTGCAAGAAAAAAAATTCAAAAAGGGGATTCAAGAAATATTCAGTGGCAATAGATTAAAAAGTGAGAAGATCTTTCTTGAGAATCCTTCACAGGTCCCTAAGGTCAACTGCATCACCAATGTGTTCCAGGGGTTGAACTTGGAAGGGAAGTCAACTTACAAAACGTAATTCCATAACTTCTCTTACAAAGTCCAATCCGCTTCACACAACTCAATTACCAGGGCCAAATCACTGATTAAAACTGGAACACACTGATCCTCCAGTTTAACCTTAAGAACAGCCAGTGACCAGCAAATATATATATATTTTTTGTAAATGCTTGATTGTGTATTTATTTATAAAGCCCCAAATAATTCTCAACTTTTAAAGGATTGTTTTAGTTCATTAAGGCCATAAAACCTGTAAATTGTACACATCGTATGTATAGTTTATTTCAGATCATAGGAATGAAACAATTATATGAACAGTGCTAAGAGCACACAAGTCTGATGTCAATCATAAGTCATGAACCACCTTGTCAGAAAAATTCTCCAATAAGGACCTACGTCATGGGGCTCAACTCTAATCAACATGAGACCTAGACCTATTCACTAATGAGACGATTGACATTTAATTATTTCATTTTGCATTTCATGCTTTAATACGTAAAATCTCACAAATCGTCTGTCAAATCAGTAGTCATTATCCAGGTCAAGTCATTATCCCACTGGTAGGTGCCCTGAAGTAAACAGAACTCCACAATCTTGAAACTCACTGTAAACAGCAACCTATTATAAGCAACCTAAGAAATCCAGTCCAAAACAAAACTATAAAAAAACAAATGCGTCTTCAAAGATTTTGTTTTACTTAGAATGGCATTAATAGCCTCCAGTAGGCAGTATACATTAGTGTTATTGCAGTTTCTATACAAAGAGCCATGACACTTTAAATTTAGGGAAAACTTGTAAAAATTGTACAAATCAGGGGACAGTTGCCCATCATAAACATAAAAGTTTGTCTGACTGCAGTAAATCACTAGTGCCATTACACACCGCAACATATCAGGGTAATTTCATACATCAGCAGACCTGTTTTGCTGCTTTGAGGGACACCCACTGCAGAGGTTAAGGAAACTAAAATTAAAGGGACTCCCTTGAACTACGATACCATTAATGCAGTTTCTTCTAGTGCTTCAGTTTCTACGGGCAGAAATTTGACAGAAAGAACAGGGTGCATTAAAAGATGAGAGACACTAACAAAATGTAAACGCAGCGACAGTTTTATTATTGTGCAGAACAGGAGAAACCTACAGCATCTTGCTATTTCAGCTGCAGGATAAAACAAAAAAATGGGTGGGCTTGCAATAGAAAGTGCCTTGTCAGTATTTTGACTGTTTTTTCACTTGGACAATTCAGGCCCCATTTAAGGCTTCCTATGTGTACAACCCCAAATTTAGCTATTTCTTTTTGCAATACTGTACATGCATAAATGCCACCACTTTCTCATTTAGCCTCATTATCAGCGACTATCCAGAATTGATTAGATCTGCTTGTCAAACTCACAATAACACTCTGGTTTCAGGTTCAGTCCTAGAGATAACCTTATGAATAATTTCCATATTTCATGTCAATTCAAGTTGTAGTAGGAGTACCAGCTCCTTGGAACCATTATCAATGCCATGCACAAGAGGACTTTATTTTAAATCTATTGTGCTAAGGTGCACGAAGATCCTTAAAAGTATCCAGACTAAAGTACCAGCATTATACAATACTGTCACAGTTACCAGTAAACATTAAAAACCTGTTATGTTTCTATGAAAACTCAATTTTGGAAAAAAAGCATCTAAATCACCTACTGCTTGAAGGTATTACAAGGACTGGAATTGCAAATATTCAGTGTAGCAGCTACAGTAAATTAATACATTTATTTTAGAACAATTTGAAAATCTGTTTCCTTTCTTTCTTAGCATTGGTTATAACATTTATGAATGCAGAACAGAAGCTGGTAATGGCTTGGCATTTTGGTTCATTTTTTAAACAATTACAACCAGTACTACAGTAGCAATTCCACATGCAGTTCAAAACAAGGTTATAAATTAGGGTTTCTATTTCATTTTTTGGTTCTTATTTTTAGCTATTTTCAAGTTTTCTGTAAATGTTTTTTTTTCGGAGCTTTCGCTTTTTAAATACTGTATGAAATTATTATTTTGGGCATTTTTTTCTGTTAAAATATGTATAGTAGTAACTCGACAGTACTTGCACACTTAAGTTCTTTCCTTTGTCTTCCACAACGAAATCACGGGCACATTCTTCTGGGGTTTTTGTGCATAGGCATTTTTTTGCCACAATTTGCAATTCTGTTTTAAATCCTCTATTTTAACTGTAATACATCTTTAAATTCCATGAACTAGCCTCCATTCCTAATTGTAACGTTGTTTTAATGGAAAGGGTTGGTCAACGTGAATTGAGTAATCATTTCCAAGTTTTTTCCAGTGTTTATTGGCGATACCGATTTCTGAAAATCAGAAGCCCTAGTTATAATGCTTTAATGCAACCACAGGGCTTTTGCAGCTTTTCATTCTCAACACAGCTTACAAGTTTGAATCTGTGAACCATCGGGCCATGAGAAGTGTCGAGCTGGATTCTCTAAAGAAAATAAAGGGCCAGGTTACAATTAAAGCGTATGAGACTGACAAACTAGTTCAGAAAACATGCAATCTATCTTAACTTGCAATGGTCATCTAAGCCTACTTACCACCCACTGGATTGATGGACTGTGTGTGAAGGTTATTCAAGATTGTAGGCAGCCGTGCCGCAATTGCAGTGGGTGCCCTTCTCAGTTGCCACAATGTCCATCAAGATGTACGTCTATTCATAGCAATTATGGCCGCAGTGCCCTTTTTGTTACAGCAACTAGAGACGTACCAAATTAGGAAGAGTTTGGATCCAAACAATAACATGATTACATGACTTGTGTCAAGTCACATCAGCAGGAAAAACACAAACACTATCCTTTCAAGCACATGAATTTCAACCGCCCGTAATAATGCCATCTCAGGAAAGTATAAGGCCTTGCACACTGCAACAAAAATTGCAAAAAGGATATATATATATATATATATATTTTTTTTTTACATTGTATTAGTGTTCATCATCATTTGTTCATCTTATGATAAAAATAAGTTTTTTTCAGTTCATCAATAAATGCAACACAGCACCTCAGCATTTTGTATGCTACACACGGGAACAATATTTCAGAGTTCAGCTTATGTTAAACTGTGTAGAATATATGCCATTAAAATTGAACAAATGGTCCCCTGGCATAGCAGTGAAAGCCAATGACTCAAATCGAATCTAGGTTGCTGGTTGGCGGGCCGCCCAGCAACAATGCAATTGGCCGGATAGCCAGTGGGGAGGTTTAATTTCCCGGTCAGGGATCTCACTGCCTCTTGGTGCACAGCTACCCCCGGTCTGCCAGCGCTCTCTGTACGGTCTCGAGATGACAGCTGTGTTCCTCCAAATAGTGAAGCGGTTTGCCAAAAAAAAAAAAAACATGTTTTTGACACTGATCACAAAAGTCACCCTCTTGCCAGCAAGCCAGGAGCCACAAAGGACAAGTCATACAATAAAAAATGTACAGAGGCAACTTTTGCCAAAAAACTGCATTTTCTGGCTAATTATGTGGCTAATGATTAGCTTCACACATGAAGCCTAAGCAAAACTACACAACAACCTACACTTTGGCCTTGATTTAAGTTTAGTGGCATTGGTGCCCTCTAGAAATTTATTGAACTAAAGGCTGTTTTGGCCTTGCCCTTTTGCCAATTTAGAGCCAAGGGAGGGGTGTGACGGTGGTGCAGCCAGACTTATAACTGTTCTCTTGTTACCATTCATTTGTGCAGAGTAGATCGGCAATGCCTGCAATGTCGAGAATCAACTGTATCAACCAATTTGTTTTGTCATGTGGATACTGGTATTTAGTGTTTCAATCAAATACCACTAAGCACTGCCATGCATGGGTGAGTATTTATTGTTTCAACCTATCCACGCCAAGCATTGCCCTGCAATAGAACGTTTACTTTCCTATTGTCTCATAGCAAGTGGTTGCGCTGTAATTTTTGTGCTAAACAATGTGATTTAAAAAAACATGAATATTGGAATTTACTTTAAAAAACACGATCATTTTAGGATGGGACTGCATACAGGTTTAGTATGTGGCATTTTCAACAAGAGATACTGGGCCAGTATAATGCACGTGGAGCCAGAGGATTTTTCCATCCATTAGTCCTGTATAATTGTAAACTACTTCACTGAAGTAAAAACTATACTTCGGTTATTAATTTGCGGTCCTATATCAGACCAGGTCCGACATTACAATTATTCCCTTCCGGTCCGATGTTGGACCCTGTCCGACATCATCAAAAAGACGTCAAGCACAGGTCTCTAGTTGTTTTTTCTCCGGAAAAAAGCCGAGAAAACCTTTCTATGGCAGACAGGATCTGAAAAAAAAAAAAGGGGCGGATCTGAGCAATACAAATAGCCTCGACACCACAGAGATAACACAGACATAAATAAACATAGCTGCTTCTGCATCCAGCGCTCAAAGAATATTACGGACATTTGCAGAGCTTTTTGATATGTTATAGTAATAAAATAATGACTTAGATTGCATTATTGAGGAGTTTGGTGATAAAACGAGTGATCAGGAGATGATTTATCAGTATGCACGACTATGAATAGGTATGTGAAATACAGAGAACAAGGGGTAGGGCGTGGCTGGAGATGTAGTACTGAGTGTCCTTTTGATATGCAGTGCCTTTTAAACCCGTTTTACTGTGAAAAAAAAAAAAAAACACTTTTAAACAGAGCATGTGAAAATAAATTGGACCTGATCTGCCTGAGACGCGCTGAATAAATGAACCGCTAAGGGTTGAGAAATACCACTGCTTGACATTACTACTGCTTAATTACAGGTTTATTTATTTAGGGGAGGTGTTGAACTGGAACCCAATCACAGCCCAGAGGGAACATTTACATAACCATTTTTTTTTAAATAAAAATTCATTAGATTATCTAACTCTTTAATTGATTATTTAAAAATTAATAGAACATAAAAAGAGAAATTAAAATTACAACTATCTAGTAAAGTATTTGTCTCCAGTTACCCTGCCACCAGCTTTTTTCAGTCACTCATTTTTTTTTTGGCCAACTACTGTACAGCCGGACTGTGGGTCAAAGCAAAATGCTCTTGTAGGGTGTGTTTTGTGCTTTTCTATCAATGTTGCCCTTCTGGCATCCTCTGAATACCTTTTCCATTGTTTAATTTATTTTATTTTTTTTAACTGTTTTTAAAAAGGCAAAAGTGTGTATTTTTTACTATACTTTTAATAGCCATTTTATAATGGCTATTATAGTTCTGGTTGAAGACACCCAGGGGACAGAGCAATTCCATTAAACTCCTGCATACCATTGTCTGTTAGTGCTCCTAATGCATTTTTTAAAATAACACATTCAAATTGCACAGAGTCAGCCATTTGCAGACCAAACATTATTGCAGTGGGTCAACAAATCATATTTATCACAGGCACTGTCCCAGCCTATTTCCATTTACTTTGCTGCACCATATGCCACTGTTTGCAGGATCTTACACTGGTCCTCTTGGCTTACAACCAGCACCTACAGCACTGCATAGGCAAACATGTGTAGTCAGTCTCTACTTTACAGTGTCATATCAAGATTTTCTCTATATTGTTCTGAACTGTATGCTTAACAAGATACATTTTTTGCCTTGCATGAGCTGACCATAGCTTATGCATCTATCTTCACAGTGGTCATAAACATCATGGCTGGTTAATTTTAGTTTCTGTGGGGCAATCAAACTTTTGCAGCACTCCCTGCCAATTGAAACATTATAGTATTTGATCAATGGTACTTGGATCCATGTGTGTGAAAAATACTTAATGCACAAATACTTCTATTTTCTGTGAACATTGAAATCACAGAAAAGATAAATACATTCTTTTCACCTGTTGTAATTTCAGCCTGTTCAGGGAACAGGTGACAATATCAATTGATACAGAAAACTACTGACACTGACAGAAAAAAAAAATAAGAAAAAGACATCTTGTTGCTTTCAAAATTTCAGGAAAATCAAGCAAAATTGTAATTTCTTAAGTTCAATATCTTGGCCTACTGATATTCTCTTCTACAGTATTTGAAGCTTAGAATTCCACCTAGTCAAAAACGTGACTGAATGACTGCTTGTTTTCCATAACAGAAAAATTCTCCTAACAATGGCAAAATGCAATGTTCAGAAACAGAATGATATTAAGGGTGAAAGAAGAATGTTTGCCCACTGAAACTGGCAGAGCAAGGTGTTGGAGCCTAGAAACATCCAGCAATGTGTCATTCCATCTGCAGGAGCAGAACACTTGGGGTCAGAACCACCTACGGCTTTGATAAGGCCTGTCACTTCAGGAGTCTTCGTCTTCAATAGTGATCCATGAAAGGAGTCAACGCCAGCCTTCAAAAAACACTGAGGGACACCGGCAAGTTTTATTTATTTATTTACATGCTTAAAAGCCATCAATCACTTTTTCACTAGCTTTAACTGGATGAGTTTACAGGGAATAAAGTCTTTCACAGCCCTGTGCTTTTACAACCCAAGCTATTAATCTAGAGTATGGAGCACTGAATTCTGTTTGTTCATCTTGTAAACGACACCTATGGGTCAGTTTTCCTGCCAGCATGTGAAAGCTCTTCAAATATCTGTGTGAAACAGCATGTGCATTCAGTTAAACATGAATTCGGATTAGTTGTTGACAAATATATCTTTGGGATAAGACAAACCTCAATACAGTGGGTTTTGAAAATAATTTAAAAAATACATTCATTTTAAAACCATTCAATCAAATGTCATTGCCTAAAGTTAGATTTTCTTTTGGGGATTTAGAATAATGCTCTGACGTCTTATAAAACACTGGTGTTTTGGCACTCAAAGTAAGCCTAAATAATTTATATCTTCTCCGAGACGCAGCAGCAACAAATTTGTGCATTTCATTTCACATAGTTTACTGCCACAATGCATACTACAGTCCCTAGTAACAGATGGGAAAACATAGCAACATATAAAAGCAGTCTAAAAAGGTCTGCAGGGAAAACATATAGAATGGCAATGAAGCGGGTTAGAACCAGGCATTGTGTTATATTGCATTGTGTGCGTCTTGTCTTTAATGCAGTGTTGACGGTGTGGTCTTGCAAATTATTTATTTTTTATTAGATCCATTAAAAGCAGACATTAGCAATTTCAATTATCTTCATTTAATTCTCTTTCTAACTCTAGTGGCACTGCACCAATCATATTAGTAAGCTGTATAATAATCAATGGCTGAGAGCCAGTTATACAGTGTACTTGTGTACAGGAGACTTGGTGAGTCCTTCAGGAAGGTTTTAGATGACCACCTGACCTATTAGCATTCTGTATCTTCTCCCACAGGCAGAGAGGAAAATGATAAAGCATTCACACACAGCCAGAAGATACTATTGCGACTGGATGGACGCTGATAAATGAGGTACAGTATATGAAAGGCTGTGTATTATATAATGGATTGCAAGTATTCTTCAAATTTGAAATTTAAAAAGGGAGAGAAAGAGGGGGAGTGAATCAATAAGGAAGGGTTAAGCCAAAAATGATACATAGTGTGGAGGAAAGTGCTGTAGGAAAGACTAATGTTCCCTGCAAAATACTAGTATGCATGTATCATCCTACACAGTTTCTACTTATCAACCCTCTTCCCCCTCACCCCTTCTCTGCGTGACAAACAGCCGTTGGTTAAGCTCATATTGAAACAGGAAACTGTACTGTTTTTTTTTTTTTCTTTAAAACTTCCAATGCCGACAAGTGAGCAATTACATCAGCCCAACCGCCTGCAACCAACAATTAACTGGTTAATGTAACATCTCTTGGCAAAAAGAGGGGGGAACAAACTGCATTAGAAATGATTCACGGCTGACAATTCAACCCAGCAGTACAGTGTAAACTAGAGCCCACTCTGTCCTAAGGAATAGCACTTACTCTACTTTTACAAGAGACAGGGTAAGAGAACTTATACTTTTTTTTGTTTTGTTTTTTTTAAAGTATATTAGGTTTACAAAATTAATGTGGTGGACCACTGCAGGACTAGTTGGAATCTAACTGATGCTGCAAGTAAAAATTTACTTGTAGCTCAATAAACAGTTGTCCACCTAACACCACAAGTCAGGTGAAGATGACACAGTATCCACATGCACCAGATCTCTGTCTCTCGTCAGTTTTATTGCCTCTGGCCAAT
Source organism: Acipenser oxyrinchus oxyrinchus (assembly GCA_030684275.1). Lineage (NCBI taxonomy): Eukaryota > Metazoa > Chordata > Actinopteri > Acipenseriformes > Acipenseridae > Acipenser > Acipenser oxyrinchus. The sequence goes on from CM060250.1 coordinate 66,213,580, forward strand.
TGGGCCAGACTGTCCAATGCATTTTGAATGGTAGATTTAAAAGACCTTATGTCTGTCACCCATCTTAGGTGTTAAACAATGAAGGCGTTGTGGGCTACAGTGGTCTCATTCAAAGTACCATCATTTGTATAAAGACATCCCAGAATCCAATATTGCTAGCACAACATGGTACCCCACCAAATGCCAGAACATTTCTTGAGGTCTGGAAACATGCATATGTGTGCGTTTGTGTGTCTAAAATAGCCTGGGCATGTGTCTGTGCAGTGGGTGGATGGGCATGGTGTTGGCCTATATTCATCTTAAAATACTACAGAACAGGAGGAAATCTGTCATGTTGTAATGCCCAAAATTAACTGCAACGATGAGGTCAATGTATTTAAAACAGAGTTGGAGTCAATTTCTCTTTGTGTATATAACGATTAAAATACACACACACACACACACACACACACACACACACACACACACAAATAAATACATATAATAAATATAATTTAACGTGAGCCATCACCGCTGCCCTCTAGTGACAATATTAAACTGCAAGACTTATTCCTGCCCACTCACTCAAAACAGGAGGTACTATAGGAGGAGTTACGGCCACACTACATAGCAAGAAATATATAGTATATATAAGAAGCCCTGTACCTCATGGATTTCAGTTCCATCTGAGCTCTTGGGGAATAATCTGTTCCTTCAGTTTTTTTTGCTGCAATCTCACTAACTTTTACTTGACAAAAACTAAAACTTGAAATTTGTGTTTGAAGAACATGAAAGAGCAATTATACAGCATGCAACATACATGGATGAAGTACTGCGAAGACAAAAACTATGAGAAAATGGTCAATGTAGCGTACAGAATCCATACAGTGTATAACCCTTAGACTTTCTTTGCAGTGTATCAGATTCCCAAGCAGTTTGTGACCTACAGGGTTAAAATGGGTGATTCCAGTGTGGATTCTAAACTTGCTAATATTTAATTTTACAAATCCCATCAGGCTAGTTTAACAGAACCCAATTAGCACTAATGTTGGACTACATAATGGTAGTCTACAGCCCCTTTCACACTGGCACTTCTACCAGGGTCCGGATCCCGGTTCTGACTGCCCGTGTCACAATCCCACGTAGCGTGAAACCATGTACCTGGGTCGTACCCGGGTTAACCCGTGTCCCTGCGACCCACCTCAGGATGTGGGTTGACACGCTTTGACCCCGGCTGAGCGAGACAAAATACATGACGGCCGACGAAATAACAAACAGCCACGCCTGGGTGAAGGTTTCAATTCTCTCTAAACTGTATTCATTATTTAATACAATAATTCTATGTTTCCTTGGATAAAGATGGTCAGCTAAATGAATTATCAAAAACCATGTAATTAATGTACTGAATAATACTGTAATTAGTAAAATAAACAAATTAATAAAACGCAGTACATTATAGAAATTATAGAAATAATAAAACTGAAAAATACACAAGTCAATAAACATTCCCATACAAACTGTCAGTTCAGGTACAGTACAGTAATCACTGCCTGTACGCTATTTTAAGAAGTCTTTTAGGCCCTGGCCACATTAGCGTTTTAGAACCAAGTTAAGGGTTCAAAACCTGTTTAACAGTGCTTAAAACGATTTGCATCCACACTAGACATGGTTCATAACAGAGTTCAACAACCGAGTTTGAAACCTACTCAGGAGGTAGTCTCTAACTCGGTTGTTGGCATAACAGGGTTAGATAAACTGGTTTAACTGTAATCTGGAAGTGAACCGTGCTCGAGTCTGGTTACACAGTATCCTCCGATATCCCCTAGTGCTTTGTGGTAGTAGTACACAAAACACTTTAAATTATCTTGGATCACATCACATATTAGCAAGTTAAAAGGTCGTTATTTCGACTTTTAATTAAATTAAACAACGTCTTATCTGCCCCAGATTTTCCCTTTGTGCAAATGCCCATCTAATATTTACTATGGCGTGGGCATTTTTCCCCCCCATACAAATTATTCCCCTTTTGATTATTTAGGCACTTTCTCGTAGTTCCTCTGTTCTGCACTCGTGTTCAATGAAAATAAATAACATTTACAGGGGAAAAAAAGAAAGAAGAATGTGTGTACATTACAATGATTTCTGGGATAGTCATCCAGGAAAGTGCTTTTTTTTTTTTCAACAGCTGGGTTAAACTAAACGGTTTCATTAACGGCAATCTGGACGCTCTAACACTGCTGGGCTGGGGTTCAGGTAAAATCGGTTTTGAACTCTGTTGTCGATTTTTTTTGCTCTGATGTGGACAAGGCCTTATAGACTAGGGCTTCTCAAACTCGGTCCAGTTGCAGTTCAAGTTACTTAATAAATGGTATAGCTGAAAACAAGTAAAAAGGTGTAATTAAGCATATTATCAGTTCAGTTAAGGGTCTAATTAAGACAGTGAGAAAGGTACCGTGAGTGTTTTGGTTTGTCTATAATTGTTTGTTATTATTATTCACTCGTTAGGGCTTCAATTACTCAGGTGAAGTCAATTCCAGTGTTGAACTATTACTCTGAAGTAACTTCATACCTTCTAATCTGTCACTGTGATGGTTGTTCTGCCTGGTTTCAACAACCATGGGCTCCTCTAAGCAGATGTCTGAGGACTTGAAAATGAAGATAATTGACTTTCACAAAACAGGAGAAGGCTATAAAAAACTCTCTCAACGCTTCCACCTAGCAATTTCAACTGTCAAAAACTGTCAAGAAATGGAAGTTAAATGGAACGGTTAAAGTCAAGGCAAGATCTGGAAGACCAAAAAAAATATCACAGACTTGCCCGAAAACTGGTCAGATCTGCACAACAGAATCCACAGGTCACTGCAAAGGACCTTCAGAACAGTTTAGCTGACACTGGAGTAGTTGTTCACAGGTCCACAGTACAGCGTACCTTACACAACAAGGATCTGCATGGGAGAGTTGTCAGAAGGAAGCCTTTTCTACGACCTCATCACAAAAGTCAGCGTCTAAAGTATGCAAAAGAAAACCTGGACAAGCCTGAAGCTTTTTGGAACAATGTGCTTTGGACTGATGAAACGAAAAATGAACTGTTTGGCCACAAACAAAGAAGGTAAGTTTGCAGAAAAAAGGATGAAGCATTTCAAGAAAAGAACACCTTGCCAACTGTTAAGCACTTGGGTGGCTCTATTATGCTTTGGGGTTGTGTGGCAGCCAGTGGAACCGGAAATATTGTGCGGGTGGAAGGAAGAATGGATTCAACTAAATATCAACAAATCCTAGAAGCTAATGTCCTAAAGTCAGTCAGGACACAAGCTGAAAAGAGGTTGGATATTTCAGAAGACAATGATCTAAAACATACCATACCTAAAACATACCATGTTTAACTTTGTACCATGTAGAGGTCAGGTCAACTTCTGTTCAGTGGAGTAAGGAAGCAGAAGAAAAAAGAAATAACCAAAAACGTGTGTTTACTTAGTGCTCCAACTCAGAGCTAGGTTTATTTTGTTTGTTTCATTAGCGGTTGTTTCACCACCGCAGTGTAAGAAAAATAAAACCAACACCAGTTTAAAACTGTAAATCAAGACTCCAGCCTGATAATTTACACTGTCTTCAGTAGGGATGAAACGATAGTACATTTCCACGATACAAATAGACCACTCTCTCATGATACACTGATTATCTCAATAGTACACAATATTTCAGTTTTTTTTTTTTTTACTTTTTATTCAGATAAAAAAAGTTATGTCTTTTTTTCTCAGTGGGATATGATCTGCAACACAAGGAAGCTACAGACTTAAAATGAGCAAGATTCTAGCAAGAATGAAAAAAAATTACTAGCACACAGGTGGAAGAAAAAGAATGAGTGAAATTGTCCTTGTATTATCAAGTTACAAAAAATGATACCTTCATTTAAAGTCTGTCAAAATGGGAGCGCAAGTTTTTTTTCCTCCTTATGCGTACTGCATACACACACTGAATACATCTTTGGAAAGTCCAGAGTCTGTACTTTTAAACAATCCAGGTAGGTGGCTTTTACGGTGCCTGAGCAATGTGTGCGTAACCTTCGTTGCCCTGGCACCCCAAAATGAATGGGGCTGAGTTTTAAAAGTTAAAGCAAAAGTCACCGCTTACAAAACAACACCGAGATACTTAATATCGTTTTTTGTTTTTTTTCCAAAACGGGTTTAACTTACTTACTAACTTAAAAGCATATTACAGAAACAATGTAAGCGGGAACAAAACAGCTTGGAAAGCTTTCCTTATATGCCCCAATCGTGTTTTTGGTATTGGCACCAAGGTCAAATTAAAAGACAATTGGTTGCTTACATGCTGAGTTAGTGTAGCATTAAAGCATTCAGAGCACTCCTAGAATGACTATCCTTAGCCGTTTTATATAATGCAGCAAACATTTACCAGAGTAATATGTCAAAGAAGATTGCAGTCATCCCTTAAAAATCGGAAATTCAGCCCCATGAAAGTGTAGTAGGAGATCAGAATGTAGGAGGGAAGCAGTACTAATTTGAAAGAAAAAAAAGCTTATGACTATAGTATAAAACCATAGGTCTGCATTTTAGTACTTTATTTTTAAAAATCCCATTCCAACAATATCCATTACAGTTCTGAAGACTATGAATTCCCCTTTAAACCGGTGGTATTCTATCTTTTAATATTTTCAAATACACCACTTCAACCTACAAGCGGGATATAAAAATGGCAATATGAGTAGGTACTGCAAACTGGTAGGCAAGAACATGCTCATTTTCAGTGGAGGAACATGATTATGCCTTGTTGCCATCTCAACCTGGGATTGAATTGAAAGCGATTTGAGAAATAGATCCCATATGTTTCTATTGGCAGCAGCGAGACATCAGTACAATTTGAACTAGGACTGACAGTACGAGTTTGGTATGCGATGCTTGAAAGAATCTGCTTAATGTGCATCCAATGGAAAGGACACTACAGATGGTATTTAAACCTCAGGTTGCTGAAGAAAAAAAAACAAAAAAACATTAGGTAGGTAGGTAGAATAGAGGGCTGTGAATTCATTAGAATTGGAGTATCGTTGGAATATCACCTTGCACAGCACAGAGCTCACTATCACTATGCCGATAGAATGGTTTAAGCTTTGGCTCAGCAAGAGTGCCCCCTACTGTGCCACAGGAAAATATTGCTTTTCTTGGCTTCAGAGACCTGATTAGATCAGGCTGGTTTAGTAGCAGACACATATAACGGCTTATGTTTAGTCTGGAGGGAGAGGGTGGGGAAAAACAACAAAAAAAACCACTAGGTATAAACGGTTCATTCATTTAGCAAAACAGTGCAGTATGAATACTGAATTATTTCTGGCCCCTGTCCAACTCCACAGATCTGAACAGTCGAGAATAAAATAACTGACTCATGATGAGCTGCTGTAGTAGAAACAAAAGCGCTATACTACACTAGTCACTCATATCTGATGCAGCAATGTGGTCTTTCCAGATAAAGGGGGCCCAGTTTAACATTTACATATCCTTCATGCCCAGTTAAGTCAGCAGTCAGGCAGCGAACCTTACAGATGCCCACTTACTATGGTCAACAATCTTACTGACCGGCTAATTCAGATATAAATTGTAATCACCATTTCAATCCAGTAAAGGAATTCATCAATTCAAGCAATCCTTCCCCTGAGCCAAGTTTAATAAAACATGTTTTATTGCATATAAGGCACAAGGTCCTAGCTTTTGTAACTGTGGCCGTCGGGTAATAACCTGAAGTTAAATCAATGCCATAAATAAAAAGTCCTGATCTGCAAGAACCTATATGGAGTCCTTAAAGTAAAAATAATTTGTTCACTCTTGACAAATTGCAGTTAGACCTCTAAATACATTTAATCAATGATAATATTTCACTTTTAGGGACATTTTTATTCCATTACTGGGGGGGCAGGGAATAATGCTATCCCCTGTATTCAGAAACTAGGTACAGGTGGTGGGGGTAAATGTTAGATCAAATAATTTAAAAGGTAAAGACAAGCTATGCTTCTCTTCAACGTCACTTTATCTGCGAGAACGGTCAGTAACTGCCATAAGGTACAAAAAAGTTAAAAAGCAATACTCCTATTTGTTAATCCAATCTTTCTTGTCGCCTTGTACAAACCAATAAAGTAACCTTTTGACATGATACAAATCTACCAGTAAAAGATGTAAATCTAAAGGCTCTACCAAATCAGCCCACACAGACAAATACTAGAGGGTCTGCTGGTACACTATTTCAAACAGCTGGGGAGATGCCCCTTTTTCAGTACTTGAGTCATAAGAATCAAGATGTCAAAATCCTCACACCTTAAATTTCAAAAATGTATTTGCAGGCAGTTCCATGCAAGTCAGGTAAATTCCAAAGAGGGTAGTGTTCAGGAAAGAGAATAAAACCACTTTCACAAACTTTAGAACAGAAAGCTGCATGTTATGTTATAGAACTCCTGCATGCTCCAGCAAAACCTCCATTATCCAAACTAATTGGGATCAGGGGGTATTCTGATAATCAAATTGCTCAGATAAATCAAATTACAACTGAGAAATTGTTTGTGACTTTCCCAATCAAGAAACCTCCTAAAATATTATTTTGGCTCTATCTGTAGATATGAATTATAACACAGTACTGCACAGTAAAAAATCCTTCAGATCCCTTTCCATTTGGAATTGTATTCCATCACCCATGTTCCATTTAACCAATTAGGAATGGCCATTAGTGCATCACTACTAGTTTATTAGCTTATTTAGCAGACACCTTTATCCAAGGCAACTTACAGAGACTAGGGTGTGTGAACTATGCATCAGCTGCAGAGTCACTTACAATTACGTCTCACCCAAAAGACGGAGCACAAGGAGGTCAAGTGACTTGCTCAGGGTCACACAATGAGTCAGTGGCTGAGGTGGGATTTGAACCGGGGACCTCCTGGTTACAAGCCCTTTTCTTTAACCACTGGACCACAGAGCAGCAAGACACAACCCACCATAGAAAGAACTGGCGTTCGTTTTACAGTCTATAGCCAGAAACACTTTAAAATTAAAAGATTAATACAGAAACCTATAAAAAAAATTTAAAAACACACTTGTAAAGTACATCCCAAATTAAAGTTTAGAACACAAGAAAAAGGAGACCCTGTAATGATACTAATATGAGGTCATCTTGGTTATAACCCCCGACTAGCCTATTCCCACTACATACTGTACGGTTGAAACAATACATACAGTACACGAGGTAGCAAGAACACAATATTCTAGGTCAGTATAAGAAAACTTTAACATACCTGTACATAGAGAAACATTTGCAAACACAGCAAAGACTACAAAACACAGTTGTCCATAAATGTATTGTCACATAATACTGTGGCCTGAGGATCTTAGTCTTATTATAATATGGAAATCTACCAGCCATCCCAGGAAACCAAATTTAATTGAGATCCTTATCCACCATTATTTATTACAATACAAAAATATGTGCATGATATAAAATTTATATATGCAGTGCTTTCCAGGGGGTCCAACTGAATTATTACTTGTTCTTTAAGCTATTTAACTTTATAGTTTGGCACTGTTCTTTCTTTGCTGCCAGCTTCACAGCAGTCCTGCTCAGTACTCTACATCTCAATATCAGCATGTTCATTCTGTAGTTGAATGACAGCAAGTGTCTTCACATTAAAAGAACATTCCCACTGTGAAACAAGACCAAGATACAGAATCAGCATATGTTATCGTGTAAAGTAGCATTGAGCATAGTGTAAAGGTAGTATTGAGGATTTGTTACTTGCCTTGAAAGTAGGTAGCAAAATGGTCTTATTCAGTAGTGGTTTATTCGACTAAATTACATATCAAAATAATTTTAAAAAACAAAACACAAAAAAAACTACTTGTTTTAAATAGACTGAATATTCCAAACTATCACATTGTAGGCCTATATTTAAAATCACAAAGTAGTTATTGAAACCACCTTGTGCTCAACGAACAACGTGACTTACTGCCGAGAAAAGGTGAACAAAAACGTTACTGCCCGATCTTGAATCATCCATGACATACTGGTATTTTCAAAGAAGCATCATTAGCCTCCTGAGGAATTCGTAGAGAAGACTTTTACAATTTCAGCGTTTCAGTATTAGGCTCCGTTCTAACAAACTGTACCAGCTTGGACAGATCAGAAATGCTGATCAGACCCCAGTATTTTTCGACATGCCAAGCAAAACCACACACTCACAAATTGGGAGAAAAACAGATGCAAGTAAATCACGATTAGAAATCAGAAGCAGCACATAACTAATACTCTGTGTGACAGCACATAGCCGCAAAATGCCTCCATATGCAGAATTGAAGTTGTATCTTTGTAAATGTATATTTGATGTTTTATTTTTTCCTAAAAAAATGGAGGGTGAGAAATTTGGGCTGCATCTTAAATCCAAAGGAATACGGTACATTACCAAGAAGTCTATTAAACCTCATAGGCCTTTTTGAAAAGCCCCCTCCAAGTACCAAATCATAAAAGAAATTAAAAACTGAAACTTTTCAAAATATATACACATTAGTAAAGTAACCTTCAAATCAAGCACAAGATGGCAGTTTTTTTTGTTGTTTTTTTTTTTAATGAAAATAGCTCAAATATGATTCATTCCTTTTCCTGATGCACTATTTCAAGACAGGATAACTGGCATGTTTTCTATTTTCAATATAAAAAAATATATACTTTTGTGAGCACACAATGAAAAAGTGTCTCATTAGTAATTGCCCTGCAGCTTATTTCATAGATTAACAAATGTGTCCATAGTTGCCATAGCAACCATTGCTGCAAACTGTCAATTTAATCAATGTGCTGGTCCATTTTCAATTCAAATACCAAACCCACACATTTTCTCTGCATAACATGCACCATCCTGCTGCCTGTTCTCATTAAAATTACTACCATTAGTTTCACAAGAGGCTTGCGACATATTGTGGTCCAAAACAAAGTTTCATTTCACTTAGTCAGTACGAGAATCACCTGAGCAACTAAAAAAAAATTCAAGATTATGAGCCAAAGAAAGCTTAAAAGAAAGAAACAAAGAAAGAAAGAAAGAAAGAAAGGACTTAGAAGCATCAAGCATCATGAAACAACTATACAAAAGCATCTTAACACAGAAGAGTTTGGTGCATATAGACCTTGCTGCAAACCATTTTAAATAGACAATTCATAAAAAAAATATATGTATATACATTGCTAAAATTGGCCAACAAAATTCTCCGGTCATTGAAATGTGTATTTAAAATTAGCAATGTATATACACTGAAGACATGGAAGGAGTCAGAATGTGTATTGCACCGTTGCATTTTAAAGTATTGCAATTTTAAGCACAGAACCAGATCTCCTTATACCACATATGATCACAGAATATGTGATTATGTGTAATGTGTAAGGATGTCACAGTATCAAATTGACGGTATGGTAACCGTCAAAAAATATACCACGGTTATTGTTGTACCGTGGTATAATGTTATTTTTTTGAAATCCATTTTTAAATGGCTATTTAAAGAAATACTCAAGTCATTTTTTTAACAAGAAAAGTAACTTTAAAAGTTTTAAAACAAATACAACACACTGGTACTACAGTTCTATCAGGCACTACAATAACTGGAAGTAGTGTTCACTCCAGCTCACACAGGCTCAGCAAAATAATGCTGCTATTTTATTTCAAATTATTGTGGAGAAACACCAAAATATTAAGATTTTCTGGGCTCAGTCTGTAACGATAGGGGGTAAGGATGTGACCACTGCAACTGAATACCCTCTTCATCTTTATCAGTTTGGACGGCATGCTATTAGTTAAGAGAAGCAGTGTTACCTAGCAATAGCCAATCGAGTGTGTTTTAACCCTTTGCAGTCCATTTATTAAGTGCATGTCAGGCGCGTCAGGTCCAATTTATTTTCACACGCACAGTTAATTTTAGACGTGCTGTTTAAAAGTATTTTTCCCCCCCCACAGTCAAATGGGTTTAAAAGGCCCTGCATATCAACAAAGCACTCACTAGGCATCTCCAGCCCCGCCCCACCCTTTCGTTCATTATAGCTTTCACCTATGCTAAGAAATAAATAAGAATAATAATAATAGTCGTACATACCAATCAATCATCTCCTGATCACTCGTTTTATCAAACTCCTCAATAATGCGATCCAAGTCATTATTTTATTACTATAACATCTCAAAAGAGCTCTGCAAATGTCCGTGATGTTCTCTGTGCGCTGATGCAGTATCAGCCAGCTTGTTTCCTTATGACCGCCCCTATGTGATGCCAGGGGCAAGTATGACCATTCATGAGACGCCTTTTTAAATTTTTATTAAAATCGGCTCGTCTCGGCTCCTGGTCGCTCCCACTCGGCCATCGAATGGTTCTCAGCTTTCTCCGGAGAAAAAACGACTAGAAACCCGTTTTTTGCAGTTTTTTTTATGATGTCGGACAGGGTCCGACATTGGACCAGATAGGAATAATTGCAATGTCGGACCAGGTCCGACATAGGACCGCAAGGGGTTGACATGCAGTGCCCGCCCACTGATCTTTCGGCAGAGTTTAACACTTAACCCTTTGCGGTCCATTGTCGGACCTGGTTTCCAATCAACCAGACAAACTTCCCAACGACCAGACAAACTTCCAACTGTCAATCTCGCACCGTGCGGAAAAAATGCAACCTTTCTAGCCAATGGGATTTTAAATCAACAAAAATCCAGCCTCACTCAAAACTGCGTCAGCCAATAATATTTCGAAGGGCGTTTCAAAAGATATTCTATTTAACAAGATACTCGCCTCCGCTGATTTTCAATGGAGACTTCCGTCTCATTGCGCGCAAAGCATTGTGGTATATAGATAGTTTGGCAAAACAATTCTATGGAGAGTCAATGCAGACATACGAAATGTTGCTGGGGATCTTCTTATTTACACTGATGGCTCCCGATATTGGAAGGATGGAGCGTTTGTTACAGGGTGGGCCACCTGGTCACCCACAGAAGGATCTAACGGGATTATGTTAACAGGGAAATTGGATGGAGGGTGCTCAGCGCAACAGGCAGAGTTAATAGCTCTCCTTATGGCTCTACACCAAAACAAAGACCAGAATGTGTGTATTTACACTGACACTGTTTTTGGAGTAGCTCACGATTACATGGCTACATGGGCTTGCAGGGGATTCAAAACCACTACTGGGAGCAATATAAAACATCAACACATCATTGAATCTATCTGGGAACAGGTTAACAGGATACATGAAAGGGGATAAACGGCCATTCTGAAAGTGAAAGCACATCAAAAGAATGAGTGCAGTTTATTGGAGGAAAATAATAAAGTGGACGCTGCCGCGAAAGAAGGGGCAGTACACGGGAAGGAATGGGAAATGCATGCAGTGGCCAGTGTAACCATAACCAACGATCGAGGGGGAGATAAAAGTGGATCAGATCCAAAAGGAGATTCTGGACAACCCAGAACTGAAGGCACAATATGAAGGGTTTGGGTGTGTCATTAATGAAGAAGGGGTCTATATGCATGGGGACCAATGGGTAGTGCCCCCAGCTTATGAAACAGAAGTAATCTGGATTTACCATGAGTCAATGCATGCCGGGTACAAACCCACATTGAGATTGATTAAGCAGCTGGCCTGGCGGCCGGGGACGGCCAAGGCAATATATCAGTTTTGTACTAATTGTCTCCAATGTGCACAGGTGAACGTTGGAAAACCAGGAAAGTCGAGGTTGCATCGGCCGCGACCCCCGAAGGGACCCTGGGAGAATCTACAGATTGATTTCATAGGCCCACTGCCTCCATCACAGGGGAAAACACTGTTTGGTAATGATAGACATTTTTACCAAATGGATTGAAATTTTTCCCACCAAAAAGACTGTAGTGCACGAACAGTAGCCAAAATACTGGTTGAAAGGGTTCTCCCTCTCTGGGGAACACCTTCCTGGATCGACTCTGATCAAGGAACACATTTTACAGGAAAAGTGATGAAGGAGACCTGTAAGTTGCTAGGGGTACGGCAGCGGTTTCACATTCCCTACCACCCTCAATCATCAGGTATAGTGGAGCGGGCTAACCGGACTATCAAGGACAGCATCACCAAGAAGCTGACGGAACAAAACCAAAACAGACAGAGTATGAAGTGGGCGATGAGGTCATGACGGTGCAACATGTTAGGACAGGTTTAAGTCCACGCTGGAATGGCCCATACATGGTACTGATGAACTCTCCCACAAGTGTGTGTATACAGAAAAACAACCAAGGACAATGGGTGCACAAGACACAGAAAGCTGTATCAAAAGAAACAGGTACAATGTGTCAAATTGGCCCCTTTGACAAAAGGGGGGGTGTGTATTGAAAGTAGTCAGAATGACACCACATGCACACTTACCCACTAGGGGATCAGAGTTAGCTGCGGGATATGACTTATATAGTGCATATTCATATGAAGTTCCGGCCGGCGGTAGGCAGAAAGTGTTAACTGATCTCCAGGTAAGAGTGCCCACGGGTGGGTATTATGCACGCATCGCGCCACGGTCAGGATTAGTCTCTAATCATGGGATCCAGATAGGGGCGGGAGTGGTGGATGAAGATTACATTGGAAATGTTGGGGTAATTCTTTTTAATATGGGGAGTGATGTTTTCTTTATTACAAAGGGGGCCAGAATTGCGCAGCTAATATGTGAAAAAGATTTGTTTTCCCGCAGGTGGAGGAAGTTGATACGTTGGACCCAATTGAGAGCGGAAGAGGAGCATACGGGTCAACGGGTTTTTGGGGATCAGGTAACTAATGCACATACATTTCTCTAAACAGGATAACACAAGAGGATGATGCGACGTGTTTACAGGAGTAGGTGGAACCGATTCCACAATGGATCGGGGTGTCACGAGAATATCCATATGATGAAAGCTGTACTAACACCCCCCTCAATGTTACTAACGAACCTCGTAGCATGGCTGATGTTACTAACCGCACGTTGTTTGTGATGCGCTATCTCCATCCAGAATGTCAGTGGGATGGACGCAACATGAGTGAATATGGGACACAAAAAGGGACTTACGGTATTCATATAAGCCCAGTGATCCGTATGGGGTCTGGCAATTAGGTATCTATACAGTCACCAATTCCTCAGATCCCAAACGCATAGAGCATGTTGAAAAACACAGAACCTCATACCCATTTAAAAATGCCACAGTGATGGGACAAGGGCTGTGGGTAAGGTGGAAGCATCGTCTTCCCCGATGTTACCCATGTCCATATACGCATGTACCACCCGCCTATGGTCTCATTGAAGTTGGAGAGCCATTAGGGTTAATAGAAAATGTTGTATGGCACCGGGTAACAGTACACTGTGATTACTCCCTAAAATTGTTTAATAAACTGTTCCTCGTTCTTCAGAAACAAATGGTGTCAGCATTAAAAGTAGTATGTGCAACACAGCACCCCACGAGTTGATGATCCCCCAAGAGGCTTAAAAAGGGAAATACTATCCGAAGCCGCGGGGTGGTTCGGTGCAGCGCAGTCTACCATGAATAATATTAACAAGTGAATTTCAGCAACGCAATAATGATGGCACAAACTGGTATAATGCACAGGGCATTATGCACTTTGGTACGGGGGTGCATCATAACGCTTGACAATGAAAGACTGATAAAGGATGTATCATTGAGTGTAAAAGACAAGACTGTGCTGATGCAATACCTAGTGAAGTGTGAAAGGGGATTTTCACTCTGATGCACATTAAAATGTAGTTAACATGACAATGAGTGATACAATAATAAATTGCCGTGATAAAACTCCAGAAAGCCTTTTTAGAAGGTAAAACATTAGTTCACATGCAGAGGATGCCATAATGATAAACAATTGGCTTTATTTATGCATTAATTTAAGATTGAGTAATTTGGTTTGGTATGTAACTTCACAAACCACCACTTGCAACATCCTAAGAATGTTAAATGTGCATTATTTGGAGGTAGACCTACAACTACAGTACTATTACAATTTTTCCATATATACACTTGCGGGAAACAAGGTTTTTTTCATAATTGACAATGTTTTACGTCGTATATGTTTCTGTAAATACTTGAAAATGAAAACACATGTTACAATATACAAAACATAAGGAGTATCAAAGCAATGTTAAAGAAAATTGTCTGTAAATCTTGGATTCCTCAAAATAGCCATCCTTTGCCTCAATAACAGCCTCACAAACACAAGACATTTGGTTAACAAGTTTCAGCAGGAAATCACCCGACATGTCTTCCCAGCTCTTCTGCAGCAATTCCCAGAGATGTAGGGCACTTGTGGGTAGCTTTGCTTTGACTCTTCTGTCCAGTTCGTCCCATACAAGTTCTATGGGATCGACGTCTGGAGACTGGGCAGGCGAGGTCATTAGATTGAGTTGTCCTTCACTTTCCTTCTTCGCCAGATAGTTCTTGCACAACTTTGGAGGTGTATTTCGGGTCATTATCTTGCTGAAGAATGAAGGACTACCCATCTAGCCGTAATCCTGATGGAATGGCATGCCTCTGAAGTATGCTATGATAGCCATGCTGGTTGAGCTTGCCATGGACTTGGTAAAGATCAACAACTCTATCACCAGCAAAGCAACCCCAGACCACGACACTGCCTCCTCCATGCTTGACAGTGGGAACCACACATGCAGAACTCATGCGCTCACCCTCTCTGCATCTTAAATGCTCAGCAGTTGGACCCAAATATTTCAAATTTTGACTCATCAGTCCATAAGACCGACTTCCACTAGTCAAACGTCCAGTTTCTGTGTTTTTTGGCCCAGGCGAGTCTCTTCCTCTTATTCTGCACTCTTAACAATGGTTTCTTTGCAGCAATTCTTCCATTAGGCCAGCTTCACACAATCTCCTCTGAACAGTTGATGTTGAAACATCTGTACTTCTAGTAGCATTTAGCTGAGCTTGTATTTCAGGGGCAGTTAATCGCCGGTTTCACAGACTTGTGACTCGAATGAACTTGTTCTCTGATTCTGAGGTCACCCTTGGCCTGTCTGACCTTGTTCGGTCCTCATGAGTGCCAGTTTCTTCAAATCGTTTAATGGTCTTGGCCACAGCAGTTACAGACACTTGCAAAGTTCTTGCGATTTGCCTTAAAGATTGACCTTCATTTCTTAAAGTAATTAGTCTTTTTTCTTTGCTTAACTGAGCATATTTTGCCATTTTCTGCTCCCTTACATTCAGGAATGACAAACTTGTGCCTATGTTACCTATATTTATAGTAATCATGGACCCTCACCTGTAACAATAACTGGCGACAAAAGGTTAATTCGGTAACATGCTAGTTAACTCAGAGAACATCTAACAAAAGACACTTTTATACTTAGGCCAGTGTTCTAACACCGTGTTATACACATTTCAGACTTTCAACTGACTTGGGCTTCAGACTGAAATCCCCTTGCTTTGGGTGACCATTTCATTGAAATTGACAAGATTTACATTTTCATTGAAAAATAAAATTTTTGAATGCAATTAACTTATGATTATCAGCTTATATAAGTACACGTATCATATAATGAAATATTAAGTGTTTATAGGCAAGATTATACAGTTAAAAGCATAGATAATCATGAAAAACCTGGTTTCAAGCAGGTGTACTCAAACTTTTGACTGGTACTGAAATTATATATAGATATATATAGATAGAGATATAGATATATAGATATATAGATATATAGATATATAGATATATAGATATATAGATATATATAGTACTGTGCAAAAGTTTTAGGCAGGTGTGAAAAAATGCTGTAAAGTAAGAATGCTTTCAAAAATAGACATGTTAATAGATTATATTTATCAATTAACTAAATGCAAAGTGAGTGAACAGAAGAAAAATCTAAATCAAATCCATATTTGTTGTGACCACCCTTTGCCTTCAAAACAGCATCAATTCTTCTAGGTACACTTGCACAAAGTCAGGGATTTTGTAGGCATATAGTCAGGTGTATGATTAAACAATTATACCAAACAGGTGCTAATGACCATCAATTCAATATGTAGGTTGAAACACAGTCATTAACTGAAACAGAAACAGCTGTGTAGGAGGAATAAAACTGGGTGAGGAACAGCCAAACTCAGCTAACAAGGTGAGGTTGCTGAAGACTGTCAAAAGTCATACACCATGGCAAGACTGAGCACAGCAACAAGACACAAGGTAGTTATACTGCATCAGCAAGGTCTCTCCCAGGCAGAAATTTCAAGGCAGACAGGGGTTTCCAGATGTGCTGTCCAAGCTCTTTGAAGAAGCACAAAGAAACGGGCAACGTTGAGGACCGTGAGACGAGTGGTCGGCCAAGGAAACTTACTGCAGCAGATGAAAGACACATCATGCTTACTTCCCTTCGCAATCGGAAGATGTCCAGCAGTGCATCAGCTCAGAACTGGCAGAAAACAGTGGGACCCTGGTACACCCATCTACTGTCCGGAGAAGTCTGGTCAGAAGTGGCCTTCATGGAAGACTTGTGGCCAAAAGCCATACCTCCGGCGTGGAAACAAGGCCAGCGACTCAACTATGCACGAAAACACAGGAACTGGGGTGCAGAAAAATGGCAGCAGGTGCTCTGGACTGATGAGTCAAAATTTGAAATATTTGGCTGTAGCAGAAGGCAGTTTGTTCGCCAAGGGCTGGAGAGCGGTACACGAATGAGTGTCTGCAGGCAACAGTGAAGCATGGTGGAGGTTCCTTGCAAGTTTGGGGCTGCATCTCTGCAAATGGAGTTGGGGATTTGGTCAGAATTAATGGTCTCCTCAATGCTGAGAAGTACAGGCAGATACTTATCCATCATGCAATACCATCAGGGAGGCATCTGATTGGCCCCAAATTTATTCTGCAGCATGACAACGACCCCAAACATACAGCGAAAGCCATTAAGAACTATCTTCAGCGTAAAGAAGAACAAGGAGTCCTGGAAGTGATGGTATGGCCCCACAGAGCCCTGATCTCAACATCATCGAGTCTGTCTGGGATTACATGAAGAAAGAGAAGCAACTGAGGCTGCCTAAATCCACAGAAGAACTGTGGTTAGTTCTCCAAGATGTTTGGGCCAACCTACCTGCCGAGTTCATTCAAAAACTGTGTGCAAGTGTACCTAGAAGAATTGATGCTGTTTTGAAGGCAAAGGGTGGTCACACCAAATATGGATTTGATGTAGATTTTTCTTCTGTTCACTCACTTTGCATTTAGTTAATTGATAAATATAATCTATTAACATGTCTATTTTTGAAAGCATTCTTACTTTACAGCATTTTTTCACACCTGCCTAAAACTTTTGCACAGTACTGTATTTTTTTTTTAAATCGCTAACCGTCACCGCGTAGTGTGTGACAGGCAGACAGACAGGATTAGGCAAGACTGTAAAAGAGAAAGGCTAACGTGATGTTTGTCAAAAATCCACATCAGTTACTGCTAGCAGTTCAAATTGCCCTTTCTGTTGGACATATCTAGTCTCACTGCAACATACTGATACTGTATATAAAAATATGAATATTGTATAATAGCAACTTACTGCAGAAACATGTACAATAGTAAAAACAATACAAGGACGGTAAACTATTTTTGTTAAACTATGAGACCTATTCGTCCAATGACTCACGAACCACTATAAGATCCTATGAGGGATGTTTGTTTTATTGTTGCCTTTAAAATCCCAGGACAGTACCATGCAACATTTTTTTGCCGTTTTGTTTTTGCATCTGTTTTCTGCCAGTTTGTCCCAGAGGATGCAACAAAACATCTTCATCTCTACATCATCATCATGCAGAACAATTCTTTTGAATACATAAATAAAAGGTCATGTATAAATGGCACAGATTAGTTTCTGGTATACATGCTTGTGCAAAAATACATTGCCCTTTAATGCAGCCACATTGGGAAATACACCAAAATTATTTTATGTAGCATTATACAGCATGTTGGGGGACATTGTTCTGTGGCGTATGTAATGTCTGAAATGGCTATGTTTTAAGTTTCAGTAATGCCATTTCACTACTACAGTGTGCTCACCTACCTGCTTATTTTAAATACAATAGTTTTGAGAACAACCTTTTGAAGATGAGGATTTTGCAATACTAAACTACTTGCTAATGTGTAATTTGTCTTAGAACAGGATTGTTAATTTCAGGTAAGGGCAGCAGTGTGGAGTAGTGGTTAGGGCTCTGGACTCTTGACCGGAGGGTCGTGGGTTCAATCCCAGATGGGGGACACTGCTGCTGTACCCTTGAGCAAGGTACTTTACCTAGATTGCTCCAGTAAAAAAACAACTGTATAAAATGGGTAATTGTATGTAAAAATAATGTCAAAAATGTATTTGTATGTAAAAATAATGTGATATCTTGCAACAATTGTAAGTCGCCCTGAATAAGGGTGTCTGCTAAGAAATAATAATAATAATAATAATAATGTCTTTCTTAGCCACAAACAAGCAGAAGAGACTCAAACTGAGGTAGATAAGCCTTGTGCACAGACAGATAATGATCACCTTTCTTAATGGATGGACACTGGTTTCAGAAATCTTGAATCTTAAAACAGTTGTTCAACTTTCCACCCTACAGAAAAATGGATATCTATCTAATATATATATATATATATATATATATATATATATATATATATATATATATATATATATATATATATATATATATATATATATAAATATACCTTCTGCCTTTTCCCCAAAGATTTTTTGAACCCAAGATTTAAAAAAGAAAAAAAAAAAAAATTCTATTTGTTGGCATTTCAAATGGTTTACGGTATATTAGCAGTTGAAATAGCAGCTGGATCTTAAAATATACAATACCTTAGTGCAACAGACCATGGGAAGTAACAACTTAAACCAATTACCTAAATTTAATCAACCACCTAACTAATTAGTTGTGTATGGTAAAAGGTTTTTTCTAAGTGAAATAAAAGCTGAAATCCTGAACGGGAGCAAATGCCATACAGTTCTGAAGGCAAATGGAATGCATTTTAATGATATTAGTAGTCAGTCATACACAGGATGGATATCTCAGAGGAACACTTTGTGACTACATCACTTAGTTTAATTTGCATTCCATGTGTCACATTGTCAAGAGTGTAGTGCTTGAATAAATGCATGAGGCATGGATTAGATATGCACACAGCCTGCACAATGCAAATCTGGGAACACTAACTATTCAAGCAGTCACTGTGCATATTTTCTGGCAATTTCAATACAATGACCATGGGTACAGGCAGCGCTGCAAAGCTGAACTATTTCAGTTTTTCACAAGGCTAGGTGGCACACTTTGTTAACTCACTAGTGTTTAACATCAGATGCCTACTGTAGGCCTAAAGCTTTTGGCGGTCACAGTTGAAGGGTCATTTCACATCTAATTTCACTTCAATCCCCCTCCCTCTACACCCATATCACACAGTAACACTGCTGTACTCAGTATGTATTCAAAAGGAATGTGTATTCACCTTATTGAAACTAATTTTCGCTTACAGAGAACACTCACTGTCTGATTACAAACAATGCAGTGTTTCCTGCATCATTGCACGATCCACGCTGTGTACGTGCCTAATAACACAAGATGTAATCAAATTCAAAAACAGCTTTATTATTATTAATTTCTTAGCTGACGCCCTTATCCGCTTTTATCCTTATAACAATTGTTACAAAATATCACGTTATTTTTACATACAATTACCCATTTATACCGTTGCTTTTTTTTTGTTTTGTTTTTTTTACTGGAGCAATCTAGGTAAAGTACCTTGCTCAAGGGTACAGCAGCAGTGTCCCCACCGGGGATTGAACCCACAACCCTCCGGTCAAGAGTCCAGAGCCCTAACCACTACTCCACACGGCTGTACACGTCATTGCACTTGATACATTACTGTATTACATGTATTCAGTTTGCCCCTAAATAATTCTTATAAGCAGATTGCTCGATTTACCATGGTTAGTATAGGAATGATTTTGTCTCAGTGGTTTTTACCACTATATGAGGTTGATTCTTATATCAGTGATTTTTATAAACAGCGTGCACTGTATTTTACATAGAAACCAATTGGCTGTTCCATCAGTTATTTGCTGGCTGGATGCATGTAGTGTAAACCTTTCTAAATCTATAAAACTTAGCAAAATACCATTAGTAGTGTAGAAAACACAGAGCTTTATGACATATTAAAAGCACAAGTGTGTATTTGCTTTCCCTTTTGAGTTCTGGGTGTGCTGAAGGGATGTCATGCCTGACTTCCACTTTGGGGGCTCATTCAGTAACCACACACATTTTATATATATATATATATATATATATATATATATATATATATATATATATATATATATATATATATATATATATATATATATATATATATATATATATATATATATATATATATATATATATATATTACATATACACACACACATACTAATCGGTCAAAAGTTTTAGAACACCCCATTTTTCCAGTTTTTATTGAAATTTAAGCAGTTCAAGTCCAGTGAATAACCTGAAATGGTACAAAGGTAAGCTGTAAACTGCCAGAGGTTAAAAAAAAAAAAAAGTTTAGGGTTACCAAAACTGAAAAATAATGTACATTTCAGAGTTATACAAAAGGCCTTTTCAGGGAACAAGTAATGGGTTAACAACTTACAGCTGTTCTGCAGCAATGGAAGTAAATTAAGCCTTGGAAGTTGATGCTAACAATTCCTACAGGTGTCCCAACTTTTGTTGATTACTTACAAACCCTCTGTCTGTATAAAAGCAGTGTTGGAACAGACTGTGTTACTACACCCTCTTAAGCATTTTTTGGACAGTATTGTACTGCAGGAAGTAGTATATTGCTATCATAATGGCGAGAAAAAGGCAATTAACAAAGGAAGACGGACAGACCATTATAACCCTTAAAAGTGTAGGTCTTTCCTTTAGAGAAATTGCAAAGAAAGCCAAGGTGTCAGTGAGTACAGTTTCCTACACCATCAAAAGGCACTTGGAAATTGGAGGAAACTCTGACAGGAAGAAGCCACAACAGAATCAGAAGACAAGTTTCTGAGAGTCAACAGCTTGCATGATAGGCGGCTCACAGGACCACAGCTTCAATCACAGCTTAACACTGGTCGAAGTAAGCAAGTCTCAATTTCAACTTTGAAGAGAAGACTTCGAGCTGCAGGTTTGACAGGTCGAGTGGCAGTAAGAAAGCCATTGCTAAGATGGCAAAATAAGAAAAAGAGGCTTGCCTGGGCCATGAAGCACCGCCAGTGGACTACTGAAGACTGGAAGGTGGTCTTATGGACCGATGAATCAAAATCTGAAATCTTCGGTTCATCACGAGGGTTTTTGCACGTCGAGTAGGCTTAAAGGATGGTTCCTTGGTGTGTGACATGGTCTGGGGCTCTTTTGCTGGATCCAGAGTCGGCGACTTGCACAGAGTGAGTGGCACCCTGAACCAAAACGGCTACCACAGCATTCTGCAGCGCCATGCAATACCTTCTGGTATACGCCTAGTTGGTCAGGGGTTCATCCTACAGCAAGATAATGACCCAAAACATACCTCCAGGCTATGTCAGAACTACCTTAGAAGAAAAGAACAAGACGGTAGGCTTCAAATCATGGAATGGCCAGCACAGTCTCCAGACTTAAACCCCATTGAGCTGGCTTGGGATGAACTGGACAGAAGGGTGAAAGCAAAGCAACCTACAAGTGCAACACATTTGTGGGAACTTCTGCAACAGTGTTAGGAAGAACTTTCCGAACAATATTTGATTTCCATTGTAGAAAGAATGCCACGAGTGTGTTCGGCTGTTATATCTGCAAAAGGTGGCTACTTTGATGAGTCAAAAATTTAGATTAAATTTTGTTAAACAAAACGATTCCATGATTTCTTTTTTATCTCCAATTGTTTATTTGTTCTATGCTTTAATTTCAGAGTACATTGAGACATTAAACTGCGTAAATTTCAATAAAAACTGGAAAAATGGAGGTGTTCTAAAACTTTTGACCGGTAGTGTGTGTATGTATGTGTGTGTATATATATATGTCTTTACTATTAGATAAACTGGAACTACAGATATTGGAATCATTGCACTTTTGTCTACGTTTGGCTCTATAGCATTAACATCTACGGTCACAAATAGATAATACATTGACACATTAATAAACTATATGAGCTCTCAAACATGGTCCCTTTTCATCACGAGCACCCCCGTTACAGGCCCAGATCTAAAAAAAAAAAAAAAAAAAAAACACACTTCCAGTTACTGCCATATGTGACATCAATAGAATCTGAGATGGTGTGGTGACCCCAAAATGTAGTCAATATGGTGGGGAATGACTCTAAACTTAACCGAGTTCTCACATGACTTCAGTGTACACGTGTATCACAGGAACTACCTGGGAGCTTCACTGAAGAGAAGGATTGAGGAGGTTAAAGCGGTTTAAAAAATAATCCACAGTACACAAGTCAAATACAGATAAGTGTTTATATAATAGATTATGTGTTATGTGAAATACATGAAGCACTAGATTGAGGTACTTAATGCGGAAGCCTCCACAACACCCACTTACACTTTGACAAAGATTCAGTAGTGATCAGCCCTGAAATATGTTATATTATTTACTAGGCCTATATCCTTTGCTTTTTTACTTTGTAAGACTTATTTTATTTGGAATCTGTATGTAGGTGGTGACATTACAGTTTTAATTAAAAACAGACAACTGTGCAAATTGAGATTGTATAGCATTGTACAGTACACCCACCTTAAGCTAGACAGTTTCCTTCTCTATTGAACTACATCAGAGAAATAGTTTGTCTGCCCACTTGTGGTACTCATGCAAGTGGTAGATTAAATGTCGGTAAAGAGCGAATGACAATATGAAAAAAGGTTGCTTGGGAGTTCATACTCACCAAATTAAAAGTTATTGATTTAGAAACACTGCCACAAACTTTAAGGAATTTGGTATGGAAGGGGAACCGGAACGATAAACAAAACCAAAAAAAAAATTCAAGGAATAAACAAAAAACGAAACAATTATTTATTACGTTCTGGAACGAAAACGATATTCAAGGTTTTGTTTACATTTTTTTTCGTTCCCTTCAGCCTGTTCTCTTTGTCTCTTTCCATTGTTTTCAAACATACAATCATTTGAAAAAAGCATTCTTCCCATGGTCTTACACCTCAGTGCTCAACAACAAAGCATAACATCACAGCTAGCTAATGAAATTCAACATTACATTTATAGCTTGCTTTTTCGGAGCAGTCAGCAGCAAATCAAATCGCATTTTATCTAATTTGCCTTCAGTTCAGGTTTCCATCTTCCAGATCCATGTTACGCGATCGCTCAGAATAAACAGGTACTGTTATTAACTTAAGTTATGTACACAGAAAACAAGCTGTAAAAATGTGTGGCAAGTGTAGTGCTTTGTTAATAAACAGATGTTTGGTAGTTATATTCCTGGATATTAAGAGTTAAGGCATTTTACAGTCGACTTGACAAAACAGCAATGTTTATTGTATAACAAATTTGTTTTGTTGTATTCAAGCATTTAACTATTCATGATTTAATTGTTAAGTGTTTCATTTTCATTGTTGTATCCAACAGTAGTATGTAGAAGTTGCACGTGTTGAATTTGTTGCGTGTGTCTTACTGTGAAATGTGCATACCGATGATAACAATGTTCCCCTTAGTGCTTAATAATAAAGTGTTCATAGGTAAGGTTACGATTTTGTCACTGAGGTCACGGAAATTGTGAATTTGAAAAATTTTGATTAGGCGGTTCCTTTATTTCCTTTAAAACATGCATGGTCATTATTATTATTTCTCAGCAGACACCCTTATCCAGGGGGACTTACAATTGTTACGAGATATCACATTATTATTTTTACATACAATTACCCATTTATACAGTTGGGTTTTTACTGGAGCAATCTAGGTAAAGTACCTTGCTCAAGGGTACAGCAGCAGTGTCCAGAGCGCTAACCACTACTCCACACTGCTGCCCACTGAAAATATAAATCTGCGAGTATCTATAAATTGTTTGGTTGTTTCATGCAGCATTTATGTGTAGCTATATAGGTCAGCTAATGAGATAGCTGAGCGAGCAGGCATGTAAATCGATGACAGCTAAACTGCAAAAAAAAAAATAATGATAATTGGAGTGACCTGTTTATTTCAGAATCGTGGAAAACTATAAGCCTGGTTCATGCAGTACTTCTGTTGCAGATGAATGCGATACGTCAGGCGCAGACAGCTAGCTGTGCAGCCTCACTATTTGCTTTATGGGACACATTGTGTCGGATCCCTTTTGACTGCACAAAGCTCATATAAATACAATACTTTAAATACAAACTACATTTGCGTAATTGGATAAATGTACATTTAAGAAGCTGTGCTGAGGTTGAACATTTATACAAAACATTTATACAAAAATATTATATATCTCAAAAGCGACGTTGTTGCTCCGTTCTCTCAACCAACAGAGAACCCGAAAGGGATAATTTCAAAGTTTAAAGTTAAATTTCAGTTTTCATTTGCTTGTTCAGCTACAAAAAAAGGCACAAGTAAACCTCATGGTATTACTTTATGAAAACGTGTCACTGGTCACTGTTTACTGTGAAGGAACGGCAATGGCAAGGAATGAAAAAAAAAATAAAATACGTTGTCAACTTTACGTACTATTTATTTCGGGAATAAACAAAACAACGTTTAATTTGAACTGCTATTTGGCATCCTTTGTTTTGTAGTTAATTTGATTATTATCGTTACAAGCCTAATTGTTATAGTTTGTATGAATACACACTCTCCCTAACTCAAATTAGAGTTAACAAAATACTCATTAAATCATCATTTGATCTTATTACACATCATACAAGTAGACCATCATGACTACATGTAATGTGACAGATATGGTTTTTAAATCCTTCAAAACACAATTGTTCTATAAATGGACTGCATCTACTTGAAATCTAACACTATGGATAAAAGACACTCCGATCAAAGGTAGGAGAAAAAAATATCATGTTCACAGTTTTGCTGCTTAAAGTTGAAGGACTACATGTTTCTTAATCTTTTTTCCCCAGTAGAACTTTACATGTGTCATCAGTATAAATAACTTTCAGACAATGAGCATCATTTAAAAAACAAAAACACTGGTTTGGATACCTATTGTAAGCTTTTCAAAATAATTGTTAACATGGTGTTTTTTTGTATAAATTACTTTCTGAAATAAGGTTTACTTCATATGTTACAGATGGCTTCATTGAGACACTCTGGGACTACCATATGTGCTACTTGTGGAAATTCACTGTTGTGCTGTAACAGTTTTGGAACCTTCATGGTAGCCACTAGATGGCAGGATTTTTTATATGAATTCAAGAACTGCACATATTTTCATTGTGATAGTTTGGAAGCTGATATTACTTGTAAAGGCTATTAAATCCTATTTGAGGGGCTGCATGAACAGAGTTATAGTCTACTCATGGTTTCTTAAACAGTAATAATGATGATGACAATAATAATACCAAACAAACGGTTCCGTTTAAGTGAACACAGTATTTGTACCTCAATGATTCCATTATAAGAATTGAGAGTTTCTAGAGGGCATAGTAAAACATACATCAGCTTCCAGAAAGTACTGTTAACACATCAGGCTTTACTTCACTTTCAGACAGTTATTTTTTAAGTTAAAACAAAAATATGTATAGGCCTATCACTGTGTAATTTACATCATCAGTGAGAATAAACATTTGTAATTAATAATTTGGAGGAAAATGCATAAACGTTTTCTAATAGCATCACTGAGTAAACAATAAATAATCTATTTAAAATCAGACAAAATACACTGTAAACTGGCACACGCTCTACTGACATTACACCAGTATCCGAGACATGGGCTGTGCAGGATCGATGCCACTAGGATGGAATTAGAACCACATTTTGCCAAGGCCAAATAAAAAAATGTGTGGTTATGGTTACCCGACCTACCCTATTTTTTCCACCCGACCCTAAATATTGCCCTTTTAGTGTGTATTGGATGTGCAGAGGACATGTGTAAATACTGGTGCATGCCAGTAGGTTTACTTAAGAGGTCAGTCTCAATTGAACCTTCAAGTTTTATATGGTACCAAATCCATATCGATGTTAGGAGCATCAACAATTTACTCAAAGCCTCCACTAGTGTTTTCCACTATTATAACAGCTTTGACTGTTATTAATACAGCTTAGTTTGGGTGAGAAGAAACCAAGCTTGTCATTTAGCAATCTTTAATTCACATTGATCAGAATCTTCAAATACTTGTGATCCCAACAACTCAAAGTAAACTATACATGAGCAGCTAGTAGTAGCTAATCCATCACATTTACACAGCGTTTTTTTGTTTTTTATTTAAAATGTATACAGGTTGATTCTATAGAAGTATATCCACCCCCCCAAAAAATGTCTAAGACTTTTGCACAGCACTGTGTGTATGTACTGTATGTCTTACTGCTGATTAGCTTAGATTAGTTATTGTACAATGAAAACGATTATGCTCTGTATTGAATTGGCCTGGGCTAATGTTCACGCTCCCAGAAGAGTTGTGGGGTGAGAATTGGCCTGACAGGGTGAGAATTAGCCTGTAACACCGGCACTGCTGCTAACACTGCCGTGCCACTGAATACCCAGTGCCAAGAGGCTTATGCCAGTGTGCGCTGGCAATGTGATTTAAATACACTACCTTTACAGTAAATACAAATACATAAAATGTGGTTATCATTATGCATATGTATGCATCAATCAATACGTAATACCTCCAACTCTGATATTATTGAAAATCGCGGACCAACCTTGAACAGATTGCGAATTGTTTGTATCCTACAACATAAAACAAGGCAGGCAGAAAGTTTATTTATGAAGATGTGCCCTCAAAATGAGACTGAGCCAGCTGTGAGGTGGAGAAAGGGGAGATGGTGGGAAATAAAATTTTAAAAAGTTTCACCCACCAACCCTTTTTTTCAGTGTAACCAGAACCAGACATTTTTATTATTTTATTTTATTTATATTTATTTTTTGGCCTATAGGAAAAGAGAAGCCGGTTTTATTTTGAAAATAACTCTCAACAATAAGACCCTGTCCTCAAAGGTTTTACATAATCTACAGTACAATAACGAATGTAATAGTTTACCTCAAACAGTAGTATAACTTTCCATAATACTGTAGTAAACGTTTACTTATTGCGATTTTCTTCCCTAAATGCGTAACGAAAACCGGGGAGGTTCGACAATACTTACTTTATTTATAAATGGCAGGTGGTCTACCACAATAAGAAAGACCGTATAATTAAATGTTCAAAACAAACAGAGAAGACTGGGAATAACTATCACAAACAATGAAATCAATAGCCTGCCCACATGTGCAAGTCTTGGTCGCGGCTACTCACCAGCCCTTCGATCTGGATCTGCTTGACTGGGGAGTCGAGGGTGTTAGTTGGGGCTGGGGCTGAGGTTGCAGTTGGAGTTGGAGTTGGGGCTGGGGTTGGAGTCGGAGTAAGAGTCGGGGTTGGTGTTGGGGATGGGGATGAGGATGGGGATGGGGATGGGGTTGATACTGCATCTTCAGGTGCAGCAATTGCCGATGCCGAGTCTTTGCGATCTGCCATCTTTCCTGGTTCAGAAGTTAGAAAAGGGGAAATGGATCACCGGAAAGTGTACCTGTAGATATAGACCAGACTGAAACAAATGTTGCACCTATCTTTATAACTTATTTAGTTCCTACATTTAAAGTAATTGTACTATATTATCTATATAATATGTCCCACCTAAATACGCAGCACTAGTATATTATTTTGAATACAGATAGGACACAGGAAACACATTAAAATAAAATGTACACATATTCTATCACTATTACAAATGTGTTAAATATTATTTGATCAATATATTTTGAACCTCTGCAGAATTATCAAGTGTGTCCTTTTAGTTTAGTAATGGGTTGTAGGAAAAAAATATCCGAACCACAGAATTCAAAATATAATATTTAGGTACTTACTTTAAAGTTTGGTGTTAAGATATTCACATCGTTCAGCCAGGATATTTTGGAGTAGGTGTCCGAGGGAAGCGATTTGTATGAGCACAGCAGAGCACGTGTATCACATGCTGGAGGTATGTATGTGTGTTTCCTGATGGGAAATTACAATTAGAATTTTTTTTTTTTTTACAATTACAATTAGTTATGTTTATAAAAAAAATGTCCAAAGGTATATGAAATATAACTAATATGTATATTTTGTGCAAGACTATATAAAAACAGTTTTAATTGTTTCTGTCTTTAAAATATCACTATACCGGTAGTTTTGAAAATAACTCGCTAGAAACATGCCAAGAAGTATATTAGTTTTTATAAGTACAATTTTAAATTCCGACCTCCTTTCCGAATACTGATTGATGGTACCTTCTGCCAAGCTGCTCTGAAAAATGAAAATCAGATAAAAGAGCAGATGCCGAAATATCTGATGGGGAAACTACAGCTATGAACTACAAAGTAAGTTTGACTTAAGAAGTTGAATACACTTTCGTTGTCTTTCACCTAATATGATAAGTTAGTTTTAGAAGGAATTCACCCTACATTTTATGCTAGTGCAGCGTAGATAATACCGAATTACACTTTCTGACCTATCTGAATTATCATTTTGTATATTAATATTGCCGATAATAACCCTACTTGTTTTACCCAGTAGTGATATAGGGTTATAATTTTTTAGTATAGAAGTACTGGTAATTAAGGAAATGTACAGTGCCGTGTTAAAGTATTTGCCCCCTGTCTGATTTTCTGCATATTTTTGACACTGAATGTTATCAGATTTTTCAACCAATAGTCAGATTTATATTGGGCAGTGCTGACCCAAATCAGGCCTGGTTGTTAACCAAAGTACTCAAACAGCTGACCCTAATTATCCCTTTAATTGGGTTGAGTTAACTAGGGGAATAACTTTTTCACACCTGAAGATTGCATGTTTGATTACCTTGCACACCAAACAAATGAAAGAAGCACCAAACTTTGGTGTCATTTTTTTCTCTCAGACTCCCTCTATATACTACTACAACCAACAAAAAAATCTGACCAAATACAATGTGAAAAATTTGCAAAAATGCAGAAAATCAGACAGGGGGCAAATACTTTTTCATGGGACTGTATATTAAAAATCTGTCAAAATATATTATTTTACAATGCATTTTAAACCACTGTAGAATTATCATATTTATGTCTTACCAGTTTAGTGAAGATGACGTTAAACAAATTACAGTAAGGTTACAACCCCAGAACTCAAACCCTTATTAAATTGAGGGCTGTTTATATGTTGTGTAGGTACTGTATTTTCTGTAAAATCTCATGGTAAAAAGATCATTTGTCTTTGTTTATGCTGCTTCCTGGCTGTTCCTGGCTGTGTCAGTTCTGAACTTACCAAACTGTACAATGTCTCACCCTCAATGAAGGCCAAATGGTAGTAGCAGGCATGTTTAAACAATATTGTGGCGAACCTCAGTTCCCGCAGGCAGGCGCATCACACTGGGCGAGGCAATCCACACACAGGCGGAGGGCGGGCATGAACCTGAACCCGGGACCTCTCGCACTGAAGCATAACGCCGATACTGCTGTACAAAAGAGCCACCTCCCTTGCAAGGAGCGTATATCAGACTTATAGAGTGTGATTACGTCACCTACCAGCCCTGCTGCTGCCTTCCCTCGTGCATGCTACAATATTTTCGTTTTGCAGCTGTGTTTTAAAGGAACTGGAATCACTTGAGAAGGGGTTATATGGAGCAAAACTAATTTTACAGAGGTTTCAGGTTCAGAACTATGCACATTTTAAGAGTCCAGTTGGTGCATCACAATGTCTGCAGTCAATGATTGATGGCAATAACCCTCACCACTACTTTGTAGCCACACAGGTAATGACATCTTTATTGTATTGCACTCATTTGTGAAACAGACTTTTATGGATTTGCTGGTCTGCATTTCCGACATTAAATGTGTCATCGAGGTGACAGACAGACATACCTTTTGAGTTGCATGGCTCACTTTAAATATCATTTTTTTTGTACTTCCTTTCGGCTAGACCAAGACCTGACAACATCAGTAAAAAGGATACCAGGGATACCTCTGATATTTATCATACAAAACACAATGGTTTTAGGCAAACCTTCCCCTGGTTCTGCTGCCCATGTCCAGGCTGTGTAAACTGGACAACTGGTGACCGTTCAGCAGAAACAAAGCATTCAGACCCTGAAGGAGGAGCAGGGACTAGTGAATTCAACAGAGATCTGGGAAAGGTGGGCCAAACCCCCTGAGCTGTCTGAAGAAAAATAAGATCCAGGGGCCGCAGCAGCAGAAGCCTGTCAGGGAGAAGAAGAAAAGGAACCACCACAGGAATCGTACAGGAGTGGGAGGTTTGCAGGTGGAAAGTATTGCTCAAACTGAAAAAGATTAAGCTGCAATTTAACCACATTTCTGATCATGAGACCACTGCAGGTAAACCAAACCAAATGCCTTTAGTGCAGGATCTTTGTTGTCACACAGATCTGTAAAGAACTGATAGATAAAACTGTAAGAAATGTATTCGACAAAAACTGATGAAAGCATTAGGCGAAACAATTGTCTGACCAAGTTTCTTATAATGTACTATTATGAATGTTTAAAGTTATGTTGATAACAGTTGATAAGCCAATGGTCTTAATCGTGAAGTAATGTAAGTACAATGCTGCTCTAAAACAACATTACAACACATAGACAAATAGTACCCCTATAAGCAGTTGTTGCAGTGATACTTGGGAGTTCCCAGATACCAGACCTACCTGGTTTTTTAATTCTGTTGGGCCTTCACATGCCACCTTTAATTTGTGCCATGAGTAGCTTTTCTTCAATAGCAGCACAAAGTTGACAACATTCTGTAAATCTTTCTAAAGAGTAAAACGTTGTACACCATTGATGTGCTAATTTAGGGGTAGTAAAATTATATCAGTTTTTGTATTTGGTAATATCAACATGTGGTTCATTCAAGGTGTGACTAATAAAGTTATAAAAAGTTGTAATTCATTCACCAGATTTGTCAGGTGATAGGAATCCGACTTATACAAAATCTTCACTGAATTTGTAAAGCTGTTTCCCTCCATGGTTCCCTAGACCTTGTCCAAAAGTTATTCAGACACACAGACAAGACTTATTACTGGTACAATACCAGCTTTTTAAATCTGATCATTTCAGAGCAACAAAAAACAAAATAAACAAAACAAAAATATATATATATATATATATATATATATATATATACTGTATATATATGCAATAAAGCCCGACAGGACGTCGTATATGTTGAATATACGGACGCCTCGGGTGTTGTGAGGCACGAGACGAAGTTGAGTGCTTCCAACGCCCGAGAAGCACGTCTTTATTTTTGCTATTGTGCTCGTTGCCATTGAAAAAATACACCAGGGGGCAGAGTTGACACGGTGTCATAACCAATAGTGTCTCCTCGTATGATAGTGCCTTTTTGCTAACTGCACATGTGCAGAGCAGAACAGGGGAGGCAGTATTGTAGAGTGTTTCTCAGGAATGTAAAATGTTTCTCATTTTTTTAAAATACATTCAGTTGGAAGGTTTGTTTTTTTCTTTAAAAAATAAATAAATAAAAATGGACTACCTCTAATTTCTTCCGAGAGGCCGCCTCCCTCTCCTCCGTGTCGAGTTACACACACCTTACATCAGGGCTTCTGGTTTTCTATATATATATAATGAGATTGCCTTCTTGATGATTGCATAAAAATGTGAAATACAGACTTGCAAAAAAGGACCTGAAATGTGTTTTCTACTTGAGTAGCAGCTTCATTATGTGTGTTTCCTGAGCTGTTTGATTTATTTCTGCAAACAACTCGTGCAAAGGTTAGGATGTCACAGGTTGATATTTGTAGCAATATGTTTCATTGATGAAGTAGCTGGCTATTACATTATACCAGTATTATTAGGTTCTGAATATGTCAATAATAATGAACTAAGAAAGGTACAGTTCTTCCGTAGCATATGTTTTGTACATTGCTGCTACATAACTAGCTGCATCAATTCTAACAAATATATTATACTTCCCACAGCAATATAGGTATTAAAATGTGATATTCCACTTACTATAGCTATTCATTATTCAGCTTTATTATTTTACTTTCTATAATATATACTTTATATTGAAACTAGCAATTAAGATAAAACTTGGTGGAGTACCATTATATATTAATACCCATTTTAGGTCTAATTGTTGAGCAAGTAACATGTGCAATGAACTGCAATAAAAAGGGATACTGTGAACGGTAAGTGACAGATCGGGTAATAAAACAATAAAACACACAAGTCCAGGTTCTTGGAGAAACAAACATTTGGTACTTTATATAGGTTGTTGTGATATTTACAATGTTTACAGTGAACAATACTTGGTTCCAATGGGAGAGATAAAGCACACAAGGGGTTAACGTGCATAAACAGCATTGCGTTGAAGAGAACACAGACTTCTATCTGGATCCTATCGTACAGCAAGTCCTTACTTCAGAGTCCTTGGTAACAAGGACTGCTCTTTTTACCAGTCCTCGTCACAAGAGACAATAACAGAGTGATTTACACAATAGTATGCTGTTTGTTGTAGCAGTTCCCCTCACGATCTCTCATCTCCCCAGCCAAACTGAGTTTTCTCACCTACACAGTTCCCTATATACTCCAGGACCCTCCCTATCAATCTCACAATAGCAAACCACTTAATAATTGGCATTGTTTAATTGGAGCCTTGATAGTTTGGAGCCTGAAGCAACAATGAATGTGTCCTCACCAAGATGGCCACCCCAACCCAACACACAGCTTACCACTGGTTCCTTCCTGGTGAGGCTTGAGAAATCAGCCTTGCTAGCACCTCCATCTGCCAGGAGGCCAAAATTCAGCCCTTTATTTAATCTGCCCGCTGCCAGAGATAATTCTCATACTTTTTATTCAGATTGATTTTACAGTAATGGGAAGAAAATTTGAAATACTGATAGCTCAAACATACAATCAAATAATTAGAAAATCTAATTGAATCTGTGACATACAGTATATTTTGTAATGGTTTTAGTCAAAATGCACAAGACATACTTTATAGAGGGCTCTGTTGGCAGGTGCTTCTACATGAATGCTGTTTAGGGAAGAACAGTCTTAAAAGTCTTGACACTATGGGTTATTCTGGAGCAGACTGCAGAGTTCCACCCCCAACGTCACATCTGAATCAGTGATGTCTGAGCTGCCTATATTTAACCCTGCATCCTACAGTATTTTGACAAGCATTTTTATATTTGTCTTTTGGTGTCAGTTGGAAAACTGTCAGCTCCTTATATCGAATTGATTTTGTGACATACTGTTTGCTGTTTGTTATAAGGGGCTGTAGTACTCATAAAAACTGCTGAAAACAGCACAGCAAAAGTCTGCTGTAAATATATAGTCATGCTTTGTCTTTTTTTTCTTCTGACAGTCAGTTCTTTTTGCTTGGCCAGGTTATTACTTAAATCCCTAGAAGACTCATATGTCCCTGAAGGATATATACATTTAGACTGTAAACATAATTTCAAAGCATAGGCAAGATTACAATGTACATGTGTTCAAGGCACAAAGCTGCAGTATCAATTGCACTACTCATTCCGATATTAGTCATATTATACTTTAGTGTTGTCCAAGCAAGACAACTGAAAAATGTAGCGATCACCAAGAAAGCAGTTCACAGCAGCTGTGGATTTGTTTTGACCCCATCTTCGCGCTTGTCTCAATCCCAGACTTGCAGTGGTGACCTAAATGTTTTGGGTTGTTTTTTTTTAATACCAATGAAGAGCAACTTGATGGGATATTTGTTCATAATTTTATAAGGCCATTGCCAAAACTGGACCAATTTTCCTTTATTCATCAGGATAGTTTATATGGAGCCAATAAAGCTGTCTAGGACAAATGTATACAGCAATTCCCCCTAGAAAAATGCTTTAGATCTTGAATTTGTTTAAGGAAACTTGTGTGAATACCCAGCTGCCCAACTATGTTGCTGCCCTGACGATCACCAGAGATTCTGTTGGAACCCTTCCAGGTGCAGTACTTTCACTGCTTTAATTTCATTCCAGTATGAACCAAGCATATCTGCAGTATATCTATCAATTGTTTTATGACCTGCTGGTGCATATTTGCAATATACACCAAATGCTCCCAAAATGTGCCAGTGTTAGATTTCAACCTAGATTTTTCACTGTAGGATATTTTGTCTAAGAATAGGTTACATTGATTTTTTTTTTTTTCTTTTAAGATTATTCTGCCCTATACTGTAGTATTGGAGATCTAAAATGTCAGGTGATGCACATGAAGGAAGCCAAATTTCTCCTGGTTTTGTGTGGTAATACCATTTATCCTGCAGATTGCAGCACTCACTGCTACACTCAACCAACCATGGTTCTTTTCAGAGAGAGAGAGAGAAAATCATTTGACACTTTCAGTGCAGGGAAAAAAATATGTTGCACATTTCCAAGATGGTCTCAAGGGAGCAGAAGTAGTTTCAAGCTACTTTTTTTTTTTTTACTGGCATCAACGCATGTTTGAGTTGTTCCAATTGCAATTAATAAAATGCTTTGAATATTTTTTTTAATACTTTCACCATATCATATCAGTGCATTTAGGTTAAAGATACAGTGTCATCTAATTACGTTTTAATTTTTTAGCACTTTCAAAACGCAGTACCTGTTCGCTAGCTGCCGAAGACTACTAGAGCTGCGTCTGAATTCAGATTAAAGTACCTTAACACAGAGTATATCACAAATGTAATGTCACATTTCAGTAATTACAAAAGTAATCAGAGATACAAGTGGGTATTAAACAAACACATTAAAATTGCTACTTCAAATTTTACTTCTATCACCATTCGGGTACATTTAATTACACTAAAACATCTCATGCATTCAGTACTATGGCATTTGGGTGCAATGATACACTGTCATGATACAATATGCATCATGCCTAAGGATGTGATTGTCACTGTAAAAATATGTAATATGTAAACAATTTCACAGAATGGTCACGGCTACAAAGATTTTTTAACTTAAATGTATTTATTCATGTAATATACTGGAATATTTTAATGTTTGTGCATATATATATATATATATATATATATATATATATATATATATATATATATATATATATCTAGTCGCATCAAAAGTAAACAGATCTTTAACAGTACCTTAAAAAAACACAATATGCTTACCTTTTAACACGTATACATTATCCTATGTAGACAAAAAAAATCTGAACATTGAAATTTTTTTTTTTTTTTTTTAATAAATGTTCTGGTTGTAAATTTAATTTTACAATATCCTTTTTGTTCATGTCTATTTAAACACACCTGTGGTTTTGGTATTACAAGATGTTCATGAAAAGATTAGAAGGCTCGTTCTGCACTTACACGGTTGACACCGCAGAGGAACGACTGCAAGAGCTGCAAATCAGGGTTCATGCTTCTCCACAACTGTAAACCATCCTCTCTTTAGACTTTGCTTTATCAAGTGTATGCAGAAGTATATTTTCTGCACAAAAGGCTTTGGTTAATTTGAAGTTTGTTGAAGCTGCTCCCTCTGCTCATGAAATTGTTTGGGATATTGCTCTACAAGTTGCTTAGAAATTAATTTTTCCTCTTATTAGTTCTGTGTCAGTACTCGCCTTTATTTGATGTTTGCTAACTGATTTAACTTTACACTGAAACCAATTCAAAAGACGTGAACTGCTCCTTTCCTATTTTCCGCAGAGTAGCAACATGTCAAAAAATTCACGGATTCTGTGACAAAATCACATCCCTAATCATGATACATGGTGAGCTACTTGATGCATAGTAAGATAAAATGATAATTTAATGGACAATTTTGTTAAGACAACAATTGAATGAGAGCGTAGGTTTCATACCACTTATAAAACACTTTTATTCAAGAACCATTTGGTTTACTGTAAGGAGCTGTTCTGTGACAAAGTACAGTATCTAGTCAGAGATCTTCCTGTATCTCTTACCCCCCCCCCCCCTCCTCCTCAAGTATTTACATATAAAAATGTATTACGAAAATACATAGGGATGATCAGACATCTCCCAATACCAACGATGTCTCATAACAGTCGGATAAACAGCTTTCTAGACATGTATAGATATATGCATACATAGTAGGATACACTTTGGAGCCATTAAATCAATAAGTATATAGTGAAACTGACTTAAAAAAAAAAAAAAAGTGGATTTAAGATTTTTATTAGAAAAGTTTTACATAACACAGCCGCTATTTCAGAAACAGTAAGTGGAGAACTAAAGAAGCATTAAAACAACTCCATCTACCAAATCAGTTCTGTCACACTCACAAATGATTACCCTTTCCATAACTGTTAGTATCTACATGTTATTTTCACTGGTTTTACAACAGGGGGGGACTGTTTAAAATTCAAAAGCTGCATGATGTCTTCAATTATTACAAAAAAAGTACATTAAAAATATTACATGGAAAACAAATTCATACATTTATGGTGTCTAATTTAAAACTGCAACCAATAAAATGATAGTTTTGAATATCCAAAAAAAAAAAAAGGTAAGTGCAAATGCCGAGAAAGAACCTTCACTGAAGTATTTAACTTGCAAATTGTGGAAATGTTACTGGCATTTTACAATGTATGATTTTCCTATTAATAAACATTTCACTGCTTGCTTTAAAATAAAGTACTTTTCAAATACACATTAAAAAAAAAAAATCAAAAAAAACACTGCAGACAAGTAGTTTACAAGGAGAATGCAATATTAGGAACAAAAAAATAAAAGATTGCTACTTAAATAGAAAAGTCTTCTTGAAATGTGTAATGAAACACAGAGCTTATCTTCTGCATAGATAAGCGTTTGTCTTGATTAACCATGGAGGACAACTATGATCAATTATGTGAATGGACTAGGCAGAAATGTTATTTTTCAAGCCAGCCATGATCCAGGCCTTACTGACAATCGCCTTTAAAATTGTTTAGTTAAAATCCCAATATTGCACACTCCATCTGAGCTGCAAAATAACAGTTCTGCTCACACAATCTTCATAAAAAAGCGGACAATCTAATACCCAGACATGTTTAACAGTAGATCAAATAAAAAATAAAAAAAATTAAAAATAAAAAAAATAAAAAACCCACAAAAAACTTTATACAACCAAACAATAAAATAACCTTATTAAAATCTGCAATGACCTTGAGGAACCCTTCATTCAGGGCAAATGCTTAACCTTCCAGTGCAAAATGCACTAGCCATAAAAGAATTCTACTTTTATATAATATGGAATCTTGGTCCTGGGGTGGCGACGATATCACTGTAAGGTTCTTCTTGTGTGAGCTCAATGGCCTGCTGTTTTTTAAGTACCAAGAAGCTGTAGAATTTTGCTGCTGCTTGTTTTTTGTTGTTGTTTCGACACAGCTCCAAAAGACTGATCGAGTCGGCTCCTGTTTTGGCCAAAGCTCTCTGTGAAAAAGATAAAAGGACTATTTGCAAAAATAAAAAAACAGCAGATGACAAATTTCACTGCCAAATGCACCCCAAGATGTTGGTCTACCTTCTTGATTAGATATTCCACCTGCTATTTTGTCAGCGCAACTATTATGCACAGGCAACACCAAATTTCTATTGGGGTTATTCTTTTCCCATAACTAGAAAGAAAATCATTGTATTTAGCAAAATGTTCTCCATTTTATAATATGATCCGCATGTTCCCACCACAGTAAATATGCAGCACAACTGGAGCTGGTGCAATGTGCCAATTTATTTAACCAGCCATTATGTGAAAATGCAGTCGTGTTGTAACTACAAATGTTAATAATTGGAATAGTACAGTACTTGCAGTGAATCTGTAGGAGGTGTTCAATGTTGGACAGGAGTAAAGAAGGACCAAGAGGCTGTTGCTATTGCACTTGACCAGGGTTACTGTAGCCTTTGACCTCTTAATTTACTGCATGGCATGGCCATGTGGGATTCGAGTAGAAATATGGCTGCACTGCCTTGATCTTCAATGTGATCAAATGACTTTGGATGGGAATTACAAATCCCGAAATACAAGATAGTACTGTGATTTAACGTTAAACATTTGATCATATGTGCTAAAGGAGAACTCAGTCTCAACGACTCAGTCAATATGCCACATTTACAATACATTTGGTACTGGAAACTTTGTGTGATTTACACTGGTGCTGTATGAACAAGCTGTGCGGTGTAATTTATTTGGATCTTTGTTGATAGTAAAACGATGGACTACAGTGGATTATGTTTGGAAGACCAATCACGTCATCATGGGGTGTCCACGAGCCATCGTCGTTCACAGTACGTATACATTTATATTGTTCAATATTGCATTGTTATAAATGTGAAAATTGCAGATGGTTGAGAATTTTTGCGGATGGTGTTGGTTTTCACCAATTCTGCAGTTAAATTGTGTCTGCAATGTGAAGTATGAACATCAAAAAAAAAAAAGCTTTTAGAATTAGCGATTCATTCTAATTCTTGTTTTACACATTAATAAATTATTAAGCACTGTACTTGCACATGTCGACAATAGTATATTTAAACTTATTTTAGCCTTTGTAAAGGGTCATGTTATCAGTTTGACACTTTTTCATGATTACGCTATATACCGCATTCTGCATAACCATGCGCAAATAATGCCGGAGGGGAAATATCACGGCTCACGTGAATTGTTGCTCTGTGCATTAACGATTCAGACAATTGCTTGCATCACCAACGAAGGTTCAGATGATGACGACGTGGAGTTTGGCTGTTTCAGATCAGATGATACAGACTCTGCAGTCTGATTGATTACGATTACTACAAACCATATTTTAGATTTTTTTTTTTTTTGACACTGCAAGAGCTTGTTTTTTTATTGAACATTTTAAATGCTATAGTGCTACTTAGCCATTTACTTTAATGGACCGAAAATGTCACATGTTTATATATGTAGACTACAAATGTAGGTTTTCATGATGTGCTTTTGCACTGCACACTGTAGACTTAAAGTTTAATGTTTGTTTTGTGAAAATATTTGAAAAGACAAGAGTGTGGACATATTGCAGCAACTCTGAACTCTCTCAATAAATATGTTAACTGTACTTTGATTCTTCAGCATAATCTACTCAACGTAATATACATATGTTAATAATGCCCGAGTCAACGCCCCCCCACCCCGGCCCCCCCGGCACCTGGCCAGCAGGGTTCACTGAAGCGTGATGAGGAGAAACAGTCTGGCGGTTTTGCTTTGCTAAAACACAGGAGCGCCAGAGCAAATGAGATGCTCCCCCTGCGCACCACGCCGCTGTGCTTCAACCAAGCGAGCGACCTCGGGAACCCCCCCCTCCCACACACCATCACATTAGGTAAAGTAATCAAAGACTAATGCTAAATCAAGATCTGTGAAACCAGTTGTAAGAGTTCAAGTTTACCTGTAAGCCATGAAGCATCTGCTGAGTTCTCTTGTTCCATCTTCTTTCCTCTTGGTCCTGGTCACCTCCTTGAACCTCTTCCTCCTAAAATAGAGACATACAATATTGAAGATTATGGACTTACATAGTAGCATGCATCAATGGTCTTAAATAAATCCCCTTAAAATAAATACTATTTTTATTACATAAAGTATCAAGGATTAGAGATTTTTAAATTTGAATTGTTATTTCATACTACTTTCTGGCTGGCACAGGATGTACACTGAAACGGTGTATGTTACCTCACTTGGTCACAAGATGGCAGCAAATGCTCCAAACAAGAGGTATTCATAATTGTGTGTAAGCATTAAACAAGTACCAAATCCTATAATTGAACAATGCCAAACAGACATTTAAGTCTCATTTTAAATGACAAGGAGAATTGGGCATTATTTTAATACAAGATATTTGGATTTACTTCTCTAGTAGAGCACACACTGTATTAAGCCTCTTGGGATAACAGTTCTTAATCCGCACATAAACAATATGAATCCATAAAATTGTATAAATGTGTTTTGCTGAAGACCTCACCTCCTCTTCCTCATCATCCTTCCCTTTCTCTTTCCCCTTTTCCATTAGGATGTCCAGCTCGGGGATCAGGTCATTGATGTTCTGTGGCTCCTCTGGGGGGAGCACCACAGGTGGGATCTCTAGCTGTGGTGGTTGCTGCAGTTCGGGCTGTTCGAGAGCACCAAGCTATAGCACGGCATAAACACATGGTTTACACAGCAGCCAGAGCAACAGACTTACTTTGTATCAAGGTCTATTTAAAAGAAGTATTTTTTATTAATTTCTTTTTTTAACATGCATAATTGTTAGCAAGACATACCACCAGGATTTGGTCAGGACCCAAAGACTTTCTGTGCATCACCACGCTGCCACCACAACCCCCCCCCCCCCAATAATGCAATTTTAATGAATAGTGCCCCTATTTGCATTCTGGGGAATACAGTAACAAAAAAAATTGCACTATTGAACATTTTCATTTAAAATCATGCGGTGCAGTCTTTCTGTATAATTTGTCATTTAAATGATCGCCCATGATTAAGGATACGATTTTGTCATGGCCACGGAAATCGTGAAAATCATGAATTTGAAGTCTGTGAAATCTTGGAAATGGATGTAAAGACATTTGGTTAGGCACTTTCTTTAAAAATGCAGTGTCATGCAGTGAAAATACAATTGCGAGTATTTAATTTGTTTGGTTGTGAATGTACACAGCATTTACGTGTAGATGTCGGTCAGCGAATGAGATCTGCATTTTGTAGCTGAACGAGCATGTAATAGAACACAGATCGTATGTTACTGTAAACTCGGTTGTGAACTTCACATACATACAGTGCTTTGTTTCAAAAAATTAAGTCGGCTTGTATCTTCAAAAAATAATACTTATTTCTTGACTTTTTTCATACAATATCGTGTACCAAAGTAGTCAGTCACTTTCTCTAAAACTAAACATTGCAAAAAAATAAACACTTCAAACTGCCATTGAACTTTTTTTTCCTGCAAACTAGATAAAACTAGGTGTTTATCTGTTTTGTAGCCTTTTTTTCTGATCTTTGTGATGCCCTGCTTCTTGGACACTGTGCCTGCCTGTGATTTGACTTTCAAATCTTTTGTTTGTTTTTATTTCTTAAAAAGGGGCAGTGCTCTGTAGGCTACTCAAACCACCAATTTAAACATCTCGTTTTTATTATTGAAGTGTGTGAGATATGTCTATATATCTATACATATTATAAATAAAAATACACACTTCACTATAACAAACCCCCGTTTAACGACCCCAACAGCAAGAACCGATTCCCCTCCCCTCCCCCCATGGAAATTAGCCCTATTGGAACAATCACTTACCAGGATCAATCTGGATACAGCAATGTCAGTACTGACTGACACTGAACTTTCTCCAGTGTGAATGTGTTATTCTCTCACTGAAAACAAAGACCATGGTTGACCGATTCAAAGATAAGGTTAATTCAAAGATAACCTATTTTAGTGCGAATCATGCAGGACATATGGAATCGTTGCCTGCCTGCCTGCCATTGTCACACAAACTGCAACCAGTGTGAGGAGGCAACTGCAAGTGCATTGAGAAAAGTACAAAAAATGAAGCAATATATACTGGATATTTTTTTCAAGAGTAAGAACATGTAATTACTGTATTCAGCGTGCAAGTGAACATTCTTTCCTTATTAATGTCTTTACTGCTTTCTTTTAAATATACCGTTTAAATATTGCTCAATGTGAAGTAATCTTTATAAAAAGTACTATATAATGATGTAGTCAAATTGGACATTTCTTCATTATTCTGATGCAGCAAATTGCCAAACTGTCTTATAATGAACACCCTGTTAAAACGAACATTTCTCCAGGTCTCATGGGGGTTTGTTATAGTGAAGTTAGCCTGTAATTTATATATATACATACATATACATACATACATACATATATATATATATATATATATATATATATATATATATATATATATATATATATATATATATATATATATATATATATATATATATATATATATATATATATATATATATATATATATATATATTGGCACCCTTGATAAAGATGAGCTATATTGTAATTTTCCAACATGTGGAAAATTTGACTATTAATGATTCAATGGAATCAACCAAAATTACACATATCATGGGGGGTGGGGGGGAGGAGGAGGACAACAAAAAAAAAAGGTTTTGCCCAGTCATCTTTAAGTTCTGGGCCAATCTAGCGTTGCTCGATTGGACGCGGGGCAAGTGCCGAAAAAAAGTGCTAACTTCGAGATTTCTGGCGAAACTAGACTCACACACCATTCGTATGAAATGACCTTTAAAAGTTTTGTACTCTAAAATAACATTTAAAACTTGCCAGCAGTCAAAAGCAATAGTCTTTATATTATTGGTTTTGGTGTACTATTTAAAAGCTCTTGTTGATGTAGCTAAACTTATATTATTTGGTGGCCTTTCTGCAACCTTTCCGTGAATTCTTGTTTTTTTTTTTCCT
This sequence comes from Acipenser oxyrinchus oxyrinchus, assembly GCA_030684275.1. NCBI lineage: Eukaryota > Metazoa > Chordata > Actinopteri > Acipenseriformes > Acipenseridae > Acipenser > Acipenser oxyrinchus. Next base: position 66,256,129 of record CM060250.1, read on the forward strand.
GCAACTCGCCCGTGAAATGTACAAAAAAAAAATATCACTATGCCAAAATTGTATCCTTACCCATGATATACACCAATATTGCTAAACACATTTCATCAGAAAGGAACTTTTCTTTGGCCCATCGAGTTTTAAAAAATTACACTGAGGAAACCAACCAGATCTTGTTGACTCCATTGACTGTGCTGGAAATGTAACGTGGACCAACATGAGAATATTTCTCAACCAAAAAAGTTAAATACCAATTGTGACAAAATTACATCTCTGGTGACTACAGCACATTTGCAGGAAGGCATGTGAATACTGAGCTATACATTTTTGTATTTTATTTTTATCAAAAAGCATACACTGCTCTTTAGTTATGCTTACAGGCAGGGCTGGCTCAGACTCTTGGGGTTTGCACTTCTGTCCTCTTTGTTGTGGGGGCGGTGGCATAACAGACTCATCAAGGGTGGTCCTGCTGCCCTCCATCACAGAGTCCTGCAGACGACTTGGTTCTTCCAAAATAGTCTGGTCTGGAATTTTTAAAAAAATACTCATTTCAGTTTCATGTTAAAGCACGTATTCTGTAATACTATGACAGTGGAATACATCGAAAGCATGTTTGACGACAAACGTGTCCATATACCCTCAGCTTCTCAATAACGTGCCAAGGAATGTCCAAACCGAGTTTCCCAAAATGTACAAATCATAACCGGCACCATCTTACATGACACACAAAAGTATCAGTAATATTCCCATTTGGACTTGTATAAAAAACAAAATCTCCCATCCACTGGATCTCAAAACTACTTTGTAGAGAGGTCATGTACCAGCTTAAGGTACGGGACTGAGTTAACACGATCATACTGAAGTGGGCTTCTAGGACTGGGATCATGTAAACACGATTAAAAAACCGCACTTCATTTTGATGACTTACAGGATCACAGTACATGCTTGAAACACACATCACTGGATAGGGGAGGGGCCCAACGTTCACTTTGATATATATTTTTCTTCATCATGTGATGTCATAGAGAGGCATTAAGTGTGGAGAAAGTTTTGGCAGAGCAGTGAGAAAAGACATCACAGCCTGCTTCAGAGAAACACTGTAAATACTATGTATTTGACAGTTACATTAGAACATTTATTCCATCGCATGCATTTTAACTTAGTGCTGGGACAAACATCTGAACAAATATTTGACATGTATTCGGATACAAAAATCCGATGTTCGTATTCACTAGAAATGACAAACACTTTGCACTTATTTACCGTCACCAGAATTTGCGCTAGTTTAAAAAAAAAAAAAAAAAAAAGCTAATGAAAAAGAGCTCTGTGTGATGCGAGATAATACATTAAAAAAGATTAAAAAAAAACACTGAATCAACACAGCTCTTGAGGCTCTATTTAAAAAAGTTTGACAGCAAAAAGTAAAGAAACCAGATTATGAACGCACGCAGAGCGATCACTATGGAAAGCCATCTGGGACAAAAATACACTGCTCCTTTAGAGCGAGCCACAATCTCATTCTAAGCACGTCATTCTAAAATGCCTCACTTAACCAGTACCCAACTTCCTGAAAATGTTGCGATTATAATTTATATATATATATTTATATATAAAGTTATCAGGTATTTTTTTTCCTTATTACTGATAATGAAATGAATAACTTATTTTACTGAGAAATATTTATTTTGAGAAAATAAAAGAGTAGTGCCCATTATTGCTTATAAAGACCCTGAGAATAAACATGTATTATGCCATTGCAATCACTCGGGTGAAACAATGTCTTGTAATGTGCCCAAACAACAAAACTTTCAGGAAGTATTTTAAGGTCCCTCGGGTCATAGAATGACACATTTTATACATGTATCTAAGTGGAATACATAAACACTTTATATTTGAAAAGGAAAAAAAACTTCACATGGTTTCTGAAGTACTTTATAATGTTCCCCAGAGTGTTCTGAAAAAAGGATAGCATTTCCAAAATGCTACTGTAAAAAAATTATTTTTAGTGAATTTTATAAAGGAGTCAAATACAGCCAAAAAACACCTGGTCCTGGGGGAGCATCACACTGAAAAATGCTTGGTCCTGAAAATGGTTAAATAAAAACAGACAAGGTTGCACTCGCTTGTGTTTTTGAAAAATGATCTTGTACAGAATTAATGTGTTGTCTAAACCAACAGGCAACAACTACTTTTACGCCAGTAACCAGAATATTAATACCTAGCCACTTCAACTTGCAATTGTAGCATTTTGCGATCTTAAAATGCAACTGTGCTCTCACCAATGATGTCTCGTTGCTGAAGTTGCTCTTCTCTTGGCACCTCTGTATTCTCAAACTCCTTAAGGAATTCATCCAGACTGTCTGCTTCCCCACCCTTTCTCCTCTTTCTTAATTCATCTGGTACCAGTGGAGTAAGGCAGCGTGTAAACATCTAGAGAAAGCACAAGGCAAAGGGTAACAGCAACAGAACACAGCATTGGGATGTACCAACATCCACATCCGTCACGTAACTGCAGAAATAGGCCTTAAAAGCCATGGAAGACTATGATTAAGGCACTGGTATTACAAAGCAAGGTTGATATTGGTCAGTACCTTAAGTAGCCTGCTATTCCACAGTGGCTGTGCAGGCAGCGAGAACAGCTTCTCAACACCACCTGTCTCCTTCCACATCATAAGCTTCTTGGTTGGAGGAGCAAGGTCAAGCTGCTAGACAATGTCTGAGTAATCGCTGAGCTGTGCACGGATGGATTTGCTGTCCAGTTCCTTTACACTGTCCACAATCAGTTTCCTCTTCCTCTTAGCTTTGGTCTCTTTAACTGTAAAATACAATTCAACTTTAAATCAAATCTGCCTGAACACCTCCAATAAATCAGTAATGTACCACCCATATATTAAAAAAACAGGGTCCCATTCTTGAAGCATAAATGCTTGAAGCACTCACCAGTGATATCAATGGGTTCCAGAGCAAAAGCTTCCTCTTCGTTGGGTACTAGAGTTGTCTGGTCAGTCATTGTTGGCAGGGGCTCAACTGGATCCACAGAGTCTGGACTATCAGGTCCCCCAGCTTGTTAAAACAAAAAACCAAAAGAAATGTCAGTAACATACCACATGCCACAGCAGTACTAAAACAAAATTAGAGCCATCGCTGTTATGAATAAAGTAGACCCATCTACTGTATTCCAAGAACTTGCAACTAGATTTTACCACAATTGGACGATAAGTAAAAAATGTAAGTGCAACACATGTACACACACCTTTTACCTAGTGCCATAAATTCATAGAACCCCATTGCAGACATTCATAGAACCCCATTGCAGACATTCATAGAACCCCATTGCAGACATTCATAGAACCCCATTGCAGACATCGAGTCAGAGCTCAAAGTAACCTATTTGTCTGCCTCCAATTACATACTACACAGAAAGACTTACGTGACATATCAAAATCGTCATCATCATGTGCATGTTCTTGGGGCATCATCACACTTTCTGTCATAGCAGGAGGATCGTCAAAAATACCTCCGTCTTCATTCAGAAGTTTGTCAACTGTAAAACAAATGATAGTTAACACAATGTGTTAAATACCACCCCCACCCCTGGTTTTAAGCAGTGTATTCTGCCAATTTACAAATTAATTGAATCAACCAATGTTCAGCAATGTTAATTGTATTTTGAGCACTCAAACTTACCTAGAATTGGCAACAAATTCCACTCAAATTAGCATGCATTCAGCAGAAGTGGAGAATTAATCTTACAAAAAATAGATAGACCTAAAACCTACCCAAGATCCCACCATCATTGGTATCCATGGGATTGTCTCCAAAGGTGTCATCTTTATACTGATCATCATATTCCAGGTGGTTTGTCTTATCGTTCAGCTGACTTGTGTTGGAGTCAGGCTCAAGCAGAAGATTGGACGAAGTGCCTATTATGTCAACTTCAAACGCACTTTCTTCTCGCATCATTTCCCGATCATCCATACCAAAATCAGCTGCAAAGTGAAATCTGTATTAGTTTAAAGTTATTGTTTTAAAACTGGACAATATACAAATTAAAATTAAAAGCTGGTAGATCTTATTTTGGGCTTGCATGCAAAGCACAACAGTCCACACAAACCTCAGTCTAACCATTAACCTTTGTGTAAACGTGTACTAAAAGTTTAACAAAGTATGAGCCCAAACATGCGTAAGGTCTCCTATGCAGACAAAGTGAAATGAAAACAGTGTGTTTTTGTTGCTTTGTTTTAAATAGACAAAAGGCTTAGATTTCTTACCAAAGTCATTTTCTTGCAAGAGATTCACAGTTCCCACTTCCTCTCTCATGGTGATTTCTTCCACTCTGCTCTGGTTCAGTGTAAACTGCTGTGCAACATCAATATCACTAAAATAAATTTAAAAAATGCAACAAATGTAATCTCTGTAAACCATGCATAAAATCTCATGCATTTCCCACTTGAAATAGCAAAACAAACTTAAAAAAATTCAATGACAAACATTTGGACTAGAAGTGTTTTTCAATGTCGAGTAGTTAGTTATTTAATACATGTCAGTCCGCTACATTCCTCTCCAAACATTCTATATCACTCACTCTAGATCAGGCAAGGGCTGGTCAAAATCATGGAACTCTTCAGGCAGTGTGATTGCATTGTAAGCTGCCTCTCTGTTCTCTTCAGGCAAATCCACCACACCTGAAAATAAATAGTTGAGGGTTAGACCTGAGGACAGAATGGTCCAACTGGTAGCTGTACTAACTGGGTAATCAGACATTTATCGTGGAGAAGTGCTATTTTAAATGGAACTTGCACAAGATTTAATGACCTGCAAAATAAAAAAAGTCAGTAATACAAGCTTTAACCACTGTCGTGTGTTTAACAGTTACCTGGACGAAAAGCCATTTTGATCTTGATGAATGCTTCATTACAATCTGCAAGAAGGTATTTGGCTTTCCTGTGGTAGATTCTTACAACCCCCAAGAGTAGATGACCCGAGGTCCTCAGGGCCATTTTCACCTGAAATGTTAAATATACTATGAAACATCTTTTGAACCAAGTTAAATGTCAACACGTTACTATGAATGGATCAAACTTGGATCAACAACAATTATTGGTCAAAATACAGATCATTATGCACTAATCGTTTGTCAGCATGTCACACTAAATGGTGGACACAATAGCTGTGTATCTTTCAAAAATCCTCTCCAAACTTTTACAGACTCAAATTTAGGTAAAATCCAATGCATTTCAAAAATAAATTCTAACCTACGATTATTTTTTTTCTACCTTGCCCAAGTGTAAACATTATTGGATTTTTTGTTTCACAATACAACTTGCAACCTTTAAACAGTTGCAGGTATTTACACAGAGATTTACTTCACATGCATTTTAGTTCCAAACACAGATTTTAAGCAGTCAAATCCTTTTCATGCACTGAATGCAAAACTAATTCATAGACCGTCATAAAAAACAGGCTTCAAGATCACTAAATGTGAAACAAATAAAAGGTCTTGCAGTGCGGGGTGTGCAATTCATATCACCTGATGCCCGAGACAACAAGACTTGCGTGAGGGACAACAAGTTTTGCCGTTATACTTTGCCAGTCGGACAAATAGTTTTTATTTATTTATTTTTCCTATGTTCGTTCTGTTACTAGAAAAACACTCCGGGTATATTTCTAGAGAGCCACGCAAGTTTTTGAAAACTGAACTGCGGAAGCCAGCACATAAACATTTTAAGAAGTGTTTACGTCCCACCCCTATCACTTCTGACTGGCTAGCTGTGGGAAATAGCAGATCTTCTATTGGTTACAAAGAAACCCAGAAATGGCTGCCAAAAGCCTCTGCCTCATGGAAATGTGTTTATGTATTAATTCATTTATGTATTTATTTTTCCAATGAGAGTAGTGCAGGGAAAGAATGTTGCCCTCCCAAACAAAAATTCCATCTGGGTATCAACCAGGATCATGTTGCTGCAGCAGTGTTCCAGTTAGCCATCACGGGGCAAGATGTTAGATGAGGAAAAACAGCTGTAAAATGTACTGTTAAAAAAAAATAATAATAATTGAACAAAAGAAAAAACTATTTTGTCTTTGCAGAATGTGACGAGCCTACTGTAATATTGCGTGCATTTTGATAGAAAAACAGTAAAAAAAAAAAATGCAGATAAAAACTTGACAGGTCATAGACAAGTCCTTTAAAAACTGGGGTTCAGCAGTTACAAAACTGAAAGAACGTCAAGAAAAATCTGAATTCCACAAAGCAGCAGTAATAGTTGGCAATGATTTTGTATCTGTGATGCAACAAACTAAAACACCTGTACATCAGGAGATGGATTCAGCTTATAGAGAAAGAGTGGAAAAAACAGACAGAAGCTATTTATGTTCGAATAACTCACAAGTATTGCTTATTATAGCTGTACTCTTAGTATGTTACTTAAATGTACTAGCAAATGTGTTCCAAACTGCACTGAAATGAACATGTCCTTAAAAGTACAGGTGCACGCCACTTATAATGGATCCTGTTAAAACAGACTTCTCTTTTCAATGTATTGAGGAGGCATGTCCTTGCCAAACATGGGTTTTAAATGGGGAATTACTCTGGTTAAAACAGACTCATTTATAACATGCATATTGTTTAATATGGAGTTTTCATGCTCCACAGGCATGTCTTTTGTGTTTAATACGTAGTTTAATACATACAGTACCATTTAATACGTCCAGTTTTCCTGTTCCACAGGCAGATATTTTGCGCTAATAAGGTACTAGAGATGGGAATTTTAAACTCAAAGAAGTGGTTAAACGTTGAATATGCCAGACGTATAACCAGTCAAGTGACAAATTTCACCAAACGCATATTTTTTTATGTAATAATTTCAGTAGTTTATCATACTATACATATACATGTTTAACTATATATACATGTTTAACTAAACTATATACATGTTTAACATTAAAATATAACACATGTCCCGTTTGTGGCACTGATCCCTAAATAGTAGTGTTAATATAACAATGTATTGGAATCTGTGCATTTGATAGATTCTGTAACACATGCAAGCTGTTTTTTTTGGTTTTGTTCTTCGATTATTATAAATCAACTAATGCCAATAAATTAACTGATCAAAAATTTAAATATATATATATATATATATATATATAATCTATCTATATCTAAAATATATATTATATATATATATATATATATATATATATATATATATATATATATATATATATATATATATATATATATATATATATATATATATATATATATATATCACACACACACACACACACACACACACACAAAAGTTTGGGGTCACTTAGAAATTTCCTTGTTTTCGAAAGAAAAGCAAATTTTTGTCCATTAAAATAACATGAAATTGATCAGAAATACAGTGTAGACATTGTTAATGTTGTAAATGATTATTGTAGCTGGAAACGACTGATTTGTAATGGAATATCTACATAAGAGTACAGAGGCCCATTATCAGCAACCATCAGTCCTGTGTTCCAATGGCACGTTGTGTTTGCTAATCCAAGTTTATCATTTTAAAAGGCTAATTGATCATTAGAAAACCCTTTTGCAATTATGTTAGCACAGCTGAAAACTGTTGTGCTGATTAAAGAAGCAATAAAACTGGCCTTCTTTAGACTAGTTGAGTATCTGGAGCATCAGCAATTGTGGGTTCGATTACAGGCTCAAAATGGCCAGAAACAAAGAACTTTCTTCTGAAACTCGTCAGTCTATTCTTGTTCTGAGAAATGAAGGCTATTCCATGCGAGAAATTGCCAAGAAACTGAAGATCTCGTACAACGCTGTGTACTACTCCCTTCACAGAACAGCGCAAACTGTCTCTAACCAGAATAGAAAGAGGAGTGGGAGGCCCCGGTGCACAACTGAGCAAGAGGACAAATACTATAGAGTGTCTATTTTGAGAAACAGAGACGCCTCACAGGTCCTCAACTGGCAGCTTCATTAAATAGTACCCGCAAAACACCAGTCTCAACGTCAACAGTGAAGAGGCGACTCCAGGATGCTGGCCTTCTAGGCAGAGTTGCAAAGAAAAAGCCATATCTCAGACTGGCCAATAAAAAGAAAAGATTAAGATGGGCAAAAGAACACAGACACTGGACAGAGGAAGATTGGAAAAAAGTGTTATGGACAGACGAATCTAAGTTTGAGGTGTTCGGATCACAAAGAAGAACATTCGTGAGACGCAGACCAAATGAAAAGATGCTGGAGGAGTGCTTGACGCCATCTGTCAAGCATGGTGGAGGCAATGTGATGGTCTGGGGGTGCTTTGGTGGTGGTAAAGTGGGAGATTTGTAAAGGGTAAAAGGGATCTTGAAGAAGGAAGGCTATCACTCCATTTTGCAACGCCATGCCATACCCTGTGGACGGCACTTGATTGGAGCCAATTTCCTCCTACAACAGGACAATGACCCAAAGCACAGCTCCAAACTATGCAAGAACTATTTAGGGAAGAAGCAGTCAGCTGGTATTCTGTCTATAATGGAGTGGCCAGCACAGTCACCGGATCTCAACCCTATTGAGCTGTTGTGGGAGCAGCTTGACCATATGGTACGCAAGAAGTGCCGATCAAGCCAATCCAACTTGTGGGAGGTGCTTCAGGAAGCATGGGGTGAAATCTTTTCAGATTACCTCAACAAATTGACAACTAGAATGCCAAAGGTCTGCAAGACTGTAATTGCTGCAAATGGAGGATTCTTTGACGAAAGCAAAGTTTGAAGGACACAATTATTATTTCAATTTTAAAATCATAATTTCTAACCTTGTCAATGACTATATTTCCTATTCATTTTGCTATATTTCCTATTCAAACTCATTTCAAGTATGTTTTCATGGAAAACAAGGAAATTTCCAAGTGACCCCAAACTTTTGAACGGTAGTGTGTGTGTATGTGTATTGCTTATTTAGGGGTTATTTGCTTGGAAAATACTAACCAGGGCTGTCTGTATACATGTGAATGTAATATAAAAGAATGTGTGTGTGTATTTAGAAATGGTGTAAATGCTGACACTAGCATAGCATTTAAACGTTCATAAAAACGTACCAAAAGCACACCCCTATAAAAGGTACACCCGGGATAGTAAATGAGTCACGGCTGAATTTGAATTACATTTAGTGAACATAAATTTGTAAAATGGTACTACTTATTACATTGTACGGCCCACAGGGGCGTGTTAATAATAAACTCCCGTTCTTTGGCAGTTAAGCTTTCTTGTATTGTTTATATTGAAGGTACTTATGTTCGCAGTTACATACAGCATTTTGAATTGTGATTACTACATACTTTGTTTATAAAGTACTGATTTCCATTGCCCCTTGGAGTCCGTTATAAGTGGAGTGCACCTGTATGTTAAATTTGTTGAGAAGAGGTGGGGTCACAGGGAACCTTTTGTGTACCTTGAAGAATTTAGTGAAACCATCAAGCTACAAGGCTAGATCTGCCCCTTTTAAATCACCAATTGATTGATTGTATTCACTTAAATAAAACCCAAATACTGCAAGTTATATTCTACTTTTGTGTGTGTTTTTTGTCTGCGACAGGGAGGGGACAAGTAGCTTTTTCTAGCATGTTGTCCCTTACACACCCCTGGTCTTACCTTGGGGGAGATGATGCTTTCCACACTGCTCTCCAGATTACACTCAAACACATGAGCTTTGGTGAGTTTCTTATCCCAATGGGCCGCTAACCAAATTTTGGCTAACGGCCCTCTCTTGCTTAGGACAAAGTGGGCATAAAACATTGTCCCAGCTCCTTTTCACAGCAAGAGGAAAAACCTGTAAAAAAGAAGCGGAACATCTATTACTTATCATAAAATGCAAGAAACAAAAAAAAAAAAAACATTTTCTGGGAGGTTTAATTATGCCCATATTTAGATGCATCAAAGTTTACATAAACTGAAGCGACTCCAAAATGAAAATTTTTCATCTAGAAACAGACTAAACATAAAGCTAAAGTCTTATGGTAGCTTTGCCCAGTATATTACGACTAAGTGTCCACGTGCAGCAGTGCTAACTGTCGTACAGTTATTAGATTGAGTGCATGTTAGTGCAAAAGTTGTCTTAGCAAGTATCACTGCAATTGAATGAGATTGTACAGATTAAGCAAAACTATACAAACTGTCTTTGGGCAGCTCTGTTTTTCTTTATGCTTTTACTCTTGGGACTGGACAGCCAGGTAATACCCACATAGCTTTGTACTGACCAGCAGTGTGGAGTAGTGGTTAGAGGCTCTGGACTCTTGACCGGAGGGTCGTGGGTTCAATCGGGGGGGCGGGGCGCGGGGGGCCACTGCTACTGTACCCTTGAGCAAGGTACTTTACCTAGATTGCTCCAGTAAAAGCCCAACTGTATAAATGGGTAATTGTATGTAAAAATAATGTGATATCTTGCAACAATTGTAAGTCGCCCTGGATAAGGACGCCTGCTAAGAAATAAATAACATCACATATAGGAGAGAGCACAGCAACAGTACAGGTGTAGTTAAGTAATACATAGCATAAGGATATCAAATAATGTGTGAAAAGCAAGCTTTTGGGGAGAACTGTAAATGTAAACCCAAGACTAGATGCTGGTGTCAACTTTTCCCCCTAAAGCCTACTGTATTCCCAGTTCTATTCACTACAAATAGTTAAAAAAACACCACATCAGTATGACCAGTAGTATAGAAGCATCAATATATTCTACTAAATGGCACCTTACATAGCAGTATTTGTCATTTAAACTAGGATTATGTTGGAATAACATCTCATTCTGACAGGTGCAAATTATCTTGATATTCGTGTGATGTCATTCTGCTTTTATATATAAAAAACGCATACACATCTTGTGCCCCTCCTGTTAAGAACCACTGGGTAAATGTGATGGATTAGTTACTACAACACTTCATATTAGCTGCTCATGTATAGTTTACTTTGAGTTGTTGTAACCCATGCCCTCAAGTAACTTAATGCTTTTATAAAATGGATTTACTAACGTAAATATAAATAAATACAAAATAAACAGATTTACTAAGAAATCTGAAGGATAACCTTCCACAACAGAAAATAGTTCCTATGAACTATTGATACTTTGTGTTCATAGACATTAATTTGAATGTTGCCGTTAACTGTACAATTCTTGAAGTGACCGTGAATTGTTACAAAAGGGGGCACTGAAGTGCTGGAAGGGGGTTTGCTTTCATCTAATCTTATTTTTTTGTTTGGCGATGCTGTGGTGTTTTCCTCCGTCAAGATGTTGCTCCAGCGCTTTCGATTTTCTAACAACAGTTCCCAATAACTCTGCAGGGGGCTCTCTGATCTGTAACCACTGACGGACATAATTTCTCTCGCTTACAATCCAGCGTTGGACAGTTTCTGTATTATGGCACTGCGGATGCAATGATTGGTGTATATTTGTGTGGTGCCTGCCTTTCTGCATACTCTAAGCAACATTGCTGCTAGGTAATTCACTCCCATTGGCTCTAGCCTATACCATACACCCTGCAATAATTAAACATGTTTTGTTAGGGGGAAGATAAAAGGCAGATTTGCTGGAAGTTTTGACAAGTACTGCTCTAGTGATGCCACTGGACACAAGCGATTTTCAGGCTCTTCAAACATTAACCCGCAATGACATTCTTTGCTCCGTTCGTTGGGATTTTTGTGATTTTTTTTGTACTTTCATTAAAGGTCATGGTGGCATACTTAACTCCATTTTCATCTGTTTTTATAACAAAAGAATCTGCCAGTAGTTGTCTGGTTCCTTCTTTTCCCCTGCATCCAAAAAGTAACTGGGTGTCAAACCAAACTTTACTCACAAGACCAACAGCTGTGTCAGGGTTCAGGGCTTCAGACCGTTTGATTATTTGAACATCTTTCATTTATTGCATGTTGATGTTGCGTTTCATGCCGGCCTTCTCGTCTAAGTTTTTTAATTGTACCCACAAACACGTTTGAACTTGTGAATTCTGTGTCGCTCATTACAGACAGGGGTGGCCAAAAAGCCAGTCATTTAAGCATTTAACAGCCCAATTTGTGTGATATTAATTTTTTTTTGTACCTGTAAAGAGTGAGTGTGCCGTAATAAGAAGAAAGTGAAGAAAGCCAGAGTGACATTGTGCTGGATATTGTAACGGCTGGGAACACTGATGGATCAATCAGCATGCAGCATTCTAACAATCGGTTTTATAATTATAAGTATAGTCATATAAAAGTAAAATATATCAGAAATAAACAAAAGAAAAAAACATTTTATGTCTACAGTATTTGATGGAGCCTATTGTAAATATTGTGTTCTTCATAAATCTGGGGTTCAGCAGTTACAAAACTGAAAGAACATCAAGAAAATAATAATTCCACAAAGCAGCAATAATAGTTGGCAATGAATTTGTGTCTGTGATGCAACAAACAAACACCTTTACATCAGAAGTTGAATTCAGCTTATAAAGAGTGAAAAAACGGCAGAAGCTATTTTTAAATGTGAATAACTTCCAAGTATTGCTTATTATAGTTGTACTCTTAGTATGTTACTTAAAATGTACTAGTAAATGTGTACCAAACTGCACTGATAGAAACATTTCCTTAAATTATGTTATAAATTTGGTGAAGTGAGGTCGGGTCACAGGGAACCTTTTGTGAATTTAGTGAACCAGTCAAGCTACAAGGCGTGACCCGCCCCTGTTAATCACTAATTGATTGCCTTACGTTGTATATTCCATGACTGCCAGGTATTTTTTTTTTTTTACCGTTATTAGTTAGTTATTACCGTTACAATAGTGCCACAGGTCTAGTGATTTAACCAACAGTTACTATACCGGGGATTATATCATGGTTTAGAACCTCTGACTGGCCAATCAGCATGCATCATTATAACAATCTGTTTTATAACAACCTATAGCTGACAGTTGCCTTTTAGTTTTATCAACCCTTGTTCCATATTTTGTTCTATACATTTGATATGACGCCAAGTACTGTAACTAATAGTGCATTTAACATTTATATTTTCAACAAATCAAAGCTAAAAAAGAGTAGTAATTTGGGTAAGTGGTCAAGTTTGTACGGTATACTACTAGTCTGTACAATAGGACCAAGTACAGTACACGTTTGGGAAGACTGTCGTTTATACATTACTTCGACTAGAAGCTCGGTACAGTATGCGTATTTTAATTACAGATTCTCAGAATTAAGATTTGTTTTCGGTTCTCGATTAACCCATTTTCACTCGATTTGCCATAACACGTTCCTACTACTGTATGTAATTAATTTCATATCGCAAATTTGTTTACGCCCCGTTTAAACAATTTAACATATGAATAAAATGTACATCATCAACTCGCTTAACTCTACTTTTGAAACACACAAAAAAAAATGTTTTTTCTTAGCATACTATGAAGACAACTCTCGCAACAAGATATATTATCGACGAATCCTTAACACGTGATCACGACTCAATCTTTAAATGCGTCATTGTCGTTTAAAATAAAATCCACAGACTAACACCTAAAAATGTAAGTGTTTTTGACAGTGGAGCGATCGCGTAGAAGAGGCCTATATATCCGCGTAATTTCCTATCGAATCCAGCCGGGCAAGGAAGTCAAGTCGCCCACAGCAGATGTCAATAGAGCTCGGGGAGCACGCCATAGTTTCTCACACACCTTTAGCGTTGACTGGTTTGAAACGTTCAGGCAACCAAAAGTTCAGTCAAGTTCAATTAATAATGCATGTTTTCTTCCTTTAGCCATGGAAATGTTAACCGAAGCCAATTATAAAAATTAAACTGTAAATATTGGATCTGATTATGGCCTAACTACATTCAATCTCAAGCGGCTATGTAATGTTTTGTTTTTTTTTTTTTTTTTTTTTAAATCTAGCAATTCAGAAATCACTAAACACGAATGCATTTAAAATAAATTTCTGCGTACGCATTACCAGGGTAATAGCGTTTGCATTTTAATACTTGCATTACCCATTAATGTACAAACCCGTGCTGGCTGTAAAACTCCCCCCGAAATTTTACGGCAGTTTTCAGATCCCAATATATAAAAAAAATATTTTCCCAAACTTTCACACGATGCAAAATTGAAAAGAGACATATTCTGCAATAGATTTTAGAAAATGTTTTACAGAGTAACATACCTGATAATCTCCAATTGCTGTATTCCTTTTTGGCGTCTGTGATGTTAAAACCTACTTTACTACCCCCCAGCTTCTCCCTGATTCACTAAACAAACAAGATGGCGCCGACCCTTTTTCCTCTTCCTCCCGCCCAAATTCTCCTTTTAAATCCACAGGATGTTTACAGTCAAACTCCAACTTCATGAGGCGGGTCTGGTCAACTGATTGACAAGAAGTAATAGGTTTACCGTGACCCACCCCCCTCAAAAATCAAGACAAGACGCTTGGATAACGTTGTAGTCATTTGGATTCAAACAGGGCTGAATGAAAACACATCTATTGAAACGTTTGTTTTTATTTCCATGACGGTTTTGCTATTTTCTTTCTTTAAACTGAATTGGGATTTTTACTCTACAACATTTTTTTTTTATACAAAGTTGAGAGAATTAGGCTAACATGCTGCGGTAAAACAGCTGCATCCTTGTTGGCATTTTTTATTTTACTCAAGGGATTAAAAGGAAATACCGTGGTTTTCCTGAAATGGCCAAATGAAGTATGTCATGCATTACATAAGGCACAATTTATGGTGTACTGATGCATACAAAATGCCAATAATATCCATTCTTCTATTGCTGTGGTAGTTAGACCTAAGCATTCAAAGACCCTGAATAGCACTCCTGCATAAGTAGTTCAATAACTAATCGCGGTCTGTGAAAATACCTCCATTGAGTTATATGTAAGGCTGCTCTACTTTTAAACTTGCACATACTTGCCAACATTTGGAAACTGTTCAGAGGGACTCTCGTCTCCGGGGGGTGGTGGGGTGGGTTGTCATACGCATCATACACATGGGAGGAGTCATACGCAAAAAACACTAATTATTATATAATAGACGTATTCCCCCAACTCAACACGACACGACCATCATGACAGTAAAAAAATAGACACAATGAAGCGTTCTTACCTTTGTATAAATAATAAAGCAGATGTGTCAGCCGCACGAAGAGCACCGCGTGTGGTTTTCACTAACTCACCTTACTGTGCAGAATATATATATATATATATATATATATATATATATATATATATATATATATATATATATATATATATATATATATATAAATTTTCTATGGGTAAATATAGGGTCTTTCTTCCTATGCAGCGGGACGCGGGACATTTGCTAGGAAATCCGGACTGTCCCGACCATATAGGGACTGTTGGCATGTATGCTTGCATGCCCAACAGTTTATACTCCTTCGTAACAGTGATTTGCTGCAATAGATTAAAATAAAACAACAGACAACATGTGAGAAAAAGAGAACAAGCAAGTAGATTGATGACATACATTTGTCAAATTTGAGAAGCGGTAAAAAAAACTGAGCAAGGCTTTAGTTACATCTAACTGAAAAAAATGTGGTAATGTTAACCTTAACTTTAGACTCAATTTTCTGTGAACAAATTTGACTTGGTTTATACTGTGTGTTGTTCGGCAAACTTACATATCTCAGTATATTATAATTTAGCAATAACACGGTATCTGCTACATTATTCATTTGCAATGATATACATACTGATTAGCAATTAAAAGAAACAGTGGGCCTACTGCAGAGTTAAAAATATGCCCACTGGCAGCATATACAGTACTGTGCAAAAGTTTTAGGCAGGTGTGAAAAAATGATGTAAAGTAAGAATGCTTTCAAAAATAGACATGTTAATAGATTATATTTATCAATTAACTAAATGCAAAGTGAGTGAACAGAAGAAAAATCTAAATCAAATCCATTTTTGGTGTGACCACCCTTTGCCTTCAAAACAGCATCAAGCATCAATTCTTCTAGGTACACTTGCACACAGTTTTTGAAGAAACTCGGCAGGTAGGTTGGCCCAAACATCTTGGAGAACTAACCACAGTTCTTCTGTGGATTTAGGCAGCCTCAGTTGCTTCTCTCTCTTCATGTAATCCCAGACAGACTCGATGGTGTTGAGATCAGGGCTCTGTGGGGGCCATACCATCAGTTCCAGGACTTCTTGTTCTTCTTAACGCTGAAGATAGTTCTTAATGACTTTCGCTGTATGTTTGGGGTCATTGTCATGCTGCAGAATAAATTTGGGGCCAATCAGATGCCTCCCTGATGGTATTGCATGATGGATAAGTATCTGCCTGTACTTCTCAGCATTGAGGAGACCATTAATTCTGACCAAATCGCTAACTCCATTTGCAGAAATGCAGCCCAAACTTGCAAGGAACCTCCACCATGCTTCACTGTTGCCTGCAGACACTCATTTGTGTACGCTCTCCAGCCCTTCGGCGAACAAACTGCCTTCTGCTACAGCCAAATATTTCAAATTTTGACTCATCAGTCCAGAGCACCTGCTGCCATTTTTCTGCACCCCAGTTCCTGTGTTTTCATGCATAGTTGAGTCACTTGGCCTTGTTTCCACGCCGGAGGTATGGCTTTTTGGCGCAAGTCTTCCATGAAGGCCACTTCTGACCAGACTTCTCGGACAGTAGATGGGTGTACCAGGGTCCCACTGTTTTCTGCCAGTTCTGAGCTGATGGCACTGCTGGACATCTTCAGATTGCGAAGGGAAGTAAGCATGATGTGTTTTTCATCTGCTGCAGTAAGTTTCCTTGGCCGACCACTGTGTCCACGGTCCTCAACGTTGCCTGTTTCTTTGTGCTTCTTCAAAAGAGCTTGGACAGCACATCTGGAAACCCCTGTCTGCCTTGAAATTTCTGCCTGGGAGAGACCTTGCTGATGCAGTATAACTACCTTGTGTCTTGTTGCTGTGCTCAGTCTTGCCATGGTGTATGACTTTTGACAGTAAACTGTCTTCAGCAACCTCACCTTGTTAGCTGAGTTTGGCTGTTCCTCACCCAGTTTTATTCCTCCTACACAGCTGTTTCTGTTTCAGTTAATGATTGTGTTTCAACCTACATATTGAATTGATGATCATTAGCACCTGTTTGGTATAATTGTTTAATCATACACCTGACTATATGCCTACAAAATCCCTGACTTTGTGCAAGTGTACCTAGAAGAATTGATGCTGTTTTGAAGGCAAAGGGTTGTCACACCAAATATGGATTTGATTTAGATTTTTCTTCTGTTCACTCACTTTGCATTTAGTTAATTGATAAATATAATCTACTAACATGTCTATTTTTGAAAGCATTCTTACTTTACAGCATTTTTTCACACCTGCCTAAAACTTTTGCACAGTACTGTAGATCTGACATAATTTAAAAAACTGTCAACCTGCCACATCCTATTGTATACAAGTTCCATGGAAAGTTGTTTAAAAAGTAGAATACATGCTTAATCAATATACAGTAATAGTATATAATAACTTTTTAAATATACAATATACTTTAATAAATTAACAATAATCATACAAATAGAAATAATAATAACATTACACTTTTTTATCACAAAGCAGTCTTAAGGTTTCTCTTACGTGTCATGTATTTTACACACATCACTGAATCAATGCCACTTGAGACAGAGTTGTCCATCCAGCATAACTTCCTGACTGCTGTGGTTAGATATGACAATCCTCAGCCATCATTGTCTTCCTCCATCAGTTACAGCTGCACATCAGCAGATCAAATGCAGTCTTTAAGTATGTTTGCTATTCCTGAAATGTGCATGACACAATTGTCCTTGATTTCCAGTTTCAGTTTTCCAATATTGAAGATAACTTTATTCATAAGAAATAAAACAAATATGTATACATTTAAAATGATGACGGTTTTAGATTATAATGTTAAACCTCTGCAGGCCATCAATGAGAGTGCTGGCAGGGAAATGTTTTTTGTAAGCTACAGTTTCACGCCAGGTTTAAAAACAGCTCCTTTTTTTCAAACCTAATAAGTATGTCAGTAACATACATGTCCCACCACAGCTGTAAATTCAAAATTAGAGCTATCAGTATGAAGAAAAAGAAGATAACCATGACATATATCAACATTATTACACACTATTATAGCATAAGCAATTGGATAAGATCTCCAGATATGTGTGGCATATGTATGTACGACTACTTCCGCTATCACTTCCACTATTCGCAGGGGGTTTCATCCCTGACGGGATACAGTTTGACCCTCGGTTCACATCTATTGGTCAGAAAATATTAAAGAAAGACACAATTGGTCCAAATTAATTTTATGATCGATCAAGATCAGCCAATCAATACTTTGCACGGACGAAAGCAACCAGTCCTGTACTCAACTGCCGAATCAGCCAGTCGCAGCCTGTCAGCTCGACTGGAGCTCTGCATCTTTCATACACGGACCATTCCATATTGCTCCATCTGTCCAGATAAACTGTATGCAACTCTGACAAGTAAACAAGTTATTTTAGTTAATAAAGTTTGGTTTTTGTTCTCATTAATTATGTAATCTTTTATGAAAATGTTAGAGACTATTTTCCTAAAACTTTTCTCAGTGGAAGGGTATGCAACAAATCAGAATCAGTTCTTGAACAAAGAAGACTACTGCTTGAACTGATTCAAGAATTCAAAATTCTAAAAGGTATTGACAATGTTGACCCAAGGGACTTTTTTGACCTGAAAAAAGAAACAAGGACCAGGGGTCACAAATAGAGATTAGGTAAAGGAGCATTCAGAACAGAAAATAGGAGGCACTTTTTTACACAGAGAATTGTGAGGGTCTGGAACCAACTCCCAAGTAATGTTGTTGAAGCTGACACCCTGTGATCCTTCAAGAAGCTGCTTGATGAGATTCTGGGAACAATAAACTATTAACAGCCAAATGAGCAAGATGGGCCGAATGGCCTCCTCTCGTTTGTAAACTTTCTTATGTTCTTACATTCTTACAAGTTCAAGGTAAATCTAGGTTTTAAAGTGTTGTTTTAACCCTCTATTGCCCACATTGTGAAAACATTGTTGAAAAAAATGTTTAATTTGTTTCAGTACTTAAAATGGTCCATCTTAGCCTTACCAAAATGTAAATTCCCCCCAAAAAATGGGGGGGGGGGGGACTTTGGGGTTTGTTACTTTGAGGCAACATTGAACCACTATAGAACAAATGAAAGTAACACAGTCTTTTGAAAATTTTATTTTAATTTCATGCATGACATTACATTTTCTTCTTGGAACAAAATAATCATTTTGACTCAGATTTAAAAACAATTAATCATAATGCAACATTATGAGTTAAAAATAAATTAAAAACAAACAAAAACTACATTTGTTCAGTGATCCTGCTCAAATATGTTCTGTCCAACTCACTGCTTGTGAAAGTGCACAAAGCAGTTCTTCTCAGTGAAACAGGAAAAAAACACACTTGACACATTGCACCTTGATAATCCCTTTGCAGCATGGGTATTTACATCTACCTCTGGTTTCTGCCCAAACAGGCCAGTGGTCTGTGTTGTCCTGGTAGACAGGTGGCACTGAACCCACACGCCCTTGCTTCATTTTTTCAGCCAGACTTGCCTCAACACAGAGGGATGGCCTTCCCTTCCACTTCAGGTTGATTTTGTTCTGCCTGCAGAGTCAGCTTGCTACCTCAGTTTTAAACTCAAATAAACTGAAATGCTCTTTCTTTTCGATGCCACAATCTCTGCAATCTCTCTGGTACAGGAGCCAAGCCTGCACAAGTGTGAAATCCTTCATGTGGAAGACAATGTGATGGTACCACTTCCTGGATCTTACCTTTGTTCGGTACAGTGCAATGAGCGAATCCAGGAGGTCCAACCCACCCATGCTCTGGTTGTACAGTTTGACAATACTGAGGCGTGTCACTTGAACAGCTTCCTTTCTCTTCTTGTCCCATCTCTCCACTGTGGAAGTTCATTTCCTTGTCATTCATGAAGGTGCATCCAGCCAGACGATTTTGTCTAGCTGTCCCCACACTGTGGATCTTTTTTTTTTTTTTGTAGAGCCACTTGCAGGTCAACGCTATAGAACAAGTTGTCAAAGAAATTTTTGTAGGAGAGGTCTGGGATGATGCTTGCAAGTCGCAAAACTACATTCCCAATTGATCCCGTGTAGATGTCAAAATTGTACACAATCCCATTGCTGTCGGACAGTACAAACACTTTGTAGCCCCAGCATTTTCTTTCCATTTCCTGATCCTCATCGCTAAACCCTAGCTCATCCTCACTATCATTAAGGGGGAAAGCCAACTCTACCTTTTCCTTTTTTCCTTTGCCATAAAACATAGAAAATATAAAACAGCATTGTAATACTGAACTATATGACACAGCGTGGATAATATGATAATCTAATGCTGAAAAGCTTTGATATAATATTCAATATTACAATATAATATTACAACATATGGTAGAACAATATTTTATCTATGATATTACAGTAATAATGATGATAATCATAATAATGATGGTATTAATAGGCTGATTACTTTAGAATATGACCACGTGTAAACAAAAATGAGTTGAAATTGAGATTCCATTGTGGTTCAATGTTGCTTTGAGGCGACATACCAATTTCATTAATTTATCATAATATATATTTTGTGAAAATGAGGTAAAATGATGAAAAATAATTCTTAACTTACACAAGATTGTGAACCATTTTTTATTGAAGAAAAAGCTGTAAAAATTGTTATTTTAGAGCAATTTTTAAGAGCACTCTAACGGCTGTCGCACATGGGCTATATCCTGATTTTAAAAGGTGTTGAAGGAAGGAAATACTAGTCATGTGACCAAATGCAAGTCTACTATTTGTTTATTTAGCTTCCTCCCTTAAAGAGAGAGAATTGCATTATGGTTGATGTTGTTTTTTTGTGTGTGTGTAAGGGAGCAAAAACTGGTATGTTACTTTGAGGTAACATTTGGCCATAATTCTAAATAATTAGAAATAGCAGTAGTGCCCTGTCGAAGAAGGCTCAATGTTGTAGTAGTTGACCTTGACTTGACTCATGGTAGAGCCTTCATCGACGGGCACTATCGCTTCATTAAATACTTGTTGGATAGCTAACGCTCCAGCATTCTTAAAAGCAATGCATTCTATATCGCCACCTATTAGAATATCCTTGAATTGCCACATTAGAATTTTTCAGAAAATCAAACATGCACATTTCACAGAAATATAATGATAAATGAAAAAATTACAAAAAGAAATCTTTTCATTCACATAACAGTCTAATCAAGGCATTCTTATTTCTATGAATATAACTATTTTAGGAGCTTATAGTTAGGGCTGTAACGGTAAATAATTGCTTATTTCATGGTCTTAAAATGGATATTTCAAGATATTTCACAATTAAACAGAATATTTATTAAAATAGTGTAACATTCAAAATGTATCATTTTCTCTAGAGTTATTAGACAACAAATGTTCCTAAATACTGAAATGCTTACGTAAAAAAACAGTAAATGTAAATTGTAGAATATTTCATTTTTTATGTCTACCTTTTAAGACATTCTATCAAACAAAATAAAAACATAAATACATGAAAAAATAACAACAGATACATGAAATGTCCCCTATTATAGTATGCATAGTCCTACTTGGCTTTGCTCAGGGTAGGCCTGCTGTATTTTCTGAACCAATGCCTTTGCTATTTTATGCATTAAATAGTACAGAGGCTGTGTGCTTGATGGACCACAGCAATAATCTAGGATTCAAAAGTGTGGTCACTAGGCATGTTCAAGGCTGGACTGTGTTAGTCCAGATGGTTTCCTGTGACATATATTAAGAAGGTAATTATAATGTTATTATTACATTCTTGTTTAGTTAAACCTTTGCATTTGAAATGGGATTGTTTAAAGCTTGACATTTCAAGCCTGCACAAAGCTAGAGGGCTTTATAGTTTTGAAATAACTTAAAGACTAAGGAACTCAATAAAAACCTGAGCTTTTGTAAGTTCAGGTGTACTGGCTTTGAAAAGAACGTTGTACAGGTGACAGCATTTTTACTCTTTTGTGTAACTGCTTCTAAGGAACTATTCTTCAGAAATTTTGCTTTTCCTTCAAAATTGTATTAAAATGTAGTCATTGCCATGTTGATTTTTGATACATACTGATAACTTCCAGGAAAAAGATTTGGCCTTGCACACCTTTTAGAAAAAAACAAAACAAAAAAAAAATGACTTTCTCCACTAGGTAGCAGCAGCATATTACTTCACTACTTTCCTCTCTTGACTCATTCTTAAGGGTAAAACCCCAACAAATAGTAAGTGGTTATGATTCATAAATCAATGTATGAGTATTTTTTGTAATGTGTATTGAAAAAAAAAACATCTATCCTGCCACAATCCTACAGGTTTGAGGGAAGTACTCTATTACTTCCTGTGTTCATGCTAATAGTGACCATTCTATACCAAGGTTATGAAAGCCAAACATCTACCAGTGCATGTGAATCTCTTTAGGATATTATTACCTGTAAAAAAAATAAAAAAACACCAGAGAGGGATCTATTTTGATGACTTAAGCAACCGTTATATTTGGATATTCTTACACTGAGCAGTGTCCATTTTTCAGAACATGTTAATCAGAAGGTCACTTGGCATGGAGTGCAGACCATGCAGCTTAGTCTTTGTAAAATGTTATTTTACATATTTCATCATAGTTATTGGAATCCTTCCCATGTTTGCTTGACAAAACTAGGAACAATTGTTTTTGTAGTTGAAAATCAAGATAGAATCCAATATTACCAATCTTGTTAAACTGCCAGAGTTAGAACATTTCAACTCCTAGAGCTAGCTATTGGAGAAGGATAAGTAGCATGCTTTTTAAATTCTTGGTGAGTTTTGAAGTGGAAAACAGCATGTTGTTGATTACTTCTATGTCAATAGCCAACCTCAAATTACAATTAAACATTCAAACCTTCCAAACCTTAAAGTCATTTTCAGATTGCAGAAATGCTATTCTGTGCCTCAGGGGGATTATGTCAATAGTATTTATCTATACACTAGATGCTCTTCAAAATGTGGCTGCTCTTCGTGTATTAGGAAATTATTTCAGACAAACTAGTGACCAAAGCTGGTTTGAGTAATGTCTCAAAATATGTTGTACTGAAGTCCCATTGGTAAATTTGAACGTGAATGCCTGCCACCTACAGTACTACTATTTAAGAACGTCAAATAGCTGAGGGGGTTCACAGTAAAAGAACAGTGCCTTCTCCCTCAAAAGCTAATTCAACTGCAGAAAACTTATGGATAGATTATTTTCCTCAATCAAGCACACTTCAGTTGATATGGACTATTTCTTTTTCTCCACAATTTTATATATAATCTATTAAATATTTTCCCTTTAATGTATTTTATGCCTAAAGAATGATTTTTAAGTCTCCAGATAATGCAATTACCTTTAAAAACAACATAGGTCATAAAATAGTTATCCATTAAATCAAACTGTTGTTATGTTGCTTGCTTCTGATTGTTGGATTTTGGTTGTGATTTGCTGACTGGAAGATCAGGTTTCAGTGGCTCCTAAGTGGATGCAGCCTCCCAGTCCTACACTGTTCTTCCAAAAAAAGGTATTGAGTAAAAGTGAAAAGTTACATTGTGTCATAACACCAAACACTCAATCATAGAAAGTACCAGTACTTAATGAATATTAAGCTAAATACATTTATCTGATGTTAATGCCCTTGAATTTTCAGTTGTTTTTGTTTATTGTAAGTATATATCTTTTTTTTTTAAAGTTTGCGAATAGGTCTCAATTGGTCAACCCTTTAAGGACTGTTTTAAGGAATACTTTTTAGAAGGACTGTTTTTTTGTAAGTGCTTATAAACATTCAATTAGGTTAAACAGTGCCTTTAAAAAAAATTAAAATAAATGACTTGATTCAATTAATTAAAATAATATTTTGCAAAATACAACCACAAAAATGTAATTTATAATTCAGATTGACCCCACTGCAATGTCATATTGTCATGTGATAAAACTTACCCAACCACCCACTGACATTTGGACGCTGCTTACAAATAATGAGGATTTTATGACGAAAGCCCTAACATTGTAAATGCTTTCTTTTACATTAGAATGGAAAATAGGCCATAGCAACAGGGAGATTACCAGCTGGCCTATTACCAGAAATGTTGAAAAAGATTTGTTTCTATGGCTTCAGTTCCATCTGTGTAAAAGAACTAACAGAACAGTGATTCATTGCTGTTTTTTTACTTGATGTGAAATAAGTGGGTTACTGATGCAACTTCAAAACACTCAATCAAAAGTGTTTAACTTATAAGAAAATGCAGTTACAACATACATTTCACAGTGTTAAGGCTGTTTTCCTAAGTGGGATCATTGCTTACTCTATGGGAGGGACATATACGGTGTAGAGTTGCAATACACTCTGTAAACCCATACAAAGGTCAGCATCATAATTCTTAATCCTAAATTAATATTCAAAGCCTTGACAAATTGACCTTTGTTAAATTGAGATACTGTATCTGCAAAGGTTGTCATGCATAACATTTGTTAAAGCAACAGTAAAACTATCAATACATAAAACAATTCATTTTCTCTATCAGTAAATAACAATATAGCAGCCCTAGTTCATTGTTCAAAACTGAATTGGCTTGAGAAGAATAAAAAAGCTTAACAGTGTACTATCTCTTTACAGAGTTTAATGTCAAAGCCAAGACTGTGTGCACAAAGAGTAAAATAAATAAACGAGTGTCTTTCTGTGGACATATAAAGCAGTGATATTGTTCCCAGATTATAAACTGGCACCCTGGTATCTCACAGTATGGGGGCTTTGTCTGCTTGTTTTTTTCGGTTTCCATTATTCTTGTGCATGCTTGCATGCCTTCCCGAGTACATAATGCTTAAGGGATCCCAGCAGTGTTTGAATCATCCTTGTGTTACAAAACTGTTCTAAGTATGACATATGTGCTCATTAAAATCCAAGTTAAGCTTCTCAGGATTCAGAAAACCACTGTTTCATGCCAAAGTCACCAATGAGTATCTTCTAAGGCAAATTTCACTGTGTTTTGTCATGAGGAAATACATCATCACTAACTTAGTGCTGTCATTTTTCAGTTGTTGGCCCTTCTTCAGCTCATACGCATGTTCTCACTTGAATGGTCACTGCTCAAATGGAGCTTTGCTGTAGTCAGCTATCATTTTGACACTTCTTGTAGTCAGCCCCAGCAACTGAAAACCACTTAGGTAGTTTAAAAAAAAACACTTCCAAATCAGGATTTTTATATATTTATGTACCTATAAAAGCCAATAAAAAAAATATTAAAATGGGTACAGCAAGTCATCACAAAAGGTATTATTACAGTAACAGTAATCTCATTTTTTTGTAAGATATTGTCAATTCATTTTCAACTATTTTATTGTATTACCCTGAACCGAGCCCCAACACTAACCTTAACCTCATCAATATAAACATAGATAAATAAGTAACTTTATTAATTACCTTATTAATTATGAGATCATTTATTTTATTTATTTATTTTTTTTACCAATGATTAAAACCAAAAATAAAATCCCTCTGCACAAAACTGTTATAAGGGATGTTTTTTTGAGGACTATTTTTTAAATGCCCATTTTGAATAATTAAATCAAGTTAGCAGTTCACAAAACTTCTAAACCTCCGTAGAGCAGTTGAAAAACAGTTCAAGAAAACATTCCTTAAAACTGTGCCTCAAGTTCAAAGCTTGAAGGACTTTTTTAAGGAATGTTTCTTTTTTTTAAGTGAAGTTTTGGAAATAGGGCCCTGTGTCATGTGTGTCTGTCTGTCTGTCTGCCTGCCTGTCTGTCTGTTTGTCCTGTCCTGTCTGTCTGTCCTGTCCTGTCCTGTCCTGTCCTGTCCGTCTGTCTCTGTCTGTCTGTCTCTGTCTGTCTGTGCTGTGCTGCAACTTCATAGGGAATGCCCAGCCTACAACTGTTTATTCTTTTTTGTTTGAACCTTTTTGGCTCTTGTGTCGTGTTTGTTCCTGTGTTTTCTGTTATTTTGTTTAATAAATGTGATTGAAAATAATTTATTACTTATTACTAGTAAGTTGTACTGATTTTCTGAATGAAATGTTCAAAATGTGTCTATAATGGTTGCAAGAAGCATGTGTTTTACATCTTTAAACTCTGCTACAAAAGTCTGTGTACTTAACCATGGCGACCTGTCTGTCAGTGAGACAAGTGGCCTTTTATTGGTTGTGCCAGTTCCACTGAGGAATTGAACATAAATCGACACTGTCGAAGCCCCCCCCCCCCCCCCCATATGCACAACAGAGACAATCTCACTCTTTTCAAATGCTCAAACCAGTTTTGTTGTAAAGAGAGGCATACTTTCACTCCTGGGAGTAACAATAGGCTTTGTCCCAGATTTTCCCACCACCACTCAATAGGGTTTGGAAGGGGGTTTTCCATAGTAACGATTACAAAAAGCAGCCAGTGCCATGAAGACAAGTGCAGGGCTGTAAAAACAAGTCTCTCCCAGGGTAAAAATCTTTATTCAGCAAGTTTGCATGCGATAAGTGTTTGAGAAAAGCTAGCAGAAGCAGAATCAAAGGGACCATAGATTTTAAAAGATTCATCACATCAACAGTGGCACATCCTGGATTGCCATACAGGCAAGTTACCCAGTAATACACTTCAGGATCTGAACTTTCTCTCTAACTTTTCTCGCTGTTTTGTTGGTGTGAACGATGAATTCTGAGACTCAGTATGAAGATTCCGTTTCTACATTGGTGTTAGAGAACATCAAAAATAAACTGATCAATGCTTTCAAAGAATCTGGACAGCATGCAGCTGCTTCTTGTAGTAGTAACAATTCTTATAGTTTAGTTGCAAAGGACATCCAAGCAAATGAGGAGCTCAGGAGAGCTAAAATAGATGGAGCAATAACCTGGCTACGGACAGAATTGGTAAGCACTACCTCTGCACTTTCTCTGCATAAGTTTAAAAAGGTCTTGTACTTACTGTAACTGTATTGTGGTATTTATTTATTTCATTGTTCAGGATTTCAAGTTATATAGCACTTAAGTGGTACATATACATGTAAATCTAAGAGATTGTAGTTAATTATCTATTTATTCAATATATTAATATGTAATGTCCCTGTGTCATTAGTAATTAGTATAAAAGTAACATAGACACCAGTGAGGTATTTATTATGAAAACTAGTTTACATTACACTGCAAACATTTTAAAAATCAATATACTGCATTACATTTCATATTTTTCATAGATACAAATACATTCATATAGAGTTGAATAATATTTTTGAACTTCCTTATATGACTCTCCTGGGGGGTATAAACTTGTTAAACATCTTGTAGCCACTAAAGTCATTTTCCCTTCCATTGGTCCCAATAAGGACACTGAAAACAAAGTTGTATTAGCTGGCTAGAATGTAGAATGTAGACCACAAGTACTAATCTCAGTGGTTGTTTGTTTCATAGTCTGGATACACTTTGTAGTGATGGACAAGTAAACACCAGATACAAAAATATGACATTGAAAATATATAGCACTTTTCACAAGTGCACAATGGATAAATATTCAATTTTCAGTAAATGTCTGGTCTGATTTGTTTTGTGCCATCTATATTATAATATAAAGTAATGTGTTTGTTTGTGGATTGACAGCTGGAGATGCGATCCCAGGACAGACAGCTTGCTAAAACATTACTGGACTTAAACACAGAGATACAGAGACTAAGACGAGAACATGAATCATCTAGTCCAGACAAGAAACCAAAAGCTAATAACAATGGCCCTGAAACATCTTTCCATGGCGGGGAAACAGATGAGGATCAGTCTTTTATTCAGATGAACTGAAGAAACAGATGCTCTCAAGCACTTGAGTTTTTATTTTTTCTGCTGAGTGATCTTTTCCAAATGTTATCTCACAATGGACTACCAACTGTCAATGTGCCTGTAAAACAGGAATCAAAACTGTTGTCTTATTCTAGAATTGATAGTGTTTAAATACTGGCACACTGGTAACCTAACAGAAGGTGAACATACTGTACTGGAACATACTTAGAATCAAGTATTGCAAAATAGGTTTAGAGAACTTGAGCCGAGCTTGAGGAATACATGGAAAAATGTTTGATTGAAATGTTTAAATGCTCCTTTTGAAGAAAGTGCAAGGGCAAGTTATCGGGAGGAATAGAATCATTTTAACGGCATTAAAACTTGCACAAAACCAAGCGTTTTCATTCTGAGTTGTTTTCATTTTCTCTAAATCTGCCCTTGAGCTTGTCTAAAGAATCCTAAATGCCAGGACTGAACAGCCTTCCTCAATGTGACCTTTCAACTCTGCCAGCCCAAGCTATGCATCTCTATTAATAGAGGTCAAAACAAGCTCAAAGTCAGGTAAATGCAGATGCAGAGAAAAATGATAAGAACAAATTACAGAAACAAAACCCAGAACCACTCAGCATGATTGCAAATACCATAAGATAGTAAAGGAAATATCAAATTAAATTTAAATGATTTTATTAATCTACACATTCTTTAAGAATAATGACTGCTCTCTCCTCTGATTTCTTGCAAGTTTTAAACTGTTACAACAGTTTTACTCTTAGAGATGTTGCCTTCTAATGAACGCCCTTTGGGGAAATTCACAAAGCCATTGTAATATTTTTTTTTTCCTCTCAGACAGTAAATGGCTTTTTTAATAATTGCAGATTTGAAACTTAAAGTTGAATACATAGCTTTTTGTTTACATGTGTTATGTGAAAAATTGTGGCATATTGCTTCCACTGCTCTTTTTGTATTATTTATACTATGGAAAAAATTAGGGTTTACAAAATTCTGTGGCTTATCTTAATATATAAAGAAGGAAGTTTGTCTGTCTGTCTGTTCCTTTATGCATTCGGACCCCGCAGGAGCCAGTGCAACCAAACTTTGCATGGCCTCCTCTTTCATCCAGGGGAAGGTTGAGAGCTATGTTCGGATCCAAAATTATGACCCCTGGGGTACTTTATTTAATAACCACATTGCTGGATCACTACAGTAGCCATGTACAATATCTCAAATTAAAGAAACCCACAAAACCAAAAAATAAATAAAAAGAACAAACATTTTTAAAAAAATTAAAAATACCAAAAACCAAAAAATAGTTTAAAAAAAGGGAAAGGAGTCCGAGCGTATTGTGCAGCACCCAAGATCGGTAACTTATAGGAAACCATAAGGCTACCTTTCCCCAATTTGTCATGCATGAAATATTGAAATATTGAATTTCCCCAGGCAATGCCGGGTACTTCAGCTAGTACAGTATACTTAAACATTTAGTTCATAGGCCAAATGCACCCTCATCCTTTTAACAAATAGGTCTTGAAATGCCTAACTTTTTGAAAAAAAATAACAAGCAAAAGCAAGCAGTGACGGCAACATATGAATCTATTACAGTTCAGAGATGAACTGTATTGTTGTTACTGTACATCAACAGTGTGGTTGAAATACTTCAAGTGGAGAGCAAGTGCGCCTTCAGACAAAATAAAATCTTGCCACTGTCTTAAAACAATTGTCAGAGATTGTTTTTTCTGTTTTCATGTCAGCTGAATTTATCATACAGAGTTGCTACTGTTAACTTTATACAAACAAAGCATGTCAAATATAAAGTCTGTATTAATAAAATAAACAAACATAATTTAGGTTTAATGTTTTTAACATTTTTAAAAACCTTATAGACAGTAGAATTCTATGTAAAACTTTGTGGTAACTACCAGTACTAAAGATTATATTTTACTCAAAAAGAAAGAAAACCTGCATTCCCCTATTTATGAATTGCTTCTGAGGGACAGTTGTATTAGTGCTGCACTATTGACATGTACCTTTGCTGGCCCTGTGGGCACAAAGTGAATAAACTAAACAAAACTTAACAGTTGTTGAAACCTTTGTGATGGTTACTGGTGCATAAGTGCTCTGTTTGATTGGTGTGGTACTGTTTCAGATGGTTCTGGCACGTCCCTTCTGTGCTATACGCCATTAGATACTTTTGCATGGAAGGCCTCGGTTGCAAGGGTGTGCGGTTCTTTGATGGACCCTGTGACAGGGTGCTTGTGTCACGTGTGTGGGTAACCGCTGCTTGGGCAATGACAGAGAGACATGGGAGGTGGAGTTGAAACGCCAGCACAGGCGCGCAGGATTTATTAATACAAAAGAAAGTAAATAAACAAAGGGGTCATCTGACGTTACCAGCGATGGTAACACACAGAGGATACATACAGCAAGCTGTACAAAAGGCAAAATAAAACACGGTACAAAAACTACAACTAAAAGGTGCATTGCCTTCACAAGCACCGCTTGCAGTTTCAGGGTTGTGTAGCTGTCGTTCCTGCAGAGCGGACGCTCTCCTCCTGAGTATACGCAGCTCCCCTCTGTAGCATGGCATTGCAGTCGCCCAGAGCAATCTCCATCGGATTTTTTTAAACTGACGGACACTCGGTCGAGACCCAGCCACCCGCTGATTGAGGACCAGCACAGCCAATCACTTGCTGCCCTTCCCCTCAACCAAGCCTAGCATGCAGCACGTCTCAATCGAGCTCCCATCTGTAAACAATAATGTAATCACACAAATCAACTCCAAAAAGACACACAATAAACCCATTTCCCCATATAAAATTACACCAACACTAATTTCCACATGTGCAGGGCAATTGCCCTGCTACAGACCCAGATTCAGTTCAAATGTTTTTGCCCACTGACAATGGGAATGAGAATGTAGAGATGGGGGCACAGCTAACAAGACTGTCACAGCTACTGGAAGCAGGCTGATCTTTGGGATACAAATTGAACATTTGTGAAACTGCAACAAATATTGTAATGACTGTAATGTGTTTTAAAAAATATAAAACCCTTAGAAAATATTATTAGCAGATCTGTGTAAGGCCTGTGTGGAGAAGTTCATTGCACTGAAGGTCAGGCCGGCCTGCTGAAAGTTCCAAACCTCCCTTATCAGGCAAAAGCATCTTTTTAAATTCGACTCAGAACCTCAAAACATTCTGATCCAGCGAGAGCAGAATGGCAGAATCTATGGAGCACAGTTAATATGCTAGAAGCAATCGAACTAGGTTTGATTATAGTAAGAAAAAACAAAAGTATTTAAATAAATAAGAAACCTAATATAATAACATTAAGTTAATGTATGAGCAGTCCTAAGTTTAAATATTTAATTAATATTAATATTAATAATTAAAAATTAGCCTCTTGCCTTCTGTGTATATCAATGAAGTAAAATAGAATTGCAGTTTATAAGAGACTGCTATATTGACATGTCTGAATTAGAACTACATGTTATAAAATCATTTCAAGTATAAACTGTAACACTAACAGTAAACTTGCTGAAGGAATACAACTAATGTTGTAACCTTGTTCTCACCTGCTTGTAGTACAGGCAGTGTTGAAGATGACTCTTGGTTTTGGCCGACGAAGCAGGGATTTTTGATGGTCAGCGATTTAAAAGACAAGATCCTCTCTATAATGAGCAATCTCGTTAATATTAACAAACAGAAATACCTTTCGGATAACAGAAGATAGGAGTTTATATTACAATAATCATTTTCTGTATAGAACAGAAATTAATTAGAAACTGGCAGGAAGAGATGGGAATGGAAAGTGTAGGACGTGTTGATACGTCAAGTTAGATATTGGTTTGAAATAATGAGTGAATGCATAAATAATGAGAAAAATGCTTACGATAGTGTTTCATATCAATCAACCCTAAAATTGGCAAAATGCAAAGGCTGTCTTAAAACCTGCTTTGACTGGATATTTTATGAACAGTGAAGAAGGTCAGACTTAGTTCAGTCACTGTAGCACTATGGCATTCTGGTATATTAATGCCAGCCTGTATTTAGATATAAATAACTCGACCTTCCATTAAAATCTTTAAAGATTTATCAATGGAGTAAAATAATATTACAATTTTTAGGAGCTGCTGTTATACTGAAGTAACTTAATTAGAAATACATGTTATAATGCCATTTAAAGATAAGCTTTTGAAAGAACATAGTAAAAGTATATTATAACAGAAGAATGGCACTGACAATATTGCAAACATATTGTTAACACACATTTGAAATAATGTTCATTTAATTAAATCAATTTAAGAATTAGTTCAGTTTCTCCAACTAGGTGGAGGGTCTTTTGGATATTACAATATCAAATAAACCAACATTTGAAATATTCTATTGTCTAAAAGACTTTTTGTTTGATTGAACAATATCAATTAAACCAAAGAATATACATGTTTAATTTATATAAAGATTTTACTGTAGTAATAAATAGAGGCATTTGTTTGCAGAAAAAAAACTGTAGAGTTTGAAAGTGAAATAAATCATTTTAAGCTCTACAGTTTTTCTGTAAATGTTTGTCGCAGACACACAGTATAATTCTGGAAGGGCATTAGACCTTCAAAAGATTGGGCTTTGGTCTTTGGCACCTCAAAGCAGGATTCTGTGTTGGCTCTTAAAAGCGGGATTTGCCAACCTTGAATGATAACCAATGGAAGGTGCTTTAAGAAAGACAGGATTATGTATCTCATTATATTATAAGAAAATAATGAGAGCTTAGTTATAAAAAGTTAAGATATACGTTTTCTTTTGTATTATTTGAAAAGATACCAGTCCAGGCGTCTCTTGAATCGGCCAAAAAATGACTTCATGCAGTGAATTTGGAAAAGTGCTTACAATGGAGTTTAATATTAATTAAAACACCAGTTTTGGCAAGTAAACAGGGTGTCTGAAACCTGCTTGTGCAGGCGAATTTTAGAAACAGAGAGAGGTCAGGTATAGTCCGAGAATGGCACAGTTAAATAAGGCTATTATACTTAACATGTTCATTATAGTTTACAATTTAAATGGAAATAACTGAACTGACCACTGTACGCTTATTCAAAGGCTTGTGATAAACCCCTACACTCTTTGTCAAATACTTTGTTAACACACATTTGTATATGAAGTTAAACTGGCCCATTGACAACACACTGAAAAGGTAACATAATATGCGGCTAAGAGGGACATATACAGTGCCTATAGAAAGTCTACACCCCCTTTCAAAATGTTCACCTTTTGTTGCCTTATAGCCTGGAATTAAAATGCATTAAAATCTTTTTTTTTCATTGATCTACACTTCCTACCCCACAACTTCCAAGTGAAAAAAATATTCTAGAAATTTGTAGAAAATTAATTAAAAATAAAAACTGAAATAGCTTGGTTGGATAAGTGTCCACCCCCCTTGTAATAGCAATCCTAAATTAGCTCAGGTGTGACCAATCGCTTTCAAAATCACACACCAAGTTAAGTGGCCTCCACCGGTATTAAATTGTTGTCACTCACATGATTTCAGGATAAGTTTAGCAGTTCCTGTAGGTTTCCTCTGCTGGGTAGTGCATTTCAAAGCAAAGACTCAACAATGAGCACCAAGGTGCTTTCAAAAGAACTGGGACAAAGTTGTTGAAAGGCACAGATCAGGGGATGGGTATAAAAAAATATCAAAGGCCTTGAATATCCCTTGGAGCACGGTCAAGATGATTATTAAGAAGTGGAAGGTGTATGGCACCACCAAGACACTGCCTAGATCAGGCCATCCCTCCAAACTGGATGACGGAGCAAGAAGGAGACTGATCAGAGAGGCTACCAAGAGGTCAATGGAAACTTTGTAAGAGCTAGAGACTTTTATGGCCAAGGCTGGTCAAAGTGTGCATGTGACAACAATATCTCAAGCACTCCACAAATCTGGCCTGTATTTTACTTAAGAAAGACCACCTTGAATCCCGTTTGAAGTATGCAAAAAAAAACACTGAGGAGATTCTGTAGCCACGTGGCAAAAAGTTTTGTGGTCTGACGAAACTAAAATGGAACTTTTTGGCCTAAATTCAAAGCGTTATGTTTGGCACAAACCCAACACAGAGCATCACCCAAAGAACACCATCCCAACTGTGAAGCATGGTGATGGCAGCATCATGTTATGGGGATGTTTCTCATCAGCAGGGACTGGGGCACTTGTCAGGATAGAAGGGAAAATGAATGGAGCAAAGTACAGAAAAGTCCTTGAGAAAAACCTGCTGCCCTCTGCAAGAAAGCTGGGACGGAATTTCACCTTTCGGCATGACAACGACCCAAAGCATACAGCCAAATCTGCACTGGAGTGGCTAAGGAACACAAAGGTAAATGTCCTTGAGTGGCCCAGTCTGATCCCTGACCTAAATCCAATCGAAAATTTGTGGCGTTACTTGAAGATTGCTGTCCATCAACGCTCCCCAAGGAACTTGACAGAGCTTTAACAGTTTTGTAAAGAAGAATGGTCAAATATTGCCAAATCTAGATGTGCAAAGTTGGTAGAGACCTATCCCAACAGACTCACAGCTGTAATTGCTGCAAAAGGTGCTTCCACCAAGTATTAACTCAGGGGGGGTGGAGACTTATCCAATTATGATCTTTAAGCTATAATCTAATCAAATAGCGCTGCTGTTACATATTAAAAATGTCTCTCATATATACACATATACTTGTATTGTATTTGGTAGCAAGGACCCTGTGAACTCCAGTTCACCTAATTTTTAGGGAAATGAGGGGTGGAAGATAGTGAACCATGAGCTCACATTCAATTAATTTTGAAAACAGAGTTGACCGGATCCTTCTAGAAAATATAATTAACTCAAAGATAGGAACTGTCAAGGCAGATTGATGATCAGATTTAATTGGGACTCCTGATGTATTCAATGGAGGGAAAATCCTATAAAAACCAAGGTAAAACCCCAGTCAAGTATCGCTCGACTTGCTAACTGCAAGTTGTGTGGTCCATGTTCTGAAGATCTCTGAAAAACGGATTGCTGTTTGGTTGTATTCACAAGTCTCTGACTTTTGAAGACAGTTCTTATTTTTCAATATATCCTACACTACAGTTCCATATACTGGAAGGTAAGCATATATTTGAATTGAATATCTCTTTTATATTAATGGATTACTATAAGGTATAGAAATTATGTTTTTGTCTTAAGAGAGTGATATATATATATTGAATTTTCTAGAATTTAGCGGTAGCCGTTTTTGAGCTTTATGCATTTTATAGCCTAAGCGCTAAATATATGATATTTGTATGGAAGTATTAATGCTGTTAACCCTGTGAAGTCACTGGAAACACCCAGACTGCATGTCAGCTGGGATTCGAAGTAATCTGTAACTAATCAATCCATTTTTTTTTTTTTTAAATTTAGTCGTTGCCAATTGTTTTCATTATTTTCTCCCAATTTGGAATGGCCAATTATTATTTGAAGCTCAGCTCACCGCTACTTCCCCTGCGCTGACTCGGGAGGGCAAAGACGAACACACGCTGTCCTCCGAAGCGTGTGCCGTCAGCCGACCGCTTTTTTCCCACACTGTGGACTCACCATGGAGCCACCCAAGAGCTACAGCGTCGGAGGACAACGCAGCTCTTGGGCAGCTTACAGGCAAGCCCGCAGGTGCCCGGCCAGACTACAGGGGTCGCTGGTGCGCGGTGAGCCGAGGACACCCTGGCCGACCTAACCCTCCGTCCCCCCGGGCGACGCTCGGCCAATTGTGTGCCGCCCCTTGGGAGCTCCCGTCCATGGTCGACTGTGGAATAGGCTGGACTTGAACTCATGACGTCCAGGTTACAGAGCGCATCCTGCACCCCACACGGAGCGCCTTTATCAGATGCGCCATTCGGGAGCCCCACTCAATCCATTTTTAAGCATTTAATAAACCGAAGGTGTACTGATACTACTCTGATTCGTTAAAACTTCTGTGTGATTTTCTCGAATTGTTTAAAAGTCATCTGGATACGTTGCAAGCCCAGTGCACGAACGATCCACTTACAGGAGTCTGAAACATCTTTATGTCCTCTTGAACGTCTCCCGAGTTTAAGAGTGTGCTCAGAGCATATATATAAATAAAAAGAGTACGTGCGGAAAATTTTGACAGTATAAAGGTGTGTCCTACTGCTCCCCTAAGGGAACCTGACTCTTTTAGAGCAGCGGTAGCGTGTTTGCTGTGGATCCCTGACAACCCAGGTTTGCGTCCCTTCCCTGACATAGGGAATTCATTACACCTTGATTCACACAAGGTGTGGTTTCTTATTATGTATCCCCTAAAGCCTGTCAGTCACCAATCACTTGACTACACAATCAGATGATGTTTTTAATTCTTTGGTGGTGTGTCACACTGTGGTTAAACACCCATTATAACATACCTTTTAAATTTCTATCAATTGTACAGTCCA